>JARWGP010000006.1:2400000-3000000 GCA_030710325.1 Penicillium sp. 91 TS-2023
GGCTTACATCGCTGAAATCAACACAATTGCAGCGCATTGCACGCGCGACGGGAATCCAATCTTCTGGGACGAAAGGAGTCTTGCTAGAAAGGATTCGATGTGAATTACGGGATAATGTTCAAGCTGTGCATGACAATGAACCGCGCAATAAATCACACTCGCACGAATGGCGAATCCTAAGCATCGATATGGGAATCCGCAATCTTGCTTTCGCTTTTATGGTTGTTCCGTGTCCTCTTTCGATCAGCTCTTTCTCCAGTTCCAGTTCTGGAAATGAGCAAGATCAGGTACATGAACAGATGAAACGGTCAGAACCAGCTATACCGGAATTACAAGCATGGAAACGCCTATCTGTCTTAGATGGCTTATCAGACCTCACACACCCAAACCCATCCCCAACCTCAACTTCGGATTCCGAAAATAGCTCAGACTCCATCACAAAAGAAAAAGAATCATATTCCCCAAAAACTTACGCCTCAACCGCCTACAACCTCCTAACAACCCTCTTATCAACCTACAACCCAACCCACATCTTAATCGAACGCCAACGCTTTCGCTCAGCCGGAAGTAGCGCAGTTCAAGAATGGACTTTACGCGTTGGTGTATTCGAGGGTATGCTCTACGCTATCTTGCACACTTTACGTCAAGAACGGGGCTTAGATGGGATTTTCGTTGAGGGTGTCGAGCCGAAGAGGGTTGTGGGTTTCTGGGATGAAATTGGCACTGGGGGGATTGAGAACGGGACCGAGAGTTTGGATGCGGGAAAAAGGCTTACGGCGAGGGAGGTCAAGAAAGCTAAGATTGGGATTGTGGGGGGCTGGGTGGAGGGTTCGTTGACTGAGAGTTCTACTGGGAAGGTTGTTGTTGGGGAGGATAATACTGTGAGGGAGATTGCGGGTGCTTATGTGCGGAAGTGGAGGGGGGAGAGGGGGAAGAAGAATGGCAATGGGGATGTTGGGAAGTTGGATGATTTGGCGGATTGTTTGTTGCAGGGTGTTACTTGGTTGGAGTGGCAGGTGATGAGGGAACGGATTGTTAGGGAGGGAATGAAGGCTTTGGAGTAGCTTCTTGTATACTTGAGTATGTGTGCATGTCTTTTTTTTGATGTCTTGAATTGATACCCCGATGACCAATATGCAAATCTTCATTCTCTACTTTGTCTCTATTGGATTTGATGAACCTAAACTAATGCGGCTCGAAAAGGTGAGAGTAGGGGGGATTAGGAACGAATAGAAGACAAGGCTTGAAATCGAAAAAGAGGGGGTTTAAATCGCGCTTTCCTTATTGAGTCATTGAAGGCAAACGAATCATCCTATGCAAAACAATCCAAGACTTAATGTGTTATTCGAAGCTGCTTTGGTCACAACGCAGAACAAAAATCGTCGATGTGTTACCAGTGATCGTTGTAATTACAAGGTCAACCAAGACAACTCTCCACAGCACCGCCTCACTCCAGCCTCCAATGCAGGCTCCACTGAAGATCGGCGGATCGACAGGTCCACTCTCCAGCCTCAACTATATTCTACGTGAAGAAATAACTATAAAGTCTAAAGTTCGATTTAAAGTGTGAATGGGTAATGTCATACAATTTAGTACCCAAGTTCAAAAACAATCCCGTCAAAGTAAGAAAGGCAAATCGCAATTTTATAAAAACTGTACAAACTGTACGCGACACCCCCTGCATAAGCACGCACATCTAATAATAAGCAAGTAAACATGAAGTCAGACAGCCGATCGCGTAAATCAGGCCACGACTTCAGCTGCGATACAAAAAATATGATAACCTTGGAAAAATCCGAGTCCAAACGAGAATATCAGAAGGACATCTCCTTAGAAAAGGCAAAAAGAAAAGAAGAAGAGTATAGATAAGAGGACACGGGGTTCCAGTAACTTGTCATGATGCACGTAGCCTTTAAAGAAAAAGAAGAAAAGACCGCGACATCGTCGGAAGAAAACCCGTGGAAGAAATTAATCAAAAAAAATCCACATACGTGGAAAGTAATAGCAGATCTGCGGCCAAGACCTCCCTAACCAGAAAGAATGAAATAGGTACAATCCCAGCATGCAGATGCACGAATAAGTCAAAAAATACAGTAACAACCAAATCGAAAGTCTAACTCTCACGATCATCGACTAGCTCATCATGTCCCTCTAGCGGATTTGATCATCCGCTTAGATGTAGCGACGGCGGAATCCGTGGGGGAAGTTGCCGCCGGGGGTACCGGAGGGAGAGGCCGGGCCACTGGAAGCCGGACCGCTAGGGAAGGGCTTGACGCTGGGCGAGCCGGAGGGAATGGGGATGGAGCTAGTGGCAAAGCCGGAGGGGGTGGGAGTCAGGCTGGTGAAAGGGTATGGGGCTGTTCCGTTGCCGTAAGGGGGACGGCTGGTGGTCAGGGTTGCGCTAGGGGCGGGCGCGCTGGTCTCGGTCTCGACCTCGGTGGTAGGCTGGGCACCCTGGGTGTTCTCAGGAGCGGAGCTGGGTGAAGGAGTCTGGGATGGTTAGTGTTTGTCTTGTCTTGATATTGGTGGTTGGAGACATACCACGGTCACGGTCTCGGTGGCGGTGACAGTCACGGTGGCCTGGTGGCATTCGCCATGGCCGGCAGTGACGGTGTCGGTGGGGGCCTCGACGACAGTGAGAGTCTTGGTCTTGGTGCCTTGCACAATGGTAGTCTCCTCGGGCTTCTGGCCGTGTCCCTTCTCAATGGGGGCAGTGTAGGCCGGGGTCTATGTGGTAGTTAGTAAATGAAACATGCAAGTAGATTGGGGGATTAAACTAACGGGGTAGACGGAGTGAACATCAGTGATGGTCTTCTCGATGGTGGTGGTGACGACGCTGGTCGAGGTTCCAGATCCGAGAGTGTAAGTGAGAGTGATATCAGTGGTGGTGACATCAGTAGTAAGAGCCTCAGATCCAGACTGGGAAGCAGAAGCGGAGGCCACAATGCTGGAGCCGACGGAACCAGTGCCAAGGGGGACAGGCACGGAGCTGGTCGGGGAGTAGGAGAAGCTGCCAGACGGGGTGTAGGCGGGCTTGCCAGAGGGAGAATGAGGAGTGCGAGCGGGAGTAGGATAAACAGTCTCGTAGGAAGTGGGGAGCGAGCCAGAAGGAGTAGTGCCGTTGATACCACGAGCGTGGTTCAGGTGGCGGGCGTGCAAGCCATGCATCTCTGCGCTGCCCAGAGCAGCCAGAGACGCGACCACGGCGAGAGAAAGAGTGTTGAGTGTGTACATTGTGATGGTTCAAGCTGGACAGTCAATGTCGTAAGGTTGAAAATGTGAAAAGTGAGAAGCTTGGAAGTTGTAGTGAACGAAAGTGGGCTGTGAAGTCAATTCACAGTGAAAAAAAGAGTGACAGAAAGAAGCTCTGAACCAGAGAGTATGAAGAGAAGGTGAGCTACAAGCTTAAAGAGAAGGAAGAGAAAAGGAAGAGAAGAGGAAGTCAGAAGTTAATGAATGTGCTCTTGGACAGTATTGGTATTACCGGGTCAAGCCGAGTGGGTCTAGTTTAGGCATAATAAATATCATTTTCTGCAAATGCAGAGTGATGGGCCAAGAGGTTGGCCAACGTGTACGTGGTACTATGTACAAGTGGATCTCGAGCAGCTAATATGACAGATGGGCGTATCCAGTACTCAACGATATCTATATCGCCCCACACACGTCTCAGGAACGGGGCGCTGATTGGTGAACCACAGGATACACTCTTGGATCCGCACCAATCACAACATTAGACTTTGGCCTTTAATCTCTCCCTCGTCTAATGAAATGACCGGAGATTACGGCCTCCCGTCACTGGCGCTGTGGCGCACGTTGACAGCATAATTTGATCTCCTATCAATGATCAGTGATCAACCCATGTTAGCGGTGATATCATGGAAAACATCGAAAAGGAGACGGAAAAAAAAAACGGAAAAATACACAGCAACTTCTCCACATAACAAACCTATTCATCCCAGGGGGTAGAGGGGAACTAGTGCGACACGAAATGAAAATTTGGATTGGAAGTGGGGAATAGGATCAGGATTGAATGTAATCCACTCTAAAATGATAACAAGATCGTGCCCCAAGCCCTCCGTGTTTCAGGCCGTAATCGGCCCGTATAATACCATACACCTTAATCTACCGAGTGTTTCACATAAAACCCCCGCCACTACCACTGGAAATCACATCCAGGGTCCCTTTTCTATCCAGCCCCGAGATTAATGCTCATCCCGTCCGGTCCCACAATAATATGACTATATGAGGATAGTCGCCCAGGGAATTCTGGACCTGTCCAAACGGGTGAACTAGATGAGGGTTCCAGAAAATTGCCCTTGTCACCCGTGCTGAGTGGGGGTGACGGCACTTTGCACAGAGCTGGATTCTGGAACCTACTGTAATTCTACCCTTAGAGCTAGACACAGGCCGGCTAGAGTGGGACAGATTTGATTATGTTGATTGAAGGATGCGAACCGAGCTACGGTCCAGCCACATATCGACTCATGCCACTGATCTGGACCTTCCTCCCAAAATTCTTACTTCCAACGTCTTCGCTTTACCTGCTTTCCGGATATTGGATCTGTCAGATCTTCTTTCTAAATACGACATATGCTCGGAGTCACTTCCTCGAGCTATTTCGTCATTGACAGGGTCCATCCATGTGCACGGAGAAGCTTTCCATTCTGAAACACCGGGGAGCTTCACCACTAAGCGACTAGGGGTCAACGACCACACCACCCCGCTGGTTTGAAGAATTTTGCTGTGGAATTTCTGATGAACGATGGTTCTCTTTTGGTTTGCTTTGTGACTATCTTGACAAGTGTGTTTCGAAGACTGCTCTGAGACCCATCACCGAACCTAGACGTCAGAACCGATAGTGTGGTTGGGGCTGTTTTGCCACTCTAGTCAAATGGTGCTAAGGGTAATTTATGTTTAAGCAGGGATGCACAAGATTTAACCGACCGGGTAAGTTCACAGTCTTGATTATGTTGTATGATTGCTCATGGCGCCTTGTCACTGCCACATTCTGGAGTCCTCAGGCTATTCCTTAATTTCCGTAGGGAGAGGCTAAGCTTTTGAAGGAACTCGGCAAGAGCTATAGTAACAACTGTAGACGCATGGTGTTCTCAATTTAATCTCGGTATACATTATGCACTTATTTACTGATGTATCTGCAGAGAAGTACCTGCCGCCCAATCAGGCCCAGAAGGACTTTTTGGCTAGTCGGATCATTAAACAGCGCTTGAACATGCTTGATTGATAGGCTCTGACGGACCGCTTTCATGTCAGTAGTAGAACCGGTATTGTGTCCAATGGGTATGGTATGTTGCGAGATAGCTGTTATCGTGGTATCCGTCACTTCGGTATTGTTGTATCCACGGGTATGCCGCATATGGGTGGAAACACGGAATGCCGTATAGAGGGATTGCTCCCACCAATGACTTGCCAATGATTCAAAGGACTTCATGGCCAAGGTTGCTCGCGTAGACTGCGTTGCTTTGGCATTCTTGATCATATAGGTTTTGATTCGTCTGGGGTGTCCTTCTGTGAATTCTTCAGTTCCCTTCTAGGGGCCGCTTTTCTTTCTCTACCAAAGCCAGATGCTGCGTTGACTTATTGCCTCAAAGCTTCGACTCTGGTACTCAACCAGCCTGTAGGACCTGCGATTGCCATGCAAGACAGAATGTACATATATGAAAGAATCGATGGCTTGCCTCCAATGCTGCCCGCCCAGCGGACGTGAAAGAAGCTGTAGGCTGAGAGGTCAGATTTGACTGATGGGTTCGCATTTGAGTAGAGTATGTAGTACTTACCCAGTTTTGGCCAATAGATAGATTAAAAAGACTAGGTATAGACAGTCATGTTGACACCGCTCTTAGGCGTGCGATCTCCACCGCGCCACATAGGCAGCAGCTTCGTTCCCATGGCCTCGAACGGATTCAAGTTAAGTTTGACTTGTCTCGAGTCTTTTGCTGAATGAGTCCTATTTGGAAGAGGCTAAGAAATTGGCCCATTCAGGTCATAAACGGAGGATAAAGAATGAAGGAGAATTTGATGGAATAGAGCTTGAGGGGAAGGAGATGGTAGGGAGAGATATCATGTATGAAGAGGAGAGGAAAGAAGAGAAAAGAAGAGGGGAGGAGAGGGGAGGAGAGGGGAGGAGAGGGGAGGAGAGTGGTGGAGCGAGGAAAAAGAAGAAGTGGAGAGAGGAGAGACTGGAGGTAATAGAGAGAGCAGTATAGAGATAGAAAACACGAGGAAGATATGTCATCGGACTCACCACACGCATATGTAGAACATCCATGTTTCACTTGTAGCAATCAGGGTGGAGGCTGGCAAGGATTCACTTGAGCTCACATATACTATGCGAAATCAAAATTCCCGACTCGACTCTTCTCACTTTCTTCCCTCTTATCCAATTTCCAACACACCGTTGAAGTCTTTACTACTTATTAATTTGTATTACTCTTCAAATGAAAAATGATTCAAGTACAAGCAACAGAAAAAGAACACTTCGAGCGTGAGCATTTGAAATAATATTTCTTCAGAGTGTGTACAGTGGATGTTCCAATATCAATTTATACAGGACTCATATCTAATTCTTGATCCCAATCCCATTTTGGCGGGCTATGATCTGATGGAATCGGGGAAATGGCTGGAAGCGGATATGCAACCAAAAGATCCGGGTCCAGATCATTTGCTGTATGGTTTTCATCCGGACTGGCGTCCATGGGAATCGAAGTTGGAGGAGTGAGACAGTCCGGACTTGTCACTTGAGGGTCTGCAGGCTGTGTTGTCAAAGCTTCCTGGAAGACTGGATTCCGAGAATCCATCATGGCCCAGTAATCAACAGCGTATTTTAAGATAGTCAACTCCGTTGGAGTGAATTCGCTCGTGCATGGTTCGTTGCGTAGAAGTATTTTGCTGTACCTTGGACAGTTGGTGATGAAGGTTTCCAAAGCGCTTGCCTAGAACCAAGATATTAGCAACATTGTAAATATTTTGGAAGTTTGCGTACCATAATATGCGCATTGTCCCATAGATCGAACATCTCGGAGAGATATTCAAAAGCAGGTTTCAGGTTTTCTGCCGAGCTCTGGCGGATAGCAGAATCATCACAATGCATAAATATTCCATGGATTGTGCTAGCCAGCACCATGCCGTAGCTGTAAACTGAGGTGATTGGCATATATCCAGCAGCCTTTGCTTCAAGGAGTACTGTGATCAAAGACCCAGCATGAGATAGAGCTCGCTTGCGCGTATCTTCTAGCCACATTAATGGCATATCGGAGTGTGAATGGGATTCAATTTTCAGCCCAATTAAGAAGGGATGATTGAGAATGCAGAGGCATAAATGATATAGCGTATGTGAGAGGACCATATGTGAGATCTGCTCACGGTCGGGTTTCGGGGAATCGGTTTTGGGCGGTGATTGGCTTGGCGCCCCGGGAATGGGACCATTTTGTATGGCGAGTTTTTTTAGATATTCCAGATCCCGGTGTATCAAGGCATGTTCAGAGCCAGAGGTCCAAGGGGACGTTGACTTGCACCTCAACTTGCTCATCATGTACTTGGTAGTGCGACCGAGGCACGAAACGAATCCAATGCTGATAGAGCACATTCCGGAGCGAGGCGAAAGACTCCGGATCTTCTCATTGAACAGCTCACTGAGAGTTATCGAGGGCAGTCGTTTTTCAGAGCGATAATGTGTCGGTAGGTTGAGGTGTAAATCATAGTCGTGAATAGCGGGTGGTCGTTGAAAAGAGCAGCACACAAAGCGGTCCAGCAAGTACAGCGACCAAAACAAATTACGTCGCTCGTCGCGCTCGAGCTCAGGGAGACTGGCAGGCGGTTCCAGCATCATGTCCAAATCCTGGGCGATTCGCACTGACATCCCGATTTTCACCCAAGCATGTCGGCGCCGGCCCGCTGCGACATATCTTAGCATGCCTAATTTCCTCCAGGGTACTCCAATGGCAAGTTACTCACCGGTCAAATCGATAGCCGCCAATATCACCAGAGACTGTACGACGTCCACATCGTCATCTTTGTCGAGCTGGTTAGAGGATGTCGTGATCAATTCCCATGAGCACCGAGCATAGCTGTCAATCGTACTCCGTTTTCTGTCCAGCCATTGTGAGCGCGACGAATAGCGCGTGGCGGAGGCAATCAAGGCTAGTTTTAGGTGGAGAGGAACTCGGTCTTCTTGGACTTTTTGGTAGAAGAATGTGGCATTGAAAAATCCAAATGGTTTGTTGTGACAGTGCCTGAAATATATGTTGCAGGCTTCAAGAAACACTTTATCTGGGGCGGGGGTCTCGCTGTGTTTCCGTGAGATTCCGTTACAAGGGAGGTCTGGGGAAGTTCGAGGTTTGAAGTTTAGAAGGTTACTTACCCTGAAAGATACTTATCGGCCTCCATCAGATCGAAGGCCGGATAGATAAAGAAGGCTTTCAATTGTCTCAATTGATTGTGGAATTGGAAGAAAGTTAAGGAGTTCAGGTGCGCATGTGACAGTCAGGTCAGGTGAGGCCAGGCTCAAGTCATAAGCCCCACATGCTTAACCCCGCATTTGAGCTTACTTTCCCATTGTCCGCTTCCTGAACGTCGAATGCTTCTATTCAAAGATCCAGTCTTTCAGTTATTCGGTTGCTTAAAGGTCTTCAATCTTCAAATTTGATGTGTGCCAGCAACGTAGTATCAGCTACGTAAATATGGGAAGTGGGTACTGCCGTCTCTAACCGAGTTATGTAAAAGAATTGCATTGGGAAAAACTGTAAAGAAAAAAAAATATAAAGAATGAGATCACTTAATAAGCCCGTAGGTCAGTACCATGGGGTACGGATTCCACTTCAAGCCAGTCTAGGAAATCTCGGTCGTCAGGGTCTAGAGCCGTCGTAGGCACGGTAGACAACAATTCGGGTAGATCACCGACATTGGCAATATGTCCCGGTCGCCATTCGGAACCCCGATACTAAAAAGCTTATTACTGCAATTGGCCACAATGAGTTTGCTGCTTTATTGGATTTTGGGACTGGTGGAGCTATTAAAGTCATTCTATCAGTATCAGCTAGTTTTTCTGGAGACTGGCACAATAAAACGCCAGCTTTTTCCTTATTTAAGAAGAGTAGACACGAATGAGCCGTGGGCCCAAGGCGGAGCTAATCAAAGGACTGATTCTTTTCCTTGTCTAAGGTGAAGGCCAAGCGCTAATTCTCTGATCTCCGAAAAGATGTACTTTTTGGGCCGGCCCGAAGCCCCATGGATCCAGTATCTTCCAAATAAATTCTTTGACCCACTAATTATACAGTATCAGCCAATTCGAAGTTACATGTTATTGGATGGGTACACAGAGGAAGAAATATATATCCGATTCTCTGGCTGTCCGGCCGATAAATCCTTTCAATAGAAAGTTCTGCAACTAGCTAAACCGAAGGCTGGAAGAAGAGGGGGACGGAAGCATCCACGCAAACATGAAGCTATTCAGACATCTGAGAGAGGCAGAGTATCTGAGCAGCTGACGGTGAGCGCATCAGATCCCTATCTGACAACCTCGTCCACAAGGTAAATATCTACCTGTATCGATGGCTGTAGTTGTGAAAGTCAAGATTGCCACGCATCCAGTCCTTTAAGCCTTGTATAAAAAAGCGGGCATTGGCTTGGTTTGACAGTGATAGAGTAGAGTAGGAGACACTGTTAAAAAATTCCTTTTCAGACCACTGAAAGGATTCCACATTTCCTGCAATCCTTTTTTGAGTGACCTCACTTGCAAACTTCCACGAACAATTTTCCTGTCGAGCTATAACATGAATTATATTGCCATTGTTGCCCTGTTTCCATTCTTTCCGTGCGGAGAATATGTCATTGGTCAGAGCAACTACGTCTGTCACGCAGCGCCTCAAATTGAGGATGATTGGGTCGGTGTGTAAATGTAAGGGAAGTTCAAATCGACCGAGCGCTTCAATAAAATCAGTGCAGGTATCGACGCCGGCGGTCATGTGTCGCAGCTGGAGATAATTGTCCAAGTCTGGAACTATTCCACTGTAATTATTCTCTGCTTCAAGCTGATAGCCTTGTAGCATATGTTCCCAATGCGCACAATGTCGCTGAAGCCAAATTTCTGAGGTACAAGTCTGTAGTTGACCCCAAAGTTGTCGAAAGCTGGATATCAGGGGTGTATCGACTGATCTGGCGGGTCGTCCGTACATAACATCGCGATGGTCATCTAGAATGGTCGCAATTTTTTCAGGCGAGGATTTTCGAATATTAGGTTGATCGAAAGAGTCATCAAATACCCAGGACCAGCCGAGATAATTCGTCAGCAAATCCAGGTCAGCTCCTTGCGCCCATGGATAGACGCGTGCAACGAAGAGTGGGAAGTCAGAGGCTTCATATGCGGCCTGTATAGACTGGTCCGCCAACAAATTATTTTCCGTAACCCATCTAAAGTGCCGGAACCGTGCCGTGTCCAAATCAGGGCTGATATGGCTAGGAAAGGGGATTGAAATATTGATTGGTCCGACGTCCTCCATTCCTGGCATCTGTCTGGCGCGGCTATGAAAATAAGATCTTGTTTGCGGAAATAAAGAGATGTGCGTGTTTGGGAAATCAATAAGAGGTAAGAAGTAGGATGAGAATCAAATCGAAATTTCTCAAATTTTGGAAAATAAGAAAGTATTTGTAGAAGCAGTGGCGAGGTCAACGAGGTGAGTAAAGCAACGCTGAAGGGAGCAATCTACCCCGCAGTAGATGCAGATGCAGGACTGCCCAAAGCAAGACTAAAGCATTGCCTTTGTTGTATGCTGGTAGGTCGTTCACGCCACCCTGTCACACCTTGGGTGTTATGAGATATGATTGTGGATCTTGATTGCTTGGAGGCACAGCTCGTAATCATCCCTCACCGGCCAAAAGAAAAGTGCTTACATGCCCCCCTGCATAATACGAGAATGTTTTCAACCAATTTGGTCTTTCTGATCTATCACGACACTCAAGTACCCCTCCTTGGTTATTTAATTTGTTAGAATTTACGCAGAGGGTATTAGGTGATATTATCCTGCAGGCGATGACAGCCACACATGCAGATACTATACGGTTTTCGGTAAAGTCCCATCACAGATGACAGGTAAAATGCTGAATTAGTGAGCTAAGCTGAGAGTCGAAAAGTTCTTAAAGTAGAGCTGAGAAGAACGAAAGAGTGTAAATTCTGTAGAAGCCGAAATTGCCAGCTACTGCATATCTCGAATAAGACACAGCTATAAGGAGATGAATGTCGGGACCATGTTGCAGCCTAGTGTATGGTGCCGTCTAAAAGACATTTACAGGGTAAAAGCATGCTGCTCAGGTGAGAGAAGAGAGGTAGGGTGATATCATACATGTAGCAGCTTTCTGAAATTACAAGGACAAAGTCTCACCCGCGTCGTGTGAAATACAGTTTCTGTTCTACGAATGGAGGGACCGACTTATATATCATATCTGGGCTAGCATGTTTTAATCAGCGCTCGAGTAATAGAGTCGAAGAGTTAATAGGTAAATCTGATTTCCAATATGACTGTACTCCTCTCTACAGGACGATTTTCCTTTCCCTTGTTTCCCCGTCCTTGCTCATGGCGATGGGAGACCGATCTTGCTCCTCGTCCTCAGGTAAGCATGGTGATTGATCGATAACAATGTGCTCAAAAGTATGAAAGACGGACAGAGTTTCTCAGCATGGATGACCTTGTAAGATTGGTGTTTACGAAAGATTTGGACCAGTTTTGAGCGCGTTTAGATTACTACTTCTGCTTTGAATTGGCCTGATTGACTTTTCTACCCAAATAATTCCATCTGCTGGAAAGACTGGACGAGAACGAGAAAGAAGCCATTGCAGATTTGGCTCGGTTCCAGACTTCAGAGTCATGAAGACGAAACTAATGGGTAAAGTCCTGTCCACCATGTTGGAATGAGACAAAGGACTCGGAGACCGAAAGCATATCGGGCTTTGAGAACGCAAGAAATCACTTGTTGTTAGAAGAAACGATAAAAGTTTGCAGTGCATGGATTGACGATGGATATAGGAGACACAGGACGTTCTATCTATAGTACACCCAAGACACCATGTGCGTTTTGAACCTTTGTTTGATCGACCGCTGCAACCACAGAAAACGTGTCAACCTAAAGATCTCTACATGTCCTCTCGTTGACTACCATGGAGCTTTATTGCGGGGCAATGCTTTTCTAGGTCTAAAGGTCTAATCAAATCGAGCCTAATCCATGATGCTTTCATAATAGAATCCTAAACACACTCAGCCATGATGCTGTAAAGAGTAACATCAGCCTCAAAGCACTGCTTCTCGGTAGTCACGCTAACAGTCTCCGACAGATCCGAGTCATCACATCCAGAGGCAGTGTAGGTGTTGAAGACAGCAGAGGTACCGTCAGCACAAGATCCAGACTGAATATAGGCGGAGAATGACTTGATGGGGAAGTCCTCCACATTGACGCAAGCTCCGGCGTAGGCGCTGGCGGCATCAACGCTGGGGGCGGTGCAGTTGGTGTAGAAGGAACCGGCGTAGGCAATGGTGGGGTCAGCTGTAGCAGCAACGACCGTGGCGGCGATGAGGGCGATAGTCTATTACGATGTTAGTTTAGTGTAACAGTCATCGGAAGGAGGGATTCGACATGCCTTGGACACCATTCTGTCGGTAGATTGATTTGAAGAAAGATAGGGATGTTTGAGAAGAAAGTCTGCTGGATTGATGTGGTCTTCCGTTTGAGAAGGAAATCTACCACCTTTTTATACTACATTTCGGCCCCCAGATACCAAAATCTAGCAGAAGATGAATATGGCAGGCGTTTCGACGCTTTAACCGCTTTTCACTAGCTTGATGTACAGCCTAAGCCGAAATCGAGATAGTGAAGCTGTCTTCAACTGAGTTCTTAAGACCTTACGTATGCTGCGGCAGTGAGATCTCCATTCTTCAGAACCGAAGTAGTTCGCGTCGGCAAAACCCACTTTGACTAGCTTATTGAAGCTAGATTCTCCGCCTGTGTGATCTATTCAGTCAGCTTACTGAAGGTGGCGCAGATGGGGAGGGGTTACACCGTTATTCCGCGGAAAATCATTTAAGCTTGACTGGAGTAAAAGTTACATAAATGATGCGTAGGACTCCGATGCATGGAGTTGATAATTGGTAATTTTTCCAAAAACATTGTGTATTTGGCAGCTTAAAAAGAGTAAAATATCGGCAGTCTGTTGTCACATCTGGCTGGACCGGGATCCAGGAACATCAGACTAACAGTGGATCTGAGTGGGGCACAGAAGTGTCAAAAGCCATTTGCCAGTTTAGGAATACCTTTCAGCGAAATTCGCTCGATGGGCCGCTTTCACTCCATAACACCTATCTAACTGGCGGTCTTACTCAATAGGCGAGATTTCTCCGGGTCCGGTTCTATGCCAAGGCACGCGGACTTTCTTGGCAGGCTGTTAAGGGATGCGCCGGCACAGAGTAGCTTAATCTGGTCCAATGGGTTAGGCACCAATTACAGGGTGCAGACCCTGGCGATTGTGTAGAGGGGAAGCCTCAATCCTTCGTTCGCTTCCCTTAATTCTCCTACTGCCCTTTGTCTTGCCAACATTTCAATAGTAGAATTGGAATGAATTATGCTGTGCCTTATTGCAATTGATTAGAAGGATCATGGGCAAATAGGGCTTATTTTTCAGGCGTGCTATATGCTTGTGTCCCGCTTCGGAGATGCCGATGGGTGTGACTGTGGCTTGCTTAGCCGTATCCATCATGTAGAATAACTCATTATTAAGAGCTTATGAACTCAGAATTTCTTGCTAAACAGCCTGTTGTGGAACTTCATACTAATTTAGTCATTTTTATTCTTGTGGATGCATTGTTTATGTCATATCATTGATCTGAGGGGACTTTAAATTAGGTAAACCATGCTAAGGAACATTGCTCTATTCCTTGAGACTCAAATGCACTTTTCCTTATGCTGACCGACTTCATACATAATTACATCCATGAACACCCAGGAACAACAGCCCCGCGTCCAGCAACTCCCTTCTCACCGAACTTCTCAACATACCACCTACGCCCCCACCGGGCATGAGGCAGCATATTCGCAACAGCATTGATGGCAAAGAGAACAGCCGGCAACGGAAGCGGAATGCCCAGGAGATCCGCACTCCACGCCGCAGGGATAACCCATGGTGCAGCACGAAGAGGCGGGGCAACACCCATTCCAGGAAGCGGGAAGACGGCTGTACCAACAAGCGCAAAGCCAACCCATTCGAGCCACTCGAAAACATAATGTGGATACAAGATCGTGCGGAAAACACCCTCAACTGGGGGAATGACATAGACCTTGTGAAACTTGTTACCATCCTTCCCGCTTGAGTCCGCAATTACAGTGATGGCATCCGATTTCTTAGAAGAGCGCTGCTCAGCTGACTCTCTTCGGAGCCGGAAAAGCTCCGTCTCGGAGTAAATGTTTCCCGCCATCCCTAACGAGAATAAGATCGTTCCGATAAAAGGGAGGAGTTGTACGAGAGTAAACCCGAATGACCCGGGGTCCAAGGCTGGAGCGCCGTCTGTCTGGAATCCTGGGATCGGGATCGCATACCCGAGCAGCCAGCCTGCGATGCAAGAGGAATTGAGCCAGTTGAAGGCTATGGCGCTACACATGATAAACACGTGAATGGGGGACATGCTTGGGGCTGAGAAGAAGGGTGAGATGATTGCGCGGTTCAGGTAGTGGGTGCAGTAGAGCGCGGCCACGAGCTGGTTAGGAGCTGGTAGCTCGAAGAAGCTTGGTGAGGCTTGGGAGAGGTTGTAGATTAAGACGACTGGACCGGTGATTTCCATAATACACCAGGCTAGCCGGCCGGGTAGGTTAAAAATGGAGCTTTTCATGGAGGTTTTGCCGGCTGGATGCCATGATAGGAACCATTGAATGACTGAGAACTGTCGATGTTGTGAGCTAGCGCATCAAAGCTTGGCGGCTTATTTACTTACGACTGGGAAGTACTGGAAACCGGCTAGCACCCCTGTATAGGCTGCTGGTGTTGGAGGGGAAAAGTCCTGGATGGGTGGCATTTCGCCCCAGATGGTAGAGAGGGAGGCCCCCATGGTGGGGTTAAGTGAGGTGGAACAAGGAAAATCTTGGGGAATCAAAGGGGTCTCGAGCTTCAGTGGAGAATCTAGGTTCAGATTTAAAGTTGCAGGGATAATGATGTAAGTGTCCAAAAAAGGAAAGCGGTCATGTCGACTACAACATTGAATTCTATCGTAGGCTATGTATTCATTTAGATTTAAGCGGAGGTATCCATCTCCGACAGGGCCTTCCGCCCGGTCTTTTCAGCCTTGAACGCTTCAATCTTGGCTTTGAGCTCGGTGTCTATCGAAGTTAGTTATGCGTGCGGAGACAAGACAAATGCAGGTCTTACCGGGTATCACGTCCTCTATGGTCAAGGGGACACGATTGAATGGATCATTGGGGTCACTGAGCAGATGCGATCGAATAGTAGCTCGGTCGATCGACATCCGGGAACTGGGAAGAATGACAGGGTCTTCCATCAGAGTGTACATGAGGGGATCTGGCAAGGTCAGCATGCAATGCATTTAATAGAATTCTCGATAAACATACCCAAGTACTCATCGGGGATCTCGCCCAGGTCCTCCTCTGCTTGTTCATCGGCAGCCCTGGCTTCCATGACCTTCTTCTGCAGTTGGCCCCAGCGTCGCAACTCTTCCGGAGATTTCAAAGACCACTTGCGTAGAATATCTGCCGCCTTTTCAAAGTTCGCTGGCTTGTAGGACCGGCCATCACGGGCAACAGCAGTGATAAAATTCTGCTTTGACATCAAGTTCAGATAGACGTCGATGATCTCACTCAGGAGGGCACGGGGATTGAATCCATATTCCTGAAGGTTATCAACACGCAGGGTGGAGCTCTTCGGTCCAACCATAGCATCAAGGTTGTAGTCCAGCATGTCAGCCAAACGCTGAACAATTTCCGGCATGGTGAACGAATCGGCCAAGGCATCAGTAAAGAGCTTGAGCATAGAGACCGTCTCATTGGTCAACTGCATGTATGATTTTGCACTGCGCTGCGCAGTCGCGAGGTTTTCCTCTCGCTCCTGTCGTGTGGTCTGGTCCATTGTGAGGCCTTCTCGAGCCAACTCCTGCTGGGTTGTGTTGATGGTCTTGAAGGCGCCAAAAGACTCATCAAGCACGTAAGTCACATCATTAAGTAGCAGGTTCACAAATTGGACAAAGAAGTCCAGGTTCTGGCTGGCCTGGATGGACAGCTTCTCCCGGTAAAGGGTGTTGGGCCAGATGCACTTGATGATCTGGAAAATCTCATATCGAATATTGAATTTGTCAAAGAATTGGGTGTGCGTACCAGTATGCTCTGCCTCTATGTAGAATTTCATAACAGCGTGAAGCAGGTTCTCATTGGCAAACTCCATCGAGTTGAGAAGGTCCACCAGAACGCCACGGGCACCACCGGGGCGGTTCCATGTACCGCGGAACAAGATAGAAACGAGGCCAGCCTTGAGGTATGGGTTCTTAATGTAGCTGGAGCTCTCCAGGAATGTAATGCATAGCATGACTAATTCATCTCCCTGGGTAGCAGTGATGATCTGTGGCAAACACCACATGATAAACTTGAAGTTGCTCACAATGTCATCCAAGAAATATTCAGGCAGGCATTTGAATATCTCGGGCTGTTGCTCGGGCAGAGGCAAGATGACTTTCTCTTTGGGGAAGTTCACGCCCGAAGCTAGTCTCAGGAGCCAGACTGTCACATAACGCATGAACAACATCGAACGTGCTTGCCATTGGTCATCAAACAGGACACCCTGTAGACTATACTTCAAAGCTATTCCAAGATCGAGCTTGTCCTTGTACTTTTTCAGCGCTTGCTCGAATACTAGCAGCTGCCTAGGGTTTCCAGACCACCGATGACGCTCAAGTTCAAATTTTGTGATAGTAGACTCCATATGCCGCAGGTCTTTCTCCAGTTGCTCAAGCTTGGAAGTTAAAGATTCACTGCCGTAGTGATGCGCGGCCACGGTCAAGAAAAAGATCTCAGTGATAAAGTTGGACGTGCCCTCGGCCTTCTTGGAATAAAAGGCATCCGATTCATGCTGATCCGCGTTGATCTTTGTTTCATCACTCATGTCAACCCGGGAATCACGGTGAAGATACTCCGCATCAATGCGATCAATCTTACTAAAAGAGGCATCCATGAACGGCTCACATAGCTGATCGAGACATGTTGTGACATTGAACATAAACCCGTCGGAAGAGACCTTCTCAGGATCAACCTGCATGGCCCGACGTTTGTGGTTGATGTTCAAAGCAGCGGCAAACCAGTCAAGGACCCGATCTCTGGCCTCTTTCGAGGCACGAATCATGTGATTGATGACATCCAGGAGGTCAGAGCTGACCAACTGCTGTGTCATGCGAAGAGAACGCTGGGCATTCAAAATATATGCTTGGTCGCGAGTCTTGGGGCTCGAGAAATACGACATGGTCACGTTGGCTTGTAGCGGTGAAAGACGGAACCAAGGGCCCAAAAGAGTGACCTTCTCAAATTTCGCTGGGTCTTTTGAATCGTTAAAGATGGTTGACTCTGTGATTGCAGCAGCAATAGAAGCATGGCGAACGAGGTTTCGTAACGCCTGTCAAGGTTGTTAGCACAAATCTTCGTATCGAGTAAAAGTGTGCACAAACCGTAGAATAGGGCTTGTAATCGTCACTAATGTCCATGCCGGATAGACTTGAGCTGAGCTCCTCCACAGCAGCAATGAAAGCAGGCTTGACACTCTCATCTTCCTCAAAACGCTTGACCGCCTCGCTAATGAATTCAAAATCAACACCCTTCTCATCCTCTGGGTCCACGAGTAGGTATGGTGCTAATGTAGAGGTCTCTGGGGAATCAAGGCCAAACATCTCTGGCATGGTAATGCCAAAGATGCAATAACTCATGCAAAGCCGACGTGCCTCACAGAGAACCTGGAATTTGGGATCGTCATCTCTTGTCCGTCGAAATCCCTTCTGCAGCTTTGTGATACGCTTCCAGCACGGCAGCAGGTAGTCCAACGGGCGTCCTTTCTCAGCCTTAGAGGCGGCCTCTAAGAGCGCTTGATCCAAGATTTCCGTTCCGATGAGCAGCTCTTTTTCTTGGCTCAACAGCTCGTTGCGCAATTCGGGGAGGAACACTCTTTGGCCCTGTAGGTCTCGGTGTCCCTCCTCCTTCAACGTGAGTTTGAACGCAGCACTCAAGATCCGGTCTCCGAATGTCTCGATAGTCTCGATTCTTCCGGGCGGTGGGGTCCCCGGAGTGGACGGGGCAGTCGAGCGTGGTCGCTCCGGCGCAGGGGTAGTGGGAGTGATCTTGATCCGCTTTCCTTCAAACCGCTGGGGTGTCTGTGTGGATGGTGAGGCTGGTCGGGAATCACTGGACGCATTTTGGCGGATTGGCGACCGTGAGGGTGAGGAAATCGCGGAATTTGGGGGCGAGTCAGATGAGCCCTCTCCGGAAGGGGAGGGTACGGGGTTTGAGAGTTTAGCAAGTCGCTTATTGCGGATCTAAATCGTGTATGAGAAGTGTTCATTAGCGACTGCGGAGTAATAGATTGACGGCTCTGCGGAATGGTGACAAACCTTGTCCGCGTCAGAAATGGTGTCCGACATCCTAACCCTGATCGAATTCTCGTCGTATCACAGGCTGGAGAAAATTAAGCCGAGGACACTGTTGTCCCTGTATGAACAAGTGTAATCGCGTAATGCGCTGGGACAAAGTGTGCGGAAGGAATCGTCAGGGCCAGTTTCAGAGAGAGATCGCCGGTGACCAGGACTAAGCCCAGTGCAGGCGGTAAAATTGTGTCGGGGTATAAGCTCAAGTGCGGGGAGATGGGATTGAGGCTGGACGTTCTGCCATGATCGAGATTCCTATTCTTCACTGGGGATGATGCCCTTGACTAAGCACATACACATTTTCAACCAGTTAAACCACGCTTATCGTGGTTGGTATAAACCCCGATCCCATACAGATTTTGGTAGTCTTGATAGATGAAAAAATAATAATATTTACCTAAATAGATGCACATGCTTTCTATGAGAACAAATCTCGATCAAGTTGACTTTCAAGTCCACAAGAGGGCCAAATGCATTTCGAAATATACACGAAGCCAAAAACAAAGAAACCCAACATTAGAACGCCATCCGTCGCGTATGTGCTATTGTTCTTCAAGGCTAATGCAGAACCCACAAATCTGACGCACCATCTTAGATTTTTCCTCTAAAGGACTCCAACTTGCGGCAGCTCTTTAGCTCCATTGCCCGGGCCTCCTTCATCTTGTCCACATCAGGGAAGAACCAACCCTGCGCCTCTTGAATCTTTCGGTCTCGCAAATTCACCTCGCCCTCGCATTCATACCGGAGCGCTTGTACGAAATCCACTTCCACTCGTTGGTCTAATTGTCGGAGTTTGCGAGGACTTAAGTCCTCCACATCTAGTGGGTTGACAAAGTAGTTGATATTAAGCTTAGGAGTTGTGCGGCCCATGGTGTGAGGTGGCTTGGCTGTATCGTATCGGTAGGAGGGACCAGCAGGAGAAGAGCCGGAGAAAAGAGACGAGAGGAGAGGAAGGACGAAAAGAATGAGGAGAGGCATAATTTGGCGAAGGATAGACCATGCGTCAGGAGCAGGCTGTGGCTGCCCAGAGTTGGTTGTGCGAGGTCGTCGTCGCGGCGTAGCTCCTCCAAACTGGTGCATGCGGACATTTGGACCACCGCCCATGTTGAAGACAAACTGAGGGCCTCCTAGTCGTGGTGTTAGTTATGATGTCGAATAGTGACCGATGATGCAAGAATCCGAGAACATACCGAACCCACCACCACCAAATGCGCCGCCGCCACCGCCGAAGAACTGATTGAACAGGTCCTCTGGAGAGATATCACCGCCGAATCTACCTCCACCTTGAGGGAATCCACCACCTCCAAATCCGCCGCCGCCGCCAAATGGTGAGCTACCACCAGCAGAGGCGCTAGCAGCAGGATTAAATCTGCTATCCGGATCTTGTCCACTAAGGTCATACTGAGCCCTCTTTTTTTCATCCGAGAGAACATTATTCGCGTGTGAGAGCACTGCCAAAGAGAAGTTAGAGGCGAAAAAAAGGGCATGTAGACCGGATCTCTCACGTACTCTTGAATGCTTCATCCGCACCATCCCATCCGGTCTTATCCGGGTGTGTCAACAGACTCAGTTTCCTATAGGCCTTCTTGATGTCGTTGTCTGTCGCAGTGCGCTCGCATAAAAGGATCTCGTAGAATGCAGTGGCTTTACATTTTCGGATTCGCGCAATAGCGTCCTTCTGCTTGCGTGTAAACTTGGGGTCCTGGCCGCCCTCATTCTGTTCGCGCGACCGCGCGCCATTGCCTTTGGCATCAGAGCCGGATGCTGTGGCCGACGGCATTATGGATAATGGAGAGGGTGGGATTTGGTGGTCCGCGTGTTGAGGTCAAATCGGCGAGGGGTGGACAGTGCCCCGAAGGGTGGCGTGAGACGCGGAAAGGGGCCTGTTTCCCCAAGAGGCAGACTAATAAGTCACGCCTGGGTAAAGGCACGCGGGGCCGTGAATCAGAGCACTCGCAGGGGAAGAGTAAAATGCGGGCGATGAAGACTGGGAGGGGGCGAAACGGAAAAAGTATAGTCTTAGGTGTCTTTGCCAAGCGGGAACGCCATGCGCTTATCCATTAGATAGGCACAAATCTCCCCACAGCAACCAAACCCATATCTTCTCCATATTCTCGCGCATATCTCTGGACAGGACGGGTATCCTGCAGAGGAAATAAGTCAATATCAAATAAAGTTGTGTGCAGTTTATCTAATTCGCCGAATTCATCATGGCGAAGGATTCGAGCATCGAAGAAACGAAGCAGACGCTCGTGCAGCGCTTCAGAGCATGGGGTGGTAAGTATTTGTCGGTTCTAAACAACCTCAAGCTTTTATTCCTTACTGTAATTGACCTTCATATGCACAGTTCAATCTTGCTAACCTATCTTCATGCTAGAAAACTCGTTCCCGCCTACTCTGCTCGCCTCGCTCATCACCGCGCAACATGCCCGCCCATTCCAGGTCTTCCCCATGCTCTTCACACCTGTCCTCCTCTTCACCAGCTATGCCAACCTGCAAGGCTTCAAGACCGATACCGCCGGTATCAGTGCTGCCTGGTCTGGCTTATACTTGCTCCTCGCCAGCCGGCGGCGCCAACCGCTGAGGCAGAAGTTCGGAGCTCGCGGACTCGTGCGCGGTGGAACAATGGCTCTCTGCTTGGTGAACATGGTCGGCGGTGGGCTTGCATACACACTTGGAAAGCGTGAGCAGGAGGAGGACTCATGAGGAAGCGGGTTTTACGAAGAAAGCTTGGCTCCGGGGTGTACGATATATGTTCTACAACAAAAACGGTGGTCCGCATTGGAGAATTCTGGACGGATAGTTTGGCGTTAAGATTGGCATGACTATCATGTGACAATAATGTACTATATTATGGGGACGAAAGCAATACACGAGCCTTGATAAGGCCCAACACTGAGTCAACAACGGCTCCCAGATTTCATTTGCACTGATTTGGCCACTGGTAATTCAGGCAGAGCCGAGCTATAGGAAGCTTTCTGTAGAGTATGGTTTTTCAGACAGTAAGAATTGGCGCACATTCTCCGGAACCAGCCACTCCAAATCATCACTTGCAGACTGTATGGCCTCACGTGCTCTTGTCGAGCTAACCGGCTGTTGCCCTGGTTTTCTCCCTTCAACCAGCTGGATTTTTTGCGCCCATTCTCTCCTTCCACCCTCACTCTCCCGATCTCCACGGGCGAGAGCGAGGAGAAAAGCCTCCTGCTCATCTTTACTCCCCCAGTCGTCACTAGGCCTCAATGTCACCCGCAAGCGATGCTGGGAGAAAAGCGGCGCCAGCGGCGCCAAAGTGTGTTCCGGCGGGTAGTATTTCGGGTTAAAGATACGGATCAATGTATCATAGCCCGTGAGATGGACCTGTTCAAGCGGAGTGGGGTAAGCCCCCGAGGCCTCAATCGCGGAGGCCTTGTCATTGAAGTATGGCTTCTTGGTGACCCCGATATCAATGGCGGGGATGCTCTTTAGAACCAGAGTGTGCCCTGGAGCTGCGGTGCTGGCAGCCAGGTGAGAACGCAGATCATGTGCGAATAGCTCCATCATGGCGAGCCGGTCCTCGAACAAGGCCGGCTTTGAAGGTTTGTCTGCATTCTGAGTGGCTAGTAGTAGCAGTAATCGGGAGCTTGGGTCGAGTCGCTCTAGGAGTGCAGAGCTGGCTATGCGGAGATGCGCGCGGGTTGGTGGGTTGAATGATGAGTCTAGCACATACAGGATTTTTGGGGCGGGGCAGCCATCGGCGGGAATGGTGGTGAGGACTTCGAAGTCCCGGGATGATGCGGTGAAGTTTTTCAAGAGGGACGCGTACTGAGTCCTCAAGCTGCGAAACGAGGCCATAATGGATGTGCTGGATAGCAGAGCTGATAAGTTATAACCGAGGAGACATACCTTGCCGGCAAGGCGACCCACTTTGCACATCTATATCCATTCTTGTTCTACATTCTTTCTCATCCTTTTATAAATCACTTTTTTGGCCTCACGAGATGACCTAGTGTATCAGATTAAATGAGTACTGATTGGAGATATTCTGTATTCATGGGGGATATATGATTAGTCATGTTGGTCACTCTAAATTAGTCTCACCCAATCTTACCCCTTTTGGTATTCGTGGACAAGCCCAGTGAGCACAGTACTCTACTCTTTACAATTGACTCTAAAGTCTATCTAGCTCTCCCAATAGCCTCTGGAAAGTAAGGCCGATCAGATGGTCTTGTTTCAAGGCTCTAATTCTGGGCTTCAGGTGGGGGTTAATAATGGAACAATCACTGCTGAGTTCCGAGTTCCTCATAGTAAGTTATGATATTTCTTATGTATGGTATATTGTCCTAAAAGTCTCAATAGGCCTTGATGAGCTACCCTTCGTACACGACGCTGTGTTTGATACATACGCAGATCAGTATGAGGGTGAATATCTCGAAGGTATAAGAACCGATATCATTCGAGATATCAGAGAGTGGGCTTTCTCGCTGAACGGAAAGTCTATATTTTGGCTACAGGGAATGGCTGGGACAGGAAAATCCACAATATCTCGAGCTGTGGCAAGATCTCTCATGGATTCCAACCATCTAGGTGCCAGCTTCTTCTTCAAGAGAGGCGAAGAAGACCGAGGGAACGCGAAGAAGCTTTTCCCAACATTAACAAATCAGTTGATACTCCAAATTCCCGAGCTACGGGATCGCGTGCAAAAGGCACTCGATCTTGACCCTCATATCGCGTCAAAGGTGCCTAGGGAGCAGTTTGAGAAACTATTGCGTCAACCGCTGTTGAGTCTTCATCATAGTCGACTTAGCCAACAACTTCAGACTGCCATAATAGTGGTCGATGCTCTAGATGAATGTGAGGATGATCGAGAAGTCCAAAGCATCATTGGAATGCTATCTCTTCTACCGAAGGCAAAATCGCTTCACCTTCGGATCTTTTTAACCAGTAGGCCTGCACTCCCAATTAGCCTCGGCTTTTCAAAGATTGGGGATCATGAATATCAGGACCTAGCTCTTCATGAAATACCCAGACAAGCGACAGAACACGACATACGTTTTTTCCTACAGGACCGATTCACGAAGATCCAACAATTAGTCGCGGTTTCCGTTCCACTATTTATTTTGGCCGCTACCATATGTCGCTACATCGAGAACTCGAGATTAGAACCAAAATCACTCCTCGCAGAGCTTCTAGCGGACCATACTAAGTATATATCGAAAATGGATAAGACATACTTGCCAATCCTAAATCGACTGCTCGGCGACCAAGAGAGCCATGAGTTAGATCAGCAGCAGCTCCTACAACAGTTTCAGGAAATAGTTGGAATAATTATCCTTCTTGCTACCCCGCTGTCTATCAATGCGCTATCGCTATTCCTTAGGATAGAAGCAGACCAGATCAGCAATCTATTAAATTCGTTTCGATCGGTTTTACAAATCCCCAGCGATCGAGATCAGCCAGTCAGAATCCTACACCTTTCATTTCGGGACTTTCTAGTCCAATCTAGGACTAAATTCCATGTGGATGAGCGAAAAAAGCATCAAGACATTACAAAGTCTTGTCTTAAATCCATGCGCAGGTATCTACGGAAGGATATATGCAATCTAGGAAGCCCTGGAATACGTCGGGCAGATATCGACTCTCAAAAAATCCGACAGTATCTTTCGCCAGACCTCCAATACTCTTGTCGTTACTGGATGTACCATCTTGAGCGAAGTCAGGCTTTATCTTCCGAGGTAGGGGACGCGCAACTGTTTCTCCAGAAGCATTTCCTACACTGGGTAGAAGCGATGAGTCTGCTAGGCCATATATCGGAGGTGGTGGGTATGCTGGATCTCCTCGCTAATATCATACCAGTAAGTAATATTATATATAGATCCCTCTTTATGGTTCAGACTAATAAGAGTATAGGATGATAGTGATTCTATCAAAGCTAAGTTTCTACATGATGCCAAACGCTTTGTTATGAAAAATATCAGATAGCCGATGAAGCACCACTTCAGATCTATTACTCAGGATTATTATTTTCACCTCGAACAACAACTATCTGTGCAGAGTTTCAGCAAGACATGCCTGGCTGGATACGTCTGTTTCCACAAGTGAACGAAACATGGGGTGACTACCCAGACCCAACCCGCGGATAGGACTTCACTACCCATTACCCATACCCAACTACCCATGGGTAGTTGGGTATTTGGGGCGGGTACCCGCTAACTTGCGCCAAGCACCCAGAATTACATTATCTGTACTAAATAGGTAACTCTTGGCAATCATAAAGCGCTTATAAATTATGCATTGTAACATCTAATACGCTTTATAATAGTTAGCTTATCTACTATTATATAATAAAGTAAGCTAGTATATTAGTAATAATGGTGACGGTAAAACTGCCGCCTCGGGAAGTGATCGGCTCCCGGAGCACAGGGTGAGTTAGTCACCCCGCCGCCCTGAGCTGCTCCCTGAGCGACCCTGAGTTACTCCCTGAGCAGCCTGATCGCTCACCCCAATGCTCAGGCCGACCGGCCCATTCGATCTCATCCTACCTCTCCGTTCTTTCACATGCTCCGACAATAACCGCACTGCTGCCTACTAGTGTTCCTAGGAGCGACGGCTAGAAAATGACGTATTCTCACGTTGCTATAGTAACTTTCGTCTCGGTCTTCGAACTTCCGGTTGGTCGACTCAACCGGTCTTTCAACTTGTGTGAGATTGAACATCCGAACGTCTTATTATCTCTACGCTGTACCATCCACTATTTATTTCACAATGCAGGCTCCATTTCGCCTTCTATTCAATAAACCCTAATAGGAATCTCTTATGGTCTTCGATTCTTTATCTCCGGGGCTGGCTCGATCCTAGGACCATTATACACTGCCACCATCGGGCAAACATTCTCCTGTGCCCTGTAATAGGTCTCAACTGCATTAATACGTTAGTTTACGCAAAGTGGAAACATAAACTATCGGTCCGAGTATAATTCCGAATAAGAAGTCTGCTATACGGTCTATATTATGCTAGTGTTCTTAGGAATAGGAACGCTTCCTCTAGTCGATCCACTAGAGATTGAACAGGTTTTTAATTGGCTATATTAAAGGGCCGAGGAGCTGCACGATACCATATGTGGTCTTATTACTATATTGTGTTAGCTATGGAGCCAAAACCTGTGCCGATCTTCTTATATTTCGCTTCGTAGTGCGATGGGCGTAAAGAGATAATGAGGCCTAAAAAATAAATAGCCTAAGAATCCCTTCTTTTTGGTTTTTCTTATATATCTAGTTAACTCTGATCTTACTATTTGCTACTTATCCCTGCTTTCACTATGGTAACGCTGAATCATTAAAAATTCTGGCAGCCAACACCGAATCCCCTGCAAAGGTGCTCTTTAATTAGTTCCGAAACCTAGACTATTATTATAGCAGAGCAACTGAACACCCCCGGAGAAAGCCGCGAACTAAGTAGCTATAGCCTAGAGAATAATATGCTATAAGAAGAGTATAGAGTAATGAACTTTGGTAAGTTACATTCTTAGCATTTTGTTTCGAAGCTCTTTGGTTGATACAATATTGGGCGATCTTGAATACCGAACTGATAGCGTGAAAAATGCCTATCAGCTCGGATACATGAACCGACCATCGGTCCATTGGTCCCACCTGGACCTGTTGCGATTCCACGACCTCAAGGTTGTCGTCGAGCGCTACGATCTCTGGAGTGACAGCGCAGAATGTGGCTCTGGGAACAATGGCTAGGGTAATATAAAAGAAGTAACAATGTAAACACATATCCGAGACCAATCGATGCGCTCATAAAGGGATGAAGAGGAGGGTAGAAAAATTTTGAATTGTTACCACTAAAATTCCCCTCAGAACAAGCCTTACCTATATCGCCCCGAAGACGGCGCCAAAAGATAAGAAGTATATTCAATTACCAACCTGCAAACGGACTAACGCTTAACTACAAGGATAGTAATATTAGATTCATTTATTGCTCAATAAACCAAATCGCCCCAGAGACACGGCCAACCTCTAATCCAGAGAATTTCTGGAAAAGGGCCCGAGAAAGATCAATTGACTGATCAGAGCACCCCATACATTTGTCGACGACCTTTCCAAATTCTATCTTCCCGCTATACTCTATACGCACAGTTTTTCCACAGTCCGAAGAGCCCATAATACCATGAGGCAATGCAAGGACAAAATCCACTTCTCCATCAGTTGTTGTGCCACAAGCGCCCGGTGAAAACAGATCTGTCGCAGTCTTGCTTTAAATCCCCGGAGCTGGAGTTACTGATACGAAAGGATGGAGCTGGTATAAATCTCGAGGCAATGAATACAATGACGTCATTGGTGTAGGCCATGGAATTGTATTTCAAACTTGATTTCGTATCCTTTCTACATAAAATAATAGCAGAATGGTCTGCATCTGGTACGTAAGTCATAACTACTGGTTTCCTACGCCACTGGGTTTGACAGCAGACCCAGCTCAAACAGGCCCTGCTCCTCAACAAAAGTGTGATTCATGATTGCCAGAGCAGGATAGGCTGCAAATGAGACATGATCAACGATCTAAATTAGTGCGGATACCTCGAGCCATATCCCTTCAGCTCTGCGTGAATGTAGGTCATGATGAAACGGAAGAAGAGAAAACGTTGAGCAGGGCGGTTCGATGTCAGGAACTCTAGTCTTTTGTTATCCAGGTCCGACGAATGATTAATAGGAAGCATACCAACGGAATACGTCGACAGCCGAAATAATTACCTTCCAGCCACCACATCCTCCAGTGGTCTTAGCACATATAAACTCATCTCATCTACTCCCATCTACCACGACGCAAGCCAATTTGGCGACTCTGGGACGGTGATCTTCCATCGGCGTGTCTGGGACAAATCGCAATTTCTCGGAGTTGAGAGCATGCAGAAGGATGCTTAATAGCGTGATATGGTCGTCACTTTACTCAGTCAGCAGCGATCAAACGAGCCATCCCTCCCCCCTCCCTGCTGTCCTCGACAACATCTACACCAAGGCGGCAGGCGCCACTCTCACAAAGGAATAAGTGGAGGAAATGAAGCATATTCTCCCCAAGGCAATGTCTTAAATCATCATTGCCTCGGAAGAGATGGATCGTGCTTTTTCAGTGATGGAACACTGTGGGACTGCATTCGATAGCAGTCCATGAAGTGGATGCCTGTGTATGCCATAACACGGTCCATGTGAATTCAGGACAACGGCTGAACGGTATTTCTCGGTATCCTTTTTGATTTTTTTCAGACATCTTCAAAAGCAAGTATGTTTTGAATGTCTTTCTTTATTATCCTGTCACGATGTTGGGCGATGGCGTCTATCGACTGCCGTAAATAGGGTTTAGGGTGGCAATGATGTGACGATAACACGCGACCCACCGATCCTCAAAGCTCTCGCATTCCCCGCATTTCTTGACATCTGCAATACTTTCTTTACACCCGTGGACGATGGCAGCGCAGCAGCCTGAGCTTGAACAGAGATATGTGGTGTCTTGTTTGATCTTCTCTGCGCACGCCATTCCAAGCGTTGCTCTTTTCCATCGCAGCGACAAAGTAAGAACCTATCGGTGGGTCCTTTCGACACATCTGCTCCGCAACATGGACTGACCTGCCAAGTCATCAACTAGCGCCCATCTCAGGCAACATAGAGTCCCACGAAGCTCCAGTTGAAGCTGCATGGCGCGAGCTTAAAGAAGAGACCACCCTAACACCTCGGGATGTGGAATTATGGCGACAGGGAAAGCCATTTCTATTCAGTGACCGTTCAATTGGGCGACAATGGACCATCTATCCATTCGCATTCCGATTCAAAAACTCTGATGACGGAGGTAGAGGAGAAGGAGCTATCAAAATCGACTGGGAACACGATGGCTGGGGATGGTATGACCCGAGGGATGTGAAAGATGGATGCGTTGGCGGCGTGCCGCGGCTGGCAGAAAGTCTACGTCGCGTTTGGTTCGAGGCATATATGAGCGAAGACGCAAGCCAAGCACTGCGATCGTGTCTCCAGCAACTCAAGAATGATCATCAGAGTGGATCCCACGAGTTGACCACGATCGCACTGACGGGTTTCCGAGATGTCCTGGTGCATCTACGCGGCGATCCAAACTGGTGGGACACGGCTCGTATGGCAGTATGGCACATATGTAAGAACGGACGTGGAAGCATGGGCGCCGCAACCCTGAATTCTTTCCTCGAGGTCTTGGGCGACTTAGAAGAGATGGCTGGGGATAGTCTTGACAACGAGTCCACGTGGGATCATGTTCTCGGAGTCGTCGACTGCCACCTGGAGAACCGCCAGGCGATGCCCTCTCATATCAAGGACTCGTTCACGGCCTATCTACGCGACACGTTCATTCCTAAGGCACAATCACAATCCACCCTTACGATTCTCACCCTTTCAGCCAGCTCAACAATTCGGGATAGCATCCTAGATGCATTTGGGACTCTCCCGATCCCGAACTTGGATCTGCGCATCCTGGAATCTCGACCGCTCTTCGAAGGCGCCAGCATGGCATCTTCCCTGGTTTCTGAGTTCCAGACCAAATTTTCATCAACAGAGCATCATTTCAAGCTGACCGTCTATACCGATGCCTCGACTGCCCTCGCTGCTGATGGTGTGGACTTTTTGCTACTCGGGGCAGATCGCATCTCAAGTGAAGGATGGATCAGCAACAAAATAGGGTCTATGCCAGCTGTTCTCAGCGCAAAATACACTAGTCCAAACGTGAAGGTGCTGGTATTCAGTCAACTAGAGAAGGTAGCCGAGCCAGGCTCAAAAGAAACTGACAGATCGGAGAATAACGATCCCGTGGAGGTGATGACTGCCTGGCTTGACACCGGCGTCAGTGGGGTGAAAGTCCTGGGAGAACACCTGTATACTAATCCCGACACGACCAATTGCACCGTCGAGGTGAAGAACGTCTACTTTGAATGGGTGCCAGCAGAGCTAATTGATGCGTATATCTGTGAAGAGGGTTCTCTGGACTTGAACGCCATCAAGAAGAAAGCGGATCAAGTGAAGGAGAAAGCAGACAAATACCTGGGATCTCTGTGATTTAGAGTGTACACTGTACAATACTTATGGGCATGTCTTTCAGCACATCATGCACCGCCTCTCTTAGGTGGACAGCACTTACGATAGTAGAGTTCAAGGGTTAAAGCCAAAGCTTGGAGCATAACGACCCGGTATGTCGAGATGCATGGCAAACCTTCCAGAACCGCCGCACGGGCACATACGAAGAGCTTACAAGATATTGCCTACGAGAAAGAACGAAAAAAATAAAAGTAACCTTGCACTGTGCATTGATCGAACCAGATTCATCAGTCCATACATAAATGACACGCCAAGGGACCGATACCAAGGCTTAATAAGAAAACATCATGAACCCAATCTAAACGCCGAGGCAGTAGACAGGATCGTTAAAGACCTCTGCCTTTCTAAACGCAAACCCGAACAAGTATATGCAAAATAAGAGAGGTATCATCATATTCAAGAGTCGCGAACACGCGCCTGTCACTTACATACATCAGGTGACTTGTTAGTTCCACTAGCTTGGAATGGTGATCCACATTTACAAGAGTCTTATGACTAGGACGGCCAAATATCATTGTTTCTCTTCCCCGGAGCCCGTTCATCGGGTACCAACAAAATCATAGAATAGATCGAGGGAGTAGGTAATAAGAGAAGTCAACCGTGAGTGGTTAATAACAAACGGTTAACACCAAACAGTTAACACCAAACAGTTAGCACTAAATAGTTAACAACAAACGGTTAGCACTAAACGGTTAGCACCAAATAGTTAGCACCAAACGTTTAGCACTAAACGGTTAACACTAAACGGTTAACACTAAACGATTAATAATAAACAGTTAACACTAAACGGTTAACCACAAACGGTTAATACTAAACAATTAACAACAAACGGTTAACAACAAACGATTAACACCAAACGGTTAATAACAACGGGAGTGATTAAAGAGTGGTAAGTGGTAGATACCCTAATACTAGTGAAAAATTCTCATCCGCGCTGACTTTGAAATTTTGACCTTGCCTGAGTGATACTCTGCCCCCTTATCCTCAGCTTTTTATGCGTTTATCTGGTATGCCCTAAGAACGCTCGAGAATTATTGAATTAGAAAGTTCTAAAAGATAAATTTAGATCTCTTGAACGTTTACTACCTTTTTAACGTGAATAGGCATGCTCTTATAAAGGACTCGGGCACAAAGAACATATAAGTTAGTTAGACCATTAATGTATCAGATGATAGCCCTTTGTATGCTTCAAGTCAATTTCCATGATAAGGTGGTCACGGTTGCCTCTAGGGTTTGGTAGCAAAATCAAGCTGATCTGGCTATAACAAAGAGTTTTGAGATCCTTATTCCTGAGGTCCTAATCATCCTCATCATCGTCTGTATTGCTGAAAAAGTGCTGGTAACATTAGTCCGTTCGTTCTTTTCGATATACACTAGCGCTCCTAGTCGACTAGCGGTATAAGCCGACACTAGAAGGAGGAAGGCGAGCTAGATTATTTGTCGACTATCAGGATAGGATGTTGTGCCTTTTGTCTAATAGTGGTGGAGGATAATATACAAATCGTTAACGTTTATAACGGGATTTTCTCTAACGGATATATCGAGATTATAGCGTGTGAATAGGTTCTCTTTTATGTACTGCCGCTCCTTTGTTAGAAAGTGAAAATAATAGGAAGGCAATAATTACCCGTATTATTGATGTCCTAGTAGCACTTTATATAAAGGCTACGACCTACGGCTTTACGATAGAGTTGGCACTATTACCTCTAAAGCTCGTGTAGGCTACTAAACTTCTTGATCTTAAAGTTATCAAGTATCCACTCTAGAAAGATCATAATATCCTCTTTCCGTGCCGTAACGAGGAACTAGAGAGGATCTTCCCCTAAGTAATCGTAGTGTCTAAATCTATTAGCCTCACTCTAAGGTTAGACTTTAAATAAGGTATTACCTGATCTATCGTCTTTTGATATTATTAATATTGTTCTTAGTTGAAATAGCATATCGTTTTTAGACGATGCCTTTCTTAAGTTATTGACGACGTCGCCGATAATACTCGGGTTTAGGCGCTTGCTTCTTCTTATTCGTAGACAACTCAAGAATAGACATGACCTTAGGTAGAAATAGCCTCAATCAAAAGGAGGAAGAGGAAGAAGGAAAAAAAAGAATAGTAGTGAGGCCACGGATAAGGAAGAGAATAGGAAAAGAAAGCGGTAATAACTGAGACCTAGGAGAAACCCGGTGATTGAGAAAAATTAAAGCACCTAGAATCTTTAGGACGAAGTATATAGAACAGGAGCTAAGAGTTGACCGGGGGGGGGGGCAGGCTCTTTAAATATTAGAAAAGAAGGCTTGAGGTGGTTCAGCACCTAACAAAAGGGCCTTTCTATTTTTGTAATGAGCGGCTACAAGCGGATGACAGAGAAGACAGGCGATAGTTACTTTCTAGGTTGGGGCACACACCTATTCTCCTCTGAATTTTGGAAGGTTGCCAAAATGTACGACTCACCCTCCAAGTATGAAGATAAAAACTCTTGAATTAACCCCAAAAGGCCTTGGCAAGCACCTCAATTTTGAAAAACTTGATAATTCGTATCTGATTTTGAATCAACAAACAAGACTTCTCCAGAATTGTCATGTGGCAATTCCAACAGAGCACAATGAGAAGCCTCAAAGCCCCCGACTACAGCCATGAGGGTGGTTCACGTTGGTATCGACAAGAAACTGAAAAATAATAAATAAATCAACTGAATTAAATTCTCGAGGCCTTGGCTCTCTACACTCTGAGGATTTCGTAAGTGTGATGCTCTGGTAGAGCTTCCGCCGACGTACCTCACCTGCTTCCTTTCACTACCGCTGACTGAAACCTTGTTTTTTTTTTGTCCTAAATACAATATTTACTCATCTATTCCATACAAAATAAAAAATCAGGGTCACTATTCCCATGACAATGGCAAGAGATGAATAGACCCAGACCATGTAGGGATCCCCGTATAAGGGACTCAGGGCAAGGCTTAGCGAAGAGCCTACAGCACCTGTGGTACTAAACAATGCCTGCAGAACACTTTTCATATTGCTGGGTGCCATGGTATAAGCTAGCTCATACCCAGCTGGGGAGGAGAGTATTTCAGAGAAGGCTTCTAGAGCGAATATTGGTACCTGCAGGAAAATGCTGACGGAATTGGGAATAGATCCTCCATCTGATGCACTGCAGCTGAGTGGATATCGATAGCAAGGCCCCGAGCGATAAATAAGATGCTGCACGATGGCAGCCATGGCCATGGCGAGAGCCTCTAAAACAAAGCCACACACTAGGCGAGTGAGGGCTGTCAGAGGGAAGCCAGAGCGTCGCAGCCAGGGGAAGAGAAGACGATCCACAATTGGAATAAAGATGATGATAACGATAGGGTTGGTGTTGTACATCATGTCGTTGGGAACTCCAGAGGATTGCATCTGTGCGGCCTGCGAGACGAGATTATTGCTGACCTGGCCGCGGCAGATCCATAGAATTGGCCAGGCTGCATACATCATGCGACAAGCTGCCAGCGCTTTTTTGACTTCCTCAACAAAGTCATCAGTCCAGGAGACTTGCCTGTGGTGCTTTCTTTCCTGATAAGATCCTTTGGCCTTGTCGAGAGAAAACCCGTCGCGAAATCCCAGCCACATGACCCTTGCAGCATTGGGCAGTGCAGTGGACTCTGCAGCAACCACTGTGAACCGAGTCTTGCCAAAATAGAGTATGCTTGCGGAGAATGCAAGTGCAGAGGTGGGAAGTAGATAAGCAGCCCAGAAACCAACATGTAACTCGAGCTCTGTGGTTGCCAGGCCTGCTAGTCCGCCTACATTGATGGTCCAGTAGTAAATATTGTAAATGGACTCTAGAGTTCGGGCGCGATCGATGATCACACGCTCCCTTCTTCTGGTAGCGACAGTGGTGCTATTCCCATCAGGCAATTGATCGCTGACAAAGGCAGCCATTAGCCCGTTGACCCCCGACATGCCCACGGCAATCAGAACCAACGACACAATAAACACAGGCGGCGCAATCCTTGCCAATGATGGAAGGCTAGACACTAAAAGGAGTATGGCGCCCACGAAGTAAAACGCGAATGTGACGCACAAGACATTGTATCGGCCTAGGGATTTGTCGGCTGCCAGTGAAGCGCCAATGGGCGTCAGCAACGACAGTATGAAGAAAGCATTAGACACCTCCGAAGCTCTTGATTGGCCCCAGCCCAGCGCGCCAGGATGCAGCGGGTCGTTTCGACTATTTTGCATATAATTCATGAGGGGAGCCGTCATTCCGTAGAAAGAGAAGCGCTCTGCCATGTTGAGGAGCATGACGAGCCACACAGAGCCGGGGATTGGGCCAGCCACTTTGCGCAGGATTCCATTGCCGTTCAAGTCCTTTCGGTCGTCTTGTGAAAGGTTGTCCCCGTTTATTGTGCTGCTCCTGGCAATGCTCTGGTCTGTCATTTTGATATTTGCAGATGGCTCTGAGCCACTTGACTCATTTCGTGGGCAACTCATTCCCTGATGTGGCAAATGCAAGAGAACAGAATGATTACCTGCGATGGTATAGTTCTACGACTCTACAACGGCAAGGGAAAAAATTGTTCCTTTGAAGGACCAGCAAGGACTAGCAAAAATTAGGTAAAGGTACCACATAATTTGAAATAAAGAAATCCGAGAAGGTCAGAATGATAAAAATGCTGACCGCATGAGTGGTGTTGATGACCACATTAGCTGGCTGTCACCAGAGCATCCGATAGGCGTAAAAGGCCTTATCTATCGTTTGGCCCCGGAGTGGGGACTTTTCTACAGTGAATCCCTGTAATTCCCTCGCTTTTTCTTTGTGTTCGGTCAAATTGCACGGACTAGCGACAGCTTACATTCTAATTGATGACTTCTCCCTTTTAAAGATCTCTTTGTTCATCACTCTGCCCCTTTTCCCAGCCCTCCCCCTTAATCGAGAATGCATGCTTTTTCGGCTTCCCATTTTTCTCGCCTGAACGATTAGCCATCTGCTAGATTTTCTTGAAACAATTGTGATCCCATTTCCAGCGGGAATTGCTGAAACTTTGAACTTCAATTGACAAAGAAAGAAATAAGAGAAGGAAGAAAAGAAGAGAGAAAATGCGAGCAGGCATGAATAATTCTCCGGTCCACCAAAATATTGCAAGGCGCTAATCTGATGTGTTCATAGACTTGAAGGACAACAATGATGCGGCGGAAAAATGGGCGTTGAATAAACTGGCGGACGAAACTGGTACCGCGGCCATTGATATATGCCCCAACCATGTATCTAAAGATCTCATCAAAGACTTAAATGAGAGATCTGCATCTTGGGACGCTATTCGGTTCTTACTGGACAATCTCCCGGAAACCGGCAGCATAGTCAAGCTTCTGGTGCCACTCCAGACTGGATACATCATCCAGTCTGATTTCCTCGAGCGGCGAATGGTCGATTGCCCCTACGTGGTCAAAATACAAGGCTTTGTTGCGCCGAGTCAATACATCAGATCCTCGACCACCGAGGCTTTTTCGTCCATGAGCATATCGAACTTGCTTCCGCATTGCTACGGTGCAGTGGTTATCAAAGCCGACAGCCCAAGTTCTGCAGCAACAAAATCGGCATCAATTGACGCTGAGTTGGAGAAACGAATCGCTTTTCCGTGGCTCGCACCAGGCACCATACCCCGAAAGAGATTGGCACTTGTCGGGGCGGGCTCCTTTCCTAAGGTACAGGGCTACTTGTTGGCGGCTATCTCTTTAAACATATCACTGGTGGTGTTTGATGACGCTAGCCATTGGATGTCAGATGATACATATGGCCATCTGCGCGAAGAATTCGTGCCGCTGAACATGGATGTGACCGAAGATATGGCCCAGTATATCGCCAGGTCGCTACAGGAATATCAAAAAAGCAGCCCGGAAAGAAAGCGCATTGACGGTATCATCAGTGTCGATGAACATCTTCATTCTATCATAGCTGTTGCAGCTACACATCTGGGGTTTAACACATCGCCTCCCGAGTCTGTTAGCTTGGCGCAAAACAAGTTTCGAACTCGCCAGCTCGACAACAATGTGTTCTGCCGACTGGTACGAACTCCGGAAGAGTTGGAAAAACTTATTTCTGAGGATGGACAACATTTTCCCTATCCCTTGATTGTAAAACCTTCCAAGGGTTGGTCATCAGAGGGGGTTTGGAAAGTTGCCAATGAGCAAGAACTGCGCGAAAAGGTCCTTTTGCTATGGCGTGACTCTTTCACCGCCTGGCATGGTCGTGACATTGTTATTAAGACCTATATCGATGGCCCCGAGGTTGACGCCAACATGGTCCTTGTTGATGGAGAAATTGCATTTTTCGAGGTCAATGACGACTTCCCTAGCGCTGGGGATGGCATAGCCCTCGAGGCCAATACCCGAGTGCCAAACTTTGTCGAGACATCAAACATGCTACCATCTGTTCTCCCTCCGTTTGAACTTGCATCGCTTCGACAAAGACTACACGAGCTTGCGTTAGCTGCAGGCTTTCAAAATGCTGTGCTACATATCGAGGCTAAGCTACGCAATTCTAGCTGCCATTATGCTCTCGCTCCTGACTCGGATGGATTGATTGATTTGCAGCTTAAGGCACCGGCAGCCACGACGACGACGCCAAATGATGTTTTTCTTCTGGAGATCAATCCTCGAGCACCAGGTTGGCAAGAGGTCGATGCCACCGCTCGCACATATGGCGTCTCATACTATAGTATCTCTCTTCTCAACGCCCTAGCCGACAAAGACCGTATTCTGGCATTGTCAAGGCCTTTCCCGGGAGGATCTCAGTACAATATGCAGCTTCTGTTTGTCTCGGCACAAAAAGGGGGAATTTACAAATCCGGTGATATTTGTACGAAAGTTTTGCAACAAGATCCACAGAACCCAAGCCAAGAGGATCAGCTTGGACCTCACGTCGTCCAATGTGCTAATCTCATGGAAGATGGCGAAGAGGTTCTTGACCCAAGAACAGGACAGGTTTATGGTAACTTTATTGCCTTTTTCCTGGTTATTTCACGTGAGAGTCGCAAGGAAGCGATACGCATTGGGCAGGAGATCGAACGTCGTGTTAGGCAGCTTACGGACGGCTTTTGAGCAAAAATGAATGCAACCATCTCCAGGATCGTACGTTTGGCGGTGCTTGAGTAGGTAGCTCTACTGGATTGATATAGCTGCAGCTATTGCGGAGACTCGAACCTCCCGTCTGATTTGTTTGTCAAAGTGTAAAATATATGAGACGCAAAAGTGATGTATCTATTTGCAGGACGGGAATCAATCAAGTTTTGAAGAAAATGGGATCTGATCAGGATTTTCAATTGACAATTGCTCCCTTAGCTAGTCTATTGAGGAGGTCATACAATCTACAACTCCCATATCTCTTCTTCTCGCCATGTTCGTAGGCCGTTCTACAAGAGTAAACCCCCGCACGCGCCCACACCTCGGTATAGTATTTTCTTCCCTCGTCTCGTCCATAACAAAGAACTTCGTTGCAGGTTTCCGACGCTTCATGTTCCTTAAGGAAATTTTGACAGAAGTAAAGATGGATGCAAGATTCGGCCAGTGATAACCGTTAGGAACATAACATCTTATCACATGGCACAGTCTGCGGAATTGAAAAGGAGAAGAAGATTTGTTCATGGAAAGAGGGTATGCATCTGAGGGAAATTTTATTTGTACAAATGACTATCTCGGCACTCACATGACAGGCCTTCGTGCTCATCGATCACTTATTCAGAAATGAGCAAGCTGCGAAGCCGTCCAATTGCATCCGAGGTTGATAGACAACATCCTCCCACAACAACCTGAGGCCAATTGCCCCTATCTTGTGTCGCTCTGACAACCTGCGCTACCTGCTCCTCCCAAGGAATCTTGATAGTATATCTCTCATCTTCTGGTAGCTCCCAGCGCATTGTGTCATAATTGAATTTTTCTCCATTGACACCGTCTGGATAAAGCACCAGAGCCGGCCAAGGGTTTTCCGTCTGAGCAAGGCGAGGATCCACAACCTTTAATCCAGATGTGGTATAAAAGGCGTGGCCTGGTGTGAAGAATGGAGACTCATTGTCTAAATCCTTATCAGTATGTCTATTCGAATGGTGAGGGAATTAGGAAGACCTACTGAACCCGCACAGAATGGGGGCGCCCTTGGGCACAGGCGTGACAACATCCTCGTCCGATGCTACACCGTAAGTAGCGGGATCGGCTCTGGTCAAAACACAGGTTCCTACTTGAAGCTCCTCGATTGCCACAGATCCGCCTTCAATAGCAACGCGGGTGCCTGCAATGAAACATGAAGACTTCGCTGGGCCATCCGTTGTGAAGTCGTGAGTATTCACCTTGGAGCAAGTTCTCGTCAGCTCTATCTGTTGTGATTAAACCAGGGAGATATTTCGACGTGTTACACTGGGAGCGTCCTGGGTAAAGAGGAAGTTGAAGGCGGCCTGTTGACGACCTGATGGGATCCTTCAGCAACGATGCCACCACATGGCTCAACCGCGATAAGATCTTACCTGCGTCGATCCAGTTGGCCACGTCTTGGCCAGTGATAGTGGTTGTTCTCCAGCTTTGGTGGTCTTCCAATCCGAAAGTAAGGCCCATCAGCATGCCTTGACCGAAGGCCTGGCCACCGTTCTCTATGTTCACCGTGCTAGATGTTGACACAGAAGCCAGAGCAACTACAGCCTGGGTCCAGTTGTTGGCAGTGTTGCCCCAGAGGACTTGGTTTTGGTCGGCGATGGACTTCCAAGAGTCCTTGTCGAGGTTGGTGAGCTGGGAGAGCCCGGATACATTGGTAGTCGGAATGATATTCATTGAGATGAGGGCCTCAACTTGCGTGGATGGGGTGACGGACGGTGTGATAGCACCTCCAGTTCCTGTCAGGGCATGGACAAGCGAGGATGCCTTGCCAAGAGTTGAAGCAACGATGGGCTTCTGGACATCGCTCAAGTCGGCCAGAATGTGCGGCATTCAGCTAGTTAGCAGCTGTCCGCTTGGTGCGCTAGCAAAGTCTTCACCAAGATGAGGGGTGAAGCCAGGGCCAAGGTGGACGTAATCATAGGTGAAAAGGAGAGCCATTGTGTAACGGTGATCTCAGTTGATCAAATCCTGTCTAACAGCGCTGGTTATGAAGTGTTTGCTTTTAAGCTCCTGGTCAAGTCCCTTAACAAATTCGGCATTACTGCGGAGGCTTTTCAAGTCAGGAGAGTTACCAGCTGCTAGAGACCAGTTGACGTGCTCTGAATACAGCATGGTCGAGGTCTGGTTGAAGAGCGTGTTCGCGGTAATCTGCGTATTTTTCTGCCGTACGTATTAGGTCAAGGATCTCATTGCAGCTTTACAAAGAACATACCGTATTGGAGCAGCTTCTGAGATCATGCTTATCGGAACTGGGCGCATATTGAGACAAGCCTTGAACGGCGGCCTGCTCAGCCAAGAGCTGGAGATAAGCGGTAGCATCGACACCATCGATGTTCATGCTATCCTGATCCTCACCATAACCAGGCAAAGTGGGGAGGTTGGCCTGGAATATGGCGACATTGTTGCATTGCCTCGCCTTGTTGTAAAGACGGTTGATGAACTTATCGTTGGGAAATGGCTTGAAGAAATTTAGCCACAGACTCTTGCTGTATTTTATGAGATGAAATGCTTACTTCAATCCTCTTGAGGGCATCGAGAAACTGGAGCACAGCCACTATGAAATGAGAATCAACGGAACTCAATCAGGGAAATCAGTGTATGACTCTTGTCGAAAACTTGAATGTGGATATAGAACCAACGAAAGACCCGTCACAAAGAGCTGATTTCGGAGCACAGCAAGACGAGTTCGAAAAGAAAGGATTATACATGCAAGCGGGAATACCAGACCACATGTCTTTGTTCTTGACGACACACTCGAAGCCGGACGTCGGCGGTGCCGAACAAACAGTTGATAGAGTTGTAAATACGAGGATCTTGGGAAGGTCAGGATAGCCGAAGCCAGTTGAATATTCTGCAGCATGGCGCCGCCACATGCCACACTTCGTATACAGTTCAGGTCTCCACAAATCAATGCCAGAAGAGTCTGGATCATATCCAATCGCGTTGTTGGGGTGTCGTCGTTTGTCATAGATCGCCATACTGGGAGCCTCTGCAGCCTTGGGAACAAGGGTCTCTGGGTTGGGTCTGTGTACTTTGACGATACGAAGATGACACGAGAGCTCAGGTAGCTGACCTGGATGACGCCTCATCAAGCACAAGACGAGACACAAGCTGAGTTCCCAATTAGGAAACATGGGCAAAGTCCATCATGGGGACCTACTCCTACATGAGTTTGCTGTTTCAAACTTTGCGATTCTTGTACTCGGCACCTTTGACTGAAAACTTGAGAGCACAGTGATAAGCTCAGGCGATACTCGTATATGATCAATTCCCAGCCCATATCCTCGGGTTAATTGACCAGGTTCACTGGGCTTTTGTCCAGGTATTTTCCTATACCCGGCTTTCACCAAGCCTGGCATTTTTGACAGCTAGCTCGGACCCATGCTGTAGTAATAGCTGTGAGCCATTCCTAGCGTAATTCAGGTGCCTGCCCACGAGCTGAACGTAGCCTTTCTAAAGATCCAGAGGATATAGCCAATAAAATGAATACGCATGTCAAGAACCAACTTGGCTGGGCTGTGCAAACTCTACTCTTCTGGTTCGTCATGCCAGGTGACTTCGTCCATGTTATCCATCGCTGAAACTGGGATTAGTGTGTCCTCAAAAAAAGCTGTAATAGCGGAGAGTGATCTCAGGGACGAAGCCTAGTGCAATGGGAGTATAAGTCTCTTTGTGTGTGTTTCCTCTAGGATATAAATCTCGAGATGTTAACAGGACATATCGCTTGTGGTATCAGGTGACGGCGCGCCCGTATCCTCATAGGCTGGCAATGGTTGCTACATTATGGCCCATATGCGGGGTTTCAGCTTGCCCAGCACCCCGAATTGTCACTTATGCGAGAGGGAGTACGTGTGATCGATCAAACGACACCAGCCCAACATGGGTCTGAGCACCTAAATCCACACCTAAGTCCTGTTCTACAGAGGGTGATGTAACGGATATCGGTTTACCATTTCCATGATTATACCTACAAGTTATTACCTCCATCGCTACTGCCGCCCAATTGGCTTGCTCGCTTAATCGAATCCGGCATTTCTTTCAGAGCATCCGGAGGGCTTGAGGCTTGAGGAGGGCTCTATTCAACGTCCCCAACCGAAACCTGAAATACTGGAAAGTATTGCAGTGACTGGTGAGAAGACTATATCTAAGGCAGAATACAGTACTTCTTAAGTCTAATTAAGCTTCGCGCTCGGCTAAATGACCCGTGTCAGAGTCAAACTCAAAGTCGCACACTACCTATTATGCCAGGCTCCAGCGTTGGACTTTATAACCGAAATCCCGTATGTGTCTCTGCACGGATCCACAGTAACAGACATGCGCATATGTTAATGAATTGGCACATGTTATACGTGATCGAAGTGGGATTATCCAAAGCACTTGAATTGGCAGCTGTGGTCATCACAAAACCGCATTAGTTAAGCTCTCACTAAAGGCTCAAGAGCTTTGTCTATCAAATAAGATCCAATGGACATACTATACCTTAGAGAAAGTAGAATACACTGGCCATCATTTTATGTTCTATTCTAGCCACGGCATCAAGGTCAAGTCGTCACCTGCAGAGAACTCCGCTTGAGAATGGATCGGCTGATATTACCAGGCTGAACCGTTTCAGCTGCAGGGTCGGTGGATTCAAGCACAGAACCAACTTGAATAAATCTAATTAAGCGTCCTCGAGCGCTATCACAGCCTTTCGTCAAGATGACGTAAACTTTCTCCCCCCGCTACAGTCGTAAGGAACGCAAACATTGATATTCTTAGCTTCAAAAGCGGCCAGCCGCTGCGCAACCGAACTCCAATAGCCAACCGCCTATTTTACCACAAAACAAAAACCCCCAAACCCCAAAAGAAACGCCACCTTCGAGTTATACTGGCGCCGATCTAGACCCGGTAGAGTGTCCCCCCATCGCCACACTGGTCACTTTTCCAATGATCAGCCCGTGAACAGATCAGAAGAGTCTTGCACCGGCCGGTTAGGAGCAAAAAAGTAATTATGGGGGTGTACATTACCAGTGTCTCGGCGCGCGCTCATAACAAAGCAATACCATTAAAGCCGAGGGGGCCAGTTCTCTCCAAATCCGGCGAGTGAATGCAAGCTCTGCAACGAGTCTTACGGCCCAGATTCCCGAAGCTTCTTCTCATGTGGAACTAAACTTGCCTCGAGTTTTTAGACTGAAACTTGCAGAATTATTTCCCCCGCATCTCATCAAAGGAGACAGCTATAAATACCTGACCTAGACCCGTAGATCCTTGCACCAGGTATGTCAAGCATCAGACAAAAACCTAACAGACCATCCCACCATCCTACATCGCTCGTATATTATACTTGAATAATTCAAATTTCAACTACATACAATCACAATGGGCTTCCTTGGCCTCATCCCAGCATCCAAGCTCGCCGCTTTCTACGACCCCAGGATACAACAACTGAAATTGTCAGCTGAAGGCACTGTGCAGGAAGCAACATACGGCTTCCGCTTTAAACAAGTCCCCTGGCTGGGAGGTTGGAAATTCAATCTCGAAGCCTGGACTGGCCCATCAACTGGCCAGAGTCAGCCGTACGCTTTTGATGAGAGCTTCAAGCTCTCCATGGTTCCATTCCCTAAGGATGTCATCATTGTTGATATAAATCATCCCAATGGCGTTCCAGTTGACATCCACTTTGGAGGCCTTCAAGATCCTGCAAGTGTGCCGACTAATGCCGCACCATCCAGCAGTGATGGAAAGGCCATTCAAGAGCTTCCGGCGCCATCGCACGACGCCCTTAATGTCTTGTACAAGGAACCATTCACAGTTCAGTACGCAGCGGAGGTCCCCAAATTGGGCTTGATAAATATCGACTTCGACAAGCGCTTCCTCGAACTCGATACTGCTGGAATTGACAATGGGCAAATCGTCTGGAAATTCAACTCCCTCGAAACCGGCGACACTCAAATCATCATCAGCGTCAACGGCGGAGTCGACAGCTACACTAAGCGGATCGTCAAAGACGTCCGCATCTTCGTGCTCTCTGAGATCTTGGAACCCGGCCCGGTGATCACACAGGGCGAGTCCGAAGCTGGGGTTGGACCAGCTATCCTCAGCTTTCTCGGTCGCGTCAATATTGCCCGTCGCAATGTACTGCAACGTTACCCGGACGCCATCCTGTACAATGCTGAAGCTAGCACCACAGAGCGCCAGGGCGTGACTTCCCCTAACCTCCTAGGGCTCATGCGCGTTATGTTCCGCGTCGAGAACGGTACAGTCACTGTCAAGTCTACTGGATTTGGCACATTTGGTGCAGCAGAGTTTAAACAGGGCATTATTGTGGGTAATTCAAACGTTGACTGGCCTGTGGGTATGGACGCAATCGAGGCAGATAAGATCCTGAAAAAAGAGGGATTCAGAGGCCCTTATACAGCTTTGACACTGTTGAAAGCTTTGTACCCAGGTTCGACTGACGATAGTTATGTGTTCAGAATGGTGGATGGTATTGATAAGTGGGTGGACACTAAGACCAAGAAGCTGGTTACTGAGTAAGATATAGCAAATTTCATGAACGAGAATTACTGCTTGATGGAGAAACGACGATCTCGATGAAGAAGAGTGTATTCCAACTAAAACTTCAAAACTGGAGAGGAAAGAGAAGAGGAGGAAGAAGAAGAAATGGGAGAAGCGTAGATATCGTACAGGCTAAGCTGCGGCAACATCCAACCGATAGTTGGATAGTCGGATATCGGATCGTATCGTTGCGGATAACGACTATAATCATTTTATGACCGCCAAGACCTTGATTTCATGCAAAGATGGGCTAGCAGGGGTAACCCGCCCCTAATCCGTAACCCGCATTGGTAAGGTTGTGGCTTGACTTGACCTACCTATTTGCGGGTTATGGCACAGCCTAGGCAAGTTCAGTGTACTGGGCGGGGCCGATCACCCCTACGGTGAGATTTCTCCACCCGTTCTCACCTCTATCACCCAGTCTGCAAAGTGCTCACCCATATCATCCACACTCACCTAGCGTCAACCCGTCGCCGCTCCAGTGTAATGGGGCTTTAGAAAGAATTGACCATGCGGATATAATGTGGCTTAAGTACGGCTGAGCGGACGGGAAGCCCTGTTCTCCACACCATATGGTCGTATGTACCAGTCAAGTAATGGAAATTTATTATATCTTGCCAATTCGTAAGAAGATTAGTTGGGCATCTAGCTCCGCTGATGGCACAATCCGCGTCTGGAATGTAATGACGGGCACGCTCGTGCAGACCCTAGAGGCCTTGGAAAGGCTTTATTCGGTGACTTTCTCACCTAACAGTCGGCTGCTAGCATCTGGCTCTTACGGCAGTAAAGTGAGGCTGTGGGAGACAATGACAGGTGCGCTCATACAAACTTTTGAGAACCCGAAAATGGATTGTTTGGTCACCGGAGTGGCTTTCTCGCCTGAGGGTCGACCAATGGCATATGGCGTAGACGGACAAATGGATAGTATGGTGCTTCTATGGGATATAAAGATGAGTAAGCTTGTGCAGACTCTCGAGGTCCCGGAATGTATTTATTCAGTGACTTTCTCGCCTGAGGGTCGGCTACTATTATCTACTTCTGTTGATCACATGGTGCTATGGAATACAGCGACAGGTACGCCCATAAAGACTCTCAAAGGTTATTCGGATTCTATCTCCTCGGTAGCTTTCTCGCCTGACAGCCGATTACTCGCGTCTATATCCGATCATATAGTGCAGCTATGGGACACGGCGACGGGTGTCTTACAACAGACCTTTAAGGACCATGAGCATGAGGTCCGCTTCGTGGCCTTTTCGCCTAATGGACGGCTGCTAACATCTAGCTCCTGGGAAGCAGTACATTTATGGAACACAGAGACGGGTAGCCTGGAGCAGATTCTTAGGCCCTCTTGGCCGGATATGCTTCCGTCTTGGCCGGATATAGTTCAGTCAATGGCATTCTCGCCCAACGCCCACCTACTAGCTTCTGGCTTTGCTGGCTGCACGGTGGTATTGCTATGGAATACAGAGACGGGCGCTCTGCAGCAGAAATTTGACGGCCAATCAGACTGGATGGTAAATTCTATGGCCTTTTCACCTAATGGCCAGCTGCTTGCTTTCAGTTCTGACGATATGAAAGTGCTGCTATGGGACATAGCGACTGGTGCCCTCCAGGAAACCTTGAATACAGATGGAATAGTCACCAAACTTGAATTCTCTGAAGATGGTTCACATCTCAGAACTAACCGAGGATCACTTCACATTCAACGCTTAAGCGACAACCAAATCTCCAATTCATCCAACACAGATTCAGATATATTTATTGAGAAAAACTGGGTATTCTTGAATGGAAAACCAGTATTGTGGCTTCCTCCGGAGGCTCGACCAGTTTGTACGTCATTCACAGCGAGCAAAGTCGCCATAGGGGATGTGACAGGTCGAGTGTTTTTCATTGACTTCGTATATAATTGATTATGGTCTCTTTTCATTTTCTTTGTGCTTTTCTTCATTGAGGTGATTAAAGCATGAATTTATAGATGCTTGAGAGGTCATGTGACTCCAGGCCAAACAGTCGAAGTCGATCTCATGCTGACATTCAAAAGGTCCAATTGCAACCCTCCGGACCCGAGGATCCAGGAATTCCCGAAAAACAAAACAGCTAAATCCTGGACTTATTCGATTAGTGCTGGAGACAAGGCTTCCAAGACCACAAGGCCATGTCACAACAAGCTCCTCAGCGCAAGAGCGTTTGGGCACGGTCCCTGTATTGGACAATCTCCATACTGGCGCTCTCCATGTTCTACAGAGCCTACGTGCAAAATATCTTGTTCATCACACTGGGTATCGGCCGTCAAATCCAGCCCCTTGAAGATTTCCCATGGTCGTGCATAAGGCAATACCACCCTCTCCTGGAAGGCTGCGAGGACATGTGGTTAGATCATCACAACCGGAAACTTTACGCTGCATGCTCGACGGTCGAATCTCGACAGGGATGGAACCCAGGTGGAAACAAGTATAATGTCTCGGCACGCACTTTGACCGATCATATCACCGTGTTGGATATTGACGATGTGGGTTCCGATGGCCTATCCGTTCCCCGGCAGTTGAAGATCGGCGGTTACAAGGGTGAATTAGATCTTCACGGTTTCGACGTGCGTCATATTGGATCTACAGTGCGGTTTTGGTTGATCAATCATAAGCCCGCGATCGATTCGACAGGAGAGGTTTTGGATCCCTGGACTCATGGTGCGAATTCCACCGTCGAAATCTTCGATTTGAACAAAGAGACGGACACATTGGAGTATGTCCGGACAATTCATAGTGATGCCATTATCTCGCCAAATAACTTGGCTGTTGATGCTGATGGAGTGGGATTTGTGATCACAAATGATCACAAGGGCAAGACTGGACGCTTTCGTGATCTGGAAATGCTATATGGCACTGGAAGTCTCACGTATTGTCGTTCCGATACTGGCAAGTGCAATATTGCCGCGAGAGAAGGGTTCCGCTTTCCTAATGGCATTGCCAAGGGCCGGGATGGCCTTTACTATGTCTCACATTCTGTGACAGGGTTGGTGACCGTTCACAAACTGGAGGATGATCAATTGAAGCAAGTGGATACCATTTCTATGGGCTATCCGGTGGATAATATCTCATTTGACGAAGATGGAAGCCTCATTGCTGCTGCTATACCTGATTCTTTTGCGTTCATGAAGTCTTTGGATCATCCACATGACTTTGTTGCACCGGCGACGGTCTTAGCTAGTCCCATCAAAGGAGCTGATGGGAAGTGGGAGGTTTTGAAGATTGTAGAGGATTCCTTGGGGGAAAGGCTTCCTACATCAACGATCGCAGTACAAGATACAAGGTCACGCCGTTTGTTCATGGGAGGAGGGTTTGCTCCTTTCATTAGCATTTGCGAGAAGCTGGAGTGATGTTTCTGCCTCAATAAAAGATCAATCTCCGCTCGCCTTCTATCGTTTATCAATATTACATCACGCTTGGCGTACACTTTTGTTAGAGCTGGCGGGATCGCGTCCAAGGACGTGAAACTGCAATGACCATTCTCTTCCGCAATGTCTGTTCTTTACTAATCCAAGGTAAAGGTCAATTTGATTGTCTACCAGAGATTGGTTCTTATTAACATTAAGACTTCCGTCAATGTCCCTTCCACTGCCGAAGTACCAGAATCGCAACCCATAGATACATCATATAAAGTAGAGATGACGAATGATGAAGGCTAACACTTCCACCTGTCGTTCTTGCCGTGACTTGCCGGGTTACAGGCGAGTATTTGTCCTGTCCATATGTGGAATTCAAAGTGACATGTGCGGAGATAGTTCCATCTTCCAGCCGAATCCATGTCTCCACTTCATCTGCAATACTATCCTGATTGAGGAGGATCTGCCTTCCACCACGAGCAGCATTGCCATATCCACCGTAGCCGGTATGACGACCATAACACATGTTTATCCCGTTGCCTGATAGATCTTGAGCAATGGTTTTACCGTCCCACTTGAAGCACCTGACGAACGGTTAGGAAATTCAGAGTATATGTAAGACAGTTCACGTACCAGTCGTTGTCGTGGTCGTGACCACTGAACGTAGCCATAAGTCCCGAGGTATCCAAAAGAGCTTTCATGAATGGTGTATCCTGCCCAGTATACGGACTATCGCCAGATCCTTGCTGAACCACCGTCTCCCCATTAAGACCGGGGGATTTGTGAGAATCCACCCCATTGTCCTGGTACACTCGCATAGCATCGGCGGGAATATGATAGAAAGCCAGTGATGGAATAACCTTCTTATACTTGTCCTTCAGATCTGACTTTGTCTGCGTGAACCAATCGACCACCTGAAAAGTCAGCAATGTTTATATAAGCGGTGGGTTCTGGGTTAACATACAGATTCATCAACCCAATCACCCCGTTTGATTGAAGTGCGTTTTGATACGCGGTTGGTTGGCTCGTGTCCACCTTTTGAATCGAAGAACCATAGCAAAAGGATAGGTGTATCGCCTTCGGATCCGCCATGTGAAAAGACTGGCAGATAATAATTTGTGACTCCAGCAGCCGAATCGGAGACCAAGCTCTGCGTCAAACTGTTCTTGTATAGTTTTTCTTTGTCGTATATATCCTTTCGTGGGTCCAGATTCACCTCGCTGTCGTGGTTACCGTAGGTCGAAGCCCATAGATATCCCCCGTTGACCAAGGGGGAAACAACTTGGTCTAGATACTTGCTCGAGTTCGAGGCTTTGGTAGCTTCGCCGGAGATCAAATCCCCATTTATAACCACAAGCTGTGGCTTTTCCTTGTTGAGAACATAATCCATAACTTTGTTGGTAAGGACATCTTTATTGGAATCTAATACCGTGTTAGTACGTACAAATATAATATTCCAGGCTTTCTCACCTTCTGCAAAATGCAAATCTTCAAAAACACTGATCTGAAAGGTGCCATCCTTCGTCAACCTCAACGTCTGATCCGGAACAGATACCGTCTGATCTCGCACCGTCCGGCCTAAGAATCGAGCAAACATATTCGGAATACCAGCCATCCACAAGCCAAGACACAGGCAAAGACATGCTATGCCTTTTATCTCTCGGCGCAATAGCGTCGCAGTCGCATTCACAGTTACAGTCGCAGTCTTCCCACGTGGAGCAGCAACATCTCGATTAGACTTGTGGTTGATCTCGTCCACGTCATGAATCGCCGCTATACCGGATTTCCCCGGGTATTCGTCAGGAACGGGGGGTGGATTGCCGGAAACGGCGATAGGCTGAGACTCCGAAGAGTGCCAAGCGCCGGCGACTTGGTCGCCGATCCAGGGTTTCTCGTCCATTTCTCGGGAATTACTGACTTGGTTGGGAACCTGGATTTGGATATTCGGTGGTATATTGGAGGTTGAGGTTGAGGTGTGAAGTCACATTCTGGAACTTGTGTTTAGCTTGGCGGGTGCATGTGCATCCCCGCTTTCTGTTCAGGGTCTGGAATGTGGGGTTGTTTTAGCTTTACTGATCTGTAAGCTTTTAAGTTGGGGGGCTTTTAGTCACAGGAATTGTCATCCTATTGATTTGTGTTGTTTTGGCTTGATTGGGTTCTTGCGATCGATGCCACTTTTGTTGGTTTGTATACATAGATTGTAGCGACCAAACTTCAAAAGGAGTGAGGCATCTAAAATCTCTCAGCGCTGGAAATTAAAATGTAGCTCGATGATTTTATCTAAAATTTATGTTTAGAAAAGGACTCGCAAGTCTGCACAACCTTATAGCTCTAGAGTCTACAAGCGCAGCCGTTACAAATTTCCCCAACTTCATTTCCATAATTACCATCCAAAACAACCTGAATGATAATTATCGGGGCGATTGAATTTAATTCAATCTCCTTTGGTACAATTAATCTCCCGGAGTACTTTCCAATGAAGTTTCTGAGAGTTCTTCAAAAGACACATCTACATCCACGGCCAGAACCGGAATTTTAGCAAGCAAGATCACGAACCTTTGATAGTCCGACCGCTTTAGCTATAATCTTGTCATTTTCCATATATTTTTGGGTGGGACTGAATGATACAAATTCTATGCCGCGGACGGTGAGCTACAACATGGGGGACTGGCATATCAATTTTGATCCGTCATGTCCTTGCTGAATAGCTTCAGCTTTCATGTACTCTCCAAACTCTACTTCCATATAAGTGACATAGCTATAAATTGCCATCCAACACTCACATAGCAACACAGAAGGACGACTCAGGTCTATCTCTATCTTCATCCTTCTCAAACTTCTCCCCAACAAGATACCACCTCGAAGGCCCCCACCTCGTCATCCTAGTCTGATATTCCTGTCCCCTCAACAACGAGATATTGCGTTGAAACAGTTCATCTTCGGTCAACGCAGAACCCGCCTGAATAGAATCCTCCTCAAACCGAACCCGAGGATCACCCACCAGATCATGGTCGTTCAGCATTATACCAGGCCCATCATAGTGGTGTATTCTCCACCTAGCATCTTCAGGCGTAAGACCAGGTCCCAGGTCCACCCAACGCGTTGAAACAAGACATACGTCTTGTCCCAAGTCTCGAATCTCTAATTTCCACGATGTATTGCATGATTGACATCGTTGCCAGTGTACCGGCTTATCGGACCCGGTACCCGAATATTGTGCAATAAGAGAAGTTATCAGATCCCTTAAGCCGGTTGTACGAAGATTCAACATCGATGAGGCGGAGGGGAATACGCCGATGTGTCGACAAACGTACATAAAGTCCGAACTAGAACGTGGGAAGATCTTCGATATATTCTCCCGTCTTGCTACAGCCATTTCCTGTGTCCGTAAACACAGACCTGGACCAGGAGCCGAAATAGAGATCCGAGCTTCAACAGATTTCAAAGAAGTCATCTGATGAAGCTCTGGCGATGTAGATTTAGACTTAGAAGCGATCGAGACTCGACCATTCTCTCCAAGAGGCCAAGTAGCTACCTCAGTATAAAATAGCGATTCAACAGGGATCCCAAATTCAGCCCCATAGTAGTATCTCCGCATCGCAAGCTGGAGGTGCACGAAATGGATATCGTGGAATGCGCCGCAGGGATAAACGCCCCGAAACATGGGCCATCTGAGGTACCATTTTTCGCGTGGCAAACTCTTTGAACAGTCGAATAACTTGAATGTAGGGCTTGGTGACTCGATCTTTCGCCAGGGGTGAAGACGGGCGCACATGAAGCAGATGTAGTATTCTGGTACGTCTCGTGAGAGTCTTGTGAGGAACTCCAATCGTAGATGAGAATCGTTTGAGAGGTGTTGAGCTGCTGGTTTTAGGAAATATTCTAGGCTGTGGTCGCATAATGCTAGACATGCTGTATCGATTGGTGATAGATGTTCTTTGATCATGTGGATCAGTTCTGATGGAAGGTGTGAAAATGTCCTGTAATGTTGGGTGTTGTCCATCTTTTGGAGTTTCTATAGAGTAGAATAAACCGATGCAAAGTTGATTGATAAATGCGGGTTGCAATAGATAGATTTGAGGCTTTCAAGCCGAGAAACATGTGTGGTGAATCGTCCCAAGGTAGGTGTTTAGGTACTGGCTTGTTGATAAATTGCGGCCTGATCACTAGAGACCAAACAAAATGTGAGTTGGCGTAATAGGATTGCTCATCATCGACTTGTGTAATTAGAGGACAATAGGCCTGAGTTATCCTCCTTGCTGCTGTATAAAGACAGGGGATAGCCAGAGATAAAGAATGCAGGTGAAGCTGACACGAGGCTGAGATGGGGTCGGAACGGTCACAGATGCCCGTCAGCCAATGGGATTGAGTTGATGCATACTCCGGACCGTTGGGCGAATAGGAACAGGGATTGAGACTGTAGGTCACCCAGGTCAACCTTGACGTTAAGCTACTCTTTAGACAACTACGACAATATAGTTACAGTGTTCAAAATATGTGGAAGAATACATAATAATATTCACATTCCGTATCTACAGTTGTAGGAACTGTAGAAACTACTTTCGTCTCCAGGTCCAGTGCAAATGCAAAGGACGGGATCCGAAAAAATTGTTGAAATAATCGGCGCATTGTGGCACCCATGTTGAAATCGTCAGTCATGTTGAAACTCCGTAAACCCGCTTTTGGTGCCCTCTAATCAGCAACCCCGTTGAAACCCGTATGTTGAACTTTTGGTATCATCGTCATAACTCATCATAAAAAAAAAACTCCCCGTGCCAGAGGCGGCAGGTTGATTGCCGCCTCTATGAATTAACACATTATAGGAAGGAAAGGGAAAATTGTTGTGCATTTACTGCGAGTACTTCTGGCGGAAGTACTTGGCGGCCTGGACCATGTTGGTCAGAGCAGCCTTGGTCTCGGGCCAAGCGCGAGTCTTCAAGCCACAGTCGGGGTTGATCCAGAGCTGCTCGGGAGACAGGTGGGCGAGCATCTCCTCGACACGGTCCTTGATCTCCTGCTCGCTGGGGATACGAGGAGAGTGGATGTCGTAGACACCGGGTCCGATCTGGGCAGCGAACTTCTCGTCAACGAAGACCTTGAGCAGCTTAGCGTCAGACTTGCTGTTCTCGATGGACAGGACATCAGTGTCCAGCGCGGCAATGGCGTGGAAGAAGTCCTGGAACTCAGAGTAACAGAAGTGAGAGTGGATCTGGGTGGTATCGGCGACACCAGCGGTGGAGAGCTTGAAAGCCTCGACGGCCCACTTGATGTACTTCTCACGCTCGGTACCAGTGCGGAGGGGAAGACCCTCACGGAGAGCAGGCTCATCGACCTGGATGACCTTGACACCGGCGGCCTCGAGGTCAACAACCTCATCACGCAGAGCAAGGGCGAGCTGCTGGGCCTGGACGGACTGGTGGACATCGTCACGGGGGAAAGACCAGCGCAAGCAGGTGATGGGACCAGTGAGCATACCCTTCATGGGCTTCTGGGAGATCGAAACGGCGTACTTGGACTCCTTGACGGTCATGGGGGCAGGGCGGCTAATGTCTCCGACAATGATGGGAGGACGAACGCAGCGAGAGCCGTAAGACTGGACCCAGGCGTGGGTGGTGAAGACGTAACCAGTCAGGCGCTCACCGAAGTACTGGACCATGTCGTTACGCTCGGGCTCTCCGTGGACGAAGACATCGAGGTCAAGCTCCTCCTGGATCTTGACAACATCCTTGATCTCGTTCTCAATGAACTTCTCGTACTCCTCAGGGGTGATCTCACCCTTGGTGAACTGGTTGCGAACACGACGGATGTTCTGGGTCTGGGGGAAGGAACCAATGGTGGTGGTGGGGAAGAGAGGAAGCTTGATGTGCTCGGTCTGGGCAGCAATGCGAGTAGGGAAGGCAGAGATACGGTTGTGCATCTCAGCGGTGACAGCAGCCTGGCGGGCCTTGACGGCGGGGTCGTTGGTGCGCTTGGAGGTAGCGCGGGACTGCATGGACTTGGCGTTGGCCTCAAGCTCAGCGGCAACGGCAGCGGGGCCCTCAGTGACGGCCTTGGCAATGACAACAACCTCAGCAAGCTTCTGGACAGCGAAGCTGAACCAGTCACGGACCTCAGCATCGAGGTTCTTCTCGGAGTCGAGAGTGTGGGGGACGTGCAGGAGGGAGCTGGAGGTAGCGACAATAACGCGGTCCTTGCCGAGCTTCTGGACGGCAGCCTCAACCTTCTCAATGGCGTTCTTGAAGTTAGTCTTCCAGATGTTACGGCCGTCAACGACACCAGCAGAGAGGGTCTGCTTGGGGCCAAGGGCAGCAACAACGGTGTCAAGCTGCTCGGGGTTGCGGACAAGGTCCACGTGGATGGCGTGGAGGCTCTGGAGAGAAGAGAGGACCTCAATGTTGTGGACAATGTCACCGAAGTAGGTGGCGAGGGTCAGGCGGGGAGCGCTGGCACCCAGGCTGCCGAGCTGCTCGTAGGCGGGCTTGAAAGCGGCCTTAGCCTCAGCGGAAAGGTCGAAGACGAGGACAGGCTCATCAATCTGGACATCCTCAGCACCGGCAGCCTTGAGCTGCTTAAGGAGCTCAACGTAGACGGGCAGGAGGTCAGCCAGCTTGGTGATGGGGTTCACACTGGCACCACGGTCGGCCTTGGCCAGGGCCAGGAAGGAAACGGGACCCAGGACAACGGGGCGGGTGACAATGCCAGCAGCCTTGGCCTCGAGGAACTCGCGGACGGGCTTGGGGTCGGAAGCGAGCTTGAAGACCTGGTTGTCGGCCAGAGCAGGCTTGACGTAGTGGTAGTTGGAGTCGAACCACTTGACCATCTCAAGGGCAGGGACATCAACACCCTCCTTCTGGAGACCACGACCCATGGCAAAGTAGGTGTCCAGGGGGTCGAGGTTGTACTTGCTGTAGCGCTCGGGGATGACACCGAACAGCTGGATGTGATCGAGGACCTGGTCGTAGAAAGCAAAGTCGTTGGAGGGGATGGCGTCAACACCAGCGTTCTTCTGGATCTTCCAGTGCTCCAGACGGAGACGCTTGCCCTCAGCGAGGAGGTCATCGCGAGAGATCTTACCACCCCAGTAAGCTTCAGTGGCCTTCTTCAGGTCACGAAGCTTACCCATACGGGGGAAACCGAGAACGGATCTTCAGCAGTAGTTAGTATGCAGCAATTGATCAAGATAGAGGGGTAAAAGACATACGATTGAACCATTCTGACGGATGTGTGTGAAGTAGAAAGAAAAGGGTAGACGGGGTCTGTAGATAGAATGAAAAGAACCCGGAACCTTGAAGAGTTAAAAGAAAAAGAAGAAGAGAACGAGGGAAACGGCGAGAAGAAAAATGGAGGGGGATCAGAGCGGGTCTAACCCCAACGGGATAGAGGGGCAGACGGTGGCTTTCCTGACCATACGTGGAGCGAAACAGGGGATTGGGATTTGCATGGAGATTAAGCAAGGGGCGGGGCCTTGGGAACGGTATTGCTGGTAAATGACGGGTATTTAGTTGTCATTACCCTTAGCCAATGAGTCCCCACTACAAACTTAGCACAAGGGCCTCCGTAATCGGCGTAGATCACGCCATCCCAACACGGGGTGATAAGCTTCGATAAGGTCTTTCTACTCGCTCTACAGCGTATATTGTATACTCAAGTGGATTCAAGAATAGATGAGAATACAATGGATCGAAGTGGAATTCCAATTTGCCACTATGGGACGACAATGTTGGCGTGGCAATCCTCCCCGCTGTAACCTCCGGAGGCCGAATAATTCCTCGGGTTCCGACTGCAGGATATGATACAAACTCAATGGACCAATGGCAAAGCTTCTACATTGCATGGATTACGCAGAAATAACAACGTACAGCTTGAGCAGATGGGGGCCGTATATGAAAATTCCGAGTCACCGGTGTTTGTCGGGAACCGTTCGGAGATTTGGTAATGCCGATGATGATTCTCCGGGAGAATAAGATAGGGGTAACCGCGAGGACAAAGGCTATGGATTACGGAAAGAGCGTACGAAGAGCTGTGAGGTAGTACATGATACAAGCTATGTACTATGTGACATGTACAGTATGTACCATGTACCCCGCCCGAGTATGCAGTTTTCAAATTTGAGCTAACAGCACGAGTAGCGGTCAAGGATAATCTAAGAATACATCGGAACTATTGAAGAACGTGCTACTATTGATTCAATTGATGGCTGAAAGCGATTCATGATCGACCTAGGAAGGAGCCAGGGACGCTCCTTCTACACAGAACAAATTGTAACACCAGATTCGCAGATCACAATGGTCATGGTCTTCGTGATTCATCCTCACGGAGATGAGTCATGACGTTCCTCGTTTGCCCTCGTTGGCGAAGAGAACGCCCTGTTTCACCGTCAGGGGCTGGCTCCTACGGGCAAGGTCAACCCGAGGTCCCTTTCCCTCGTCACGGTCAAGGTATGCTCTCGGAAGCCTTGATGCTGGCTGGCTCGGCGCTAATGCAGGGTCGCAGGGCCAGCGATTTCATTTATAAATGTGCTACAGGAAAAGCAACCCGAAAGCTTTTCTCACCGACTTCGACGTCGATTTTCCCGAGAACACAAGTGGTCCAGCGATGCCCGGGAGTATAGAAAATTCCTCTTTCCTTTCCCGCGGAAATCATCGAGATCCACCCCGTCGAGGCCAAAACCAATTCATGAAATGATGGCCCCGGAGTATGGGAATAGCCTGATGAGCGAGAGAGATTATGACAGTGATGCACATTACATTATAACCCCAAGACGTGACCTGGGGAGATCTCCTGCTGGTCGAGGTTTTCGCCGAATGGAGCTCAGCGATTTGATCGAACAGAGCCAAGAACGCGCGGAAGCCGAACGCTGGGCTCTCTCCAACGACCCAACAGCCACTGACTCACAAGAATCCGCCTTCGGCATGCATTTCATTCCAACACCACCGGGCACTCTCAGAGGGCCTCCGACTGCCTTTCACACAGCCCGTGATACCGATGAATCCAAATACCAGCCATTGGCTCATTCGCCTCTGAGGGTGGAGCAATCCCAGGGAAGTCCTGTCTTGAATAAGATTTTCGGGGGATCCCTTCCAACTTTTTCTGCAGCCAACGACCCTGGGGCGGCCCATTTTGAGCACTCGCCCGTTCTCGATGTCCCAGAAAAATCCAGCGGCCGGGATCTCATGTCTGACTGGAAACAATTCATGAAAACGAGCCGGGATGGATACGGAATGGGGTCGTCTGGGTCACTCCCTACTCCATCGGCGGATCTTGTGGTGTCCAAAACAAAACAGCCCTCCAGTTCAGCCAGGTCCTTCACTGACCCTCGTGACCCCCGTGCGATACATCTTAGTGAGTTGGGTATATCAAATCAACTTGTCACATTCTCCCAGTCATCTCAAGTAGGGTCATGCAATCCATCAAGTACTGAGCTGTCCTACAAGAAAAGACCGGCCATTGGTGGTTTTTCGCAGGAGAACGTCCAATTTGCTCAGTCAGGTGCATCGATCATTTCCGGAAACGAGACACCAAGAAATCCTAACGGCCAGCGAGATACATCTTCATGTTACTCGAAAGCCAGCCCATCTTCGGGAAGTCTATCGATTGGGGGACTGTCGTTCAAAAAGCTCACCAGCAAAATCACTGACCCAAAACCAAAACCAGCACTGCAAGACATACTCACATCTGACAACAAAGCTGTGAATGTTCCAGCCCCCCGAAACACACTTCTGAGCAGATTTCAGGAGCATTGTGACTCTGGCAGCTCTGACTCGCCTCGGTTCCAGAACCACCCCACTGGCATAGTTGCACCACGTAAAGTTAGTGTCGGCTGGATGTCTGGAGGCCGCCGCGTTGGCTATGGCTATAACCCAGTCCCAGGTAAGGAGGGAGGTTCCCCGAAAAAGGATGATCAGAGTCCTGCACATTTGAGTCAGGCACCTGGTTTGAAAGCTGAATTTACGACAATGAACGGGGTACATGGTTCACCGTCAGACTATCATCAACTTGAAAAGATGGCACAGTTGTCAGCCCAAGAATACGGTACTCCATCCCCCAGCCATCCACGTCCCCCTCTATACGAGGCTCTCACTGGTCCCAGGTCTATCATGTCTGCGAAGTCAAACACCGGATTTGCCGCTCCACCTCATTTTCGGGCAATCCTGAACCATTCCAGCCAAGAACAGAATCCGACGTCTGGCTCGAACGAAGGCAACTCCAGGGCTCTTTGTGCACCACAATTGACCCCTACAGCACAGCCAGAGTTATGTCAAATACCACAGAGCGCCCATTCTACCAGCCTAGGACAGGGCAAGGACACAATTGCTAACAAATGGGCCCGCCTGAGCCGATCCATGAACAAAAAGTCTCAATTTCAGGATCGAAAGACAGGGCATGATGGTATAACCAATTCTGAAAGACTACAGGAGATTGTTTTCGAGGATAGTTCAGATGGGACGGAGCCAGAATTCCTTGACACAGATAATCGCGACCAGAGCGAAGATCAAACTCACGAGCTTCGGCCTAACACTTCACGAGTTACACGTTGGGCAAACAGATTCTCCAGGTACAGAGAAAGCAGACGGCCCCTGACTGCACACCAGCAAGAGCCTTCACAGTCTTCCTCCGGCGCTTATCAGGATTGTGATTCAGCCAGTATCAGCCTCAAACGAGCTACCTCTACGAGAAGTAACACAACAGATGACCCGGATCATTTTGAAATGCCTGGTTCCTTTGAAGGGAGCCGTTGGGCCAGTCGACTCAGTCGCCTGCTGTGAAACAGGAACGAGGAATCCAGACCGAGCTTATATATCAGGGTTCTGCCGGTTTATATTGAGCAGCACACATATCATTAACCATAGCGACGAGTTGGGATTCGATTATAGATATGGATGTATTAGTCTTCCAGCAGGAGAATGTCATTAATCGTACAAGAGGTATCAGACCAGCGCCAGGTTTATTATACAGTAACAGTAACAGTGCAAGTAGATTCCATGCCCAGAAAATCAATCAAATCGATCATCGAAGTATGTAAATCTACCGACGCTGTCGCTTCAAGCTCTTATTACTGACAGCACTAAGAACGCTGGCAGACCGCTTATGATTTCCGTCACGCTTTGGAGTCTCAGCATCGCCATTTTCCTTCTCCGCATCAGCAGTCGAATCAAGCATCCCATTCCCATCCTCGGCCTCGGTCTTCACCTCCGGATGGCCATTCCCAGACGCAGACTTCTTCTCTCGCTCCGCCTTCGCAGCCTCAAGAACACGGATCTCGCTATCGACTTTCTCGGAAACTTTGCGCGCGTCCAGGAGTAAGTTGACAGCTTGGATGAGACGTTCGAATTCCTTGCACACGCGCTCTGTAGGCATGAACAAGCGAACGGGAATCTCGAGTTCGGCGAGCGCACCGGCCAGTTTGAGTGTTTGCACGTTGGACTTGGCTTGTGTGAGTTTCTGGGCGCGGTCGCTTCGGAATTGCACGCCTGCTGTGACGCGTTCGTGGTGGTGCACGCCGTAGCGCGCTTCTTCGGCTGGTGTGAGTGTGCGGATGGGTTGTGTTTCGCGGGCTGGGATGACGCCCTTTTTGTTTGCTGCTGAGGCTGTGGTTGGTGTTTCGCCGCGGCTGATGCCGTTGTTGGCTTGTGTAGGTGTTTGACCTGCCGGACTGGCGATAGCGCCTCCCTCTGGTCCGAGGATTGAGCGACGTTTCTTGCTCTTGTCTGCTTGGAGGAGGGTTTGCAGGAGCTGGGAGAGACCTGCGCTTGATTGGTAGGCTGCTGTGTTGCCGACGCTGATGGGGACTTCGAGGCGGGAGTAGAGCTCGCGACGTTCGGTAATGAAGTTTTGCTCGTTGGTGGTGATGCGCTTGAGCTCTTCGAGAAGCATGGCTTCCTCGCGGACTTCGTCGGCGGTGCGGTTTATTTGTAGGGCGGCGAGTTCTTTGCGGTCTCGTTCACGGTCTGGGTCGAACTTGAGCATCCTCTCGTGCAGCTCGAACTCGGCTTCGGACATCTCGGATGGTGGGTGTTCGATTGCGAGAATTGTAGCTGCTACGAAGTAGTAGCGTGCTTTCATTTGCTCCATTGTTCGGTAGTGCTTGGCTGGTACGAGTGCGTTGGCATCGGCTTCAGAGTTGACTCTGGGCTGGTAGTCGTAGCGATCTGCGATAATCACCCAGCGCAAATCGTATTCGTGTGCCAAGTCCATCAGGTAGTCTGTTTCTTCGCGGTCCCAGTCTTTGCTTTGCAAGGACCGATTGTATTCCTCTTCCGAGTATTTCTTCGGTACCCGTGCCTTGATGTTGTACTTGGCGAATGTGTATTCTTGTTCCAGTGGCTTAGGAGCTTCCTCCTTGTCCTCTTCTTTTGTGTCTTCATCCTCTTTCTTCTCGTCCACGTCCATCTGGGTTCCCTCGGGGGCAGGTGGGCGAGTCGACTCGTGTTTCCGCTGCCAGTGATTCAGGACCAAGCCATCGGAGCGGGCACCGTTGGTGAAGGGAGTCATGCGCCTGAACAAAATCACGTATAAGTGGAATGCCTATTATACTCAAAACTGTTGGATACATACCATGGTCGCACGCGCAACTTGTTCATCCATTTTGGACGCCCCTTGTACTTGTTCTCGTTGATCGCGATAGGCGGCGCCCGTTCACCTAAAAGCGCGTATAGTTCACGAGTAATACCCTCTGCAAATTGAATCGTCAATAATCTACCCAAATACAAATAAAGCACTCAACTAACCTGGTCGTTTTTCGACTACTTTCTGCTTCTTATGCGGCCTAGGCTGGCCCACCTCAGCGGGCAAGTCCAGCATGTCGCGCACATCGGCGGCAGCCATGGCTATCTGATGCCGATAATATCAGATAAAACAGGGAAATGGGTGCAACTAAGACTGAGATTGGAACTAATCAAGCAATCACAATCCGAACCAGAGTTAAACGATGATGATGAACAAGTTGACGAGATGAAAATCGCGACAAGGGAGACCGACGAAACCAGCAGGCGGTGTGGGGCCCGCGTGGATGCCAGGTTGTTGATTCTAGACAATTAGGGAGTTGCTTCCCCAAGGACGTTTAGATCTTAGATCCTCTCACTCCTCCGGCCATGGCTTTCACAGCTCCCTCGTCATGGCTTGCCGCCACCCTGGCCCTCTTCTCTTTCCTCTCCCTTCTCCTCCCCGCGAATGCCTTGTACTTCTACGTTGATGGCCGCCAAACAAAGTGCTTCTACGAGGACCTGCCCAAGGACACCCTGGTAGCAGGTATGATATCCCCTCCTTTCCTAGAATATCGACGTCGCCATAAGCAATTGCATCATCTTCAATTAAAATTTAACTAACATCACCCCTACCTACAGGCAACTTCGCTACCTATGTCGTCAACCCCCAAACCAACGTCTACTCCATTGACCACAACCTGCGCGTCATGATCACCGTCGATGAGACCTTCGACAACGACCACCGTGTCGTCTCCAAGCGCGAGCACCACTCTGGCCGCTTCACTTTCACCGCTGCCGATGCCGGCCAGCACAAGATCTGCTTCACGGCTGACACCGATGCTCAGACTAGTGGCTGGTTGTCCAGTGCCCAGGGCGCAGTCAAGGTCTCCCTTGACTTGGCCATTGGCGAAACAAGCAAGATTGAGACCGAGGACAAGGACAAGATGAAGGATATTGTGCAGCGCGTTAAGGATCTGAACTCGCGTTTGCATGACATTCGGAGGGAGCAGGTGTACCAGCGGGTTAGTATACTCCATCCCATCACCCTTACAGCTTTGATATTGCATATCACGACAAAGAAGCAAACAAGAAGCATATACATTGCAGCTACTTGCGGCTTTATTTAAGACAATTGCTAATTATGATTCTCTTGTAGGAACGTGAGGCCGAATTCCGTGACCAGTCCGAGACTACCAACGGTCGTGTTGTTCGCTGGACTCTCATCCAGCTGGCTGTTCTGTCCGTTGCGTGCGCTTGGCAACTCTCGCACCTGCGGTCTTTCTTCATTAAGCAGAAGTTGACCTAGGGTTGGACTGATTAAAAACAAACTTGCCATTTTGATGTCTTTTACAGCCCTTTCCTAACTTAAACCTTGCATTTGGGTTTCCACATACGCCCGGTTCGATTTCAGTTGCATGGATTGTTGATTACTTGTTCCTATCTGGGTATTTGGTTTTCACGGACAATATTTATCAGTGATGTTAACAGAGATGCTATGGCCTGCCATACATGTATCTCTACGGAGGCAACATTTGGTTTACATCTCCATATGAAAAGGAGGGGAGTGTCTGGGGCTACCTGGTCAGCGCGATGTCGATTTTGATAATGGATGTAATGACAGCTTTATTTCTTTCATGTTGTTCTTTAATGTACTTGGTAACCTGATGAAATAGCATGGACGCTAAAGTCCAGGGAAACGAAAGCTTCCAGAAAGTGACGACAAATGCAGAAAGGCCCATCCCCTGAGAAACGTTGGGGTTCATCATTCATTATGTCCAGGGGCAAAAGATAATAAAAAGAAGTATAATGCAAATGCCCAATATGCTGGTATATGGCAGGGAAGAGAAATGAAAGTTGGCCCGAAAACAGATAACGCCAAATGAAGATGGCAAGAGAAACATGATTCTCGCCAAATGGCGTCAAGCACCATCTGAAGCTGCAAGCGAGGCGACTTGGGCCACGCAGATAAGAAGAAATAAGAACACAAAGGTTCTCTGGGTATATAATAGCCCTTGACATGGGCCATAAAAAATGGGGATAAAAAAACGTATGCCGATTAGTCAAAATCGGCTTTTAGGTGGTCACCATCGGAACTGGGTCGCCAGGACTACCACAGAATCCGAGGATCAGTCGTTCAAGGTCGGAGAGTTTGTATGGTTTTGTCATGTAGCCCTTGATTCCCACTCTAGAGGCACGGTTCAAGGCCTCATCAGTGACATCCGCGCTCACGGCAAGAACAGTAGGAGGCTGTGGCATACGCAATGTGCTCATTTTCATATCCACATCCATGGAGTCGGAGTTGTTAGGTGTTTCTGGAGATGCGTAGCAAGAACCAGAGGACTGGCTCTGGTGATCATCGACCATCTGAAGAATCCGGGAAGTTGCCTCGTAGCCGTCCATTTCAGGCATCCAAAGGTCCATGAGCACGATGTCAATGGGTTTCATCTCTGGAGAATTTGGCTTTGTAGGTTTGGTGGGTGCATCCACGTCCACGTTTTTTGAGCTGTTGGCGAGAGTAGATGCAGAGAGAATCTCTTTTACGATTTGCACAGCTTCTCGGCCATCGGCAGCTTCAAGAACATCGCGATAGCCCAGCTTACGCAGCATGTTGACCAATACACGTCGGTTGATCCGGTTGTCTTCTGCAACAAGGAAACGTAACGGGTATTTCTCTCCAAGCTTATTGTCATATGAATCTCGACAAATAGCGCTTGGGTTAAGTTGAGGTCTTGTCAGAGTGCGAGGCGGAGTTGGACTCTGTGACTTTCCATCTGAGGTGCTCGGAGTTGGCTGCTGAAGCGTCTCATTTTGCAAAAGAGAGGGCGAGCTTGATAACGTGGGTTCCCAGATGAGGCTGCTCCCACTGCCGGTCCGCGTGTGCTCCGTGAAGAAAGGTGGAGTCATGATTCGGTCGTTGGGGGTCCCGGGACCACATAAAGCGTCACGTTGATTCACAGGAATCCGAATCTGGAATTCAGAGCCATGGTCGGGACCGATGGTTGATGAACGGACACAAATCAGGTCACCTCCCATCTTCCGAGAAAGTCCCTTGGCTACAAGGAGACCAAGCCCCAGACCATCTTTGCTCCGTGTTGTCGAGGCATCTTCGCGTGCAAAAGGCTTGAAAAGATTCGGTAGGAATGCCTCCGGGATTCCTGGGCCAGTGTCGCGCACACGAATCAGGACGTCGTTGTTCTTGGAGTCGATGGTCGCACAGACAGTGATCGTGCCATTATTTGTGAATTTGATAGCATTCAGAAAAACACAGGAGATCAACTTAGCCAGGTCTCGGTCATCAGCTAGAAGAGTATCGGGCAATGCCGGGTCGACAGACCAATCGACAGTTTTGGTACGCAGTTCACCATTCGAGGATCGTGATCGAATTTCGATCTTCTCGCCGAACTCGGTCGTCTTGCTCTCGGCAGAATCAGGACGGCCGCCAACATGAAGAGACTCGTTGATAACCAAGCGAAGAAGATCTCGCAATTTGGTGAAGCGCAGAGCCGGGCCCCGGAGGTTCATGTTGATACCTTCTAGAAGCAGATGCGGGGCAGATCGTCGAACTGCAATTGATGGTTGTGGGTCTACCATGCTGGCCATCACTTCCTCAATCTGGCGGGCTGGGGTGGCGTGGACGATTTGGTCACTCTCGTGGACGGCATTCTTGACTTCTTCGCTGCGGGGAGACAGTTCCTGCCGTGAAGACGCTGCACGAACTCTCTGCCTCCGGGTCGGACGTGCTGAACAGGAAGCCATATCCAGAGGAAGACTCCGTCGCCTTTTGTACGGATTCACAGCAATGTTGCTTCCTTCGATGAAAATACTTGGGCGGCCTTCAGCGGACTGGTCTGACGGAGCACTCGGGAAAAAGCCATTATCCTCTTCCGGTTGTGGCGTGGGTGTTTTGGGCACTTGCATGTTGAGGTCGTAGGCGTGAACGACATTATCAGCCGCTTCAACGGCACGCCGTGCGCTATCCTGGACCATCTCAATGCCCTCTTTGAGAGCCTGGAAAATCCCACCTGACTTGATGGGTGTCTTGCTTTCCATGGCCTCCCGCACTGTGGCATGCATCACATCAAGCATGCCTACCACACCTTGCATCGGAGTTCGTAATTCGTGGGATAGACTCCGAGCGTAGGGTTTGAGAGGCTGAGAATTGAAATCAGGGGTCCCGGGAAGAGCGACAGTCGCTATATTTTGCACAGCTAGAGGAATTGGCGGAAACGCCGAGGTCTCCTGCTCCGGGAAGACGTCATCCTGTAGCAGCTGCCGAACGATCATATCCTCCAACGAATGCATAACGACCTCCAGAAACGACCACGACAAATTCCGATTCCGAATGCCCTCTTTCGACCACATCAAGCCGAGATGCGCCAGGCATTTACCAGCGGAAAAGAGTGGAATGGCGAGATACGCCTCAGCAGCGAACGGTAGTTGATCGTCACCGAAGGATACCAATGATTTCAGGTTTTCGGGAATCAAACATGGCCGTTCATGGTCCATATGCAACAGAGGGTTTCCGCCTGCGAAATACCGGTTTCGCTGCAGTCCGACGTTCTGGTAGCCATCGTCGTAATAGAAGACCGCACCGAATAGCGACGGCCGGCGCCCGCCCAGTTCAGACATGGGCTCCCCACCATGTACCCGGCGAGCCACGAAACCATATTGTGCTTTGCTGATCGATGTGAGATCCTCCATAAGCCGTTTCCAGAACAGCTCGGTGTCGGATGTTCTCAGGCCCTGCTTGAGCGTGACCAGGTGTTCAATGGCGGCGGACTGGTCGGCGTCATGCCAGCTTCGGCCAGACGCGTCAAATTGTATGTCCACATCTTCCGGTACTATAGCGAGTCCATCGTTGAGGCATTCGGACTTGCAAGAGGGAAACGGCATGGCGGGACGAGAATGCAGGGTGTTAGGGGCATCTGGCTCGGGCGAGTCGGTCATGATCCATGTGGGATTTTTGCGGAAGGTTGTAATGCTCTGGGTGTGTGTCTCTGTCTTTTTTGTTGATTTCTATCGTAGGACACACACCATGGCCCTCGGGGACACAATGTAATTCCAGGTGTCGTAAGAGCGAATAGCAAGGATTGGTGTAAGGGAGGGGGGTCAGGAGGGGATTTTCCGACTCGCACTGGGGCCACCGGGCGGTCTAGACAACAGTGGTTGCTCAGGCTGAAACAGGAGGTTTTCGTGGGTCAGGGACAAAGGGAAAACTATAAACTTTCCCCCAATTCCACTCTAGTTTGCTAGTCTATTGCAACAAAGCATACATATCAAAGAATTAAAGTACTCTCCATTTTTCATCTTTTCCCTTCTCTCTTTTGTTTCGCTCAGCGGAGACGCATGGAGGGAAGCCCTGCACGATCGGCGGATCTAGACCGAGCGCCGTGCATCGGTACTGGGTACCTGTGCGACCGAAGCATGGGGCGCCAAAGGGCTCGTACCGGGTACACTGGGTGCATGAACACCCTCGCCAGAAGAACAATCTTACCCAATCTGACGACTTGGTGGCTTGAATTCCCCGAGATTGGCGGGGATCGATCAACTTTTTTTTTACTTGACGTAGAATCTCCGCTAGGGGGCCGCCCCCAGCCCTTGCTTCATATAGCTTGATCCCTGGTCATTTAGCAAGGCATTAAGAAATTAATTTAATATCCATGGGCTCGTGGACTCGTGGGCTCCCGTACATGGCGTTGTCTCACCTGCATCTGTCTTGTTTTCGACCACCTGGCGGGGCTTCTGATCTGGTCTAGTCAATATCTCAATGCTGCTAGACCAAAACGTAAGCTAAAGCGGCAGGCGATAAATCAACTATTGGTTGGAAACCCCTCCCGTATAGCGTCTTGAACAACGTATGGCTAATTGATCTAGGGCCCACTACGACGTAGGCCGCCGCTCCACCGAGTGGACACCCGATTTACCGACGCAAAATACAGACAAATTTCTTCTACATTTCCGAAGCCATTAAGCGTCATCTTACGCTTTTTCCTCTTGGCGTGCACCGCAAAGTCTCCTTCTCCTAGTCCCTGGTCAAACCCAAATAGGAAACATTGACGCCCATGGCGGTGAGGACCCCAGTCATTGCAAAGCCAAAGCTATTATTGTACATTCACCTAAACTGGAACAGCTGCGGGCCGACAACGCCACCGATTTGACCATTACTGTTCTGGACACCCCAAGCGAAGGTTCCAGTCACAGTAGCCGAGCCCCAGGAGGTGAACAGAATGTAGTAAATAATGACGAACTTTTTTTCTCAGTAGGCACGCGACATAGCCCCGCAGGCGCTGAGACACTGAGAAATGGGATAGATTGTTGAAGCATTTGATAATCCCGGCATTGTATTACTATCAATTAGGTTTGAGCATGACATCGAGAAAATAGCACATATTAATTGAATCGGTCTAGAACCTTGGAGATCACCGCCAGTCGGAGGATGTTCGAACCCAGTATGACACCAATGGAGCGCTTAAGCTGGCAGGGCATTTAGCAACTGGTAAGCTGGTAGGGAAGATGAAGATGGCAGGGGAAGAGGTAGGTGAATGGGTAGGTGAATGGGTAGGTATTACTGTGGATATATTCCGACAATGGTGGTGATGTCCTCAATGATGAGCACCCTCAGGATGATTTACGCGATTTGTTACCGTTGGGGTATCGACATTGACCATGGAGACAGACAAGAAGGTACCCGGTTATACTGCCTAGGTGGATGGCAGACATGTCTAGCTCATTGAGGACGATCGGCAGATTCCCTTCCTGGAGGACTTGAATTCTGGATATCTTGTTCGAGTTTGTCTGCCCAGGTGACTTTGAACTACCTAGTTGAATTATAAAGACCGGTATAAAGACAGGACTTCACGACTGTAAATACAAGCTTTGGAGCAATTAGGCTATGCCAATTGTTCCAATGTTGAAGGGTTGCCGAAGATACCCGGATCGTGGGACTGGGGGTATCTTTTCTCTCTCGGTCTTTCATATTAGCCCTGTGTGTATATATCTATGGATGGTTAAGACTCGGAGGAGAAATTTCGAATACAGTATAATAATTGATTATGATTTAGGTACACAAGCTTTATGGTTGATCAATGATGATCCAATGGACATCCTAGACCTCGGGAGGTGACGACCGGAGAAATATATACTCATGTCAATGCCAATGGATACTCATCACCATTCAATGCTCGGAAGAAGCCCACCATCCGAGCCCAACTTTATATTTGCCCAATATATAAAACGATAGGCATCCTACTTTATCCAAGGACTGAGATTCATTTGGCATGATGCCAGCCTATTGGTTGTTCACCGCTCCCCGCACATGTACGTGATACCGAGGTCAACCGCCAATCACAGTCTAAATGATCAGAGCGGGGGCCATGGAACTCAAATCCAAGCCGAAACCTTAGCTATCCATGCCTATACTCCAGGTACACATATAAATTCGAACTCCAGTTGAAGACAATATTGGAACTTAAGAAGCAACATAAACATGGCCATAATTCCTTTCACGATAGCCGTCCCCGACGAGCAAATCACCCAGCTGAACCAAAAGCTCCAGCAAGCAACCTTCCCCGATGAACTTGATGCCGCAGGCTGGGACATGGGTGTTCCGCTTGCGGATATGAAACGACTGGTTACCACCTGGCGTGAGAATTTTGACTGGCGTGCCCAGGAAAAGAAACTTAACGAACAGCTCAAACAGTTTACAGTACCTGTCTCCGTAGATGATTTTGGGGACTTGGCAATCCATGTCCTGCACCATCGTTCTGGGAACCCGCGGGCTATCCCGTTACTCTTTATGCATGGCTGTAAGTTTGCATTCGTCCGATAAAAAAACCATTGTCGGCTAATGTAGATATCGGCAGGGCCTGGAAACTTCCTTGAAGCAACTAAGTTAATTCCATTGCTCATGAAGGATGATGGTGGCCCTGCATTTGATGTTGTCGCCCCTTCACTTCCTAATTATGGGTTCTCACAGGGAGTGCAGAAGGTATTTGCTGAATAGTATAGTGAGTGGGGCTGTAACTGAACTATATTAGAAAGGATTCGGTCTGGCCCAGTTCGCTGAAACCGCCCACAAAGTCATGATAGCTCTAGGCTATGATCAATATGGTATATGAGCCCTATTTCCGCCCAGAAGTTTCACAATGAACCAATCTTACGCAACTTAACCTATAAAGCTAACTTCTACCAGTCATCCAAGGAGGAGATTGGGGTAGCGCTATCGCCCGTACAATGACGGCCTACTACTCCAAGCACATCCAAGCCATCCATCTGAACACCATCTTCGTATCCCCACCTTACCCCTGGCACAGCCCACTCAGCTTCCTCAAATCCCTCATCAGCGTCCCATTCTCAGCTAAAGACCGGGCATGTATCAGCCGCACAATCGAGTATGTGACCAAAGGCAGCGCCTACATGTTACAACAGGGAACCCGGCCCCAAACGCTAGGGTACGGACTCCAAGATAGTCCCGTTGCGTTGCTGGCATGGATATATGATAAGCTGCACTCGTGGTCGGATGCGTACCCATGGACAGATGAGGAGATTCTGACATGGGTGAGTGTGTACTACTTTTCGCGGGCGGGACCGACAGCTTCAACTAGAATTTACTATGAAAGTTTGGCGCAGAAGCCAGAGGCCGTGACGAAGTGGATGAGTGGCGCTCAGATGTTTAATGCTCGGGCACCGGCGAATGTGCGGTTTGCCGTGGCGCAGTTTAAGGGGGAGATTATTCAGTGGCCTATGGCGTGGTATCGGGCTATTGGGAATGTGGTTAAAGAGACGGAGTTTGAGCGTGGAGGTCATTTTGCGGCTTGGGAGGTGCCTGAGTTGGTTGCAGGTGATTTGAAGGAGTTTCTGGGTAAGGGTGGGCCGGCCTATGCGGTTATAGAAAGTAAAGATGGTTATTGACTCTCGGGGGGTCTTTCGGGTATATAACGTGATTTAGATTTCGGGAATGTATCGTGAATATGCAATACTGCTGTGACATTGACATTGATGACGGGGCTTGTATTATCGTGATAGGAGGAAGAGATGTATAGAGTCGCGGAAAACGCTATCTTTCAGCTCAAATGTCAACTGGTCTCACGTCACTGGTGTGGCATTCCATCCAGGCTGTCCATGGCACCCCGTCACCCAGAGAAAACCGCAGACGCCCATACCCTGTCTTGAATCCGACAGAAAGCCCAAAATAATCAGCTCGAACATCCGTGATCCCGTTTAATCCTGTCGTCCCTTGAGTAGCCTCTGGGTGACCTTTTCTTTCTCAATAATCCACACCTGCGCACCCCAGCCTGATAAAGCATCTCGGTCGACGGCGGCCAAGAGGGCTTGCGAGATGGTCTCGAAGAGATCCTCGGCTTCCTTTAGAGTCACAATGTTAGCTCGGTTTCTAAGAGCGACACATGAATTTAGTAAACATACCATATCCGGCTCCCATAGACCCTCACAGGTACCAAACAGCTGTTCGCTGGCGGTTCCGCTCACAATGAAGTCCTTGGCGAAATCGATACATCCAATGCTGTCAAATCCACAGATGAACGGCTTTCCAGTTGTCTCGTTGATACCAGCTAGCACAGGGCTGACGAAGAAAGGACCAAAACGCTTCTCATACAAAGATGAGCTGACCAGGTTGGCCAGAGTCTGGGGTGCGATATTGCGTTCCTCGCGCAGGCGATACATGTTGACCTTGTAACGGAGAAGATCGGATACAGTATTGACGTCGGTAGCGAGACCAGTTAGACCGAGGTAGGTGGATGGGGCGTAGTTGAAGACCTTGGGGAAGTTGTTGGAGATGGTCAGGGCTTGCATGCCCAAGCGGAGGTCGCAGGCGATAGCGACGCAGTCCTTGCCCACCATGGCGACACAGGCACCACCATCTAAGAAGGTTGTTAGCTTATCGATGGATTGGTTGGCACCGGGAAAGGGTTGGTCGTACTGATGTCGAAGGGAGAGCCCTGATGATGGGAAGGAGGTTAGCTTCAAGGTCCAGCGGCTAGCAAATGGGACAAGGGGACCATCTCCATACCATTATTGCGGATTTCTTTTATTCAATGTAGACCGACACGGGGTTTCTGAAGCTCTCAAGTGAAGAATACGCGGAAAGAAGGCGGCTGAGGAGGGATGTGGAGGGTGAGTGATGGGAGAGAGGTGTTGGATGACGGGGAGCTGTGAGGTGCGCGAGCTCGGATGACGCCGCCGCACCGCTGCCTGTTTCGTCTGTGCCCTTCACCTTCGACTGCTTTCTTCCCATTCCACTCAACACAAATTTGTCTTCTCGCACAGCTTTGTGTTTGAAATTGTCATTCTTCCATTTTCATAGATTGTTTGACCTTTTTTATATTCTTGGCCGAATCTTCACAAGCTCTATTGCTTCTAGTCTCCCTCCCCGCCCGCGCAACCATGAGCGCCCACGTCGTGGTAATCGATGCTACGGCCAAGCGGGCAACAATCAAAACAACCCCAGGCAAATATTTAACAGATATTTTACAAGAGGCATGCTCAAAACTTGGATACAACCCAAGCCAATATGGCCTTAAGTATGTTCTTATTGACCCCGCCGAGATACGGTGATGCTGACCTATCGCTTCCCCAGACACAATCGCAAACAACTGGACTTGTCCCTCTCTTTCCGCCTCTCTGGCCTCAGCTCTGGTGCAAAGCTGGAGCTTGTCCAGGCATCTCGCTCCCCCTCCGTCGTCACAGTTGGTCTCCAACTGCCCGAATCCGAAGCTCAAGGTGCACCAAATGGACGCATACTAGACAAGTTCCCAAGTACAACCACACTCTGGCTAGTGCTGCGCAAGTTTGAGGCGGGAGTAGCAGGAAATGGACAAAAGCGAAATTTCACGGCGCGCGGGGTACCTTCTATGACGGACGGCGACTCTGGCTCTGGGCGATTATTCTACGAGATCCCTGTTCTCCGGATTTTGGAGCGCGAACTGTCAAGCTTCACGGATCTACAAAAGTCACTTGCCCAGCTGGGCTTCAATAACGGCAACGTGTTGATTCGGCTCGGCTTTCGGCGAACAGAGGAGCCGCTTGAGGAAGCCATGGTGAAGATCGCCGAGTACTTCAAGTCAACTGGGGATGATACCCCAGTGCCAGCACAAAATCAAGCTCCTCTAGTTCCTGCTGTTGAGAGTAACGTGCAAGAAGAACAAGAACCTACTAGTGAACCGACTGCCCCGGAAGTTGTGCCCGCAGCATCTCCTGAGCAACCAGTGCCGACATCTACCCGATCCGTCACTGTCTTCTCTCCTCCATCCGCCGACACACCATTTTCAGCGCAAGCACCATACAATGAAGAAGACTACATTCCCTCTATTGAACACGCCACAGCTCACCAACGTCAACTCAACCAGTCCTCCCGTCCAAAACGTCTACCAACAGACGCCGAGATCGCCGCCAAAGCTGCCGCAGAAGAGCAGCGACGCGCGGATATTCGCGAAGTAGACGTGAAAATCCGTTTCCCTGACCAGAGCCAAGTGGTTGCCAAATTTGGCCCATCAGATACCGGCCAATCTCTCTATGATTTCGTACGCAGCTGTCTGGTATCAACATACGCGGACATAAAGTTCGCCTTGAACGCTTTCTCCAGTACAGCACCAGCACGTGCCGGACATGTAAATGTCATCCCGGAAAACCAGACACTTCTGATCAAGGATCTTAAGCTCGAAGGACGGGTTTTAATTAACTTTACCTGGGCTGATAATGCAAGCTCGGCTACGCATCTGCAAAGGAAGGATATTTTGCGTCCGGACCTCCGCAGCCAGGCCCAAGAACTCAAGGTTGAGCAGGTACCAGAGCCTGTACAGGAGCCTTCTAAGCCGGCAGAGGCAGGCCCTAGTGGTAGTGCGGACGCAAGTAAGGCTAGTGGAGCACGGAAGGGTGGTGTGCCCAAGTGGTTCAAAATGCCGGGAAAGAAATGAATGAACTGAATGGACTATGAGTGATGTGATTTGGATGAGTATATCATGACTCAACTTGAGTTGAAGAGTTAATCGACTTGTTACTATTGCTTTGACACACCGATAGAGCTCATCTTCATAAGATAGAACCAATGCATGGCATGGCATGGCAATTGACGGCAATCAAAAGCAACACTCAACAGTAGAGTATGTACATAGTAGATACACAGCCGGTGGATTATTGAAGGCTCTATATCAATGAGTCTCGAAGTACAACATGGATAGCAACAGACGGACATCAACTGGTACGACCCACGTAGATCTACAAAGCCTACAGACTACGCAAGAACCAGCACAAATCGTGAATTGGAACAAAATTTTCATTATGGTTTCTCTTCCTAGAGGGGAAGGGATCCCACTTTTGCCATCCCCATCATCCACCGGTAGTCACAAACAAAACCCCCGCGGTCTGAAGCCATACGCCATTCGGCAGTCCTTAATGATAAAGCAGCCAGCGTGAGGATGAAACAAGACTCGGGTAGTTTCAATTTTTTCGTTCGTTGCGCGCGCCAGGTATTCAAGTCGTTAAACGAAAGAGAAAAAAGGGTTCACGGTATTGAGACATTTAGTGACCCTGGGTACGGCGGGACTCGGCAATGACCTTCTGCATGTCCTCGACCTTCCGCTTACCGCGGGTGAATGTGCCGAGCTAGAGAAAACGTTAGCTTTGGTTCTGCGGATTGTGTGATTTGATTGCTGGTGTAGATCCGTGGAATGATGCAGGGTTGGATTTCGAGATTGTCAAGAGTGCGCAAATGCTGTGCAAAGTCGATAAAATCTTCCTTGGGTGGCAAATTTGCAACAACACTCGTACTGTCTCCCGGGACCAACTCCATGCACCACGCCATAATCATACCAATCCAAGCAACGAGTTCAAATATCCAGGTATGGTGTGGCAGGTAGACGTACGCGCTTCTTAGCGAGCTTACGGGCACGCTTGTCCTGAGCGTTTCTCAACAGCTCAATGACACGGCGCTCATAGGGGGCAAGACCGACGACCTCACGAGCGATCTCGCGGACGAACTGGGTGCGGCGGGAAGACTGGCCCTTGGACCGGCTGATCTTGGTCTTGGGGGTGTTCAGCGCGGTGGTTTTCTGTATAACCAAGTCAGCTGGTTTGATCCATGATGATGCAATTGCCGTGCAAGTTCCTCCTCCGTTATCTTCTGTTTGAGATATAGGTTTCTTCAAGTCGGTTGTGGTCGAGTCGGGGTTCAGATCGGAGTCAAGGCCTGTGTCCATGTCGATCTTCAAATGCCAGAAAATTTCCACCACACGTGCTTTCCTCATGTCGCGGCGTTTCCTTTTCCTTCTCTTGATTCCACCAATGTGTCCTTGTTGACACTCGCTAATCTGGTATTCACAGGCCTTCTCCGAATGACTGTCCGAGAACCATAACCGACTCGAAGAAACCGATAAGACAAAACAGAGATCCGGGCTTCGGGGATTTGCAGGTAGGGGATTCAGAGCACACGTACACGGCCGCTGTTGGTGCCGACGATGATACCGGTACGTTCCTGAGCCATCTCGACGGTTGGTGACTGAAGGGGTTGGCGGCGGTTGTCGAAGAAGGGAATGAAGAAAGTCGTGTGGAAATCCCCTAGTGTCCTTGGAACCGCACAATTGCGGGTCTTGGCACGGGACTCTGTGTGTAGGCGAAGGGCTAGGGTTAGGGCTATTACATAAGGCAATCTTGTGACTCTAATCCTAATGTGGCCTAGCTCCCTGGGTGCCTGTTTATTGATGCCTTGGTGCCTTAATAGAACCATGAAATGAACTGACATTCTTACTGGCTGCCGTTCTACCTCCGTACAGTACACTGCAGAACAGCAGAGCTAGATTCCAATCCTGAAATCTTAGAAATTGATGATCAACTATGCAGTCGCTAAATTCCATTGTGATCTATCTAAATCTCTTTCACTTTTCGCGCATCACATCTCATAGTGCCCCTAATGGTAATCACTATTACAGCCTCACACTCATCACACCGTCCAGGGCCTCCTCCCAACTCTCCATCAAAGAACCACAGAAAAGTTCAAGATCGGACATGTCTAAAGTGGCCTCTAATGCCGTCTGAAGTTCCTTGCTGTGCGGTGAGGACGATGGTCCCTGAACCACAACGTCAACCATTGTACTCAAAACGCCCGATCGAGAGATGCGCTGCTTCAGGCACCGAGTGTTAGATCGAACAAGCTCAAAAACTTGCGGCACTAAGTCAGACAGCCTATCAACACGCTCTTTTGACAACTTGGCAGACTTAGATGCCTTGCGAGAAGCCAGGGTGACCAGTTGAGACAGGGCCTTGAGAGTCTCGAGAAGGGTGAAGATGTTGTGAAGGTATTCCCAAGTTGGGGCGGTTGGGTTATCGGCCTGGAGGTAGACCGATGTGGATAGGATGAGGGGAGAGACCTGTGACTCGTTCAGAGTCAAATCGACCTTCTTCGAGTTCAGCCAGTCTTCCACTTCTCCAAGAGCTTTATCAGATTGTTCGGCGGTGGTCAATTTGGACCCAGCCATGTAAGTCGCCACCTTGAGCAACTCAGAATGAATTTTGTAGTTCTCCTTCTCTACTTCGGTCTGGTCAGTGGCATCAGAGATGGACAAGGCATTGAGGTCGGGAAGATCGGTCTCAGGGGTCAATGGCTTCTGGATGGAAATACCCTTCAGCACACTGAACAGTCGATCCGTAATCCTAGCGGAGGCGAGCCAGTTGGCCTAAATTACATTTAGCAAGTTGGCAAATGGAATAAGAGAAGATAGTAGGATAACTCACCTTGGGGATAGGCCCCGGGCGCACGTTTTCCTCGAAGCTAGACTTGCCGGGGAACTCGCAGTCCATAAATGACGCGTATTCACGCTGATCATGAATCGGGGTGTCTTTAAGTGCTAGAAAGAGTAATCAATCAGTAAGAGCGTTCACTCAATGCTGTAACCGGCAGAATCTTGTTGTGGTCTTACCGAGCTCCTCAAACCTAGTCATTGGATCTCCGCCCACCAGTCTCTGTGCCTGTCGCACTTCCAAGGCCATCATTCGACGACAAATACTGTTTGACAGTCGCTTTCGGAGTTCAACGATCTCTTCCACATTTGTGTAGCTTCCTTCCTCCAGACCGCGGGTTCGGAATTTCATGGTAGTAATGTCGGCATTGCGGAAGAAGTTCAGACCCTGAACAAATGCTGCTTGGGGGTCAAAGTCCTTGCGCTCGCCGCCTTCAATGGGTGGTGCTGAGTGGGGGTGAATAGTAGAAAGCCGAGTGAAGAAATTGTGAGCAACAGTTTCATACTGCATCTGCTTCACAGACAACTTGTTGAAGCTGCTGAAGGCAAGGGAGCCCGCTCCAAAGAGAAGGTAAATGCGCACCACAAGCAGGAGAGCCTGGTAGGTGTGGGGCGAATCGCGGAGAAGGCCCTCAAGGATTGCGATAGCACGGAGAACAGAAGTATGCGACACAAGCGATTGCTCGTTGGTCTCACACAAGATGGCCATGGCCGCAAGAATGCATAAGTCGTCGGTGGACTTGCTTTCAATCGTAGAAGACGACCCATTAGCATCGGCTTTTTCGACCTCACCGCTGGCAGAAGCTTTGTATTGATTCAAACAGCGGGCGACGAAATCTTCAACCAATTTCTGGGAAGGTTTGCCTTCAGCACCTGAAATGTTCAAACAGTATTCCAGCTTGAGGGTATTGATGATAGCATTGACAGCCTGTATAGAAGTTAGAACCTAGGATTATGGACTGTAGAGCAATCTGAGGAACTAACGTTTTTGCCCTCATGCTTGCCTTCGGACATGTACTTAAGCATCTTTGCCATGGCATCTTTATTGCCAGCCAAGATTCGTCGAAGGTCGCTGAATGCATACAGCTTACCCTTGTGCTGGTCAATGTACTGCTGGCAGGCAGGGAGCAAGTTGTCTTCCACGGTCATTTCACCCTTCTCAATGGCAGATGTGATAATGTCAAGACGGGCCAGTGCTGCATTCCGAGACTTGGGCTGGAATTCCATGAAGCTCTCGACAAAATTTTGGGTTTCAGCAGCAATCCTATGCATGGAGTTAGTTCATTGCAAATACCACAACATTGTTGTAAACTTACCCAGGAGTATCGATATTCTTCACGGCCTCTACCAATAAATTCCAAATTATCCAATCATCAAGCTCCGGGAGAGCTTTTCGCTTCTCCTCGTCATCGGGGACGGTATAGAGCTCTTTCACGAAAGTGATCGCATCATCCCATAGCTTCCCGGCTTCGAGGTTCTTGGCTTTGCTAGAGAGAAAGGTTTTATCATTCTGTAAGATGCGCGAGCTGATACCCACGTTATCACTTCCCAGGATCTTCACAACTTCGTCAAACCGCTGTTGAGACTCGAAAATCTTGACAAGCAACAGCACTTCCTCCGACTTTTGGATGGCTCGAGGTTGACTCAATAATTGGTCCTGTGAGTATATCAATTAGCCTTTCTCTAAGCCGACTGAACTGTAGCTATCAATAACATATATTATTGTATAGAAGCACAGATCCCCAAACAAGACACCCACCGGATCGGTGGGAACATCAGCAGCCGCTTTAGCAATCATGCGGTACGCCAATGTCCCAAACAGCTTGCGGTCCATTTCTGAGCTCTTGGCATCAGTCGCAAGCATATGAGTGCAAAAGATGGCCCAGAAATAGTATGTCCGTTCCCGGGGGAAGTTCTTTTGGAGACTCATAGTAGCCTACCGTAGAAATAGCATGTAGTTAGCATCCACGGTCCGGTTGCCGAGCTAGAATTTCACCAAGAGCTTACCTTCTGCGCTGACTTCCAGTCATCATCTTCGAATGCAGATTGGAACCATCTTATCTGTAGCTCCAGATCCTTGGGCTTCGCCTTCGCGGCCTTCTCCCACAGCATACTCCGCGTGTCAGCATGTCCGTCCATCTTCTGCAAGGTCTGGAACAAGATGTCGAGGGTTTCAAGATCGGTAATCGGCGGTTCGGCCTTGCAGACCTCAAGGGTCTCCGCAATACCGCGCTGATGGTGAGCTTCGTCCGCCATGCGGAAAAGGACATGTGCCTTCCATGCCTGTGTCGCGAGTAATGTTAGCGAGGGAGCTCAAAAGTCGGGCATTTAAGGGTCTCTGCGCGAGCAGAGGCCATCAATTGAGCAAGCAGGGAGGGCAGACTCACCTTCAGAAAACGTGTGTCTTCACCTTTCTTTATGCGCTTCTCGATCAATTGCAGGGCCTGTTTCAAATTCTGCCCGTCAATGGCATCTTGGATCTGGTTGTTGCGCCGGAGGAACACGGCGTCGTTGGAGGGCGCCATTCTGATGGGCTCTTGCTTGAGCTTGATTCAACCCACTCGGCTAATAGGGTAGTCTGTATCCTGTGCTGAGACAGCTTATTAGCAATTGGAGAACGAGCGTGGGTTGCTGCTTTTTTGGCGGGGAAGCAAGTTGAGGGCGGTGAGGAGAAAGTCCGCGGGTGAGATCAATTGAAGGTGGACCGACCTCTTGTCATGGGACCTTCAAAGGTTGCAATGCATTGTTTGTTTCATCTAATGGGCAACAAATGAGTTGTACCTATGGCTCATTCATCAAGCCTTCTGTTGGATTTCAAACCAATGTTATGCTTTGTCCAAGGTTGAAAAGTCTGAAAAACACCCGTAATCTAATGGGCAGCTGAAGCCAATATATACATTCCGCACACCTCACTATGGACTCTTGAGAGATAAGTTAATATTCATATGTATGTCAAAACCATCCATTGATCACTTAGAGATTTCTCAAAGAATGAAAGTCCGCCTGGACAGACAGATTTCAAGGGAGCTACTCTAGCTGATTGTTGACGTAATAAACATAATGGTCAACTGGTAGGTTGTATGTATGCTCAAACAATATTCCACAAACAAAGTAAACCAAGCGCCATGCTGGGGAAGAAACAGAGGCGAATTGACCAGGTTATTTGGAATCAGAGGATCCAGGTGCTGCCTTTTTTTGATTCAACTAATCATAGCTGTTAGTATTGTGATTGATGCCTATATTCACCGGAACCGTTCGAAGGGCACGGAGAACATGGAATAAAGTCGGGGATGAGCAGTGGAGATGAATTATGATAAGACTTACCCAATTTTTCTTGCAATCTCGATAGGCCCTGGGAAAATTGGAGTCAGTAAATGATGGTTCTCAATCCTGACCAATCGCGAGCATGCCTTGCAAGGCTGGCCGACACGAGGGTCCATAGTCCCTTCGGAATAATAGGAAGAAGAAGCATACTGGAAGTAGTCACCACACATCTCTCGATCATAGCCATTGCGCTTCAGACATTTGAGACTCCGATCCGCGAAGTCCTGGCAAGGGTCATAAAACTGGCTTGCAGTTTTACTGCATTTATCAAGTCAGCGAAGGGACGAGAAAACAGGAGAAACAATTCGACAAGAGTACGTTCCAGTAATCAGCGAACTATTATAAGCATCTCTAGTCTGTTGTTTTCCCTTGGTCACCGGTATAGCTGCACGAATAGAACTTACTTGGAGAATTGGCGCTCGGCTTTCTCCCACGCCTTGTCGTGGGTCTCGGGCTGAGATGGTTCCGTCATTAGTGTTGATATGAAGATAAGAAGAGAATTTTCATATAGGGTCCCAATGAATATATGCAGAGGCGTCCTGTCGACGATGAGCTTGGAAAGAGCTAGAGGTTGATTGGAGGAGGTTGTAGCGTTTTGCCGGGCAGAATTGCGGGTCCACAGTCTTGGCGCAGCAACGATCGCTTTGTGGAGTACTAACTAGTACATAGTATGCCTTCTTTTTTTGTTGATAAGATTGGATTTATGGCCGTTGTCGTCGACAAAAATATCGCTTATAAGTAGTAGTGGCTAATGAGTGTAAATAGGATGTAGATTCATTGCAAACCAGAAAAAAAAAAGGGTTCTAACGACACTGGTTCAAGCTGTGTCAGGCCTGCAGCCGGAAAGAATTGCTTCTGGGCCGACTCGAGGATCCTAGCGATACACATTAATTGCTAGGGCATGAGGCGGGGAGGATGGTTGGCTTTTGACTCTAAACTTTTCCTTTATGTCCGATTTATGACTGTTTTGGTGACCTACCACAAAGAAAGCGCCATTACTTTGTTGAATTTGAGCAGCCGTGACATCTCTATCTAAAAGAAAGTGGATACAGAGCTTTATGTAAGGCACTAAATTCTGTACCGAAATGCATTCATTGGCTAGGTCATATATCATCTCAAAATTTGCCCAGACTATATGGTAACGTGAAAATTCTGGCTGGGTTCGTCTCTAACGTTCCGAATGGCTTACTATCAAAGCTTCTTTTATATATATATATATTTTTGGGGGTATTTACCTAACGCCAGCTGGGTACTTAAAGCAAGGTTCAATTTTTTTTTGCCGAGGATCAGACGGCAAAAGTCTGGACCCCATTTTTTTAGTCAATGCGACAACTTTGATAGAGAGGTTCGACCCCAAACGGGCCGTTGCCATCACCTTGATCCCCTTGATGAAAGTAATGTGTATTACGGGTGCAACTGATTATCGAAGAAGCTGGCACTTACTACGAGCAGCGTAGACGAAAGATTTACTGCTACATAATTGCCGATTCATCCTTGTAAGGCAGAATCTTAGTGGAGTTCTCTTCCCGCAGGAGGGGCCGGCCCGCCAAACTAATCTCCATATTGCCACGGCAGGCCACTGGTTGTGACAAGACCCATAGCGCTAATTTGCAGAATTGCAGGAGTGGGTATATCACACTATCACTGCAGTTGTTGTGCGCTTGGGGTTTGAGATCTTGTCCTATTGGTCCCTCCACCCAACGGCGCAAGGAGTCTGGCGGGAATAGCGGTGGTGTTTTGATCAGGGATTGAGATCAGAAGATGCCTGATGAGAGTCCCAAAAGATGAAGTAATTCACCCCTTGAACCGTCTCACTTGTCAGAGCAATAGGACAGGCGCAGAGAAGGTATGGTAAAAGAACAGATGAAATAGTGGTCCATGTTCCAACGCAACAACCAAGTTGGGTTCAGAATCACGTGAGGAGGAACAGGAACCGCTTATTTAATTAATGCCTGAGGCCACAAAACAACACGATTGCCCTGGGTTCCTTCACTTCCCAGCGCCACGGTTTTCCCGGCTTTGGAATATCGTGGCCCTCTAATACAACTGTTTTACTACTTATTCGCGCAATCCGCCTGCATCTGCGCTGTGTTCCAAAATTCAGCTGTACGCCTGATCGTGGGCATTTCCATCGAACTTTTTCTCCGACCCCCACCGCATCGTAACGACTTTGCGCCCCCGCTCGATATCGGCCCAAAACGCAAACTTGACAACGTCGGAGCTGCGACTGTAGCTACAGAAAACACACAGAATACCGCGGGAGGCCAATATGGCGACGATAGGTAGTTCTGGGGCCGAGTCCTCCGGGGTAAGCTCCGATCTTTCTGCGCGGATGTTGAAAAAGTTGAGACTGACGCGTTTATAGCTTGTCAATACCCTCCAAGGTCATGTGGATGATATCCGAAGCTTAATACAGTGTGGAATTTGCATACGACCATTATACGAGCCTTTCACCCTTGCCTGTGGACACACTTTTTGCTACTCTGTCAGTCTCCCCATATACAATATGCGCCCTTTATGAACTGGTTGTCTGACATCAAATAGTGTTTATCGTCATGGTTTGCTGGTGGAAGATCGAAGAGGACATGTCCTGATTGTCGAGCACCCGTCAAAACACAGCCTGCGCCGGCCTACTTGGTCAGTCTATCCGATTCCTTTCTTGAAACTATAATCTGACATTTTTATTTTTATTTTATTAGGTTCGAGCTGTCGTTCAAATGTTCACCACCCGTGCAGAGCTCTTGGATACAGAAGAGACAACGGCTGAACACTCAAAAAACCACAAAGAGGAAATAGAGAAGCTGGACAACGACAAGGCAAACACAGACCCGCAAAATGGAGGTTTATTTGGAGGACTTTTCACACCGAAACCCCCTCAACTGAAACCTGTTATCGACATAGATGATGGTATCATGCGCTGTCCAAATTGCTCTTGGGAACTTGAAGACGGCCAGAACTGCGCCGGATGTGGCTACGTCTATCGGCCAGATTCCGAGGGGACATACTCCAGTGGATCGGACTTGAGCAGCGGAAGCGATTACGATTCTATTCTAGACGGAGATGATGAGGACGAGGACGAGGATGAGATAGAAGATCCAGACGCACCGACAACCCAAACCCGAGTCAGCGCACCATTCCACCTATACGACAGACCCATCAACCTCGGTCCGATGTTCCACGACTTGCACCCACATCCGTTCTATTTGCCTGGTTTTCGGCACACCACCAGCACTGGGCACCCTCCTTGGCAAGCGCGGGATGCCCATGATGGCAATGTTCCCTATGATCCCTATGAGGAAGGGGAAGAGGAAGAGGACGAAGACTATTACGAAGAGTCATTCATTGACGACGAAGAACATACGCAGCGCGAAAGAGAGGGATCTGCATCCGATCATTCTACAGTGGTTGGTAGTTCTCAAGCTCGTAACCAACCTTCTTCACGCGGGCCGCCCATTGTACAATACCCTCAAGTGTTTGGCCCTTCTTCCGCAGCCGAGCCGGAGGATTACGACTGGGAAAGCGAAGATGAGGAATCAGTACCCGGGAGAATCTCGAGGCGAAGAGGGCAATGGGTCATCGACAGTGATGTCTCTGAAGCAGAATCTGGTGAAATCCCATATGGGAATGGGTCCAATGATGTACTCGACGGTCTTGATGAGGATTCCAACTCCGAGGATTCTGATTCTGATTCCAACGATTCCGACGACTCCGATGGCCCTCATATAAGTGCTGCGCGTAGCCATTATCCATCAGTTATTCCCCCGTCGGATGACGATGAGGTTGAAGACGGCTCTAGCTCACCTCCCAGGCCCAGAACTTCAAGGAGCACAGGCTCATCTGCCAACAATGCCATTGCCATTGATGATTCGGATGAGGAGGAACCTGTTGGCCCTGTACGAAGAGCAAGCCAGAGAAGACAAGCCCGATTTTCTCCGTACTGATTTCGGCCAACTAACCCATGGTACCAATATTTAACTCTTGTTTCATTTCTCCCTGCATACTCGGCATGGTTTTCAATAGCGTGGCGCTTCGGATGGGATAGAAAAATCGCTTGACGCTTTGCTTGTTTTTTGCAGGCTCCAACCTCTACTGGCGCAATGATTTATACCTTTTTATTGTCTGCTTTATATCTTCAATAACTCAACACCAATATACCTTTTGAAGAACGCGCTCCTTTATTTTCTCCCTAGTTCCGATCTCCACCTATCTCTATCTTTCTTAGACTGGAAGGAGATCGGAGACTCTCATCATGGCTCAGCTTTTAATGCCTAAGGCAAACCCGCCTCCAAAATGAAGCTACAAATGGGGATGCAATGCTCTTCGGCCACCCTGATTGGCTTGAATATAGGTCAGGAACGTAGCAGGATATCTCAGGTTACCCCAGGGCGCCTCGGCAACTTTGATCCTTGAACATGAGTCATCCATGCAATAAATCACCCCACGTCTGTCTTACTTCTTCCCTGTAATCAATTCTTCTGCCTTAATTTATAATTTTCAGTAAAATGGCAGCTCAGACCGTTCCCTACGGGCACTGGACTAGTCCCCTCACCGCGGAGCGTCTGGCTACAGATAGCATCACTCTCCACGAGTTAGCAGTCAATGTACGGAACAACCAGCACCTTATTTACGACCATTACTTTAACAAACCATAGGAATCCACCGGAGCCATCTACTCCATTGAGTGTCATCCAACAGAAGACGGTCGCTATGCAATTGTCCAGCATCTCAACGGAAAAAGCCAAGACGTGCTACCAAAAGATCTGAGCGCCCACGCAACTGTGCAAGAACTCGGCGGTGGCTCTATCGCTATGCGACATGATGGGCAGGTTCTATTCGTAGATGAAGAGTCTCGCAATATCTACCTGCTGGACTCAGCATCGGGCGAAACCAAAATTGTTCATCCGGCTGTTGAGGGGATCCGGTATGCGGATTTCTGTAGCCACCCCTCTAATCCGGAGTGGATCCTTGCCATCAAGGAGGATCACAGAGAGGCCACACCAGAGACGCAGGCGACGCATGTTCATAATACCTTGATCGCCATCAATATTGAAATGGGTACTGAGACCACGATTGCTCAGGGTGATGATTTCTACTCGCACCCTAAATTTGATCCTACGGGCAAGTATGTATCGTGGATCCAGTGGTCGCATCCAGATATGCCTTGGACCGGGACGGTGCTTTATTATGCTCAGTGGAATAATGGGTCTTTGGAGAATGTGACCCGCATCGCTGGTCAGGGACAGGAAGAGAGTATTGCCCAGCCAAAGTGGAGTCCAGATGGGCTACTCTACTTTGCAAGTGATCGCACCGGCTTCTGGCAGCTCTACTCCTTCGATTTGAAGAACCAGCAACAAACAGCCCTGTCATTGAAGACATTCGAGAATTCTGATTTCGCTACTGATGAATGGGAGCTTGGAACGTATGTTTGAGTATACTTCGGTCTTTTTCTAGCCGTTTTCTGACATTTGGCTAGTTCTACATACATTTTCCTCGATGCGCAAACCATAGTGGCAACAGCTATTACCCATGCCACGGCAAAACTCGTCCTAATTGATACTGCCACCACATCTGTTCAGGACCTTGACCTGCCTTATGTGAACGTGTTTGAAATTCGTCGAGTATCATCAACTTCCTTCGTTGTGGTGGGCGCTTCAACCACCTCCCCAGAAGAACTAGCGCTGGTTTCAATCACACCAACATTCAAAGCCGAAAAAACCGTTCTCAAATCAACTGCGACATTCGAATTGCCTTCTGAATATATATCTGTCGCAAAAGAGTTAACAGCCCCTCAAAAACACGGCCCACTGACCGACGGCCACGTCCACATGTTCTATTTCCCGCCTCGCAACCCCGAATTCAAGGCCGATGGTCTTCCCCCTCTACTGGTGTATGTTCACGGAGGTCCCAATGGATCCACAACCCCTGCCCTAGACCTGGAAATTCAATCTTGGACCACGCGTGGCTTCGCAGTGTGCGCCGTCAACTATACCGGCTCCACTGGATTCGGACGAGAATACCGGGAACGACTCTCGGGATACTGGGGTCTAGTCGATGTTGCCGATGCCACCAGCGCGGTCAAATATCTCGTGGACGAGGGCTTAGTCGACAAAGCCCACGTTGGAATTTACGGCGGAAGTGCCGGTGGCTACCTGACGCTGCGGGCACTGCATATGTACCCCGATGTCTGGGCAGCAGGCATCAGCTCTTATGGAATAAGTGATGTGCGAGCTCTTCAAGCGGACTCTTACAAGTTTGAGAGTCAAGATGTGGACCGGCTGCTGCTGAGCAAGACTGCGCCGCAAGATAGAGAGTCTGAGCTTACCAAACGCAGTCCTTGCAACTTTGCAGATCAGATTCAAGGGTCGTTGCTGCTATTGCAGGGGACTATTGATGTGGTAGTTCCTGTGGCACAGGCAAGAATGATGGCTGATGCTATGCGGGCCCATGGACGAGTTGCGGAGGTTGTTGAATTTGAGGGCGAGGGACATGGATGGGTTGGTCAGAAGGCTATTTTGGAGTCTTTAACTCGAGCAGACGAATGGTGGAAGCGCTATTTGACAACTACTGCCTAGGAAGTTGGGTTGCAAATACCTATGCAGACTGAACGATGTCGACTTCCTATAAAAATTGAGAGTTTACTATCATTTATAGAACAGTAAAGTCCATAAAAATCCATAAAAATCCACATCTTCCTATGCATAATGTACTGTAAAAAACGCGCCCACTTTCCTGATCTAGTGTTTAGGTTCAGGGGTCATATACCCCAACATTCCCCGCATTTGTCCAAGGCGAGCGACGATCTTTCCCAGTCTCCAAACCTTGGAACTTTGCTAGGTTTGTTACTCGGACTGCACCACTCCGTTCGATATCTAAGCTTCCTGTGATTGAACTTGCATTTTCGGAGTACTGTCTTCCTGTCATCGTATGTTGCGACTGGAATGAACGCTCGGCTTTCTTCCCGTGTGAGGTATAGGGCCCAGTATATAAGGCTTTACTTACTCGGCCATCACGTTGACAAGTAACATCCTAACATCTTGACTGACTTGTGTCATCATGAATTCAATGGTGGATAATCCACCAAAGAGCGGATTCTCGCTGGTTTTGCAAAATCCCTACTTATGCGGCGTGGCGTCGGTAAGCATTGGCTTGAGCACCACAACCTTTAAAGATACCGTACTGACATCACTGTAGTTCTCTACTCTAGGTGGCTTACTATTCGGTTATGATCAAGGCGTCGTCAGCGGTGTGATCACCATGGAGTCATTTGGGGCTCGCTTCCCGCGTGTCTTTTCAGATAGCGGGTTCAAGGGATGGTTCGTGTCGACGCTTCTACTTGGTAAAGATTGTCTAGAAATTCCTCATATTACACAAGCTAACACCAATTCAGCTGCTTGGCTTGGATCCCTAATCAATGGTCCCCTCTCTGATCGAGTTGGACGAAAGGTTTCTATAAACCTAGCCGTCATTGTTTTCGTGGTTGGGTCTGCCATCCAATGCGCAGCGGTGAACATCCCAATGCTCTTTGTCGGTCGAGCGATCGCTGGATTGGCAATTGGGATGCTTACTATGGTGGTACCGCTGTATATCTCCGAGGTATGTGAAAGCCTCCCAATCATCACAAATGCTCATGTCTCCAGGTTTCCATCCCAGATATTCGGGGCAGTCTTGTTGTGATACAACAATGTCAGTTTCTTGCAAATGACTTTCTGGATAGTACTTGCTAAGCTCATATTAGTGTCGATTACCATTGGGATTCTAATTAGCTACTGGATCGACTATGGCACCAACTACATCGGTGGTACCCGTTGTGCCCCGAATATTCCCTATACTGGCGGAACGGCTTCCTCGCCCTCTTTTGACCCGTATCAGGATGTACCTTCTGGCGGCTGCACCGGCCAGTCTGAAGCCTCTTGGCGTCTTCCATTAGCTCTTCAAATTGCTCCGGCAATTATCTTAGGCGTCGGAATGTTATTTTTTCCGGACTCACCGCGATGGTTGTTGATGAAGGAGCGAGACGATGACTCGCTTGCTGCGCTTTCACGGCTGCGCCGCCAGCCTCGCGATAGCCTCGAACTTCAGAATGAGTACCTAGAGATTCGTGCATCTATCATGCTGGAAAATTCTTTCGCCAAGGAAAATTTCCCCAATCTATCGGGCGTCAAGCTTCATGCTGCGCAGGTTTGTGGCTCTAGTTGAATCTTTAGTCGATATACTAATACAGCTTCAGTACATGTCAATGTTGACCAACTGGGCCCGATTCCGAAGATTAGCTATAGGCTGCATCGTGATGTTCTTCCAGCAATTCATGGGTTGCAATGGTGGGTATCTTTCTCAGCCAAGTTCGATACTTGCTAACTACTTCAGCTATGATTTACTACGCACCTACGATCTTTGCCCAGCTCGGTCTAAGTGGTAGCACATCATCTCTCCTCGCAACAGGTGTGTACGGTATCGTGAATTGTCTGAGCACACTTCCAGCCCTGTTCTTCATTGATAAGATCGGACGCCGTGTTCTGCTCATGGCTGGTGCCACGGGTACCTGTATCTCACTGGCTATTGTGGGTGGTATCCTGGGAGCTTATGGGTCCAGTTTGCCGGATCATAAATCGGCTGGATGGGTTGGAATTGCGTTCATCTACATCTACGACATCAATTTCTCGTACTCCTTCGGTGAGTTAGGCTTTCTTAAGGCTACTAGCTGTGACTATGAGCATAAGCTGATCCTGTTTCACTAGCTCCAATTGGTTGGGTATTACCTTCGGAGATATTCAACCTCTCAATCCGGGCCAAAGCCATGTCTATCACAACGTCTGCAACGTGGATGTGCAACTTGTATGTTTGGTTTCTCTTGCATTCCACCTGAGCTATTTTAACACGCTCTGAATAGTATCATTGGACTTGTCACCCCGGACATGCTTGATTCTATCACGTATGGTACCTACGTCTTTTTCGCCGTCTTCTGTCTTCTGGCACTGGGATTTACGTTTTTCTGTATTCCTGAGACACGGGGAAAGGTACATTTACACACCTGATTTCCCCAGAGTAACTACTGATCTCTTTTTAGACTCTTGAAGACATGGACCTCATCTTCGGAGACACCGCTGCGCACGAAGAGAAGAAGCGGATCAAGCGTATCGAGGCGCTCCTGCGTGGTACTCCTATTGCTGATGATGATGATTCCTTGAAACCGGCGGATGAGCATGCGGAGATTGGGGGCGATGTATAAAAGCAGCCCAACTTGGACTGCAGCTGCTCCTAAACCACAGGAAATATTCTATTGGCAAATAACCATATTTCATGCTCCTCTAGGCTTGGTAAAGGGCTGATGTACCTAGGTAGCTAAATTGAGGCTACCAACCAGTGAGCTGCGAATAAAAAGGTACTTAGCCGGTCGAGATCCGGAACTTATGTATGCAAGATATCTAAATGGTAAAATACATATAGAAATTGACTCCAAGACACCACACCCCGAATGACACGCCACAACTTGCCCCACATCTTGAAATGCAAGGTCAAGTTAAATTCCGTAAACTTTTATACATCGGCCTCGGCATCAACGAGAGATGTGAAGGGGACCTCGAAGACAACTGCACCGTTGCGACCATCCGATGGAGTAGCCTTTTCGTAGTTGGTGGCAAAGCACTTCCACCGGCCAAGTCGGTGCTCCTTGCCAACTGCTGCAACAATGCACAGGCCACGAGGTTGAGTGTTGGTCTTCGATTTGTATTCCTTTGACTCGGGCTGGTCTGATTCAGGGCGACGCTCGAAAACGGCGATATCATTAATCACACCCTTGATTAAGGGCTCCGCGTTTTGCTGGGAGCTTCCATCAATTTCCATACCATCAAGACCAGGGGTGCCATTGGCGAGAGTTTGGTTGAGCTGCTGGGAAGGTGTATCGGGAGTTGACAGGCCAGAAGAACCAAGACCCACCGGGCCCAATGGAATGATACTCTTCTTATCTTCTGGGATGCGCCATGCGCGGATAGAACCATCCCAGCTACCACTCAAGACGATATCGGTACCCGGAAGAGTGGCTAATGCGGTAATCCAACGAGGCATGGGGCGCATGTGTCGGGTATTATGAGCAGCGGTCTCGCTGTCGACCTCTTGAGACAATTCTTCCATAGGCGGGATAGGGTCCAGACCATGTGCCAAGGGAACTGTGTAGAGAGGCTTCTTCTTATGCATAGACCACAGACAGATGGATCCACAGTCGGAGCCAGTAACAAAATGCGCTGGTGGGAGAGCGGCAATGCAGTCAATGTTGCTCTCCTTGTAGGGTGCCTTCTTTGAAGCACCGCCACGGAACACGAGTTGTGCCTCTTCGACAACCTTCCATAATCTCGCGGTTCTATCTCTGGCACCAACGCTCAGAGCCTGGTCAATTGTCATAGCAGCCACTCCAGTCACATGGTCTTGGTGACCAAAGAGAGTTTCAACGTAGGCATGGCCAGCTCCACTAATAGACCAGGTTTTGATGGTACGATCGTAACTACCAGTAAAAAGCTGCTCTCCAGAGCTCATAGTCGAAATATGGCGAGCAAAAGCGACACTGCTGACAGAATCACGGTGATGGGTGAAAGTCCTGGTTGGCGTCAAAGTCTCCGCATCCCAAATCACAAGTTTCTTGTCCGCACCACCTGTTGCAACGAATCTCCCCGAGGGGCTGACAGCAACAGACAAGATGCTTCCCGTGTGGCCGTGTTCCTCGCCAGTCTCAGCAATTTTGCGCACACCCCGGGCGTACTTCACCTGTTTCGGCTTCCTCCGTTGCAGTCGGGGAGGTCGTTTCGAAGAGGCATCCTGGACGGGTCCCTCAGGACCACTCGGTGTTGCCAGTTCCCACTTAATCAAGGTTTTGTCCTTCGAGACGGTGTAAACGTATGGCGAATGAACGGCGATGGAAGTAGTAGACTGGGTATCTGCGCGGAAGAATGAATGAGAAGCCGTGGAAAACGAGAGTTTATCGGCAATTTGTCGGAAAGCTCGTCCTTTGAATTCGTCCTAAATTATCACATTAGTCGCAGACTCCACTCGTGAAGAGAAAAGTTCCACATACGACATCCTCCTTCAATCGCTCTGCGATCAAGTCTCGATCGATTTGTTCCGCATCAAATCCGACATCGTCGACTACGTCTTCTCGAACATTGTCCAAGTAACGTTCCGCAAGTTTCAATCTTCGGTCTGCGGCCGTTTCGCCTTCGTCCGAGTCCGATTCAGATCCTTCTCCAGAGATTACTGAATTAATCTCGTCATCGTCCATATCACTTCCTGAAATTGATTCCTCCCGTTCGCGGGGTCGTTGGGTCTTTCCGCCATCGTTCTTTGCATCCACGCCTCGTTTCTTAGTTGCTGGGGGTGCAGCGCGGTCGTCTCTCTTGCGCTTGCGCTGCGAGGCAGGCACGGTGAAGAAAGAAGACATGATGAATCTTCAGAATTGTAGTTCCACAGCAAGCCTTATTTAAAATTTGCTGGTGGAAATACCCCAGACGAGAATCGGGACTTGGTGGTTGCCGATGCTAGATTCAACTTTTTTTTTCGGGGAAAAAAAGGCGGCCAAGCGGCGGCTGACTCAGCGAGGTAGCTGAGAGCTCCAGGCGTCAAGCTCACCGCGCGGTCATCACCTCAACCACATTCCCCTTCATCGCCTTTTTTGAACCTCGTCCTGATTTATTTCTCATTTTCTTGACATACCGCCAATATGTTCGTCAATCCTGGTCATAATTTCCACACGTTAATTGCTCGCCTTGACTGACCGCGCTTGCTAGGGACGTTCTCTTGGGTATTACTGGCAAGGACTTCGTCCTTCTTGCCGCATCCAAGGCTATTATGCGAGGCCCGACTATCATCAAAGCAGAGGATGACAAGACCAGAAGTTTGAATAAGCACACCCTTATGGCTTTCTCTGGAGAGGCAGGAGACACCAGTCAGTACCTAGCAAATCGGTGATGGAACTTTAGACGCTGATGGCTTGTTTCACCCAGTTCAATTCGCCGATTACATCCAAGCAAACGTTCAACTGTATACGATGCGCAATGACACCGAGCTCAGCACTCCTGCTGTAGGCAATTTCATTCGAGGAGAGTTGGCCCGCAGCTTGCGATCACGGAGCCCGTACACAGTCAACCTCTTGCTGGGTGGTGTGGACCCTGCTACAGAGAAGCCTCACTTGTACTGGATCGACTATTTGGCTTCGTTGGCCACCGTACCATATGCCGCTCATGGTTATGCCCAGTATGTTGGACCAGCAGGATATCTAACGATATCGGATTGGGAGGGTTGAATACATGAGCACTGCTAACAAGGGTAGATACTACTGCCTTTCTCTCCTCGACAAACACCACAACCCCAACATTTCCCTCGAAGAAGGCATGAAACTCCTTGAAATGTGCACAGATGAGCTCAAGCGTCGGCTACCGATCGACTACAAGGGGGTACGTTCTGGTCATTTCCCTCTTTAATGCTGCGATACTAATTTATAATTTGTAGGTCCTGGTGAAAGTGGTGACAAAGGATGGTGTGAAAGAGGTAGACTTTGATAACGACAGGGTTGCTCGGGCTGCGTAATGGTCAACATGCCTGGGCGTTTGTTGTATCATATCCTATGACGTTTTAACATTGCTTTACGGGATACCAACAAAACCTCTGTGATTTCCTTAGTAGTCCGTAGGCAAAGACACGATAATTGTAATGGACATAATTCGAAAAAAAACATTACTATTTGGCATTTCAAACCAATCTTCGGAAGTAAATAAACCTGGTTGTCGTTTGGAAGAGCTATCATCTAAACATGACGATGTTGGATGTTTGATAGGTTTGCACCATCTTCAAGAGCTCGCGGGACTGAAGAACTTCAGCGCTTCTTTCCTTCTCCACCACCGCAACACTCCTATCGCAATGCCCAAAAGACTAGCGGAGCTTCCTCTTGGGGAGAACTTCCCAGGCCCGCCAGCCTCGAAAAAGGCGCGCGTGGAGGACGGGATTGACGAGGACACCGGCAACGGCGCAGCATCGGCGCAGCCAGCCGAAGAGCAGCAAGACGATCGCAATGGCGCCAATACCCTAGCAGCAACCGATAAAGGAGGAGAGGGACTTGAAGAAGCTGCGCAGGATGACTCAGGTCTCTCGGATATCGACGAAGAGGCCTCCGCCCTCAGTGCACCCAAACGACAAGACCAGCCAATGGAGGGCTACGGCGACCTCTACCTCGACACGGTAAATAGGGGAGTATTGGACTTCGACTTCGAGAAGCTGTGTTCTATCAGTCTCTCGAACATCAATGTGTATGCCTGTCTCGTCTGCGGCAAATATTTCCAGGGTCGCGGTCCCAAATCGCATGCGTATTTTCATGCGCTCGAGGTCGGGCATCATGTATTCGTCAACATGGGGACCAAAAAGGTCTACGTATTGCCAGAAGGATATGAAGTCAAAAGTAATAGTTTGGACGATATCAAATTTGTGGTGGATCCGCACTATTCCAAGAACGAAGTGGTCAAGATGGACAAAGAAGTCCACGGCGCCTGGGATCTACATGGTGCCAGGTACAGACCAGGTGAGACAAACTGCCAAATAAAGAGAGGGTTCGAATACTAATGGTATCACAGGATTTGTTGGCATGAACAACATCAAGGCCAACGACTACATGAACGTCGTGGTTCAGCTTCTGGCGCACGTCCTCCCCATTCGCAACTTTTTCCTACTCCAAGAGTTCCCTCAACTGGGCACTCCGCAACTCGTTCTTCGCTTCAGTACACTTGTACGCAAGCTATGGAACCCCAAAGCATTCCGATCTCATGTGTCTCCCCACGAATTATTACAAGAGGTCGCCGTACGATCATCAAAGCGCTTCACCCTCAGCCAACAATCTGACCCCGTGGAGTTCTTATCATGGTTCCTTAACAACCTCCATCTGTCTCTGGGTGGCTCCAAAAAGCCATCAAAGACACCCACCAGTGTTGTCCATGCGGCCTTCCAGGGCCGTGTTCGGATTGAATCGCAGGCTATCACAGCCCACTCCGACACCCAAAACGCACGTCTGGTCTTCACAGAATCCGGCGATATCAACAGCCAGGTCACCCCATTTATGATTCTCACATTGGATCTGCCCCCAACCCCTCTCTTCCAATCAGCAAACCGGGAATCTATCATCCCACAAGTGCCTCTCACCACTCTCCTCAACAAATACAATGGCCTCACCGCATCCGAGAAGATGGCCCACCGTGTCAGACATCGCCTTCTTCACCCTCTTCCCCCTTATCTTCTCTTCCATATCAAACGCTTCAACAAAAATCGCTTTGTGTCAGAGCGAAACCCCACCATTGTCACTCATCCCAGCCCCCGCTCCCTCGACATGTCACCATACGTTGAGCCAAACCCGGACGCCTGGCCCCCGTCAGAGCCGATTCTGTACGACCTCGTGGCGAACATCATCCTGGACCCATCAATCGCTGCCCCAGGTGCTACCGAAGATGCAGCTGATAAGGGCGTCAACGCCGCGTCTGGCTCTTCCTCTGGAGCTGGTGGCGGTAGCGAAAAGGTCTCCTGGCTTGTTCAGCTCCACGATAAGGCTATGTCGGCTGATAACTCGCGCCATCAAAATGGCGGTGCTGCGGAACAGCGTGGCCCCGAGTGGCTCGAGATTCAGGACTTGTTTGTCAAGCGCGCTGAGAGTGAGACTCTCTTTACCCGTGAAGGATACTTGATGGTTTGGGAGCGCAGAAAGGTCCCCGGTCAAAAGGGCAAGGGTGCTAAATGAATGAGCATTGATTGATTGAAACTGTATTATTCACGACTGAAAATTCGGGGAGTTTGGTTGGGCGAGGTATTCATAAATTCAATCTTCTACACAACTATATTTTTCATCTTCCTTGTACTGTAGATTGAAAACGTTCTGAGTTGGGTGTATGTTTCCGTGCAGGGGACCTCGATCATCTAGGAACACCTAGTCTACACGGCTACTAGGCAATTCGAGATAACTGAGAAAGACATAACCATATAATCCCACTTATAGAGTCCCCCAGCCACAAAACTTGCGCCCAATTCTCATAGTCGAACCGACCAAGAAGCCCCACACACCTGCTCTTAGCGCAGCCTGCATACCTCTCATAAGAACCAGTCTACCACAGTAAGCAAAGGTATCAGACCAGGTTCGTCCGCCGCCCCAACCCCAAAGGCCTATAGAGTGTAGGTCCGAGGCTCGAACCGTAGACAAAGGATGCAGAGCAAGATACGAATGAGCCAGAGATCGGACGTAAAGCGATTCGATGGGCGACAGGATGATGGTGGTTATGAATGCCGCAAGATGTGATGCAAGAGAGTCGACCGGGTGAGCGGATAAGAGTGTCACTCTGTGAGAAATGACGTGTAGTCCCGGTACATGTGACAGGGGCTGGAGTGCAGAACTGGAAGGAATGTCGCCAGCTTCGGCTATTTCCAATGGTTGGAAGCTCACGTGTTCTTCATGATTGGGCTCCTCAACCCCGTCTGGTAGAATGTTCGGCATGTTGGAAGCCGGGGTTTCTTCAAGAGGTGCAGGGTCCACATGGTGATCAGCCATGGCCTCTTGCACAATATTTTGAGGCTGACTTTCCTCAGCAGGGATGTCCTGTTCTGAAGCAAAGTTGGCTCCGGCAGCGACGCCTGATACTCCGTCGTTTTCAACTAGTGACAATTGCTGTGTAGCTTGTTGCTGCGCTTGGCTCAAGATCAACGCCTCGAGAAAATCGGCTATAGACCTGCGGTCCATGGCAGTCGCTGGGTTATTACGACCAAAGAAAGGCGGATTCCGCTGGGCAGGTATCTCGGTTTGAGGATTGCGGTTGCGGTTTCCCAAAAGCTCCAGCTGCATTGTGATAATGTCGGAACTCTGATGAATCAGAGAAGCTCTAACGCGAGGTGAGGTGGGTGGCGATGTTTCTGGGGATGACGGTCGGGAAAATAGGGTGTTGGAGCGAGAGTTCTGGCGAGGTCTTGCTAAAGGCTCAGCTTGTTGGACATTGCTTGCTTGGCTCTGTGAGCGCGAGGCATTTGAGGGTGCGCTTGTTCGTCCAGCGGTGGCTATTTCTGAAAAGAAGTCATTGCTCATCTCACCAGGAGATTGAGACATGCGGTTTTCGTTTGTAAGCACTTGGTTCATATCTGGACCCAGCTCGATATCAGGTATTTGATTTGAATTCGCGACAGGCAACGAATCTGGCGACGCAATGCCGGCATCACCACGAGCGATGGTTTCCAAAGGTCTAGCTAAAATATCACGCGCCTCGACTCCAGCGAGGTTCGTACGAAGCTGAACTTCTTCAAGCTCATGTTGTAGTGACTCAATCGATTGTCGGAGGTTGTTTTCAATGCTCTCGGGATCTTGGTCATCGATTCGCGGCTGATCTGGAGTCTTACTGGACAAAAGCCCGAATAGAGAGAATACCCACCCTCGCAAAGCGACAAGTTCTTGTTTGATATCTTGCGCCAGTGTCAGTTTTGCACGGCGAGTTTCTTCTTCCGATCTGCGTCCCAGAGTTGGTGCGACCCATTCAAGGAGATTTTCCTCGTAGGCAACTCGAATCGAAAGCTCGTCTGCGACGGTAGGCTTGGGTATTTGCCGTCGGATCAGTCTATAAATACGCTCCTCTAATTCTGGGCGCAGATAGAATGCGTAAACAAAAGTCAGAACTCCAGGGGATGTCAAAAGATGCATCACAAAGCCCCCGATGGATGGGATGGAAAAGTCCGCAGGGAGAGGTGGAAGTCGGAATAAAGAAGCCTCGCCAAAGGGGATCAACATTCGAAGACTTGGGATGGAGTTCGAGGGCACTAATGAGAGTGTTTGAAGCATAGAATACATGTATGCTTCAAGGGATAGGATGAGCATTGAATGTTTTGTCCTATAGCCATTGTTAGCATCGGTGTATAATTGGTGATATGAAAGCAACCTACACATGGTATCCGATGGCAAAGAAAGCACGAATACTTAATGTCAGACTACCGCTGTCGGTGAAGCTAAGGACATAATCACGGATTGTGAGGAGAAAGCGCCTTAAGGGATTTTCGCGGGCAATTGCTAATGTGCTAGAAATTGCCCAGCCAGGAATACCAGCACAATAAAACCCGAGAATTCCGGTGGTTTCGCGCTCAGAGCGTATGACATCCAGCAATGGGGCGTGAGCATAGTGCTTGAATGTCTATATAGCTAATGTTAGATAACAGTTCATCAAAGATGGTGCGATATGCGTATCTTACCAGAATCCGCCCTGTAAGGGATGATGACCACCAAGTGCTGAAGAACACAAATAGCTGATCCAAGGTAGTTATCACCAAGCCGAAGTCATTCTCAGTTGCGATTTGGTTCATCTTCTGTTCTTCATTGGATGTGTTGGCATTTCGATCCTCGCCACTAACCACGATCCCCATGGTAGAGAGGATGTCATTTTTCGCCCTGCGGAGCTCTCGGCCCAGAGCTTTGGACTCAGGGTTGACATGATGCCCTCGTGCATCATACTGTTGCATGTAATTATCGGAATGTATGTTAGAAACCCTTCTCACTGGATTTGAAGGGTCGACTGTCGCTGTCTCTGGAGGTTCATATGGTGACCGACCCTTGGAAACGGTTAATAACTCTGATTTGTGAGAGATAAAGTATGAAATCAAAGAACAGCAAGTCAAAAGAGAACAAAGGTCTTGTGAAATGTGCTATGCATAGAAGAGAATCATCGTATCACAAGTAGATATCGAATGCAATGTCAAAAATGATGGTCAAGTTCCACAAAGAATACCAAGCAACGAGACAAAGAGATTGAATAATTCATAATATAACATGGAAAACATCAACAGGAAACACTATACTATAGATCAAGATAAGGAGGGATCAATTATGAAGGGGGCTTACCAAAGCGAGCCGGTTCAAATAAGCCTGGCGGCCCATCACGAATGAGGAACACCTAGTGCCGCAGGTGATCACATCACCTCCCCGTTATAATCTGAATGTTTTGCTTCTGGCGATACAGAGGATTAAACAAAGAAAGATGAAGGACAAGAGTGAGGTGAGACACGTGTGACGGCGTCTGCGGCGCTTCGTGCACGGACCATCTGTATATTATCTTATCGTCTGAGCAAACACTGCAAACACCCAAAAAAAAGTTGCCCGAGCTTTTTGCGATTCTCGACTTCTAGAGAAAGCGCATGGGTTAAAGAGCTCACAGGCGCAATTTTCAATAATGTCGAAGGCTGTTGTGAAAACCACCTTCGAGGCGTCTCGGACCCTCCGACCCATCTACACCGGTGGCAGTACGGCGCTGGATGCCAGTGGTCGCATTTTGCTGTCTTGCATCGGCGAGGATGCCTTGATCGTGGACCTTGAGACTGGTGATCAGCTCGCTAGTTTGGAAGGTGTTAGTATTACTGTGATATGAAGAATCTGTATGGAAGCGCTGACCAGAATATTTCTGCAGGATGGAGAAATTATCACAAGCTTGGCCCGTATGTCTCAATCTCAATTTTCGGAGGAGATGAATACTCACGCAGTCTCTAGTCACACCCTCCGCATCACATGCCATTGTTTGCTCTCGGTCTATGTCTATGCGCATTTACCGTCTTTCGCCATTCGACGAAGAATCGAAGTCAATTGAAGCAGAGCTTCTCCGGACCCTCAAGCCCCACCCCTCCCCAGTGGTCACAACTACGATCGATCAGACTGGCACATTGCTAGCCACTGGTGGTGCTGATGGATCCATCAAGGTCTGGGATATTCGAGGTGGCTTTGCTACACACACTTTCCACGACCGCGGAGTCATCTCCGCACTCTGCTTCTTCGCGGTTTCCTCTTCTGCGGACGAGACCAAATCCTCGAAGAAGAAGTCCAAGCGCAAGGATGAAGATGAGGACATGGATGATGCCACAGAGTCGACTGCTGGATTCCGGTTAGCTTGCGGTAGTGATGAGGGTAAGGTTAAGGTCTTCGATTTACACAAGAGGAAGGCGATTGCATCGCTCGACTCGCACGTCTCCTTGGTGCGCAGCCTGTCGTTTTCGCCTTCAGAGAACGCATTGCTGTCTGCGAGCCGAGACAAGACAGTCATCATCTGGGATGCTCGGACTTGGAAAACCCGCAGAATCATTCCTGTTCTCGAGAGCGTGGAGGCTGCATCTTTCATCGCAGACAGCGGTCTGTGCGTGATTGGTGGTGAAAATGGTAAATTGCGTGTCTGGGATTGCAACCGGGGTAGCGAAGTTACTGAGGAACAAGAGGCGGGTGAGGAATACGAGAGCATCATCTCTATCCAGTACTTGCCTGGTCTACCCTATGTGATGACCGTTCATGCAGACCAGACCATCCGCCTGCATTCTATTGAGCCGCTGTCAGACTATAAGCCGGGATCAGACTTGCCTCCTCTGACAATTACCCGCCGCATCTCCGGAAACGACGACGAGATCATTGATTTGGCCTTCGTTGGACCGGACCGATCAATGCTCGCGTTGGCCACCAACACCGAGAGTATTCGTGTGGTCTCTGTTGCTCCGTCTGAAGACAGGCCATCAGCTGAGGGTGAGCAGTTCTTTGGTGCCGACATTGCCCATCTTGAGGGCCACGAAGATATCATCATCGCCATTGATGTAGACTGGTCTGGACACTGGCTCGCAACTGCTGCGAAGGATAATACTGCCCGACTTTGGCGTCTTGACCCCAAAAACTCATCATATACCTGCTTTGCCACCTTCACTGGACACGCTGAATCCCTGGGAGCCATTGCCCTGCCACGAACACCACCGCAAACTAGCAGTGGTGCTTATAAGGACCCACTTAGCCACCCGCCTGCATTCATGATTACTGGTTCTCAGGATCGTACCCTGAAGCGTTGGGATACCGGCAGACTGAGCCCACTTAAGGTCGGAAGTGACAAGACACACTCCCCCAAGGCAATCTACACTAGGAAAGCACACGAAAAGGATATCAATGCTCTCGACATTGATTCAACGGGTACTTTGTTTGCCTCCGCCTCCCAGGATCGGACCGTGAAAATCTGGGACGCTGAAGAGGGTACCGCGATTGGTGTTCTGCGTGGTCACAAGCGAGGTGTTTGGTCTGTCAGATTCGCTCCTAAGGACACACCCATCATCAACTCTGAAGCCGGAACCAGCACATCTCGAGGACTGATCGCCACAGCTTCGGGTGATAAGACCGTCAAACTCTGGTCTTTGTCTGACTACAGCTGTCTTCTTACGTTTGAAGGCCACACTGGAAGTGTCCTGAAGACTATTTGGCTGCCACCCCCACAGATCTCCAAACACAACGATGACGACGACGAGGAAGAGGACAAGGCCGCTAAGAACGCTATTCAAACAAGGCCTCTTATCGCCTCAGCAGCCGCTGACGGTTTGGTCAAGATCTGGAGCCCCTACACCGGCGAACAAGAGACTGTGCTGGACAACCACACAGACAGAGTCTGGTCTCTTGCCAGTCCCACCCCATCTGGCTCACGCGCCGATGTCAAGCCCACCTCCTCCAAACTCAAATCACCCTACGCTCTCGCCTCCGGTGCCGCAGATGCCACCGTCACCATGTGGTCCGACACCACCTCCGCCACCTACACAGCTGCCGTGAACGCCAACTCCGAGCGCGTCGAGCAGGACCAGCAGCTGCAGAACTACATTCGCGCTGGTGCTTACCGTGAAGCTATCACACTGGCACTCCAGTTGAACCACCCTGGCCGCCTGCTCTCGCTCTTCACAACTGCCATCAACGCTGCTGATGACCTCAGCCTTCCCGAGGAGGAACGGGCACTCGCAGCAAACAGCTTGACTGGTAATCCCTCTATTGACGAGGTTCTTCAGTCGCTCGATGCCGTGAATCTGCGCACTCTGCTCCTTCGCCTGCGGGACTGGAACACCAATGCGCGTACCTCACGCATTTCGCAGCGCATTCTTTACGCCCTCTTCCGGTCGTACCCTGCTTCTACATTCGTTGAGCTGGCGACCCAGTCCATCCGTGGCAAGAATGGACGTGCTGCTGCTGGATTGAAGGATATCCTGGCTGCTCTGGCTGCTTACACTGAGAGGCATTACAAGCGCGTTGAGGAGCTCACTGATGACTCTTACCTGGTGGAGTGGGTTCTGAGCGAGATGGATGACGGCGTTGGACTTGGTGGATTGAAGAGTCTTGATCTGAACATGGCTGATGCAAACGTAGAGGAGCAAGAGAAGGATGTGATTATGTTGGAAGGTTAAATGTGATTTTACCTCTTGTGTACATGACGGGCGCTTTGTTTTATGGGAGTATCATTGGGGTGGGATCAGATAAAAGCCATCTACTTTCTCATAGAATTGAAATTCTTCTTCGTTTATACGTTTGATGTCCAGCTAGTTTACATTGTATGATCCAGGGTATCTCTATTTTGGAGGAGTCATGACTCTGTTCGGCAGTCCATCATATACAAGAGCTTTGAAAAGTAGTCATTTATATCATGAAGATTAATCATCCCGACGGCTTCGGCGAGAGTCGCGGTCCCGATCTCGGTCCCGGTCGTGTCGGGATGAATGAGATGAGTGCCGTGAGCTGCTGTGTCGATCATCTCGGGACCGGCGGTCTCGGTCACGATCTCGGTCTCTGCGATAATCTTTATCATCATCCCGGTCTCGTCGACTATCTCTGTCACGGTCGCGGTCACGGTCCCGAGAGGACCGATCATCCTTCTTGCGGTCATCATCGTCGTACCGCGAGCGTCTAGAAGAAGATTGGCGGCCACTCGAACGGCTTCGATCACGACGAGAAGAACCAGTTCTCCGATCCGAGCGATAATCATCGTCATCATAATCGCGCTTGCGGTACTCGCGATCTTTGTCTCGTCCACTCTTCTCTAGGTTGCGATCCCGCCTCTCACGCCACTCGTCCTTTTCTGGTGGTGGTGGAGCAGCAGCCTTCTTCTTTAGCTCAGCAAGCTCTTCCTCGGTCATATATTCGCCAGTCTTCTTGTTGCGCATTGTGACCGGCATATAGACACCCTCAGCATTGGCATTCCCGTTCTCCTCGCCCTGTTTTCGGGATGCTTTGCGCATAGCCGATTTGCCCCAGGCGCCGAGCTCAGCTTCAGCGCCTTTCCCACCTGCAGAATCTTTGGCGCCAATTCCCAGGAATCCAGGGCGTCGTGCTGGGACAAGAGGCTTCTTTTCTTTGTCTGTCGGTGCAGCAGAACCATAGTTTCCCCGTCCTATAGATTGACCATCTTTCCACCCCATTCCTCGTAGCAAAGCAGCACCGAACTCTTCAACCGGGATAGCATTGTATTGGTCCAATGTTGCAGATTCAGGACGAGATTCGACATCCGTTCGAAAGTGGCTGGCTTCGTCATAGCGAGAAAACGCTTGTTCCTCCTCGTCACGAGGTTTGGAGGCCTCGATCACCAGATCTGATCTCCGCTCTGGCTCTCCCTTGGTCTCCCGAATCAAAGCTTGTAGAGCGATCTCGTCGTCAGTGAGAGGCTTGCTCTCGGCGGGGGGGAGGCGAAAGCGGGTTCGCCTCCTCCATAGGATGATCTCCGTCGGCAGCTTCATGTTCAGACTTTTCGCCCTTCTGCACGAAACTAAGCCCGTAGGCCATACTGGGACCTTCGGTTTCAACATTGCCTCCAGGAGCTTGTCCATTCCTTTGGGCCTCTTGCATAGCCTGTACTTCAGCTGGTAGCAGGTTCTTCCCTTTCTTCACATTAGCACCAGCGCGATCGCGCCAGTTATTCTTGCTTGTGACCGGGATCACCAGCGGGCCCTGCTTCTTGACAGCTTCACCGTCGGCGGTGATGGCGTCACCCGTAAGAGTGTTGAAACCGGACACTTCCTCGTGTGTGGGGGCGCGCTCATCTTCGTCTGAGGAGTCATCCCCGTGCCCGAGTTGGTGTGGTCGGCGAGGGAGGGCGCGACTCTTGCCTGCTGGAGAGTCGATGGGACGGCCGCGACTTGCTTGGAAGTTGAAGGCTGTTTTCTTGGGGGCGCCGTTGGAGTTCGAGGAAAGAGAGAACGGTTTTGCGGAACCATTTCGGTTTCCGGAACCCCCTGATGAAGACATCCTGGTAGGATCGGAGTGTGCTGTGAGTATGGCAGTTGAGGCAAAGTTGATTTCGATGTGATAAGAAAGCTCCAGGTAGGGCGGTGGCAAAACCGGTATCAAGCGCGCGCCAAGGTCAAAGGCGGTGTCATGAGGTATAAAAGGCGTCGTTACAACTTACTAGGGCGGGCATTCAAGCGCATGAGCAGATACCAAGAAAGAGAAATAATAAGTAGATGGGGAAAATAATTTAACATATCGAATCTGTACCGATGTGATATCTATAGCGCGACTGAAATGGTAGACTTGGAAGGTCGCGTGGGCAGCTCCTCTTCCAAAGGTTTCTTCTAGCCATGAATCCATGATCTAAACTAAAGTCTTTGAAACATGGCCGTGATCAGAATCATTGGCTTTAAAGTATCTAGAATTTGGGCTCATCTTGAAGGAGATTTTTCCAGGAATCGACTACGTAGACTTTTTCTGAATTGCACACCCGTTGGCCATTGCACATGCCATTGATTTTTCGGTTCAGGTGCATTATGTTTTGAAGAGAAATTCAAAATATATGGCATTTGAAGGGCATGAAGCATTTTATTCTTGGTGTGATGTTTGTAATCTTGAACAGGGAGATGGCTCAGAACCAGCCATCATGTTGATGAGGGCTGCTGTTTTGCGTTTGCGAAGAAATTGGAGTCAACCTCATTTCCGTAAAATTCCACACCAGGCACAGCGTAATCTGTGGGTCGATAGCCTGAAAGTTTGAAGTATTTTTCTCGAATCTCATTTTTGCGGGCTTTTTCCGACGGGGTCATGGGAATTTTCTCCCCTTCTTGTAGGACTCTAAGGACCCGGGGCAACTTGTACGACTCGGTAGTCAAGGCAAGATCATCCCGAATCTTGCGGAGATTGACTTCAGAGCGAACGTCATTAGAGACTTCATCCTTTAGACGAATGACGGCGGCGACTAATTCTCGTGCTTCGTAATCCATGATAGGTAGGACGTATGCTTCAGATATGTATGGCAACTTTAGGAGACATGTCTCAACCTCCAGCACCGATACTGAGAATGCTGAAAATCGGATGACTATCCGACATCGAGAATTAGAATGCTGCCCGTACGGGACACCTTGAATATATCAACTTACAGTCAACCGAGGACCGTCCCAGAAAGAAATACTGATCTCCATCTCGGCGAACCACATCACCTGTCTTGTAGAATCCTTCCTCATCAAAGGCGGCCTTGGTAGCTTCTTCGTTTCCAATGTAGCTGTAGCATTTTTAGAACTGGCTCAGAATTTCAACGCGATTTCAACTGACTGAGTAAACATTCCAGGGGCCTTAAGAAGAAGTTCGCCTCTATCCCCGTCGGTCAACTTGGCAGCGACATTGGGCATGAGCTCGCCGATACATGACTTCGAAATTCACACTGTCAGCATCATCTGATGTCAATGTGATCGGGACTAGGATAAAGACTCACATCTAGATGAGGGCTATCAGGTCCTGTCCGAAATGCTGCGCCTGCCATCTCGGTGGAGCCATATACAGTAATGATCGAAAGGTTAGCGAGATCTTTCCAAAACTTCGCAGTCTCCGGTCGTAAAACAGAGCCACTGGATCTAAGTATCTTCAGCTTCGAAATTCCCGCAACGTAACTATCATGTTCTTCAGGTGACATTTGGCAAATGTTCGAATGATAGTATTCCCGCAAGAATTTGAGGCGCATCGGAGGCAATGAGGCCACTGTTATATTCCCTGCTCGAAGAGCCTCCCAGATGTCACTTATTCGCGCACCACGAAGGCAAATAGACTGGTTAGCCATCAGAACATTGATGATAGCCGCTTGCGCACCGGCCATCCAGTGAACTGGCCGGTACACGAGCGCTACGCCACCTCCGCGCCGGGGGTTATTCGGATTTGGGAGGTAAAACGATCGACGAGGAATACATATGCCCTTCGGCTTTCCCGTGGTACCCGACGAAAACATGATCAAGCATGTCTGGCTCTCTGGAAATTCCAATTTCTCATCGACATTGATTTTGCTCTTGAGTGAAAGGGATACCTTTTCAGCTCGCTGGATCTCAATGATGTGAGGGGGCTGGCCTGGGATTTCTTGGAAGTAATCCCTAATGGCGGCAGACAGATCGACCGTCCACGGATCCAGTAAAACACTTGAAGCATTGACCTTTTTTATTGCCCAAGCAATCTCTTCCATGGGGTCCGTACTTGCTTCACATCGAAGATCAGTCTCTTGCTCTAAACCCGTCTTATGATCGGGTTTCACTCACACAAAGGTACGCATGCACCGCCTAAAGAAACGATTGTGAAGAAACTGACGACAAAATGATAAACACTTGCTGTCATGGAGGCAATAGACCTGTATTCGGGCTGCAAAAGACCTTTGCTATCGAAGGCTCCAGCGGGGAGGGATGTTTTCAACAGTCGACGCAAATGGGCTATATCTTCGAACAGCTCCTCATAGCCTGCCTCAATGCCATATTTGTCCGATATCACCACATCAGGCACACTATGCCCAAGGTTGAGGAGACGAGTGAATATCGGGTCATTTGGAAACACTTCAGCCATGATTATCAGAGAGAATGGAGCAAGAATCAACTCGAACTCGTGTGGATTGCCCTCGTTTGAATACGGGCTTCAATCAACATTTATCGAATACAGTGGGGTCTGTAAATACGGCTATACTACGGTGGCATGCGTTGGGTTTGAGGCCCCTTCGTTTGACCGCCTTTTTGTATCGCCCCATCGAAAACAGGTCGTCTTGGAGGTCCCAGCTGAGGATTGCCGATCAATACTCGATAGTAGGGAGTTCAATGTAGATGTTTCCTAGTAATCAGCGCTTGCACTATCTCTGGGTCGCTCAAGACTTCGGGACATAGTATTCAGGCAAATTAGACTGTGAGATTCACAGGGTTCTTTATGGTGAAGTGATCACCGGTGCTTGTTCAGATTGAATGAACAAAGCAATAAATGCGAGCACGGATCGGGAATACAGAAATCTGGAGATACGTACTGTACTGTATAGTCAAGCAGGACCATCAAAGATCTGAGATACAGTAATACCGAGTTACAAATACACGTACGGTGGAGACGTGCACAACCCTTGGAAGAGGGGTCCCCACTGTGTATTTGTCTGAACAATGTCCCCACTGAAGGATTGATGAACCTAGCGCCATCGTGGCTTTCAGGAGGTTACGTACACATATGCCTAACCCATTGAAATGTTTAGATTCGCCCCCCCCCCCCCCCCCCCCCCACAAAAAAAAAACAAAGATTCTTTAGCAGATCAATATCAAACTGGTCAAATCCAGCCTTGACTACACACTTGTAGATCTATATGCCCAGGATGCTGACGCTTCGCTCCCCACTTGGGCAAGGCACTTCGGCCTCGCCTTTGTCGAAGAAGCATACTGATCAGTTCCCACTAGCGTCAGCAACTTCAGGTATGGTGGAAAGATGCCGGTGGTGTTTTTTGATGTGGATACCAGTGCAAACAAGCGCAATGGTGAATCCAGTCACCATTTGGAAGCTGCGAAGGTGTTGGATCAATTAAACTCGCATCAACGACCAGATTTGGATGCGGCGGATCTCAAGCTGCCGTCAAATTCTAAGATAGTGGTCTTGAATCCATTGGACAGAATCGATCACTTTCCAAAATGCCGTGAACCCAGAGATCCATTATACCTTTCTTTCTATATGCAAATCACAGTAGGTAGTTTCTCAGAGCAGGCTTAATGAGCGGATCAATCTAAACATGGTACTTTATTTATGAAATTCCAGACAGCCATATACTGTACATGTATAGTATCTATGAAGAACTACTTGGACTCTTTTCGTGAACAAACCTAAATGTCTGTATTCTTGTTCTGGTACTCTTCATCAACTATATACCGAGGTATATGGCGGACTATGGTGGCAACCTCGGAAGTCTTTATAGAACATTTCCATCTTAAAGCAGATACTGGCAATTACGCAAATACCAGACAAAGGTCTGGCTATGATTGCTTAAGAATCAAAACTAATCATACAATTCATATTCATCAATTCCTGGGTTCTAACCCTAAGCCCAGAGTTTTTCGCCATCTCAAATAATACATGCCCAAACTCAAGGGGATGATCACTGGTAACAGGGAGCCAGTGTCATATCAGGTCCATTAGTTTAATGAACTCGCTAGAAGGTTCGGACATAGGATAGCTCGCAAACGGTAACGGAATCAAGAGGGTTTGAAAGAGTAAAAAAGAAAAAGAAAATCAAGGTGCGCCGCCGCCGCCCGGACCACCAGTGCTGGAAAAGGAAAGAGTCAAGGGTTAATAAATCAGAATAGGGGGTGAGGGTGTAAAATATGTACAGTCGAATAAAAGGATAGAGAAGGTGTAATAGGGTGTAGTGGGATGTCGGTGATGACAGGAGTGTTAAAAGATCCAGATAAGAAACTTAACTGCTCGCTGTCTGAGCAGGAGGTGGGTGTGGGCTCTTATTAGAGCCTTGCACAGCGCCAGCCTGTGCGCTGCCGCTGCGCTGGGTCTGAGGCGTAGCGCTCCGACTAGTCTGAGGAACAGCTCCATTCATAGCAGGTGAACTAGTAGGAGCAACCCGAGTCTGCTGGTTTGTTTGAGGAACACGCATCATCGGGGAGAACCCTTGGTTCTGAGGGACCTGCATTGCCGGGTTACCGCTAGGCATGCCCGACTGCTGAGGAGTCTGGAAGTTTCCATCATGCGGCACTTGGTAGTTGGCTTGGACGTTGTTCATCCCTCCGGCAGCAGCATTCATGGCCGCTTGCTGGGACATGCGCTGCTGTTGGTACTGGTTGAGTCGATCAGTCGCCATCTTGTTTATCTGCTCTGCCGAGAGATTAGGGTTGGCGCGTTGGATCTGACTTTGGAAAGAACTGATGGTTGGAACAACGCCACTCGAGAGAGGGTTGGGCTGACCCATGCGAGGAGAGGGTGTCGAAACACCTTGAGATGTGCCACCGTGGAATGAGGGGCTTTGCATTCCCCCCTGGGCCTGCAGCGCTGCAATCATTGCAGGGTTGTTGGGGCCACCGTTAACATTCGGTATATTGTTGAGGTTAGGCGAATGGGATCCTTGAGGCGCAAATTGCTGGTTGTGGAATGGCGGCTGTGCCTGCTGGGGCTGGCCCTGCTGAGGAACTTGGGCTTGCTGTCGAGACTGCAATAGACGCTGCTGCTCCTGCAGACGATTGGCTTCTCGAATGACACGTGTATTGTCCGGAGATGTCTGCATTGCCATACCGGGCCTTGCACCCACGGGTTGTTGCATTTGGCCCTGAGGCATCATTTTCATAGCCATCGCAGTGGCAGGCAATTGACCATTCACTGGCGCCGCTCCAGCAGGCATTCCCTGCATCGGCTGGGTCCGACCTTGGTTGACGCCGGCACCGGGAGGCATACCAGCAGGAACTCCGTTCGGCGTTCCATTAGGCATGGCTGCATTGGCAGAATTGGGCGGCATACTATTTGGCGGTCGAGCTTGGGCATTCATCGCTGGCTGTTGCTGGTTAGGCAACTGTCCGGCACGTTGAGCAGCGAGGCTCGCTCTTTGCTGGGCAATCATCTGCTGTCGGTATTGTTCCTGCCTTTCTTGCATTTTCATTTCGCGTTCATACTTAAGACGGCTGAATTCCGCAGGGGTAGTGATCGGGGGCTTGGGCTGGTTGGCTTCATTTGCCTTTCTCAGCGAAGCGAGATGAGAGGCATGCTGTTGTTTCTGAATCATTGTCTCCCGCTTTTTAGCCAGCTTGCGCATACCATCCAACAACGCAAGGTGTCGAGAGGATCTTCTCCTATCTACACGTAGAGGTTGAGTGGTCCGGCGACGAACAGGTGGCTGCACTTGACCATTGTTGGCCTGCTGCTGCGCCTGCTGTTGCTGCTGGGCAGCCTGCTGTTGAGCCAGCACAGTACGCTGGGCAGTTTCAAGCCTCTGGTGATAAGCTCGGAAGTACTGGGTCTTGGACATGTCTGCTGGAAGACCTTCCAACCCTACCCAGCGCTCGAAGCATTCCCAAGGAGTTCGTCTCTCGGCTCCAGAAGTGAACAATGAAGGCGATGTCAGACAACTGGAGATAAGTGACCAATTGTAAGAATACTCCTTGACCAAATGGCGAAGTTCATCATCCTCGGACATAGTCCATTGTGAAGATTGTCGAGACTCGAAGAAACCCACAGACGGCATGGGATGTTCAGTTGGTGGTCTGAAAGAGTGGCCCGGGTGAATGCGATCCCGAATGGGTTTATTCTCAGGCCGGAACAAGGCAACGTTAGTCTGCTCTGGGGGAATTTCGGTAATGCGATATTCCAAATCAGAACCATATTGAGAATAATCATAGCGACTTCGCTTGCGAGGCCGTTCATCGTCGCGGAAGGTAATTTTTGTCGACGCGAATTTAGAAACCGGCAGAAGCTCGGTTTTCCAGACCGAATCAGGCGGTTGCTTGAAAGCAAGCAATTGAGAGCCCGAAGTAAATCGCAGCGGCTCGTAGAGTGGTAATTCATCAAGAAGCTTCTCTGCCGCCGGAGTCATGTCGACAGAGAAGTTGAACTCATCCGAACCAAGAGAGAAGATAGCAGCAGGGGCAACAGTATCCCGAAGATCATGCCGAGACTCTTCATTGAAGCCATCACTGACTGATTCTTCTTCGGCCGATGGCACGAGGTCCGGAGTTGGGTGAAATGCTGCAGCTTCATCGCTGGTATCTTCCGGAGAAGCACCCTCTGTCTTTGAGGCATCTTGTGCTAAAGCAGTTGGCGTCGGAATCTTGGCGCTGACACGGAGTAGAGTTCGGTGTTCCTCGTCACTGTTCACATACTCCGCACACCAATCAGCACAGCTTTTGGCGGCTGCAATTTTCCATTTTCGTTCTTCACGAAAATCTGTTCGCATCCACTTCATATGATCCAGGACGACATCCCAATGGGTACCCTGGCGGGAAGGTTCAGGAGCTCGCTTCATTTGTCGGAGGGGCCACCGGTTGGCGTTCTGCAATGCGTATATGCGTCGCAAGGTACGGCAATTCATTTGCTCCTTGTATTCCAACGAATGATTTTCAGTGCTCAAAGTTTTATGAGCGGATGCAAGAAGCGTGCTCATATTCATTCCCCTTGGAGGCGCATATGCCCGATTCAAAAATAATGTGAAAAGATAGTCTTGCTCCTGGTTCAGCTTGGCAATGGCGTCGCCAGAGTCCCCATGCACAAGATCCATCGAATCGGTTTTATCCTGTTGCGGGGTCATATTTGGGAAAACCACAGTCGCAAGACGAGTCCTCTCCTTCTCACGGTCCTTGCGATCCTTGAATCGCATTCGAGCCACACTATCAGGGGCGTCATGATCGCTGACAGTATGAGGAGTTCGGGGTGTTTCTCCCAGAATTTCCGAAACTGACTTGTGCCGAATAGCTCCTGATGACACTCGAGTTGTCATTCTTTCGGGTTGCGAAAGGCCGGGCTGCGTCGGCGGAATAATTTGTAGCTTTTTGCTTGTTGATGCGTCGTCAGCATCCTTGACAGGCTCCATTCCTTCAGATGGGTGATCAGTTGGTGATAGTTCTTCAGCTCCAGCCGCATTTGATTGATCTTGAAGTTTTGCCTGGTCTGTTGTTTCGACAGATTCCTCATCAACCTCCATGAGATCCTTATCGGCATTTGGACCCACACTCTCCTCAATCACCTCATTCGATAAAGGAACCTCAGTCTTGGATTCTTCCGCAGCCTGCATTGACTGTGCTTCCTCCATTCGTAATTGCTCATCGGGAGTCGATGGAACCAAGCTTCGACGCTGTTGCATAGATCGTTCATGTTGAGGGCTTGGGTGGCCGCTCTTCCCAGCTTCTGCAGCTTCCTCTCCAGGGCTGGTGACGGGAGAAGCAGTGACGGGCGCGGGGGTATTATTAGAATATGGATCGATGGAGGATGCTGGGGAAAGCGGTTGGTCTTGGTTCGAGGGCCCTATAGTAAGAGAAGGTCGCGAATCGGGTTTCTTTTTGGGGAGAGAGGTAGATGAGATCTCCAGTGAGGTGGTGGTAGTCGTCGCTGCATTGGGGGAGAATTTGGCTTCGTCTCCGTTATGGCCTTGGGAGCTGATGGGGGTTTCTGGCACTGATGCGCTTGACTGTTCATTGGAGTGATTGGAAGGTGCGGAGATTGGAATGCCCTGTCCTAGGGATGCCTGTGGGCTAGTGGCAGGTACAGGAGACTGATCGAAGCTTGTTGAATCCTTTTGAACAGATGCGACGGGCTTTGCGGTTGCTAGCGGGGCCACAGCAGGTGTTCTCCGTGGACTGGCGTCGGTCGGGATTGAAAGAGCGTTACCATCTAATGTCGGTGGTGGAGTGATACCAGAAGCTTTTTGAGACTTTGTCGCAGTTGTTGCCGGCGACGTGATCACTTTTTTAGTGGCATCGCGAGTGCGCGCATGGGCAGGCGACGGTAAGGTGGATTCGTCAAAGTAACGACCTCTGCGCCAGTGATAAGTAACGCGCCATTGGAGTATATAATCAAATACATATACAAATGGGGGAAGGAATTTGTATAGTTACAGGGAGAGTAATGAGGCGAATGGACTTACTTGGAGAGGTCGTTGGCGTCGAGAAACGCCTGTTCTTTTTGATGATAGAGAGAATCGGCGGTCGCACCTTCAAAACCCACGGTCGCATAATACAATTCGGTCAGTTTTCGCTTGCGCGACAACAAACAGCTTCTGGACGGATATTAGTCCCCAAACGCGTCCATAAGGTCCGGACCCAGGCAAAGGCCAATTTTCAAAATTAAAACTTACGCGATCTCATCGTTCTTAGACCGGAGAAGCTCGTCGCGGAGCATGAGGTCTAACTTTGGAACACAGCATCCGATTAACGCGGGGGAAAAGGGAGTGAATTGACCAGGGTCATTCAGATTGAAAAAATCGCTGATCGAGATGAAAGATGATGTGGTTGTCGCGTGAGGCGATGGAGGGCAGGGAAGGGAGGACTTTTCAGTACGGGTTGGCGCGGGAAAAAAGGGAAGTCGTCGGCGAGTGCAGGTTCAGTGTGGTTGAAAGTAACGATACCGTAACATGGTTACTGGGGGTTTTGCCCGTTGGTTTTCATTTATAGGAATGTTTTTTAATATGGGTAAATATTGGGCATATATAATTTAACAACATCTCACAAGGAAACAGATGCATAACAGATTCTTTACAATGGAAGTACGAGATACGTTATTCTCATCCTGAATTAAGTGGATGAGGATTATGTTCTTTAGTTTCAATGTGTTGGCACACTTGTGACACTGAGTCAGACGCGTATTGTGTATTGATACACATTCCATACGAGGAGGTCTGGTCTGTTTGCAGTTCAGGCAACAAGGCAACAATGGACAACGGAGGATCCAGGCAACAAGGCACCAACTATATCTCCAGGTATCAAGGCATCCACTTTGCTATCGATAACCAGGAAAAAAAAAAAACCTCCGCCAGCTCCAGCTTTTTCATCTCCATACCATCCACACTTCACCTACTTGAAACAAAACCAGAAAAATGGCCAAGAGAAAGAGAAATGATCCTCCCAAGGAGGAAGCATCTGCCCAATCCCCTTCCAAGGCCGTCAAATCCACAGCTACCCCATCGCAAGCTCCAGATGCAGCTTTGACCGTCCAAGTGATCACGGGCTCCTATGAGCGGGTGTTGCATGGGTTCACTGCCGGTATCCCCGCGTCTTCCCTGCAGTCCAAGAAGGATGCCTCAAAAGACTCTGCTGCCGACATCCAATGTGTCGATACCTTCTTGTTCGAAGCCCATGGGTCCGCTATCCGTTGTCTTGCGCTTTCTCCACTTCCCAAGCCTACCGACAAGGGCGACGCACAGAAGATCATTCTGGCCAGTGGCTCCACTGATGAGCGTATCAATCTGTACTCGATATCCGCTGCCCCGCCCGCCGTGAACGATGATTACCCCTCTGTGCCGACTCTAGCCGGAAACAAAATCCTCGAAAACCCAAGAAACCGCGAACTGGGATCTTTGTTGCACCATACCGCCAGTATCTCTGCCTTGAGCTTCCCCTCCCGAAGCAAGCTACTCGCCGCTGGTGAGGATAACAGTATCTCGGTATCAAAAACCCGTGATTGGACTGTCGTCTCGACCATTAAAGCGCCACGCCCTAAGGTCTATGGCCGACCCAGCGGTGACACAGCGCCCGAGGGCGCCGCTCCAGCCGGAGTGAACCACTTTGCCGTGCACCCTAGCATGAAGCTGATGCTGAGTGTTGGCAAGGGAGAGAAGTGTATGCGACTCTGGAATCTGGTGACCGGTAGAAAGGCCGGTGTGCTGAATTTTGACCGGGAGTTACTACAGAGTGTGAAGGAGGGCAAGTACAGCAAAGGAGAGGGACAGCGCATCTCTTGGAACGCCGCTGGTGAGGAATTTGCGGTGGCTTTCGAATGGGGTGCGGTGGTATTTGGAATTGATTCAACTCCCAAGTGCCGAGTTGTCCCCAGTCCACGAACCAAAATTCACCAGATGAAGTATGTTTCACGGCCCACAAAGGGCGATGAGAAAGATGACTTGCTGGCTATTTCCACTGAAGACGGTCGTGTCATTTTCTATTCGACTCAGGAATTGCAGGAGGTAGAGGAGGACGCCGACTCGACCATCCCCCACGCGACTCCAGTTGCTCAGATTGGTGGAAAGCAAGCCGGTTTCCCAGGACGCATCAAGGATTTCGAGGTCTTGAGTCTGCAGGACCAAGCGAAGGACCTTCGTGATGGTGTTCTGGTTGTGGCCGGTAACAGCGATGGTGTGGTCCGTGTCTGGAGAGCTACCAGCCAAGATCTTACTCTTTCCAAGAAGTCCAAGGGCTCCAAGGAGGCTCAAGAGAGCATCCCCCAGGTTGGCAGTGTATTGAGCACCTATGAGACTGGAAACCGCATCACCTGTCTGGCCGCCTTTGTGATGTTACCGGCGGAAGATCCAGATACTCTGATTGACTCTGAGGATGATGAGGATGAGGAACTTGAGTCGAGTGATGAGAGTGATGATGAGTAAATGGTCGTGTCCATGTTTGCCCTTTATACCCACTGTACTGTTAGACCAAAATATATCTAAGGACAAATCAAAAGTTTTGAACTCAACTTGAATGTTTTATATATATTTGTAATTTTTTCCAAGTCTTGTATCCTAACCTAATTTTTTTTTTAAGTCCTTCTCCTCTTATACTTTAGTGGACCTATAGGTTAATTTTGGATGCGCTGTACTCGAGGTGCGACTTTCACCGACAAAGGGTTTTCTCTGTGCGAATGACTCATGAAAGCCATCCACCGAATTCTACATGTTTAGAAAATCCAACAATTAATTCCAACCACAATATCTCATTCTATTATTATTCAAATTAGTAGCTTTAAGCTTCGCTGTATAGAAATAATTAATTGTAGGGGGAGCGTTCAGTCACCGCCCGCTCGCTCTCCACTGCACAAACCCCCCACCATTACATTCTTCCATTATCATATCGCCCTGCAATTTTCATCCGGCTCTTCATCACTCCACTCTCCGCCACTCCCCACCACCTTCCACCCCTTACCCTTCGCCTCGAGACGGAAAGGACCGTTGTCTAACGTTCGCGACTCGAAAAATTTGCAAATATGGCTACGAATGGAGATTTCTCCGACGAGAGCCAGCCCGGCTCGCCCATTTTGGACGGCAACAATGCCCAAGACTTCGACGACCAAGAGCCCCTCGACAAGCCCGTCAAGTCTTCCATGAAGAAGATCGAGGCTGTGCCCCAGAAGCAGCGCCCTGAGCTGCCCGAGCAGCCCGAACCCAGCGCCCTGGACCTGTCAAAATTGACTCCTCTGTCGCCTGAGATCATTGCTCGTCAAGCCACCATCAACATCGGTACAATCGGTCACGTCGCTCACGGAAAGAGTACAGTTGTCAAGGCTCTGTCAACTGTGCAGACTGTCAGATTCAAGAACGAATTGGAGCGGAACATTACCATCAAGCTCGGTTACGCCAACGCCAAGGTCTACAAGTGTGACAACCCTGCTTGCCCCCGGCCGACCTGCTACAGGAGTTACGGTAGTGAGAAGGAGGTTGACCCGCCATGTGAGCGCGAGGGATGTGAGGGACGTTACAGACTGGAGCGCCATGTGTCTTTCGTCGACTGCCCCGGTCACGATATTCTCATGTCTACCATGTTGTCTGGTGCCGCTGTCATGGACGCCGCTCTGCTTCTGATTGCCGGAAACGAAACTTGCCCCCAGCCGCAAACCTCCGAGCACTTGGCTGCCATTGAGATTATGAAGCTCAACCACATTGTTATTTTGCAGAACAAGGTCGATCTCATGCGTGAGGAGGGTGCTTTGCAGCACTACCAGTCTATCCTGAAGTTCATCCGTGGTACCGTCGCCGATGGCTCGCCTATCATTCCCATTTCTGCCCAGCTGAAGTACAACGTCGATGCCGTCTGCGAGGCCCTGATCTCCCGTATCCCCGTTCCCGTGCGCGACTTTACCGCTCAGCCTCACATGATGGTAAGAATCGGTTTTCGTACGGAGGGACTGCAGAGATGGTGTAACTAATAATCTTTTCTCATTATTTAGGTCATTCGTTCCTTCGACGTTAACAAGCCCGGTGCCGAGATCGATGAGCTCAAGGGAGGTGTTGCCGGTGGTTCAATCTTGAACGGAGTCATCAAGCTGCAAGACGAGATCGAAATCCGTCCTGGTCTCGTGACCAAGGATGCGGATGGAAAGGTTCAGTGCCGTCCCATCTACTCTCGCATCGAGTCTCTCTTCGCCGAGCAGAACCCCCTCAAGCTCGCCGTTCCCGGTGGTCTTATCGGTGTTGGAACTCTCATCGATCCCACTCTGTGCCGTGCTGATCGTCTCGTTGGTTTCGTCCTGGGTCACCGTGGCCAATTGCCTTCTATCTACACTGAGATCGAAGTCAACTACTTCTTGCTCCGTCGTCTGCTCGGTGTCAAGACTGCCGATGGCAAGCAGGCAAGTTTCCCCTTCCTCAAGTTTTCGATATGGAGTATGTTTTTGCTAACGACTTTACAGGCCAAGGTTGCTAAGCTTGCCAAGAACGAGGTGCTGATGGTTAACATTGGTTCTTCGGCCGCTGGAGCTCGGTAAGCCACCCTGAAGACATGGAATGTGACTGTCGAGATTGGTGGTTAACTAACACTTCTTTTCTAGTGTCCTCGGTGTCAAGGCCGATGCCGCCAAGCTTGCCCTGACTAGCCCCGCATGCACAGAAATCGGCGAGAAGATCGCCATCAGCCGAAGAATCGACAAGCACTGGCGTCTGATTGGATGGGCTAACATCGTTGCGTAAGTACTGACCGAATATTGTCTTTCTGGGAACCGCGGACTAACCTCAAATATAGCGGTAACATCCTGGAGCCCGTTCAGCAGTAAAGCTGTGCATTTCAAACGGCGTCCAGTCCTTAGGATACCAGCAGGTATAGGAGTCTTGTCGTTGTATCAAGAGAAATGAGCAAAGGAAGCTTTGCATCACTCTTGCGGGCCAAACTCCGACCTGTCGGGTCCTAGGCTTACGATTCGCGATATGTTTCATCACAGAAAAGTTTTTACGGTCACGACGAGTCGGAAAAGTGAAAGTATGACATTTACAGATATCCCCGGCTTAAATAGAGAGGAGGTTTTCATAACCCTGCCCCGTCTCCCTGGTCCAGTACTCGCCCCCACCCTGTTTTGAGATGCCATGAGCGTCTATCAGGCAGGTGGGGTGGTTCTGGACTAGAGGATGTACGGAGGGTCAGGATACGAGTCACGATGAAGAGAAGAGGTGCTTCTTTTTCTTGTGTTCTAGGGAGTTGTATTTGAAGAGGTTTTTTTTTTGTTTCATCGATTTTGCGTCTGCATGGACAAGCCCTATGTAAATTGCTATAGGTTATGGTCGAAAATGTAGAAGGAAAAGAGTACCTATCTGTTCAACATTGGACCTTATAAAACCTCTCGATATTTTGAAGAACCATTGGAAGAACGGAGAGATCTTTGAAATACTTACGGATAGTTATTCTATAGTTATTGACGCAAAGCACAGGGATTGTCCCTGCATTGTTGATTGCGGCCCCATGTCGATCCGACTTCTGACTAAGGCAGCCCCGACAATAACACCTGTAGCTTTCTTTGACCCTCCTTTCTCTTAACACAACGCGTCTGCACCATGTGGATTCTCGAGGTAGGTCTCTAATGAAAGCAGATGTCTTTCATGTTTTCCTATTCGTCTCACCTGTTGGGAATTAATTTGCTGACAGATATGTTAGCAACTCGCGCGTATCCTCGATAGGCCGCTCTTCCCATGGAAGAACGTCCTTGTGGGGTTCTCCCTGGGTCAGTTCCTCCTTGAAGGTGTCCTGTCCTTCCGTCAGTACAAGGTTTTGCAGCAGAAGACTCCTCCCAAGGTTCTCGCGGGTGAGGTCTCTCAGAAGGTCTATGACCAAAGTCAGGTATGGGATTGTGCAACGCCGAAGCATGAACAGGCAGGCTTACATGAGATTATTTCGATTTAGGCATACGGTCGCGCCAAGTCCAAGTTCGGTTTCATCTCAGGTCTCTACGGTCAAATTCAGAATATCGCTTTCGTCTACGGTGATGTGCTCCCTAAGCTCTGGAGTCTCAGCGGTTTCATCCTGGCACGGTATCTCCCCGGTCAATTCCAGGGCGAGATTACTCAAACGCTCCTCTTCATCTTCGGTTTCAACATTATCTCTACTATTTTGTCGCTTCCTACCTCGTACTACAACACCTTTGTGCTCGAGGAGAAGTTCGGGTTCAACAAACAGACACTTGGCCTGTGGGTGACGGACATGCTTAAGGGCCAGATGCTCGGCATTGTTCTCGGAACTCCTATCATCAGCGCTATCCTCAAGATCGTCCAGAGCACCGGTAACTCGTTTTTCTACTACCTGTGGTTATTCGGGGTCTTTGTTCAGGTCTTCGCGATCACCATCTACCCCATTGTCATCCTGCCCCTGTTCAACAAGCTGTCCCCTCTGGAGCCCGGTACCATCAAGACTGGTGTCGAGAACCTGGCCAAGAAGCTGAAGTTTCCTCTCTCTGAGCTGCATGTCATTGACGGTAGCAAGCGCAGCGCCCACAGCAATGCCTACTTCTACGGTCTTCCTTGGAAGAAGCACATTGTCATCTACGACACCCTGCTTGAGAAGAGTGAGCCGGAAGAGGTTGTCGCCGTTCTGAGCCACGAGCTTGGCCACTGGAGTCTGAGCCACACCACCAAGCTTTTCGGTATTGCGCAGTTCCACATGTTCTACATCTTCGCGCTGTTCTCTGTCTTCGTCAACAACAAGTCTCTGTACCAGTCCTTCGGCTTCGTCAAGGAGCAGCCCATTATGATCGGTTTCCTTCTGTTCTCTGATGCTCTGGCCCCCATGGATGCTGTTGTGAAGCTCCTGATGAACATTTTGAGCCGGAAGTTCGAGTTTGAAGCTGGTATGTCGTTTTCTAACCCCCGTGTAGCACATTGCATTGATACTAATTCTATGACAGATGAGTTCGCCCAGGGTCTTGGATTCTCCAATGAGCTTGCCTCTTCGCTCCTCAAGCTGCAGATTCAGAACCTGAGCACCATGGACGCCGATTGGTTGTATGCTAGCTACCACTACTCGCACCCCATCCTTACTGAGCGTCTTGCCGCGCTTGGCTGGAAGGGTGGCAAGGTCACTGACCTCAAGGCTGAGGACAGTGAGAAACCTGTCAAGGCTGCCGATCGTGAGCTGTAGAAAGTCAAGGTCTAACTTTCCACATCATGTGGCATATTGCTAATTTTAACCATTTTCACAATTTTCGATGGAATTCTTGAATGTTTATGCCAATGCGGTGGAGATATAGAGGTTTCCAAGACCAGAAAATAAAATTTTCAATGTTATGCGTTTCGTGAATGCTTGAACTAGACCCCAAGTGCAACGCGTAGATCCCAGAAAGAAAGATAGAAATGACAGAAACCGAGAAAGAGGAAGGGCTAGCCACCGTTCCCTTATGATGCAGGATATGGGAAGCATTTTATCGAACATCGCTCTGCTGGCCTAGTGGTCTGTCCCTCAGTGCTACATGGCTAAGGACGCTTGGTATCTAGGGTGAATCATCATGCTTCTTAATCCCGTATCATGAAGTCTATATTGGTAGTTGTAAAGACACTTTTTGTCCAGACATGAAATGCGAGATTCACAGATTCAGATCCAGAATACTATATATACCAGAAACATTAGAAAAAGAACTCCGACCCAATGCGACAACGCCTGACAGCTGAAGAAATCAAAGATAAACCCCCGGAAAACGCAGATTACTCCTCATTTCCCTTCTGCGCCTTTGCCTTCTTCTCCGCGTTCCGTCTCTCCTTCTTCAATCTCTTCCTCTCCTCCTTATCAATAGTTGCCTGTTCACCCTCCTGCTCCTGATAAGCCTCCGCCTCCATCTCAAAAGCGGGCTCGGTCATCTCCAAATCATCTCCTCCGTTCTCAGCGCCCTCTTCGCCCTTTCCACCCGAAATTCCAGCATCCAGGTACTCCTCGCCAGGATTCTGCTTAGCGAAAGTGAGATCCTGACCCAGGACTTCGCCCGCAAGACCGGCCTGCACGCGCTTGAGGTTGTGGAGAATCAAGTTTGGCGCAGCGGCGGTTGTGCGCGAGACGGGGCCGTGCTCGCTGATGTTGGCGTTGGGTTGCAGGGCTGGGTCTGTAGCTGCGCGGGTGAGGTATGCAGCGAGGAAGTCGTGGGCAGCAGATTGGCTAATGCTCTGCGTGCTGTGGATGGTGGTTGGTGGGAGGGAGGAGGGGCCTGGGTTGTTCATTGCGACGAATTGGGTGGATTTTGTGGCACGTAGGTATTTGACAGTGTATTTGTGTAATAGCAGGTGTGCCTTATTGTGTAAATGAAGACTGGTGGTGTGGTCGGTGGAGGATCAGAGCTCTATAGATGTAACTTTTTTTTTCTTGATCGTTAATCGCGGAAAGAATTTCGGTGGCACTAGTCCCGAACGGGTTATGTCTGGAGTCTCCAATTCCTTATTCTTGTTTATATATCGGCCAAATCTTCTAATAAATAGGATTTTAAAGAGAAGAAACTGTATATGATGCTTCGAAAAATTCCATAGTCTGCTATAAATTCCCTTTCATCCAATTTCTTACTCTGTTTGCTCCTATTGTCTCTCTCTGGCGGGTCCGTGCCTGCGGCTCCGCGCTTAATTTTCTTCGACTTCCGAACATCGCGCGAGCATCAAGCAAGACCTCGTACCTCCTCCCAACCACACCTCCCCACCGAAGTCACAGACCCGAACCTCGACTCCGGCCTCCCACCATGTTCTGTCTCCGTTCAAGGGCCGTGCCCTCCCTCCGGGCCCCCGTGTCCAGCACAATGAACAGGTAATGCAAACCCAGAACAAATCCAAGCCAACAGCAACACCACTCTACGCCACTCAATTCCTCCCATAAGCCGATTCCCGCTACACGAATCCGAGTGAAGAATCTATTCAAACTAACACAAGTTCTTGTCACCCATCCAGAATCTCCCAATTCACACAACAACCAACATCCAGATCATTCTCCTCCCTCCTCACCACCCCAACCCGCCATTTCCAACCAATGCAGCGCTCGTTCCCGACTATGCCTGCTACTCCCACTACAACTATGACCACTGCCACTCCCTCAATCACCTCCCTTCTCGCCCAGCAGTCCCTCGGTCAGAGCCAGACCCGCTCGTTCTCCGCATCTGCCTCCCTCGGCGTGCGCCGCGTGACTTTCCGGCCGTCGCGACGTGTCCAGAAGCGGCGTCATGGGTTCCTGTCGCGGAATAAGACTCAGAAGGGTCGTCAGACTATTAATCATCGCCGTTTGAAGGGACGGAAGAATGTCAGTTGGTAGATTTTGTTTTTGGACGTTGCGTTTATTCCGGACTAGATCTGGAGTCATTGGAGCCGGCTACTGGATATCCAGGTCGTTGAGATAGATGGGTTGGCGGAATTCCTTGGGACTGAGTTAGGTCGTATTTGACCTCCAATTGTATCATAACAACTTTTTTCATCTTTCCTCCTAGTTATAGGTTGTGAGAGAGTATATTTCTGTTCAATTAAGCAGTTGATTCTTGATTTGGTCTGGCTTATGTGCGTATTTCATCTTGCTCTTTACTGGCTATTGATAAATGGTCATGATGCATAGCAATTGCATATCTTCCAAGGTGTCTATGCTGCCTTAGGATCTACGTGCTCGTGGAAAGCGTTCATTCATCATCCTCGTCACTCTCCTCTTCGGATCCAGACTCGTCATCCTCGTCATCATCATCTTCGTCATCTTCCTCCTCAGCACCAAGCTTGAAGCCATAGTCATCCTCGAATTCCTTCAGAGGCTGGACTGTGGGCGTGAAGCCGACAGACTCGAAGCCTGATTTGATGGGCTAGTATAGAAGTTAGTAAATATGAACTATACCACGGGAGAAACAAAGCTTACCTCTTCAAGAACAGTACCACAAGTAATAACTAGGTTGGCCTTCTTGGGGTCAAACAGCGGTAGGAAGATATCCCGGAGGGCATCCTTGACCTCGTCGACGCTGATATCGCGCACCTTCTTGAGCATCTTCTCCTTGTAGTCGAGAGGCAGGTTGCGCACGACCTGGCGGATGAAACTGCCCTGAGCGGCGCTGGCAGCGGTCATCTGCTCGTTGGCGAAGCTAACGACAATGCTGCTGATGGCACCCTCCAGCATCAACGGATCAAAGGGTGAGGCGCCAGACAGGTGGTCTTCGACAATCTGCTTGCTGGACTCGAAGGCCTTGTGTGCGTTGGGAGAGCGGTACACATCGAAGTTGACGAAGCCCGTGTCGATGTTGTGGGTGAAGTTGGTGCCGTAGGCCAGGCCCTTGCCGCGGACAGCGACCCAAAGGGGTCCCTCGACTGCGTTCATGTAGGCGGTGGCAACCAGCAGAGAAGGGAGCTTGGGGTGATCATAGGAATCAAGACCACGGGCGGTAGCGTAGGCAAACGACGAGTCGACGGTGGGCATGGGGACGATGAAGGACTTGCCACCAAGTGTCTTTCCGGCATCGCTCAGCAATTCGCGGCGATTGGTGATAGGTTTGAGCTCGGTGCTGGTTCCCAGGCGCTCGGCAAATGGCTTCCAAGCGGAGACGGGGTTGGAAAGCTTCTCTAGGTCTGCAATGACGACAACGCGGACGTTCTCGGGCTGGAACAGAGCCTTGCGGACCTCCTCCATGCGGCTCACGATCTCCTCGGGCTTATCAGCGAGCAACTTCTTGACGCGCTTAAGGTAGCGGGCCTTGACCAAGGTGGACCGAGCGCGGGTAATAGATTCCTCCGCGTAATGAACCATCACATGCACAGCAGCGAGCATGTCATCACCACTGCGCTTGGAGTCGGGCACGTCGGCAAGAAGTCGGGAGGTAATAGCACGCAATCTCTCGACATCAAAGATAGTGTTCCAGGACAACTCCTGGACCCATGCGATGGCAGTTTCATACTTTTCAAGTTCGACCTGGAAAGAAACGCGCAGCATCTCAGAGTTTCCAAGAGCCCGGGCATTTTCCATTGAATAGCCGACAGTGTCCTTCTCTAGCTCGACAACCACCTGCTCGAAGTCGATAGTCTGGCCGTCACGTTGGAGAGGGATGTTGAAGAAAGCCTCGGTGAAGATGGATAGCAAGGGACGCAATTGGATAGGGACAGACTGTGCGGAAAGAAGAACAGACAGCTGCACGAAGCTGCTGGGGATATGTTCAAAATGCATGTAAAGGGGGAGACCGGCCTTGTTGGCATCAATATCGATGATCTTCTGAAGGGCATTCTCAGGGCGTCCAGCCTTCAGGGCAGCACCTGACCGAGCAGTGACAGTATCCATGAAGTGGATAGACTCGGTGGAAGGAATCTCGAAGTCGGCGAGTATTTTCGTTGGGATTTCCTTGTCATTCTCGGCCTTGGCCTTTTCGAGCTTGTCTGCGAGCTCCTTCAGACCTTTCTCGCCAAGGCGCTCTTTCTGGGCAGCGACTCGTGCCTCTTCATCATTCTTGAATTTATCAGACAGCTTCTGAGATGGAACACCCAAGATGGTAACGTGGTTTGCGTCCGAAATCCACTTCTTGATGAATCCACGCCATTCGTCTTGCGACCACTTCTCGAGCACGTCGTATTCCTTCAAGGATGCCACATCTCGCATGGTCGAACCATCTCGCTTTCCGAATAAGAAGTCGGTGATAACGTACTCGGCAAAAGACGATGCAGAGCTCTCGGTGGCAAACTTCCAGGTACGGCGCTGGCGATCAATGCATTCCTTCAAGTATTTCATGTCAAGGTCCTTGTTCATTGCCTCTTTGAGAATCTCAAAGAATCGCTTCTCTACCTGTTCGAGCTTCTCAGTCTCAACGCTGGTCATGGTGAAGCGAATTTCGATGCTGGGGTGCTCCTCCGTTGCGTAGTACACAGCACTGGCAAGCTGCTCTTTCTCAACGATTGCGTTTTCCAGCAAGGAGGCAGATGATCCAGCCAGGTAGAGAAGGGCCACATTAAGAGCACCAGATTGAACGGAATCATTGCAATCCGGTCCCAAGAATCGAATCTCGATTTCACCAAATGACTCGTCCTCTTCGGGAAATTCGACTCTTTCGATGACAGACTTCTCCAAGGCTGGGGTCTTCTTGGAGTCCACCCAGGGTCTCGTGAAAGGAGCAGTTGGGCTCGGGATCACGTCCAAGATTGTATCTTCAAATTTATCCAAAATGTCCAGCATGTTCTTTTGGTCCACCTCACCAGTAATTACCAAGCAAAGGTTCTTAGGCTGGTACATCTCACGGTGGAACTCCCGAATTCGCTCGGCACTCAAGACACGGAGCTGCTCCATCATACCACCGGTCTCATACCGGAATCCAATACCAGGTGGGTATGTCAATCTTTTTGCCGCCAGGTCGATCAGCTCGGCTGCGTTGTTTTGCACACCCTGCATCTCTGAGTAAACCACACCAGCATCGTTTCCGGCGCCATCGACGTGGTGCACTTCAGTGTAGCAGCCCTCGTCAGTCAGCGTGGGAGCAATGACATGCTCCAGGTAAACGGGTAGGATTCGCGCAAAGCCCTCCCAACCTGCAGTGTCGAGAGTATACGCTGTGTGATCAGTCGCTGTCCAAGCATTGGTACTGGAGTATACTCGAGTCGCTAGTTTATCCAGGAAACCCTTGTAGCGGTAGTTGCGGGATCCCATAAAACAGAGATGCTCCAGGGTGTGAGGGGCGCCCGAGTCATCGTGGATCTCGGTAGCAAGCACGAAGTAACCGTTCACTTTGGGGCCTTTCTGGTCGATAACGACCACTCTCATGCCAGTTCGTTGGGACTCATATTCCGCGAATTCGCTCGGCGAGTAGTCAGGTTTGAACTGCTGCAGCAGTTTGAAGTGAGACATGTTGATCAATGGGGCTAGCCCAGTGCAATTATGTCGTCGAAAGCTTGTCAATCTAGCCTTCCGTTAGCAAAACTTTATCAACATATGTCAGGTATGGATCCCTGAAGCGGCGGTGACTATTGTCCCACCACAGCCCATGACCAACATCCCCACCGCGGGGTGTTTGTGGGACGAAAGAGCTCCAGAGTAGCTATGCAAAGGGGTTTTGGAACCATATCCACCGAGCCAACAGCAGCAAAAGGCATTACGCAAGTAAGGCAAGGAGCCAGAAGCACACTGGCCAGCGAGGTCCGCGAACACGCATTCGAAGGACCTTCTAGCGGTGGGATGTGTGACATAGGCAGGGCAGACAGAATTTGAGGGATTGAAGTCATGGTTAAAGATCCAGGAAAGAACTCACAGGGATCGAGTAGTTTGCACCCGACTCAATCCACGCAGGCACGACCAAGACACGGTGGGTTTGAAGCTTGGTTTCTGAGTGCTGGAGGGAAGTTTGGGTCCCGTTCCTTACAAAGCGACGGGCAGTCTGGTGGATATATACCAGGAGTTATTTTATCGATAGCCAGTCATTACTGACGAATCGGCTTGGGAAATTTTGATTATTATGGAGATTTGTGATGATCTTGCGAAAATTCGGTCTGATTCTCTGCTTTTTCAGTTTTTTAGTCTTTTGGTTCACTTCTCCAACGCAGAGACGCAGCTACGTGGGGCGGTGACGCCCAAAGTCACGCGGTTGTTGACAGCTCGCCGCTTTGATTTGACCTTAGCAAGTACGAAAGTACGAACTCTCTTTGTGTTCCGCCAATCCTTTCAATAGTTCAGCATTATGCCGCAAGCCTCTGAGGGTGAGATATGCCAGGCGGTCCTAGGATTCGTCACTGAAGGCACCTATCCTGAGGAGAAGGTGGTGGCCGCCAAGTTCCCGGCCGCGGCTCTGGCGAAGGAGTTGGAGCTCATTTCACAAGCCCGAGAGCAAGTAGAGGTAAGTGATCGTATAAAAGTCTTATTATGGAATTTACTAACAAGCACCAACTCAATAGAACGAGATCAGCTCCCTCAGCCGTGAGAACACCTTCGATGCCGACGATTGGATCATCCAAGCAAAGCAGCTGCACGCGGATATCGAGCGCTCGAGAGTCACCGCGCGAGAAATCGTATCCCAGCATGAACAAACTAGCCCACTCCGAGAGAAAGTGGAGGACGCCAGCGCGAAAGTAGCTTTGATTGAAACGGAGATCGCCTTCAATCAGGCCGTCGCAGAAACCCTGGAGGAGGTACAGCGACTATGCCAGCAGCTGGAGTCAGGACGTACAACTCTGGGGACTGGTCACATTACTGCTGCCATTGAACAGCTGGAGTCTACCAAGACGGCCATTGGCACAGATACTCCATTTTCAAACACCAATGTGATGGGCATACTTTCTGGTGAGGTAGCACGACTGCGGGAGGAAATTGAGGACGCATTACGCTTGCGCTGGAGTGACCAAGTGAGAATTGATCGCGCAAAGGGCGAATTCCGCATCGCCGATGGCACAGATTCATTGGATGAAACTATTGCATCGCTTTCACGACTGGGCATTTTCTCATCTGCCAACGAGAAATTCCAGAATGACCTTATCGCGACAGTCATCGACCCCATCCTGCTGCCTCGTGCAGACGGCAGTAGTCGTACTGTCGAAGTGACAGAAGCAGGTATCCGCATCGAGTCTGCGTTTTCCAGAACAACTGTCGCAGAAACACTCAATCGCATCACGGATGTTCTTAATTACTTACGGCAAAAACTTCCATCGTCAATGTTAGTCACCCTACCTCAATCCTTGATTCCTGCAGTCGCTTCGAAGGCGATAGCAGGATGGCTGTCTTCTGCAATCCCAACCACCCTGGATGGTCTGGAAGACTTTGAAAAAACATTGGACTGTGTTCTCCATTTTACCAAAACAATCCAGTCTTGGGAGTGGAGTGGTCAGGAAGAGCTAGTATCTTGGGTAAATCAAGCTCCCCGGCTGTGGCTGACCCGGCGTCGGGTTGATTCGCTTGATAGCGTGCGGAAAGCAATTGCTGCTAGCAAAGGTACAACCAAGCAAGTTGAAAGGATCGAAAAGGAGAAGGTTTCTCAGGCGGATGAGGCTCTCTTGGAGAATGCCACAAACGATGATTGGGATGCGGACTGGGATGACGAGAAGGAGGAAGCCCCCGCGGTCGCTCAGCCCGAAGAGGATGAAGAAGATGTCAGTGCATGGGGTCTTGACGAGGATGACAATGAGGTGCCAGCCAAGCCAGATGTGCCCGATGCACCTGAAGAGGATGATGCCGATGATGCTTGGGGCTGGGGCGATGACGACGAAGAGGAGAAGAGCGGCGAGAACAAGAAACCTACGGCTGTCACAGAAAAGAAGCCCACTGGCGGAGAAAGACCCGCTCAGTCCTCGTCTCCGAAGGAAGTCGTCCTTCGAGAAGTTTACACGGTCACCGATATTCCCGATTCTATTCTTGAAATCATGCTCCAGCAGATATTCGACTCCAAAGATATCACTCAACCTGCGTGAGTATTCTATTCTTCCATTTGCTCTCGGCTTCATTAAGCTAACGAACTCTAGGCATTCAAAATCTCGCGTGGCTTCATCTGGCGCTGGCCTACTTGCACTGCCTACTTTGATCCTTGCGATGTTCAAGGCCACCTCATCGGCCTTTTACTCGCTGAAGCTTAATTCGGGGCAGATGTATCTTTACAATGACAGCCTGTACCTGGCTGGTCGTGTTCGAGAGCTTATAGAGGAGTACGAACTTTCCAGGCTCAACCCCGACGTTGAAGCTCTGGAGAAGTTTGGAAAAATTGCTTACAGCAAGGAGATGCAAACTCAAAGCACAGTTGTCAACGATCTACTGGATGGTACTCAAGGATTTGGACAATGTTCCGATCAGCCCTACAAATCGGAGTGCGAAAATGCTGTCAGTGCAACGGCTGACCGGATTCGTGATGTCTACAAGGAATGGCAACCCATCCTATCGCATTCCGCACTGCTCCAGTCTATTGGATCTCTCTTGTCCACAGTGATTGGTAAAATTATCATGGATGTTGAGGATCTCGGTGACATCTCCGAAGAACAGTCCAAACAATTGGTCTCGTTCTGCAATCAAGTCTCCAAATTGGAGGATCTCTTCATGCCTGAAACTGCAGCTGATTCAGAAGCTGTTCCTGTCACCGCGGTCTATGTTCCGAACTGGCTTCGATTCCAGTACCTAATCAACATTCTAGAGAGCTCATTGGCAGACATCAAGTTCTTGTGGGTAGAAGGCGAACTGGGTCTAGAATTCTCCATGGACGAAGTGATCGACTTGATTGTCGCACTGTTTGCAGAGTCTGACTATCGCCGACGGGCTATCGCAGATATTCGACGAGCACCTCGGGGATAACTTTTTTGAAAAAAACAAACATACCATAGTCAATAAATAGTACAAATAGCACTGCATATTTTTGGATTTCTGGGCATGGTTCTAGTACTTTATCTGATCTCCGCACTTTGCGCTAATGTGCCGCACCGGCTACCGTAATTTTTTCTCACATTTCGCAAGACTTGCTCAATTTGCGACAGCCACCAGATTAGAGTCCCCGACACCAATTTTGGACTAACTTTTGCCCATCATGAGTGACGAACAAACCTCATCTGCCGTTGAGGCTACGCAGAGACAGGTCCGAGTGCAGCTTATGAGCAAGCAGGAGGATATTGCTCTGCCTGAGAACACTGGTCCCATTCTCGTTCCCACCGGTATGTATACACTGCACCATTCTTATCAGAAGACGATTTAAATGGCTTGGAAAATGCTTACCCTAAGTTCTTTATAGGTCTGCGTCGTTATGCACTGTCAACATTGGTGAACAACCTTCTGTCGAGCGAGAAGCCGGTCCCGTTCGAATTTTTGATCAACGGCACATTCCTACGCACCTCCATTGATGAGTACCTGACTGCCAATGGTATCTCCTCCGAGACGACTCTCGAAATTGAATATGTCCGAGCTTTGATTCCCCCACTTCACATTGCGTCTTTCGAGCATGACGACTGGGTTAGTGCTACCGACGTGCTCTCCGAAGCCTCACCTGCTGCATCCTGGGCCTCAGGCGCCAAGTTCTCCAAGGGCCAGGAAAGAATTTTGTCTGGAAGCTACGACGGTTTGCTCCGGATATGGAACATGTCGTCTGAGATTGTTGCGACTTCGATCGGCCCCAGCGACGGAGGACACACTTCATCCATCAAGGCCGCCAAGTTTGTGTCGCCAAACCAGATTGCTTCTGCCGGTCTCGACCGTACTGTTAGACTGTGGAAGTACACCGAAGATGCCAGCGATTTCACTGGCAAGATTACTCCTCAGCTGGAGCTATACGGACACAAATCCGGCATTGAGTCATTGGCTGTGCACGCCTCGTCCAACCGTCTTCTGACCGGTTCCTCCGATAACAATGTTGGTTTCTGGTCTACAAAGAAGGCAGATGCCCCCGCTGCTCCCGAAAACCTGCTCCCATCAAGCAGTGCCCGTAATGTCAAGCGCCGCAAGCTCAATGCGACTATCTCCGTCAGCACACCACAGCGCGGACCTCTGGCTCTTATGTCAGGACACACAGGAACCGTCTCTGCCGCTATCTTCGACGCAAAGGACTCTACCGTTGGATATTCTGCTTCTTGGGACCACTCCCTGCGCACCTGGGATTTGGTCACTGCTGCTTTGGTCGACACTCGCACTACCTCTCACTCGCTTCTTTCCCTCGAGCACCTCCCCGAGCACAACTTGCTCGCTGCCGGAACCGCTGCCCGCCACATCACTCTGATTGATCCCCGTGCTTCTGCCACCACTGTCGCGGCGATGACTCTTCGTGGCCACACTAATGCAGTTGTGAGCTTGGCTCGCGACCCGCACAGCGCATACGGTCTTATCAGTGGTAGCCACGACGGCACATGTCGCATCTGGGATATCCGGTCAACCAAGACCGATAAGGATGGTGTTGTGGGTGAGAGCGTTTACTCGATCACTCGCAAGAGCCTCGAGGAGGAGGGCAAGGCGGAGAGCAAGCGTGTCGGTGGTGAGGGTGTCAAGGTGTTCAGTGTCTGCTGGGACCCTACGGTGGGCATCGTCAGCGCGGGTGAGGATAAGCGTATCCAGATCAACCGCGGCGAGGGTGTTCTGTCCTCCCAGTAGATTGCACATATGGGTTTGGCGTTTTAGATGTGGTTTTGTCTGTTCAAAAGTTCTGTTCTAGTTTTGTTATATCGAAGATTTCTAGCCATGTTCCTTCCACTCTATGAAAGTGGATAGGTAGATATCGAGTTCATCTACAAAACAGTATTATACTATGTCTCCTTTTTCTTGATAAAAATAAGCCTTTAGCCACTTCTGCAACTCACATCTAATCTATTATACATTGGTAAAAGGCGGAAGTATTCACAGATACGCTAGCGCCAATATAAGAATAAAACGCCAATCCTATGCCTGTCACAAAAGACGCGGCTTTTTCATCAAATAAATATACAAGAGCGTGCCCGGGCCCAGGGACCATGCTCTGGGGGGGGGGTCTCTCTAGGGGTGTCGGGGCGTTCCCGGGGGTGGTGCTGGGGTGCTAGGGGCCATGCAAGGGAGCCACTGGCTTTATAGACGACGCTCCATGCGGTTCAACCGAACAGGAGTTTTAATCTGAGATCATCTCGTTAGTCCATATTCTCCATACACCAATTGATAATTCCCAGCTCCACGAACGCCCGAGAATCACAAAGAAGAAAGCCTACCTGTGTGCGTGTTCGCTGTCCCCGCACAGGCAAACCCAGCGCATGGCGACGACCACGGTAAGTTCCCGTCTCCTTCAATCGCTTAATATCATTCAGCACCTCTCGGCGCAGATCGTTCTCGATCTTCATATCCGATAGAACGGCGGTTAAATCCAGGACCTGCTTATTGGCCAGCTCGCCGACACGGCAGGTAGGGTGGATGTTAAAGCGAGCGAGAAGGCGAGAGGAGGTATTGTCTCCAATTCCGAAAAAGGAGCCGAGACATTTCTGTTGGTTATGTGAGTTCTTGTTCGTCTGTGCGGTACGACCGAGGTTGCTTACCTTTAGTAGGTTCCGCTCGGGGAAATTGACGCCCAGGATGAAGACCTAAACGTAATTGTTAGTTTGAGGATCAATTGAGGGCTTTGGTAGGAGAGGGTAGTTTTACCATCTTGACGGGAGTGAATGGCTGTCAATTGGGATATCTTTGCTGCACTAGTTGCTTTGCGACTCCAGAGTACTCCGTAGATTAGATAGGATGATTGGCAATAATGTTTATCCGACGTGGGATGTATATTTGCCTGCAAAGCAAGGTACACAGTAGGGGTACTAGATAGCAAGTACTGAGGTAACGATTATTGGTATTTGGACTTAGGGTAATTCAGATAACGATGATGTATAGAGATCTGCACGTGCACTACATGTGTATAGAGATTTCTCAAGAGTATGACGGTAAAGTCAGCTGGATGATACTCTAGATGTAAGCTAACCAGTCAGCATGCAAATCTCTCCTCTTAGTCAGACAGTCCAGGCCCAATCGCCAACTGGTCAATGAAAATCCGTAAGAAAATTTAAAATTTCTATTTGGATCGCTGTTACTGTATTATGACCACACATGACCTCATAAATCCACGCCATTGTCCTGTAATTCAGTCCCTGATGACAATACCAAACACCGCTACCTAAGGAGTACCTCAGCACACAGGCCACTTATGCCGGGCGGATCCTGTACCTTGAAAGTAGATGATTTGCCTCCTTCCCACAGACGCAAAACCTGCCCTCACTTTCTTCTCTTCTAATCCATCCATCATCCCTTTTTTTTCACTCCACTCATCCCCCTCTTTTTTTTTTCATTTCTTGGTGCTGTTAAAGTTCTTAGAAGTGGGAGATTTGCATTTTTTTGTCTTTCTCTCTGTCTAAATCTCAGTCGTTTAAACGATCTTTTTTTTTCTTCCTATCAAGTGGGAAGGCGAAAAATAAAAAACTGAGAGCAACAGTCCTATCTTCTCCATATCTCTCTCTAAAGGTACAATCTTCCTTTCGACTTTTGTTATTCTGCAATAACGACGACGCGAGAAATCTTTTCGTGCTAAAGAAAAAGCTTTGCGCACACCTTTGCGTATCCAACATTGCTCTACACCTCCGAGAAGAGAAAACTCCGTATACTGACTCGGAATTGCACTTTCCCCTATAGACTACCTTCAAAAAACCGCAAACATGGCCGACGGTCTCCAGATGGGAAACCTTTCCATTAACGAATCTCAGCACGCGCCCCAGGGAGCCAGCAACCCCCCTGGCCGCGCTGCCTACATCCCTCCCCACCTGCGCTCGCGAGGTGGTGGTGCTCCTGCGGCCGACGCCGGTCCTGCTCCCGGCCCTGGCTTCGGTGGCCCTCGGTACGATCTCCCAAATCATGGACAACCCCTCATTCATCCATCTAACCCAAGTTGCTTCTCTAGCAACGGTCCCCGTGGTGGTAACTGGGCTAACGCTGATGCTCCCGATTTCAGCCCTCGCGGCCCCGCAAACGGTAATCGCAGCTTGAACCCCCAAGGAGAAATCCGACCTTTCAATCCCCATGCTTACGGATATTTAGGACAAGGCTCGTACAGCGGCGGCGGCGGTAACTACAGCGGCGGCGGTGGTGGTGGTGGCAGCGCTCCCCGTGGTTCGGGAGATGGTCAGTGGCGCGATGGCAAGCACATCCCCGGCCCTGCCAACGCCCGTGTTGAGCGCGAGCTTTTCGGTGTTCCCAACGACCCCTCCAAGCAGCAAACTGGAATCAACTTCTCCAACTACGACGATATCCCCGTTGAGGCCTCGGGTAACGATGTGCCCGAGCCCGTCAACACCTTCACCAACCCCCCTCTTGACGACCACCTCATCTCTAACATCAAGCTGGCTAGCTATGTCACCCCTACCCCTGTGCAGAAGTACTCTGTGCCCATTGTCATGAACGGCCGTGATTTGATGGCCTGTGCCCAGACCGGTTCCGGAAAGACTGGTGGTTTCTTGTTCCCCATCCTTTCCCAGGCCTTCCAGAACGGCCCCTCCGCCGTCCCTGCTCAGGCTTCTGGCCAGTTCAGCTACGGCCGCCAGCGCAAGGCCTACCCCACATCCCTCATCCTTGCCCCCACTCGTGAGCTGGTCTCTCAGATTTTCGATGAGGCCCGCAAGTTCGCCTACCGTTCGTGGGTCCGCCCCTGTGTCGTGTACGGTGGTGCCGATATTGGCTCCCAGCTGCGCCAGATCGAGCGTGGTTGCGATCTCCTCGTTGCCACCCCCGGTCGTCTGGTCGACTTGATCGAGCGTGGCCGTATCTCCCTCATCAACATCAAGTACCTTGTTCTTGACGAGGCTGACCGCATGTTGGACATGGGTTTCGAGCCCCAAATTCGTCGTATTGTCGAGGGTGAGGACATGCCCCGTGTTGAGGACCGCCAGACTCTCATGTTCTCGGCCACCTTCCCCCGTGACATCCAGATGCTTGCTCGTGACTTCTTGAAGGACTACATTTTCCTCTCGGTCGGTCGTGTTGGTTCCACCTCCGAGAACATTACCCAGAAGGTTGAGTACGTCGAGGATGCTGACAAGCGCTCCGTTCTGCTTGATATTCTCCACACCCACGGTACCACCGGTCTTACCCTGATTTTCGTCGAGACCAAGCGCATGGCCGACTCTCTCTCCGACTTCCTTATCAACCAGCGCTTCCCTGCTACTGCCATTCACGGTGACCGCACCCAGCGCGAGCGTGAGCGTGCTCTGGAGATGTTCCGTAACGCTCGCTGCCCCATCCTGGTCGCTACTGCCGTTGCTGCCCGTGGTCTCGATATCCCCAACGTTACCCACGTCATCAACTACGATCTCCCCACCGATATTGACGACTATGTCCACCGTATCGGTCGTACCGGTCGTGCCGGTAACACCGGTATCGCCACTGCCTTCTTCAACCGTGGCAACCGTGGTGTCGTCCGTGACCTGCTTGACCTCTTGAAGGAGGCTCACCAGGAGGTTCCTGCTTTCCTGGAGAGCATTGCTCGTGAGGGCTCTGGCTTCGGCGGCCGTGGTGGCCGTGGTGGTGGCCGTGGACGCGGCTCCTCCAACGCTACCCGTGATGTGCGTCGCTTCGGCGGTGGCGTGGCCGGTGCTGGTCCTTCTGCCAACTTCAGCAGTGCCTACGGCGGCGGTGGCTCCTCCTACGGTGGCAGCAGCGGTGGCTACGGTGGTGCTGCCCCCTCCTACGGCGGCAGCGGTGGTGGTAGCTACGGCGGCGGTGCCTACGGTGGTGGTGGTGGCGGCGGCAGCTACGGCAACCCGTCTGGCCCTACCGGCCCCTCTTCCTGGTGGTAAATCTGTCGTGGTCTGATGACGAGGCCGTCGGGTCTGATTGATCCCCAGTTTTCTTATTTCTTTATTGTCTCTCGTTGACGGGTACGATCAGAAACGAACCCTGGGTTCTTTTCTTCTTAGCTGTTTCTCAGGGACGGCTTTGTCATGACTGCTACGACTCTCCTATTCGTGGCTCTAGATTTTTTTTTATGCCGACTTTACCTATTATTTTGCCCATTCCTGTTCTTCATGTTTCGCTCATGCGTCTGCTATGTTTTACGGTTTTATTTTGTCCTGTATCCCTTATCTGCTTCCCATTTCTTCCGGGCTCTCAATCTGGCCTTGTTTAGACATGGGGCGCGTTCGAGCAGTTCTGATCTCCCAATCTCCTTTGTTGCTCTGAGTCTGACCTTTGTTTGGAGCAACCGGTGGTCAGCATTGCATGAACATGATAGAATGCGTTGTCTTTTTCTTGTCCGCTCTCATCAGATACCCCTTATGTTCGAACGTTCCCAATTGTGGGGACTACGTTCGAATGACGCGTTTGCGCCGAGCGAAGAGTTTCTTTCCTCACCTCTTCGAAAAAGTGCTTTTCTTTATATTGCATCACCTCGGCGCTGTTATGGCTGCATTTTCGGAATGTGCAGCATAGACGTCTGACAGCGTCGGTATCTTATGGCGGACAGTTCTTTGCGTATCTTTTTGCTCCTTCCGCGTCTTGTTCTGCGGTCACTTTCGTCTTTTCCAAAACTCAGAACCCGCGTTTCTCTTTCTCCGGGCTAATGGAATGGTTGTACACTCTAACGGGCTGGTTATCTGTGTTGTATCATCGGTGTCCGTGGCAGGTGAATCTCGCATGGGGACTCTTTGCATTCTGTATGGCGTTCTGACCTGTCACTGTGCATGTCCTCTGGGGTCCGTGGAGGCTGATTTCCAAAACAAAATTTCTTGTTTTCCTTTTCCTGCATCATTTTTCTCGGATCCGGGGATGGGACGCTGTCGGCGCTGAATGTGGTTCTCGCATGGTTTCAAGTTGTGACGAAAAGCAGAGGGGCCTTAGATCTCGATACCGCGAGAAGGAAAGCCCTCTTAGTTCAATGCTATTTGAAAAGTGTTTCCATGTTCAGTTTCTGTAGTACTCTCGGCCTTTGCTGCTGTATTGTAGGCGGTTATACATATTCCTATATTGGTGTGTATTGGTGTTCCCCGGGGTTTATTTACTTTTGGTTTTGTAAAACATAGTGTCCACGGGAATCAACTAAAGATGAACAGTCCCAAAGCATAGAATCTGAAAATCTGACAAATTGATGCTTTTGACCATGAAACTGGAAATCTCGGCATACAGAAGGTATAATCCGTACACGGCCATGTTACGCGGATCCTGGATGCGGGTAGTTATCACACTTCACCACAAATGGATACTTCATTCGTCCCTTCCCGTTTCTTTCCTCCTATCCACACCTTCTTTAACGCTCTTTCCTTTGTCTTTATCCCGATCCCGTTTTCTTTAATCCTATCTCCGTTTCGTCCCCGGGTCTATTTCTTCATTATCTCCGCATCTTCTTTAATCTACTCGCGCCTCCTAGGGGGGCCGACAGTTATCACAGGACCCTCGATCCTTTGGACCTAGGACAGTTAGCACAAGGTGCCATCCTTGATCGCAATCATCGCCTCAAGATGGCCGACGTCGAAACCCCCACAATGGACGAATCCCTCGCGCCGTCCGAGACTGCGGATGATCAGTCCCATGGTATAACCGCCAGCGCGACGGTCGGCACAAGACGCCAGGCGAATGGTACGATCGGCTCCGTGTACTCGGGCAATAAGATCCGGCATCTGAAGAAGGAAGATGGCATCCCACTGTGGCGCAAAGATATCCAATACCAGTTCCTCAAGCTCGTCTTTGAAGATAAGACACCCGTGTTCACGCGGTACCCCGACGGCGAGAAGAACCTGGACTTTGCCGACATCTACATCGACGCCATGGCCAGGAGCAGCAAGACGAGCAAAATCCTCAAGGATAAGCTGCAGAATGATAAGCCGGCAGCCATTAGCATGGCGATGGTCTGTTTGTTGGTCAATTTTGGTCGCATGAACACCACTCTCAACTGTAAGCTCTCATTTTTGAACACTCTTGCTTGGTCGCGAAACTGATGATTCCATCTCTTGCTTCTAGTCTTCCCCGAAATGCGTGCTCAGCTACGAACCTACCACTCCATTCCTTCGCTGCAAGCTCATCAGGACACCAACGCCTACAAACAGCTGCAGGACGCTCCGCGCCTGAAGTCCATCCTGAAGGGCGCCTCGGAGGATGTCGATCAACCGAATTCTTTGGAAAAGATCAAGCGCATGGCTGTACCCCGAACGAACCCCGTGAACCTCATCTTCGTTTTGGCACAGTTTGCACCCAAGGTGTCTGAGACGCATTTCTTCCCTCCACGTGACTTCTTTGATCTGGTGATGCGCTCCACGTTGAGCAGTAAAAGTCGAGCCAAAGCGTTCTTGTGGCTGATGTGGTGGTACTTGGAAAGTGATTTCAGCCGTGAGGCTGCATTAAACAATCCATTTGGTCCCGGACTGGAAGGCGAAGGAGCTGAGGGCTTGCCCTTGAAAGTGCCCGTGTTTGACAGCTTGACGGAAGAGCAGGCAAATGAAGAGAACGTAGATACTCCAGAGGAGCTGGAATATGGAGAGACGAAGAGACTAGAGCGTAAACGTTAGTATTGTTTCTTCCACGGCTTTCTCAAGACATACTGACACAAGTCATAGGCATTCTTGAAGAAGACGAGCCTCTGCCCAGGGTTGTTAAGCGCCCCAAGAAAGGTATGTTACTTTGGTCACTCTTGTGCTACATTCGTTGGTGGAATTCTAACCATTTGTGACATCCACACTACAGAGTACGGTTTCGACGAAGAATCTTTTGCGGGAGACTACTCTGGCTTAGGAGGCCGTAATTCGGCCATGTCTACACCCCTCCATCCATCTGCTAAGCGAAGCTTGGATGATGACGATGACGAATTAACCCCAGGGTCATCTCGACCACGCAGCAAACAAGTCAAACGAGAAAACATCGTGAGCCAAGCTTTGGGTCATCAGCGCCTCATTTTGAAGACCAGGATGGAACAAACACCAAATGCTTCCCCTGCTCCTTCTGGCTCTGGACTCATGGACCGCTTCATTCCCGAGCCTTTGCTAACGCAGTCCACCAGCCGTCGACCGCGTCCTTTGACGCAGCACCAGATTGCTGTGGAGCAGAACCGTCGACAGCGGATTGAATATTTGCTTGCCAAACGGCGGAGCAATGCCTACCGTGTGCTGAGTGCCAAGCGCAACAGCGAAATTCCATTTGCTCGATATGGCCGTCTACTCCAGAGCTTACCGGAAGGGTATGATACAGAGGATGAAGAGGGTTCGTGGGGCAAGGGGGGTCTGCTTCCGAATCCCCAGGGCGAGGATGATTACGGCGAGTGCGCAAATTTCTTCCTGTCTGTCGTCCGGAAGGCCACTCGACGTCTTGATCGCTGGGACTATGAGGACGCCAACGGACCCAAGAAGGACCGTCAAAAGGAGCGTGAGGACCGACAGCGGACCAAGGCCGCCCTTGAGGCTGATCTCCGGGCCGCCAGCAATCGGTCTCGTCCCCGTCCTTCCCGTGGGGGTGCCGCCGCGAAGCGCAAGTCCACTGGTCCCACATCTACTCCCGGAACCGCCAAGAAGTCTGCTGCACGCCCCAAGGGTGTTAGCAGCGGCCTTGCCGGCGAGTATGCTGGTGGCGACGAGGAGGTGGATGGGGAACTGGATGACCTTGACCGTGAGTTGCTGGGAGAAGCCTCCGGCGAGGAGGATGGACCGCAACGAATCGGCTCTCCCGCTGACGGAGATTCCTCGGACGACTCCGGAGACGACGATGATGCGGTTGATGGCGATGAGATCTCATCTGCTTATGACGGCCCCAATGGCTATGCACGACACCACAGTTCGTCCCCCGTTCCCGGGACCGGCGAACCACGTGGGGATGCCATGGAAGATTAAGGAGGATTTGGATATCAATTTCATCTGTGTTATGACATTCTAGTGTTTTAAATGTTCTGGGATTTACTTCGGGGTCAACTGTGATTATTCTGGTTAATATAGGGCTTGTTTTTTGTGCTTTACTTGATCCCCTGCACTGTACACTTGGGCGAGAAAGCCACAATACATCAAAAGGATTGTTACTCGTTTCCTCTTCTCATTGTATTGACACTGTCTATCTATAGGTAGTGCATATTAAGACAAAAAATGGCTAATTGCTACCAACCTAACATGAATTTTGTCACTGATGAATGTAGCTTACTTTGCTTCATCACCTATATTCTAATTAAGAAATAAGGCTATCGAATCAAGGTAAATGAAGCTCTCCTTATCATTACTCTTAGCCTTTCCTATATCCGCACCGAACAACAATCCTCAGGTATGGGTTGCCTTGCAGCGCGAGTCGACCTCCCCGATACGCCTCATCACTATATGGCGAGAATGGCAAGAAGGGCCGAAGAACTTGGACATCGCCACAAAACTCCAGCTCAGCCAGCCACTATCACATCGCTCTGGATTATAAGTCGGCAAGATAGGCGATGGGAGAAGGAAGCTATAGCTACTATAAGCAGTGGACTGTCTTCAGTGATTCAAGCTTTTCGAAATGAAAAATACAGGACCGCATTCCTTCAGCAAACACGCGCTTCGTCTATTGTTTGCCATCGTATCGTACTATTCACTAATTTCGACGACAATGCTTCTGATTGCAGGAACCTGGGACCTCAGGGCGTCCACCGCCGAGGTGGCCAAGTCAGCCTTGGAGCTTGGCTGTTATGAAGAATCCGTATTCGATGACCAACGTCGGCTGGTTGATCCGGAATAACCTTCTCGTAACAGCAGGTCATTGCGCCTTTGATTGGGGCCAGAATGAGGGTAAGGGATTTGGACGCGCCATAGAAGTCAAGGCCTACATTGGCTACAATGGCAGAGCCTCCATCACCGCAGAGGAAATCAAGAGTGGAGCGGTTCAGCTCCGCCACGGCACCAAAATTGTAACCACCGAGAAATGGTTGGAATCTGGTATGAACCGCCAGAATGACGTTTCCTTCATCGGGCTCAATAAGCCCTTTACTGGGATTCAGCCGATTGCGTACCAAGATACACCCCTCAAAGGCTTCCAGGAGAGGATTGGTGTTGTTGGATATCCGGGTGACAAAGTATCCAATGAGGAATATGGTGCGCGGATGTACGAGGAGTTCTGTGAGACCACATGGGATCGCACGAAATCTGCTCCGCACATGCTGGAGTATCATATGAGTACCTACGGAGGCGAGCGGTTGGAATATGCAATGTTTTCATTTGGTGGTTCTCTAATGTGTGTCTGTAGGTCAGAACGGATCTCCTGTCATTTTGCAGAGAGGGCCTCGGTTGCCGGTATCCATTGGAACCCATGTTTACGGAGGTAGCAACAACTCCGCAAGCACAATTGGAAAACTTGGAAACCCTTACGAGAGGTACATTTGGGCCTTTGAAGCAAACCCCAAGGAGATCAAGCCGCATCAAGCCGCTGCAAGCCCGTCCAGCTGTCTCATACATTAACCTGAGCCCTCTTGATGAGAGCAGCCCCAGTGATGAAGAAAACGTTTCACAGAGCATGAAGAGCTTGATCGACTTTGGTGATGTGGGTAATGTTCTCAACAAAGCAAGTCCTTTCCTAGGCCCTGTTGGAGGTCCTTTGGCTGGAATGGCTGGCACTGCCTTTGATAATGCTGGGAAAATTGATTGATATAGGCGAAGAACCTTGGAAGCATGCATTAGTCGGGGACATAATTCAAATTAGGTTGGTGTGTAAAAGGGTGTACATTTAGTAATTTATATTATCCACCTGGACCCGAGGTTGTGTTGCCTTCTGTACTCCGTGCATGTATCGTGCTCATGTGCCTCTTCAGGGCTCAACCTCAAAAGTATATATATGCGGGGATGTCACCAGATGCACTCGTGTTTGACCTGGGCAAACATAGTCCAAAAACCCACATGCATCTTGAAACATAAAATGATCCGGTCCATTGCCCAGGTTCTCCAGTAGTCAGCCAAATGATAACTTGGTATCTCGCCACGTAAGTATGGATACGCAACGGGAATGATCGCCCCAAGACTGTCCGCCCCGAACCACCAGTCCCCAGTATGACCTCAGCAACTCCAGCAGTTTTACCCTCGACCCACCATTGGTGGAGTGACTGATGTAAGGAGATGTCTTCGTGGTCCCAGGTGCACAGTAGCGACGCCGGGGTCTGAGTGGTCTGCGTGGTGTAGTATTGCAGCGGCCCCATGTTTGACGACGCGCCCAGCACTGCATCGAGGGCCCCGGGGGTCTGTGTTGCCCGACATTGCATGACTTCGTAATAGAGCTCCGAGTGTGGGGAGCTTGCCATACCGTCTTCCATGTGATGGCCCCTCTTTCTCATCATTCCCCTCTCTTTTGTACTCGGCACTGCCTCTTGGATTTTTACCTCTCTTCTCTTTCTCATTGCATTATCTTTCGGCTTTACATGTATATCTCTCTCTTGACTTCTTGGAACCAACGTCATTAACAGGATCATATCTCGGGATCCAGCCGAAACAGTGAATTCCCCACTTGAAACCCCAAAGCAAATCAGATCAAAGCTGCAGACAAAGTCGTGGGGGATTCTAGCCAACGGTGTCGAGTGGATTCCTAAGGTTTTAAGGCTCAACGACTAAAAAGGGTCCAAAGATCCTCTGACGTATCTCAACACTTTGATCCTTTCACTTTTTTTTCCACTTCTTTATTGCACACAGTCCCATTGTTCATCTATTCACAAATTAAGATTATTGTATATCACCGTTCAATTTGGTAAGCAACTCTCGGGGGCAACTGGTCTCTGCGGTGGAGTCGCCATCGAGAAATTTCGCTAATAGTTCTTCAGACGCGTCGCACCACTCAATTCTCAGTCATTCCATTATCTCTCCCTGAAGAATTCCCCATCTGAACGCTGAAAAGCTGCATACGGAATCCAAGTGCAACCTCTCCGACCATCGGCAGCTCTGATCCCACCCAGGAACTTAGAGTTTACCAATCCACGCTTCCCCCGTTCGAACCGTCCTTCCGTCACCGAACACAAATTTTAAACCACCCGTACACGATGGTGGACCAACCTCGCATTCTGCGGCCACGCCCTCGTCGCGCATTCGAAATCCCTTCTAATGACTCCTCCGGCCCCCCTACACCCGCCGAGGCCTTCAACCCCGACCTACTGAACCCCATGAACGGTAACCCCAATTTCCAGGAGTCAACATCTACGAGCGTAAGCCGCACTGGCTCAATCCTGAACCTGACATCCTCCACCCTCTATGGTATCTACCAGCCCACCGCATTCGACAGTTTCCGCGATGAGTCCAGCCCCTGGGGCACGGAGGCCAACTCCCCGGCATCTGAGTTCCCGCCAGAGCCATCACAGAGCGAAGCTTTGAAAACTGCCATTGAGCCTCGCCCGTTTGCTCTGCGACGTACACGCTCGCGTCTCAGCCATGGGCTGTTTCGGGGTGTCATCTTGCCGCAGGCGATAAGCAGTGCGCTGCTGTTCGGATTCGGCATTGTTTACGGAGTAATCACGGTGCATTTGCATGATAATCACTGGATTACACCTGTCAAGTTGGAGAACATCTATTATTACGATTCGTGGCAGTACTTGGGCCTCTGGGGGATGGCGGGTATTGCGCTGGGCAATGTGCTTCCCTGGCTGGATAGCTGGCGGGATACCGAGTCGATGCGCGAGGAGCAGTCGAAGCGTGCACGGAGTGTTGAGAGTGAGGATCGCACTCCTTCGTGGGTGGCTGTTGCTCGCAGTGTTGGCGCATTTGTCGGAATTGCTTTTGCCATGGTAAGTACTGTGCTACGTGACTCGTTTGTTTGTTTTGACGGAGAGGTTGATTTTTTTCTTTCTTAAAATTTAGCGTCGTCTCCCCTGGGAATCTACGACCCAAGCCTCGCTCACCCTCGCCCTCGCAAACCCTGTCCTATGGTACTTGATTGACCGCACCCAGACTGGCTTCGTGCTGGCTACTACTGTCGGCATCGCTGGCATGAGCGTTGTTTTGGGCATGAATCCCGAACTCATCCCAGCATCCACTGGCCCATCGGTGGGTACTACTTTCCTCAACGGAACTGGATGGGAGAATTCATTGGGAGCTGGTATTACGCAGGAGAGCATTGCTGTCCGCACCTGGGTCGCTAGTGTGATTTTCTGCGCCTGCGTGTGTTTTGGCAACATTGGCCGCCAGCTCGCCATCGGAGCCACTGGCAGAGAGGTTTTGAAGTCGTGAAGCATATCAGGAGGAGTTTGTTGACAGTTGATAGCCTTCCTATCTGTTGAACAAAATTCATGCCTAGGAGGGAAATACTTGCTATGTGAAAATGCTTATACAGAAAATTTCTTTCATATGGCACAAAGGCAAATAGAATTGTAATAGAAACTAGCTCGAAATATAATATTTATGATATTCCACTCATTTAACCATCATGCCAGCATTAAGACAGATATTTTACGACCTTAAAAAAAAGATCAAGAGTGTTGAGAGATTTGTAGAGTCAATCATTGCAGTTCCTTCCATGAGACCCGTAGGTCAGGCAGGCACTGCACCCAAGATCGACACTGTGCGTACACTCGGTCTCCATTCTTTATACGATTTCCATACTTCATGAGACGAATCCTCGTAGGAACGCTTTTGAAAGAAGGTGATTTTTTGCGTTGTTCATGAAGAAGAAAAGAAAAAGAGGAGGAAACGGCGCGCGCAAAATTTGCTTTTGAAGTGCCCCCGAGTCACGTGAGAGATGGATACAATGACTCAGCATCTTCGCTGATTGGCTGAAATCCAGTACAGTTCGTGGAGCTTTTTTTTGCGTATATTACGTATCTATACGGGCGTACTGTAAATCGCCATCCGATTGCGGCCATGAAAAAAGACCCCGCGGCGGGACAAATTGTTTCTTTTTTCCACCCTCGTTCGAGCTGTTATACACCTGTACGCTTGGATTTAGGTACGTGGGAACCCTTTCATTTATAGATTGGATTGATTGGAAGCTTCATTGGAGATTCCTTTGAATTAGTCTTTTGTTTGCTGACCTTTATTTTCTAGTGTCGACATCATGTCTCAAAAGTCCGGTAGGCGCTTGGCCTTGATACATTCCCCGGATTGAGGGTACAGTTGGCTGATTTTTTCAATTGCGCTTTTGGTATAGCTATCATCTCCGTCTATGACAAGACTGGACTGCTTGACCTTGCCAAGGGTCTGAACCAGCAGAATGTCCGTCTTCTTGCGTCTGGCGGTACCGCTAAGATGATCCGTGAGGCCGGATTCCCCGTTGAGTGAGTTCTTCCAGAGATGCTCGAAGATGGGCAAATAAGTATACTCTGCATGGCTCCAATACTGATAAATATTCTATAGGGACGTCTCCGCCATCACCCACGCTCCCGAGATGCTCGGTGGCCGTGTCAAGACCCTCCACCCTGCTGTCCACGGTGGTATCCTTGCCCGTGACATCGAATCCGACGAGAAGGACCTCGCCGAGCAGAAGATCTCCAAGGTCGACTTTGTTGTGTGCAACCTGTACCCCTTCAAGGAGACCGTCGCCAAGGTCAACGTCACCATTGACGAGGCCGTTGAGGAGATTGATATCGGTGGTGTGACTCTGCTCCGTGCCGCGGCCAAGAACCACAAGCGCGTTACCATCCTGTCCGACCCCAAGGACTACTCCGAGTTCCTCCAGGAGCTCGCTGCCGGTCAGATCACCGAGGCTAGCCGCAAGCAGTACGCCCTGAAGGCCTTCGAGCAGACTGCCGACTACGACTCTGCCATCTCTGCCTTCTTCCGCAAGGAGTACGCCGGCAACGGTCTGCAGCAGCTTTCTCTGCGCTACGGTACCAACCCCCACCAGAAGCCCGCCTCCGCCTACATGCCCCAAGGCAAGCTGCCCTTCAAGGTGCTGAACGGTTCCCCCGGCTACGTCAACCTTCTGGATGCCCTCAACGCCTGGCCTCTGGTTAAGGAGCTGAAGCACGCTCTTGGCTTCCCCGCCGCCGCTAGCTTCAAGCACGTTTCCCCCGCTGGTGCTGCCATCGGTGTTCCCCTCACCGAGAAGGAGCGCAAGGTGTACATGGTCGACGACATCAAGGATATCGAGACCTCCAGCCTTGCCCAGGCCTACGCCCGTGCCCGTGGTGCTGACCGCATGTCCAGCTTCGGTGACATCCTCGCCCTGAGCGACATCGTCGATACCCCCACCGCCAAGATCATCTCCCGTGAGGTGTCCGACGGTGTTATCGCCGCCGGCTACGAGCCCGAGGCCCTCGCCATCCTCTCCAAGAAGAAGGGTGGCAAGTACCTCGTCCTGCAGATGGATGAGAACTACAACCCCTCCCCCGAGGAGACCCGCACCCTGTACGGTGTGCAGCTGGCCCAGCACCGCAACGACGTCATCATCTCGCCCAGCAAGACCTTCAACAACATCATCACCCCCAAGGAGCTCAAGGCCCTTCCCGAGGCCGCTCTCCGCGATTTGACCGTCGCCACCATTGCCCTCAAGTACACCCAGTCGAACTCCGTCTGCTACGCCCTAAACGGCCAGATCATCGGTCTCGGTGCTGGTCAGCAGAGCCGTATCCACTGCACCCGTCTTGCCGGTGACAAGGCCGACAACTGGTGGATGCGCTTCCACGACCGTGTCATCGGTATCAAGTGGAAGCAGGGCACCAAGCGTGCCGACAAGAGCAATGCCATTGACCTGCTCTGCTCCGGCCAGACTCCCCGCAGCGAGGCCGAGACCATCGAGTACGAGCGTGTCTTCGAGGAGGTTCCCGCTCCCTTCACCCAGGAGGAGCGTGAGGCCTGGCTGCAGAAGCTGGGCGAGGTTGCCGTCTCTTCCGACGCTTTCGTAAGTTTTCCCCAGTTTCCACTGTCCGCTACTATCCCTGAATCCAACTTACTAACGACTTCATAGTTCCCCTTCATTGACAACGTCTTCCGCGCTGCCCGCTCCGGTGTCAAGTACATCGCCGCCCCCACTGGTAGCCAGAACGATACCCCCGTCTTCGAGACTGCTGAGAAGCTGGGCATCACCTTCGTTGAGCAGGGCGTCCGTCTGTTCCACCACTAAGTTATCTAGGATGGGATAGAGGTGTCTGTATATGGTATTTCGGGAATTCAACACAAAAAGAGATATCTGGTTATGATGATGATAGCTTCCTTGTTTATGATTAAAATTTACATATGTTCTATATACTCTCGATCTGTAAATGCATTTGCGGTAGTCCTCGGTAGATAGTTGTTTATATGGACTAGTTTAGAAAGTTGACTACGAGTATCTCTTTCCACAAAATAAGCCACTTGATCATCGAATACATTCATACCACCGTAAATCATAAATCAGTAAAGATACCAAGATATCAAGATGAACACCACCAGCAGCAGCAGCAGCAGCAACGAACACAGCCCGAAACATCAAAACCTACTCCCAAATAAACTTCCCCACCGCAAGAGCCTGATTCCACGAAGAAGCAACATCCCCCGGTATACCGTCCCAATCATTCGCATTCCCCGGCAACTCCTCCCTCTCCCTCTCACTCAACCCAAAAAACCACCCTTCCAACCTAACAAGCAGCATCCTCGGCAGCTCCATCAACATCCACCCATCAGGATCCTTATACGCACACCTCGCATGAAAAAGTAAAGCCGCAGCCGGCTTACCCCAAGCATCTTCACCCGGATCAAGACGACAGTATTTGCGTTCTAGCATCGTGTTCCCTGGGCCGGGTGGTTGTCCTTCTTGGAGTTCGGCTGCGGTCCGTAGATCTAGGATGTTGTGTAGAGATGCACGGCTGTTCCAGGGTGGATTGGGGGTTGCCCAGTTTATGTGGCGTTCCAGTTGCCATGTCACTAGTTTTTTGGGGTCGCGGGTGTCCCAGTTTGGAGTTATGAGGAGGGATGAGTATTCGTCTTCGTCTTCTTCAGCCTTTGCTCTTGCTTTGCCTTTGCCTTTATACTTTTCGTTGGGTGTGAGGGTTGTAGAGGCGGGGGCGGAGGTCGAGAAGGGGACAGGTGAAGTTGGATTTGAAGATGAAAGTTGTTGCTCTGTTAAAGCAGAGATCTGGCTGCGCTTCAGTGCTATTCTCGTGTGGATCTTGTTTATGCGCCTGTTTTTGCGGATCTTGTAGCGGTCGAGTTCTTGGGTTTCGTGGAGGACTTTGATGTTGAGGTTTTGGATTGCGGTTTGGATTTTGTCGATTTCTTTTTCGACTGTTTCGGTTTGGAGGTCTGAATCGACTGCGTTCATTGCGTTCATTGCGTTCATTTGGGACATGGTTATTGGTGAAGTGTTGGTCGTGGAAAGTGGGTGTGGTTGTTTGGTTGGAGATGGGTGGTTGATGCGCAGGGTTTGTTGATCTCTTGAGGAGATGGGGTTTCAATGGGAATTGCCGTGTACTTGGGTAGGTATGAAGATATTGTTTATGGAGGGAATGTTATACATGGAGTTTTCAAGTACCTTGATCCTGCTTCGAGCAATTTATGTTCGGTATCAAGTCTGGGTTCTAATGTCCTTTTTTCGAGGAAGTGGTGAAAGGCTCAATCATGCTAATCAATCATTGACATCAAGATAGATCTAACAATTGGAAGCAGCGATAGTCTGTTGAAAGGTGCATGTTGGTCGGTTGGAAGCATTTAAGAGCACTCGGTGCAAACATACGCCTATAGTATCTGATGGCTTTTCATAGAGATACAAGAAAACAAAAGCCCGAGCTCTTGTTTCTTGGAAGTACAACTGAATACGTCAATTAAGAAAAGTTTCAAGGACCAGGGAAGGGGATGAGATCAAAGTAATAAGTAGTAGCATACGAAAAATCTTGATGCGCGGCTAATCTAGAGATACTTGATGCTTGACTGTAAAAAGATGACAAGTTTTGCCAGGAATCGTACCAGGGATCTTGCAATTACCTCCATACAAAACAAAAGGCTTTGTGGCACTTTTTCATGGCTTTGAGGTACTTCTCCAAACATCAGCGATGGCCTCACCACGGGATCTCAAAAGCCTCATTATCCAACCTGTAAACTTCCCCAAACTTATAAACCACACATACCACCACACTAATAAGTTAGTAATTTTTTCAAAAACATTTTAAAAAGTATTTTCGAATGCTATTTCGAATTGTGGTTCCAAAGATTATAACCAGTCTTCTACCGTGAGCCATTCGCGCAGCCAGTAAGCCACCCCTCTTAAGGTGGGTGAGGAGCTACCCTAACTGCCCACTGCCCCTACAGTAGACGCGGACTCTGACCTAGTACGTCTCATCCTGCCTTTCGGCTTGGATCTTGAGTCAGCCTAGAGTTACAGCTGAGAGACGGTTACCCTGCAGTTTGAACCTGCCGACTAACCCGCTAGGCCATGGGAGACTTTGGTTGAAATCTTTCTTTTTTTTTAAACCATAAGCGAGCAAGCGTTACATTTGACCCTCATTGCCCCTATCTCCATGATGCTATTCCCATGACACCACCCTCTTCCCTTCCCCCTTCCTTCCCTATTTGGATTTCCCATGCCTCTATTCCCGACTCTCTTCTTCTAATCTTTGCCCGCCATATTGACTTAGTCGTAGCTGTTTCTTTTTTTGTATGTTTCCTTTCTCTAGAATTAGAAGTATGATACATTATTCTCTAGCCAAATTACACTAACTTTCTATCCACCCCCGTTCTACTCCTCTCCTTCCCCAAACATCTTCATCATCTGCAACGCACCATCTTCCTTATACATCAAGTTCTCGAAATTCAAACTGTCCAGAATACTCTCATACGCCTGAGGACGCATGCCAGCTTCATAAGCAACAATGGCACGTTCCAATGCCGCAGCATCATCCTGTGCATTGTACCCGTCGCCTTTACCACCCAACTCAGTCATTATGTGCTCAAACAGCATCATAGCATCCCTCATAGCATGGTTGACACCCTCCCCATTTGGCGTTGTCACATGCGCCGCATCACCGAGTACCACAACCCCCGGCGTGCGAGTCCAGAACTTCTCCCCCATCTCTCCATGTCTCAAAGCACCAGGCAAAAAGATATCCTTGTCGAGTCGATAGAGAGGCCAAGGGCGCCAGGGTCCCTCAGCTTCTGCCACAAAGGCACGAAGGTGCGGAGCCCAGTTCGCATAAAGTCTGTTCATCGTTTCCCGTGCCTTGGCCATATCGTTTACATCGGCCTCGCCACCAGGTTGTGTGAATGTCTCGGGTGTCTCAACGCCCATATACACGCGGTACGATCGGTCAGACATTTGCTGAACACACAATGCTAGACCAGCACCCATGGCAACCGAGTTCCCGGCGCCGACCATCTCGAGCGCAGCACCATATTGCGGGTTATCCTGAGAAATCCGGCCCTCGATGAACATCTTGCCCGAGTACTGGGGCTTCGCAGGTGTGATCTACACAAGATTATTAGCACTGGATCCATAAAGTTGACGAACATAAAGAGTGAACAGATCAAAACTCACCAACTGTCGCACCTTGCTCCACGCCCCATCGGAACCAACAATAAGCCTGAACCCCGTCTCACTCGACCCATCGTTGAAACGAAGTATCCAATCTGCCGCCGAAGCAGGACCGTCACCCTCAGACGAAAGTCCACGATCAACACTACCAAGCACCTTACCCCATCTCACCCGATGCTCAGGAATAGAACCCAGCAAAAGTCTCCGCAACTGCAACCGATCAATCTCGGGGCGATCATTCCCCTCGCCAGCAGAAACGCGATTCTGTCCCTGCGAGTCCTGCATCAGGATCGTCGTTGCCTCCCGACGAGCCAGCTTCTCAAAGTCGGATGATAGACCTGCGAGCTTGAGGGCTGCTTGCCCGCCTTCGACTGTCAGGTCTAACGTTCCGCCTTGGAAACGGGTTGTTGTTTCAGGACCTTTATCGCGTTCAAAGACTGTATAGTCTATTCCGGCACGCTCGAGGAGTCGTGCGAGTGTTAGGCCGCAGGGACCGCCTCCTACTATGGCTATTGAGGCTGGTTTGGAGGGTGTCATTGCGGCGTGGAAGGCTCTTGATGGAGCTTTGGGGATGGAGTGGAGGGCACTGAGGAGGCGTCTGCTTGTTTGATGCATACCCTGCCAGTGAAATTGAAACCCGGGAAGCTGTTGCCTATACTTGTTTCTGCTTGGGTAGAGTCGGAAGACATATGGAGGAAATTGGATCTGGGGCTTGCACCGTGTCTTTATATGTATTTTTGACATGCTAATTATGCTCCTCGGCCTTGAAGGCGTTTAAAAATGGGTCTTCAACTGCAGATCCTTCGTGGTTGGTGATTTATCTCTGATGTTGAGTTGCTTCGGGAGTTAGTAATCCCCGCCCGTTACTATGAGAGGAATTATTCGGGACTTGGAAATTCCCGACGCTTAACCTATTTGCCACATGACTTTCCAAGGTTACTTCTATGTAAAATGATAGCTTTTGGCGCCAGAATTGGTCGCATTCCCATTGTAACTTCCAGCAGCCGCTACTCAACCGACTCTGGACCTAAGACAAGCAACCAGCCTGTAGTCACGTGCATAAGACGCAGTCTACTAGCATAGTCGAGCCACGTGTTGGGAGCTATTGACCTGACGCGCGCTGTGTTCTGAACTTCTGCTATTCCCTCGTTCCTGTATCTCCAATGCCCTAGTGGGTGACCTAGATTATGAAGCTCATTACGGGGGCGTCAAAATGACATTCTTGACTCGGGGTGCCAGAAGCATCCTCAAGAGTCAGATTTATCAATTAGAGAGCACCTCCAGCTGGAACCTGTCGAAAACGGTCCCATTCTCCACTCGACGGCTCATCCAGAATATCCACCGTTCATCAATTCGCAATTCCAGACCACAGGCATGCGTGAATAGGCAAGTACTTCACATCCTTGCGATGTCGCTATCATCTCCATCACCGACCAGAATGATCGACTCTGAACGTACTTCCTTCATGCCCTTCTACCATGATGAAGCCAATGTTATCGAGAAGAACATGCTCGATGACGGCTTCCGGACATGGGGCACCGTCATCTACAGATGCACTTACAAGAGCGATTCTGACTGGGAAGAGATCATGCGTCGTTTTCTCTTTCATGTGAAAGACACGCTCGAGTGTTACGACGGCCTCGATTCGCTCGATTCATTCGTGCCTACGGTGATGGATGATAAGACGCGGTTTGATGGCATTACTCCATTCATTGTGCGTGATTATTTCAACCAGTGGGCGCGTAGTGCGTGTGAGCCCGAACAAGGCGTTCCGTTTGATCATGCCCAGTGGGTAAATACGGCACGGTACAAATGCTACATCATGGTTGATGAGGAGGCGTTGCAGTCCGTTCTGGACATTCCGCCTGATGATGTCGAGGCTACTAATAATACCGGCTTTGTGCTTCTGGTCAAAGGCAGGTGGGGGCCGCAATTACTGAGTGAAGAGGAATCAGAAGGTTGGACCAGTCCGCCGGAAGAGAAATATTTCGAGCCAGTGCTGGGGTGCACGCTGGAAGATGTGGGCTGGATGAAAGTTCTCTATGATCGGGCTCAGATAGTGGGCTCTGCTTTTTTGCGCAATGGTTTTGAATGGGAGAGAGAGTAAAGGCGTCCTCCGGAAATTGCTTTCAACTGCTGATTTGCATTCTTTTCCAGCACTGGAGTAGGATCAAATAAGAAGCCTATAAGCACCAGGGATCCGCCGTTACCGAGTACTTCTGCCATTCTTGTGTCATCGGGCAATGGAACAATGTGTTCCAGCATGTCAGCCTGCAATAGGCGCATGTCGAACAAATTACAGACATAACCGATCGGCAAAGGTGGTGGGTATGAGCCTCGGACTTATTCCAGGTCGTGCAGGACGATGTGCAGGACTGGGACACCTTGGCTATCCTGGCCCCGGCGCTTACACCGAGGCTCGCTTGGCAGGGTGCGCTCTCAAGACGGACGACGCGGTCTTGCGGCCCTGAGCGAAATCCAGAGCAAGTTAGCGATGGAAAATGCCTCCTATTAAGGCTGATAAGACAACTTACTATAACGGACTGGGCCCGAAAAGGCAATTCAGAGGTCCGTGTATCACACGTTATAGATAAGGTATTTGAAAAAGAGTGCCATGAAATATTTCTTCGGTAGCGACGGTAGAGCATGACCATATGTTAGGTGGGCAAAAGAACGAATTTATCGTTCTTAAAAGAAAAGCAGCATTAGAAGCTTCAAGCGCCTTGATGAAGCCTTGCCTCATATGATCTTTTTCATTTTGTGGAAGTTCGAAGCCTTTGTAGGTAGAACAGCACCAGCACTCTGTGGTGCAATGGCCCCTACCTTTCTTCCTGGTAGACAATTCTCTTTCCATAGCACCACAGTTGCGACAGCAGGAACCACCAAGATTGGAACATTTTTAGGCGTCTAGATTGACCTTGATTGTTATGTGATATAAAAATCTAAGGTTTATAATGAATTATATAAAAGCAATCTGCTGATGAGGTTGTAATAAATGCTTGGGTGAGAAGAGAGGTGCGTGGAAAGCAATCTGGGTCGGTTTATTTATACTCCGGAGCCCTGCGCAATGCAGCACTGGTGCCGCAATTTCACAATTTGTATGCAGTCATCAATATTGCCACGGTTTTCAATCAATGAGTACGCACTATATCAACCCCACTAGATATTTTATTGTAACATGAGTGGGGTCTACTTTAATAAATATTTCATTATTCTGTTTATTGGTCTTCGGTTCAAATTTTTCTCCAAGGTTATTTGCATTAGTGGGTAAATTCCTAAAGTCGAATGAGAAGTCAATGCTACACCTTTGTACCCAGTATATCGTACTAACATCTTCGTCAACAATTTGGGTGTATGTGGTGAGGACATTGCATTTCATCCTAGAAAGGCCCTAGACCCTGTCAGCTTGAGTGGATCTCCGATGGAGTAGATCACTAGAATTGCCTAGGTTTAGCAGCCTTGATAATTGCACAAATTCAGTAAACTAGACATGTACATACATAGTCACGCCAGGATTATGCAGGATATATACTGTATCACCACAGTTCTCCGTGAAACTGAAAGAACCAACTAGCGTACCTAGACTCGAAATCTAGATCAGCAGGTTGCATAATTAATGCCTATATGCCCCGGTGAATCCTCATGTGATCTAACCTTATGACTTACTGGAAGTAACGGATCAAACCTCGGACAAGTCTATCTCGCACAAAGACACAAATTATGCCGAGATCCACGATCTGCACGTGGACCGTCGATCAGTAAGGCTGAGCATAAAAATGTGCACGACAACCTCCGACCCACGGATCGCGGATCCTCGAACGGAAATTTTCTTCGACTCGGACTCGGAATGCCGTTGTCCCGTTTGCCCCACATTTGATTTTGAGTCACAAGGACGCTGAACGGGCCTCGGGACTAGCTTCGGTGATTCGTAAATGCCCGAATGAGGAGTTAAGCTTGATTCCAGCAGAAAATGTCTCTGCTTTAAGCAATTATCTGTGCACTGCAGTATGGGGATAAGGGATGAGGATAAGCATAACGCTCAGGCTGTTTGTATATTAGTCATGACCGAAGAGGTTACCCGCTTAGGTAATGATGATCTTTCCAGTTCCATCTGGGATCGTAGAACTCAATGTCTAGGGCTGATTACTCCGTACTGATCGCAAACTTATCATCACTTATCTCTTCGGTATACTTTCATCCTTTTACTGTATTAGGAAATTGATGGTGTACCCAGTCTTCGTGAGCGTGTTCACAGCTCCAGACCCGCGATGATATGCTATACGAGGCATGCTATTAGTAGACTTTTAATCACGCCCTATCCATGTTTACTCCGTCTCGGTCATCAGGGCCTGTTGGCCGAACGGCGGTGGTTGATGTCATGACCTGTCAGGAAGTGGGTCGGGGCTCGGAAACAATCGACAGTAAACGCCGAGTGACGAGCCGCACGATCGCTGGTTGCGCCGAACATCCGGGACCATCGTCAGCGGCACCGGATATACCAGGGAATCCAGGATCGACGTCCTCGTGGCCGCATCTGGGCCTGTCGATGTGATTTTCGGCCTGATGATTAGATCAGAGGATGATAACCATAATATGAAGTTTCCCGAATGAGTTTGATTTTCGTATTCGCCTGTTCTAACGTGAGAATGCAATATGTGGTAAGGGGGCGGGTTTCACGAATCATGAATCCACAATGGGTCAATTATATAATATCGATTTTACCTAGTGGGGGGGGAAGGGAGGATACGAGCAGTTTCGTATTTGTTTGACTAGTAAATATAAAGTATAAGATTTTTCTTTCATTTGCTACGTGGTTCCTCCTTACAGAGATAGGCTGCCTAATCCTGGAGTGGAGACAACTTTGGGAGAAAATAGACGAAATGGAAGAGAACATGGAAAAATGCGGCGCAGGCTCTAAACCGATTAGGAAATTGGGCTGAAAAAGGAGTCCACCGCGAGACACAATCCACTGCGAACCATGATTTGCGATCGCCGTTGACTATTTTCTAGGCGGTCGCTCAGCCAAGCCTCAAGGCTTGGCTAATTAGGCAGTAAATTCGACATTCCATGGTGAGACACGTCGGTCAAGAAATGTCAAGCGCAGCTTGGCAGGCAAGTCATAGCGAGCTACACCGTCGAATGATGAATTCATTATGTCTTTCTACATTGCCCCTCTCTGCGCCCTGCAAGGAGCACGACGTGGCTCGGGGGAGACAAGGCAGACCAGTAGGAATGGCCAAGATAGCCAAGATAGCCAAGATCGACCACAATGACAGGGGGATAGAGGGAAGGTTGTGACTGGCCCCCGCGCAAGTCACAGCCCCCCTAACTGCCAATAATTGTTAGGCATCCTGGTTTCCTGGGGAATGCTGGTCATCCAGATTACGGAGTCATGGTCCGTGTGAAGTACAGTGGCTGTATTGAGTAAATGGCGTATTCTTCCAGATTGGTCATATTGATTGATAGATTAGAGCTTGGAGTACCCTTGGAAAAGGTTGGAAATAAGGTGTGATTACTGATGGGTGATTGTAAATCATGCACCCAAGAAATGAATAGAAGTCATGAGTAATCGGCCTTAAGGACAATTAACTGTCCGCGGTGTTAACAAGTCCGCGGTTGTTCCGTGGACCGGACCTGAGCTATTGGTCACCCGAGAGTGGATCCAGGGTCTTGAACGGGTCTGGCGGGAAGAAAAAGAGAAAAAAAATTGTGCGACGGAGTTAACCGATGAGTCAGGTTGGATCCATCTTAACTGCGAAATAGCTCAATTCCCGTCCGATCGCAATTAATGAGAAATTAATGGGAAAAAAGAAGTAGAGTCATTATGAGTGTCAATTGACTCCAGGTAGCGGTGTAGGCAGAGAGTATCTGAGCACCTGAGCACCTGCATGGGCAGGGCGTGTAATTGGTAATCCGTTGACAAAACCAAAAAAGCTCCCGCTGAATAATGCTCGGCCTCGGATCCACTGCGCATAAACATGAGTGGGGATCGCCCTCCGATCGGGTCCCGGACTTTAGCAGAACGGATACACGGGAGAGCGAGGGAAAAAAAATATATAAGCAGAATGGATTTTAAAAAGTCACTCCGTCCCCAGCTGAAAGGAAAAAAAAACACACAACCGATCTACATCTAACATCAACGTGAAACATAATCCTTACTTCAGATAATAACTCGGGGTTTCCACTATCGATCACCATCAGCCTATCTACGCATCCTTATCCACATCACAACGGATCTGATTTACGTGATTGACATCCTAACCTACACTACCACACCGCCTACTCCGATCACCACCTGTGACTGGATGAACACACGATTGAGTCACTACCTTGGCAGAACGAGTCATACCCTTTACAGGTCTAAATACTTCTGTTGCCCACCATGACTTCTTCCCCAATCAACACTCCCAAGGATACTTCCCTTGCCTCTGCTGCCTCCCCCTACTTCACTTCCCTCTTCCGCCGCCGTCAACAAAAGAAGATGAGCATTACTCAAACATACTACCTCGCTCATACCGCCCGTAAGAAGCTCACTCATGAAGCTTCCCGGGCGGATCATGACCTTCGATTGCTGGTCGGCCACGCCAACCTCCTCGACTCTCTTATGCTGGACCTTGCCGACGCCGAGCAGGAACAGGAACGGTGGTTCAACCAGACCGTCAGCGGTGCCGCCAAGGCTCAAGAAGAGTCTCGACACATTCAATGGGCCTCGACCGTGGTCGAAGAGTCCGAGGAGGATTGGGAAGCGGAAGACGATTCGGACCTGGACTCCGACGGCAGTGACAGCGACGAAGAGGACTTTGATTTCGAGGAGGCCGGCTTTGCCATTAATGTTCCTGTCCGTCGTCGCACACCTACTCCCGTCGCTCCCATTGAGCCCACGCTCGTGGAGGACGAGGATGGCGACACAGACAGCGACTTTGAATACGATGATGTTGAGGACCTGGATGAGCTCAGTCTGACTCGGTCGCCTTCGCGCCAGTCTCCACCGGAGCTCCTCACCGACTCGGATGGCGAGTCCGAAGACGAGGTCCTCCCCCCTTCCCCGCCTCAACCTACCTTGGAGGCATTTGATGAGAAGGGGGCCACCGCCAATGCGATCCCGCTGGCGGGTGACGACCAGCCCAATCTGTTCGAGACAGGGTATTTTGTGTCACAAGATCAGACTATCATTGAGGCATACTGATTTATTTTCGGTCTTGCCATGTCTTCTTTCTTGTATAGCATATGCCTTGATTTCTGTGATACCCTGATGCTTGTTCATGACGACCGGGCTGGCCATTTGAAGCGATGATCTATTTACTATTTACGGCGTTCGGATTTTATGCGGTCGCATTTACACATCTCATCTCTGCTACCATGAGTAGCCTCATGTTTCCCATTTCTTTTTCTTTTTCTTTTTTTCTTTTTTTTTTCCTTTGCCTTTGGCATGAATTGTGGACCATTGGGCAGCTCTCCCTAAGTTAAGACAGGTTGAGACTACCCAAGTGGGGGACCGGACACAAAAATTGTGATCCCAACCAAATGTACATAGACGGGGTAAATCCTCCGTACACAAATCCAACATATTCCATATGGACTTATCTTGCCTAGTAATTTAACGTAGAAAGCCTGAATGGTATACATTGAACTCCACCTGTACCAACCACACTGGCTACACAGTGCATGTGACCCGTCGATCGGCCTGAGCGCAGCCTCACCGCTGGATAGATCACCGCCAAGGAACGATAGTCTCCGATCAGCGCGGCTAAGACGGCATAGTCGGTCCGCTACGGCTACTAGTGTCGTGAAGGGTTTGTCTAGGGCGAATTATTGGTGGGGTGCATGCAGGACCGTTCTGTCCTACTCGTTATTCCCATGATGTACAGCTAGAAGTAGAATCGAATCGAATCAAGGGAAAGTATACAATGCCATGTCAGATTGGCTTCAATAGTCCATCTAATCTATTGTCTATCTACAAAGACTAAAAAAACCCGGGAAGAATAGGGCCTCCGCACAGACGAACAGGAGAGATCCGGGATCTGCATACTTATTTTTCAGGCGTCGTTAGGGTTCCTTATCTGGAGTTCTTTTCCAGTTAGCGTGTCCCGTGGCCCTCCTTGACACACTGTGCCGCCGAAGCTATTACTCAGTTCGGTGGAGTATTTGACTCAGATCACCGGACTACGTGCATATTTTGCTTGCATTCCGCTATACCCGCATGGCCCGCATGGGTTCGGGTGTTTTTTTTTACCCCATGGAGAGGGGTTTAGCATGGGTACCACCTGGGCGCTTGCACCTGGGTGTCTTCGAAGATTTATTTGGCTGCTTTCCTCCAAGGTTGAAGACGTACTGTATACTGTATTCTGTACTACGTCGGCTTTCTTGCCTATCAAAGGTTACCTACTCGTCTAGTTTAATTGAACTATATTTCTTATGGCACATGCCAACGGGCCAATTGTGTTCAGGGGACTTGACATGAACAGCTACCTGTGGGGAGCAGATCATAATAGCCTAGCTTTGACAGCTTCAAGGCTGGCCATAGCTCTAGATGCACAGTGCTAATGAATTCTTGTAACTCTACAATGTATTTCTCACAATCACATGCGCTTGAGTTCATGTTTACCTGGACGCCTGAGGCACAACAATGCTATCGATAAGTATTCACCGCCTACCCTATCGGGGCAAAGCCCCTCGCTGCAAGCGTCACTTCGCTACTACTTTCCATCCCAGGAGCCAGGAGCTCACCCGATTAACACTTACCTCGTGGCTGAGATGCAGCTCACTCTCATTCCTCATCCCCCCTGACAGGTCTCCCCGCATCATATGACTTGACCTCAAGATCTCCAACCGTGCTCAACCGAGACATACCACTCCTATTTAAGCCCATCCCTATCGATCCGATCACCCGATACCAAATAAAGGGAGACAGAAGAAGAAAAGCTTAAATCCCAGAAAACAAGAAACAGACCACTCAATCAACCACCTGGTCCTTACCCGAGACCACTATCCACCTGGATCATCGGACCGATTCCCAACCCGTCCATAGAAGCCGACCTATTATACCCCCTCCCCCCCGCACGATGTCGGCCCCTCCATCACCGAAGCCCTCCTTTGAGTCCGATGATCGTCCCGATTCTAGGGCAAGCATGGCCCATTCGTCAGTCAGCCAGAGCCCTGGCGGGATTTCATTCGGAGAGAAGCCGCGGGCGCGCAGTCCGCGCCGGAAATCGATACAGTTTAACGTTGGCGCGGCGGAAGCGCAACTTCCTTCTCGGTCGTTGAGTTTCAAGGATAAGCGGCGATCGCAGGGCGATAGTGTGCCGATCAGAGATATCGAAGTGGAGAGGGAGAGGCCGTTGTCTGTTAGTCGCGGTATGTCTCCGCCACCGCCGAAGTATGTTTTCAATGTTTCCAAATCTTTTCTTTTCTTTTCTTTCCACCTATTCCTCGACCTATTCCCCGTTCACCCTGTCGGGCAACGTTGGGCTTGTCGGCTAATTCTTCATGAACAGGACTTATGAGCGCGGTGTCTCGTTTGATACCTTTGATAATCGGGATGCGGCGGATTTCTCTTTGACTATGAATTACAAGCACAAAGGGTATCAGAGTACACGGCGGAGTCGAACGTTCTTATGCGGGACCGATCAGAATGATTATTCTGAGTTTGCGCTAGAATGGCTGTTGGATGAGCTTGTCGATGATGGAGACGAGATTGTTTGTCTCCGTGCTGTGGAGAAGGATTCGCGCATGGCGAGTGATGCGGCGATTGAGGGGAGGAAGTACCGCCAGGAAGCAGAGCGACTGTTTGAGCAAGTCATCCAGAAGAATAGCCAGGATGAGAAGGCGATCAGTCTGGTTCTGGAGCTAGCGGTGGGTAAAGTGGAAGATATCATCCAGAGGATGGTGAGTTCTTATCCCAGTGCTGATTTGCGACAATTCTAATATGACCCAGATTCGCATCTATGAGCCTGCTATGCTGGTTGTTGGAACTCGTGGTCGCAACTTGAAGGGTGTTCACAGTTTACTTCCCGGATCCGTGTCCAAGTACTGTCTCCAGCAATCGCCTATCCCGGTAATTGTTGTGCGCCCATCACCGAAGCGCGAGAAGAAAAAGAAAAAACGCCGCGCAGACCCCACCCGTCGAAGCTATAACCACATCCTGGAAATGAGCGAGCAGCGAGGTGGCCGTATCTTCGATACCAGTTCCAGCACGGAGAGCAGTGCCTCGAGGCTGCCTGATGAGGAGGCTGCTGTTGCAGAGGCGCTAGGTCTCCCTGCGACTTACTCGCACGGAAACTCGCGAAGCTCTCTGTCCGTCTCTGACCGTAGCAGTCTGAGTCACGAAGAACCCGACACACCGCCGGTTCCATATTCCCTGGACTCCGTCATTATGAAGAGCCCACTGAACGGAAGTCCCGCTAGCTCGGAGGAGAGTGTTGTGGCTACCGAAGAGACAAAGAGGTCACCCTCGCCTTATCCAAGAGGTGAAACACCCTCCCCTGGCCCTGACCAGGAGCAGAGTTCAAGTTCATCAGATGAAACCCCTCCGACGGAGACAGAGAAAAAGTTCCCAAAAATCCAGACCACAACCGGTGAATCGTCAGAATTCAATCCTCGAGTCTCAATTCCCGTCATTGAAGTGTCCGACAACCACTCACCACAGACTCCACCACCAACCACTGAGTAAACCGCAATTACTCATGCATCAGCCCACCATTTATCCCATTCTCTGTCTGTCTTATCCTCAGAAGCATTCGGTATATCTTTCATCCGTGCAAAGCAACTTGAACCAAAATGTGCATTGTGTACAATGTGCCAGGTCCATATTATTCCGACCTGATTATACCCTTCAGCGTGCAAATACCCATTTCCGGCCTTTTCAGTCCTGTTCAGTCCCTGCTCTACATACACTCATCTCATATCTTTATTCGTCCATAGCCATCAATATCATACCTGTTAGACTACATGGCAAGAGATCCAAACCTGAATACATAGCAATGAATCCATCGACAAGGAAGATGTTAAAGAATTTGAAAAATACTTGATATTAATCACATGGTATAGAAGAGAAGAAAATCCAGAAACATCAAAAACTAGCCACTTTCGCATCCATGGATATGGATCTACCCTAAAGCCAGAGTAACTAGAGAACCATTCCAACCACGAGAGAACCAGAATACAGAATATCCAAGTAACTACCCTAGTCAGATCTCTTAACCCTAACTTCCACTCCTTACTGATACCAAGCAAAAAGAACAAGGAAAGAAGAAATAGTGGAAAGATGTGAAGATTGTACACTATGAAGAGGTTCGAATTCGCACCTGAAAAAGAAGAAAGAGAAAAACCGACCCAGTCGGAACATGCAAGGTGAGATTTGAATCGGGACTGCGGGGTGCTTTTATAGCTGCCACACAGATGGAGAGCAAAGGGAAACATGAGCATGAGGAGCATAAGGATCTCATTCAAGAAAGGGGAGGAAAATGGAAATCGACAAGGGAAATCTTTTGTTGAACCAAGTGAAAAAGAAAATGGAAAACGTTGATCATTACTCCTAAGGAATCTATGCTGCGTTCTCGCCATCCTTCGATGGGGTTTTTGAGGGTCGGCGCTCGGCCGCGGGCTGCGACTTGGTAAGGACGGGGGAGGTGTGGGCGGATGGGGGCGAAGTGGCCAGGTTGTCCTTGTCTTCCAGGGCGGCGAGGGCACTGAAAGCGTTGATGGAAGAGGCGGCTTCCTTGTCCTCCTTCTTGCCGGCAGGAGGAGTACCAGTACGGCTGCTAGCAGCACTGTCATCACTGCCGCGAACGAGGTTGCCACCCGGGCCCAGGTTCTTACGGCCGCTGCTGCTTCGGGAGCCAAGCATGCTCGACGGGCCGAAGGACATGGGCTGGTTGGGGTTGCGAGTAGTACGCAGACGGCGCAGGTCGTCACTGCCAACCTTGCTGGAGGCGTAGTCGGGAGGGGGAGCTTGCTGGCCGTATCCGAAGCCGCGGGCATCACCGCGGCCCATCTGGGGGCGACCACCACCGCCACCGCGGTTGGCCTGCTGGCGCATCTTCTCTTGCTCAGAAGCTTGCTGGGCGCGAGCAGCCTGTGTTTTAGTTAGCAAAGGAGATCAAATGAATCAGATAAAACTGCTGTTTAACGTACCTCCTCACGAATCTGCTGGATGGTCTTAGGACCCTTGTCGGCATCCTTGGAGTTCCAGCGCTTAGCACGTAGATCAATAATATCCTGGCAACTTTAGTTAGCTTGATCCCGTGTGTAACATAAACAGATGAGCAAAAAACATACCATAAGCATGAAACGCAGACGGCTGGGCAGGTTAGGTGTCACAACCATGAGGTTAATGCGAGCGAAGTAAGCATCCATCATGGCAGGGCCCTTCTCAGAGGCATCCAGGCTGGCACCGATGGTGCGCAGGAGACTGGTCAAGCTCTCCACCTCAGCCTCATCCGGCATACCCTCGTAATCAACAAGCTTCTTCACACACTCGTGCATGATACGCTCAGTCAACATGCCAAGCTTGTACAGCTCACCAATAAACTTCACGAGACCAAGACCACGACGCTTGGCAGCAGCGGCAATGTAGTATTCATCAGACAGCATCTGAGTCTCCTCAGAGGAACCCTCAGGCTTCTCAGGCAGGTTGACCTTCCAACCACGCTCGAACTCCTCTTGACAACGGTTGAGCAGGTACTTGCGGAAGAGACTGCCACCAGCAACAACGTTGCCGTTCTTATCGCGGATGTTCTCGTCCTTAATATCGGCACTCATACTCTCGAGCATGGCCTTAGCGAACTTAGCGTACATAGGAGCCCAGTGAGCCTCATCAGTAGCCTTCTCGAATGTGAGCTGAATGACTTGACGGAGAGTGCGGCCATCAGATTCGTCCTTGGACTGTGAAACAATATCGAGAATTTGGACGGAGATACGATCGAAGTTCTCAGGAGTCATCTTGTTGAGAGCAGACTTGACCTTGCGCTGCACAACATCAGGAGCCATGTAACCTTGTTGACCTCCAGGAGTGGGGCCAGAGGGAGCCTGTCCAATGCTGCGAGGCTTCCATCCGGTAGAAGAGGTTTGGATAGCCTCCAGCTTCATACCGGCAGTAAGAGGCATAGACTTATCGTTCTCGCCCTCGCGCTTGGGCTTGCCACCACGTTTGCTATCCGCGCGGACACCCTTGCTAGAACCACCACGACCACTAGGGGACATGGGCATGGAGCTAGAGTGTTGGCGAATCATGTTAGAACCCATGCCGCTGCCCATACGAGGAGGGAATTGTTGGAACTGACGGCCAGTGGTGTTCATAGGCATGCCACCGCGACCACCAGGGTTAATCACGCCGGTTCCCATTGAGAATCCCTGGTTGCTGGCGTTGCGAGAGGGTTGGCGGCTGCTCATGGGAGTGCGAGCAGACTGAGTAGGGTCGCCAACGGTCTCCCGAATACGGCTGTCCCAGTCGACAGACGGCTTGTCCTTGTAGGCAGCCTGGAACTGGAGCAGGAAATCACGCTCGTAGTGGAATCGGCGGCTATCCGAGTTCAGGGCAAGGTTGGGGCCCGTGACAGAGGATGGGTAAACAACCTTAGCCAGGTCTTCGAGGAACTTGGCGTTCTGCAAAGACTTCATGGCAGCGCTGGGCTCGGTAGGCTCGGTAGGCTTGGGGGTATCCAGCTTCAGGCCGGCAGGCTTCTTGGCAGTAGCACTGGCGGGCTTGCCAGGAGGTCCCATGTCAGACGAAACAGGAGTAGCGGCACCGCTGTCACCAGGGGTCGACGACTCGGTAGCGGCCACACCACCCTTCTTAAGGGAGGCAAAGAGGTCATCACTAGTAGCCTCACCCTTAGCGCGGGCATTCTCGCGAGCGAGCTCGCGCTCCTCAGCCTCAGCCTCAGCCTTCTTCATGTTGGCCTCGTAGGCCTCACGATCCTCACGTTCCTTACGCTCGTCAGCCTCCTTCTTCTCCTGCTTCTTGCGGTAGTAATCCTCTTCAGCGGCACGCTCCTTGGCCTCAATCTCAGCCATCTCACGCTCAATGGCATCGAAGTCGGGCTCGTCGTCATCCGCAGGGGGGGCAGGGGGCGGGCGCCTTCTTGGGCTCCTCGGCAGCAGGCGCAGGGGTTTCAGTAGTAGGGGCTTCAGTAGCAGGAGCAGGAGCAGCAGCAGCAGCAGCGGCAGCAGCAGGTGCAGCCTTGTCCTTCAAGCTCAATTCTTGCAGGGCAGCGGCAGCAGAATCGGCGTCGGCGGCCTTCTTCTCCTCCTCGACCTTCTTGGGCTCCTCGGTGGCCTTGCGAGTGGCCTCCTCGGCCTGACGCTTCTGAGCGGCCTCATCCTCCTGAATCTTCTGGCGAACAGCATCCTTCAGTTCCTGCTTCTTCTCCTCATCCGTCTTGGCACCCGCCTTGCTGTCAGCGCGAGCGTGGTCGGAGGCGCTAGCAGTCCGGGGTGGTGGGGTTGCTGTAGGAGTGGCAACCTTCACTGGAGAAGGAGTAGCACGAGCGGGGGAAGCGGGGGAACCGAAAGTCTTCACAACACCACTGCCGGGGTCCTTAATGACAATAGGGCTCTTCTTGGCGGAAGGAATAATGAAGTTAGGCTTCGCAGGAGCGGGGCTGTTAGAAGATCTGCTGCCAGTGTGAGTGTGAGCGGTAGCCGGAGCACCAGCAGGTGCCGGCTGGCCGAGGCTCGAGCCAGGTCGGTCAGTAGACATTTGGGAGGGAGTGCGCGAGAGAGGAGTAGACTGCTGTGGGGGTTGAACAGGGTACTGGCCCTGCATATAGCCGGGAGCCTGGGGGTTGTAGGGCATGCCAGGACGGGGTTGGGGCGATGGAGGAGTCATGTATTGCATCTGTCCTCCCATACCGTAGGCGGGGTTATAGTAGCCATAGTTGGGGTCGTAAGGAGGGTAGCCCTGTGGATTTGTACATAATGTTAGATAGCGTTCGAAATTGCCACTTTGAGGCGCGAGATCCAGAGGGGTTGGGAGAGGACCCGGGATGGTCTCTCTCCCTCCCCAATTTTTTTTGTAAATGCCACGCCGGGCGGAATTTTTAAATTGACGGAAGGGTGGATTTCTCACAGTTTGGGGACCCATGTGCTGTCCATAGCCGTAGGGCTGGGGCGGCATCTGTGGGTGGGCCATTGGAACCTGGTTCATCTGGGGAGTGGTGGGGTGGGCGTTAGCCAGCGCCGGGCTGCGGCTGGCTTGGTGCGGCGAGTTCGGGAAGGGAGCCGCGAGGGGACGACCTTGGTTGGGGCCATGGAACTGAGGGCCCATGTTGGGACCACCACGGGGTGCGTTGTGAGGTTGGCGGTAGCTCGGGCCAGGAGAGTAGGGCATCTGTCCCTGGTATCCGGACTGGGAGTATCCACGACCGCGGCCACCCTGAGGGTAGCCACCGCGTCCAGGACCACCACCCATGTGGTTGCTCATATCACTGTGGGTGGACTGAGAGGATTCGCGACGCAAATGTTGGGGACCGGGGCCGAGAGGAGCCTGTGAAGTTGCGCGCAACTATGTAAGTAATTGGATTAAAACGTGGGTGGGGCTTCGGGATAGGCAAGAAGAAGCAATGATCGCATCCACTTTTTCATGGGCATCGCATGCACCAATATTGATCCTTCTTTCTCTCTCTGTGTGTCCCAATCCTGGGGAAAATCCATGAACTACCAAGAGGGATCTCAACTTACGTTGTTATCGCCAGTCTCACCGAAGCTTCCAAAGTTGGGGACGTTGCCTTGTGCCTGGTAAGTGGATGGGGGACGACCACCGCTCGAGGCGGGCTGTGGGATGGGAGACGGGGAGGTCTGCGGTGAGGTCACACGCGGGTTTGTCGACGGGGCACCCAGGCCAGACTGCGACTGGTTGGAAGCGAGAACGGCAGGATTGCCCATGTTGGGGGAGCTTTGCTGGTTGGCGAAACCGAACTGAAGGCTGTTGGGACGGCTGGCAGGGCCGCCGTTGGGCATATATCCGGAGGTGCCGGCAGAGGTGATGGTCACCGAAGGCTTTCGGGAGTGATCACCTTGAGAAGCAGGAGCCGTTGGGGCGCCATTGACGATGGTCACACCCGAGGCAGCCTGCTGAGCGGGTTGGGTTTGCATGGGTTTGCCGTTCACAGGAGATACGGAAGTCGACTTCCCATGTTGCGCTGAGCCACCCACAGTGACGGGAGCGGCGGACGAGTCCGTCGCAGACTTCTTTGTAGCGTTGGCGTAGGACCTAGCTGGCGCTGGGGCAGTCGCAGCCAGGGGGGTTGCGGCGGGCTTGGGAGAGGTGGTAGCGGTGCTCTGTCCTTGTTGAACGCCCGACTGAGAAGGGATCGAGCTCATTAGACAGGTTGGTGGTCACGTTAAATCACGCGATGAGGTCGAAAGGGAGAACTCGTAGGGAAGGTGACGGTGATGTCAAGGTGTGAAAGAGGCTTCGTCAAGGCCGCATCCAAACCTGGGGCGAACGTATTAAGATTTGTTTTCAAAAAGAAATAAAAAGTCAAATCAACCGAGTGAAATGACGACCACAAAAGAACGCAGCTTAAAAAAACAAAGCAACGTGTGGTCCACAAGGGTTGGGTTTGGATTGTTCAACACAAATTGTGTGGGTGTGGGAAGGAGAAAAAATCCAAAAGGAAAAAAGTTGTTTCGGTGGGAAAAAAAAATATGTGGTTCGGGGTTTGTGGACGAACACAAACCTCTATGAATCTCAACTCACCTGTTGAAATAGAAGAAAACGAAGATAAAGGATTTACAGGAGAATCCTATCGAGGAATACAAGGAGAAAAAAAGACAAAAGAATATGGAGGGGAAGTTATTATGCGCATCTACAAACTCCGCCACCATGACATCTGCGATGTAATCTATAGCCCTGGCCCCATACAGAATACAGAAGTACGATTCGATATTCGCATTTACTACTGTTATTCACTTAACTTCATATTTTATGACTAGCGTTCGATATAATTCGCTACACATCATCCTTAAGCATGACAACAATACTAAGAAAATGTCAAACAATGAAGTGGATCTTTAACAGTTGGTACTGGTAAACCCCGTAGATAGGCCCCGGTTCTCGCCACTGGACTTACTGGACTTACTGGACTTAACCGGACATGAGGCTATAGCCATACTAACCGAAATAGGCCATTTTGTGACACGGATGTTTTTGAGTCATAGTCTTTGTCATAAATGACTCCTAGGGATAATCTATCGAAGGGGTAGATGCATTCCTAGGATCGACTTTCATCCCGACTTCCGCACCTTGCAGCTGCGTAACCTTTTCCTCCACCTGCAGGCCTAATTCTTCCGACTGGATTGGCTCGGCCATGCTCTCCACCCTCGGCTATTCGATTCAATGTGTGTACGGAACGTGTGGGGAAGATCAAAGGAAAATGGGAGGTTTCGCAGGAGCCTCCAAGCTTTTCATTAAAACAAAGCCATATAGATAACATCACTCCCATGAAGGGATCCATTCATACGAGCAAGAATAAAATCAAAGGCTCCACCTTCTATGTCCGAGGTCTCTCCCTGGAATGTTGAAGCTTTTGCACCAGGCCTTTCAGCAGTTGCGATCAGTTGCGATCAGTTGTATCGGTCATATCCGGTGGTTCGGGACGTATAGTCCGAGGATCCAGAGGAATCATGGTCGGGACCCAGCCAGCCAGAGGTCCATTTACCACTGGTGCGACGGGTCGCCCGAGACCCCAGATCTTCATCGTCGACAACGTCAAAGGAGTTGTCACTTTTGTTCTTTCGCAGCGGCGCACCGTAAGCAAGATCGTCGTTCTCAACAGCATCACGCTGGATCGCTTGCTCCTCCCGGGCCAGCGTAGATCGCAGATAATCCAGTACCTCTCGCTGGTGGGAAATGTACTGCGCCTTATCGATGCCGGTCATGGATTGAATCTGGCGCTGGAGCAGAGTACCACTGGCTGAAAGGTCCTCCTGGTGGGCCTCACGCGATTTGCCGGGAGATGTCACTGACCCAAGTGCAGAGCTGAGGGCGGAATACCAATCTCCGGTGTTTGTGGCTGCTGCCGCAGTGGGAAGGTTGAACCGCGACAGCAGGGACTGCGCGTATGCGGCTGGTCCTGATGGGGGTGGTGGAGCTTCCTGCTGTGGGGGAAGACCTAGCACCTTTGTCCGGATCAGATCCACAGCCTGGTAGAAGTACTGCAGGCCGAGTGCCTTGGCTCGCTCATGGCCGCGACCGATGAGCTCCTCGATTTCGTGCTCGTGGTGGTTCAGGAATGGATCAACGTAGTCTTGGTAGAGAAGACGGGCGCCTTGAGTCTGAGGGAGGACGAGATAACACATGAAGAACAGTCGAATCCAGCTGTAGAATGGGAACCTGCGATTTGTGAGTGGATGAAGCTACCGGATACCGATGCCAGAGCATACCATCCAATAATGAAGACTGTCCAAGATTCTGCCAGCAGAATCACAGAGAGAACAACCCAATACATCAGCCATGGTGCAAGTTGTGCGGGATCGGAGGAGCGCAGAGCTTTGTAGGATGCAAAGACGGGGAAGAGGATGGTGATGACGGAGCTATCGGATAGGTTAGCAACGTTGAAATATACAGTTCACAGCTTCATAAGCTCCCGAAGTAATACTCACGACAACAAGTCCGCAAAGATTCCAAACATGGTGGCGTGTGAGCTTCCGGGCGATCAAAAATCACGAGGGGTCGATAAGCGGAGTTCAATGAAATAGCTTTTCCCTCCAACCACAGGCTGAAGGGCTATATGCAAAAAAGCAAACTTAACCCGGTGTAAAGTATATCGGAAACCCCCTCTGAACTGTAGGAGCGAGAATCAAAGGAAGAGGGGCGTGTGGAGTGAGTGAGATGAAAGGAGAGAAAAAAGTGTCCACTATGTAGGCATCCATTATCAGCTGAAGCATGACCCGCAACGGCTAAAAAAGTCAACGGTTCGTCTTGACGTCACGAACAAAACATGGGACCTAGAGCTCAGAAACTCTGTTACTACTGATGCCAGATTTCCTATACTTAACTTCTATCATCAATTCCATTATCTTATACTACTTCGCTTCCCCTCATATGTTCTCCTTGTGATCTAGAAAACGACCAGTGGATAACCGATCGGCCCAATCATCCGATGCCCAAGGTTTTGGATGACTCCCGAGCAAGGGGCGCTCTTCCCCGCTATATCTTACAACCATCTTCACCGCATCTTGAATCGTGGACTTAGCCTGCGGTACAACCTGCACCTTGAATCTGATCTCCTCCAATCGCTGGATCTCAGCTGCGGTACCTCGGCAACTCCGCCATGTGTATCGCCTTGATCTCCACTGCCCACCCGGACTATTCATTGATCGTCATCAATAATAGAGATGTACGTTGGCCCACTGAAGCGATGACATGCATACTGATTAGGCATAGGAGTTTCTCCACCGGCCGACTTCAGAGCCAGACTGGTGGCCAGAGCCATTTTCAAATGTGCTCGGATCACGCGACCTAGCACGGTCGACCCACGGCACATGGATGGGAGTGACAAAAGAAGGAAAGCTGGCTGTCCTCACCAATTATCGCGAAGACAAAGCATCTCAAGCCATCGGCCAATATAGTCGCGGTGTAATCGTGAATAATTGGCTGACCAGCCATCCGAACGAGCGACATACTACTCACAGCTTTGTGCAGTCCATGGTGGCTAGCGAAGAAGCGAAACAAGTGGGCGGGTTTAGCCTAGTATGTGGCTACATAACTGAACCGTTGGCCGTTGTCTCCAATCGTTCCTCCGACATGGACCACATCGCCTGGGTCGCGGCAGAAAAGAACCAAACAAGAGGCCTGAGCAACACGGCATTTGATGATCGATCATGGCCGAAGATTCTTAATGGCGAAAAGCTCATGGACTCTGCGATTCAAACCCATGCTCAATCTCAAGAAGACGAGGACGCTCTAATCGAACGTCTACTCCAGGTGCTCAGCACCGATACTTTACCTCGATTACCAGAGGATGAGGCAAATGGCATTGACGCTTACATCCAGCACCTGCGAAAGAGTATTTTCGTTCCCCTCATTGGAACGAAAGACGATGCCAACCGAATCGCAGAAGAGACTGCTGCAGCGCAGATCGAAGATGAAGTAAACAAGCCTCCGACCAACGGAGCACTGGGGCCAGACTATAACAGCGGGCCATATGGAACTCAGAAGCAGACTGTTCTCCTCGCCCAACGTGATGGGCGGGTACGATACTTCGAGCGGACATTATGGGACAGGAATGTGAGGGCTGTACCCATTGGACAAGGCGATCGGTCTTTCGAGTTTCATATCGGACAATAGTACGTGTCATGATTCGAATTGACCTGTAGATTGACGGTGCTACGACATGACGACATTGCATGGTAAGGGGGTTGGAAGGTATTCATACCGAGTTCGACTTTTGCCATGCTTGAATTTTTTGCTCTGTTTCCATTCTCGCTGGGATCATATCCCCAATTTACATATATGATTGAATTGAGTCCATCATGTTTTGTGTTAGCATAGGCTTAAGCGATCATGGTACGGAGTAGATGCTCCGCCGTGTTTCATCTTGAGCGCCGCTCATCTACTTGGGGCTTTTCAGTTCGGCCACCACCCCAACACGGAATGGTCAAGCCCACTCTAGTCCCGGAATAATTTACGATGTTGAAATGGCTTAATTTTCCACCCATACATTTCGCTTCCGATCGCGCGCCGTAGAATGACCGAAATGACCCTGAACCCCTGTGGGCCCTAATGTCAAATTCCATCCCACCCTGCGGATCCTCGTCTAAGTCTTCCAATTCCTTTCGGCCTCCAGAGAACCCGACATTACCAAGGAAATTAGATTAAAGTATGGTCGGAATACCCTTTCGGGCCGTTCGTGCTAGATCCTATGGCTCCAATCTCATTCCATGGCGCTTCTAGCTCAGACACTGGCTCCCTCGCCCCGCAGAAAATATATAGGTCTACTTCCTGGGTCAATCTCCGTCGGAACACCTACCGTGACGAGTCTGTGAATGGGTTCGGTGAATCCTGTCAGAGATGTGCTCTCGAACGCCGAATCCACTTGTATCAGATGTTGTGGTAGCCTGGGCCGAGTCCAATAGAAGGCTTTGATTGATGCCCCTGACATGAAGGTAAACGGGTATATAACCCTGGGCTAGTGCGCATACTCGATTTAAGATTTGTTTCTTGTTGCATACATTCTTTTTCTTCCGATATCGAGACTGGTTCTTGATCTGTCATTCTTTTGCTATTCATTCTATCGTTCGACAAGCTCAACAGTCATTCTCTACTTTCTTTCTCGATCAAAATGAGACTTACAAACTTGGTTCTGGCCGCCAGCGCCGCTGGTCTGGCTTCTGCGTACCCTCGCTCAAGGGATGTTGTTCCCAAGCGCAACGCCGATGTGAAGAAGCGCTCTTCCGGCTTCACTTGTATGTTGGACATGCACAGGGCTGAGAAAATTCATTGACTGATAACATGTAGGGGTTGGTGTCAGTGAGTCTGGTGCAGAGTTTGGTTCCGCTATTCCTGGAACCTTGGGTACGGACTATACCTGGCCCACCACATCCAAGATCCAGGTCCTGCGGGATGCTGGTATGAACATCTTCCGTGTTCCCTTCTTGATGGAGCGTCTGGTGCCCGACAGCATGACTGGTACCCCGGCTACCACATACCTGGCTGATCTCAAGTCTGTAAGTAACATATCATGCTACAATGCTTCTATTTGTCATTTCCAGTCTCTAATGCGAATTGGTACAGACGGTGAAGTTCATCACTGACAGCGGTGCTTATGCGGTTCTTGATCCCCACAACTACGGAAGATAGTAAGTGGAGATCACCAGAAGTTATCATTCGTCTATATACTGACTCAACTTCTAGCTCTGGAAGTATCATCGAATCGACCGCCGACTTCAAGACCTTCTGGAAGACCGTCGCCGCTGAGTTTGCCGACAACGACCTGGTCATCTTTGATACCAGTAAGGCTTCTCTAATGCACCTACCATTACACAGACTAATCCCTCCTCTCTAGACAACGAGTACCACGACATGGACCAGACTCTCGTCCTGGACCTGAACCAGGCCGCCATCGACGGTATCCGTGCCGCCGGCGCTACCACCCAGTACATCTTCGCTGAGGGCAATGCCTACTCCGGCGCCTGGTCGTGGACTACTTACAACGACAACTTGAGCGGCCTGACGGATACCGAAGACAAGCTCATCTACGAGATGCACCAGTACCTCGACTCGGACAGCTCTGGTACCTCCGAGACCTGCGTCAGCAGCACCATCGGCCAGGAGCGCCTGGAGGAGGCCACCGCCTGGTTGAAGGCCAACGACAAGAAGGGTTTCATTGGAGAGTTCGCCGGTGGTGTCAACTCTGTCTGTGAGACTGCCGTCGAGGGCATGCTCGCGTATATGAGCGAGAACAGCGATGTCTGGATGGGTGCTGAGTGGTGGTCTGCCGGTCCCTGGTGGGGAACTTACATGTACAGCTTGGAGCCCACTGATGGTACCGCTTACTCGACTTACCTTCCCATCCTGGAGAAGTACTTCGTCAGTGGCACTTCCTCTGCCTCGACTTCGACTGCTGTGGCCGTCGCTGCGTCAACCTCGTCTTCTTCCTCTTCGTCTAGCTCCTCCACCTCCTCTGCCTCTTCGACCTCGACCGCTCTGGAGGTCACCACCACCCCCAACAGCCAAGTCCAGGCCCCCAGCCCCTCAGTCGATGCTGTCACCACCTCGGCCCCTAGTGCCTCTGTTGCCTCCGTCGCTTCCGTCAGCGAGCCAACCACCCTGTCCACCGTTTCCGTCTACGTTCCTCCCGCTGCCTCTACCGCTACCACCTTTGCCATCGCCCCATCCTCCACTCAGTCGACTACCAGCGCTCCTTCCTCTACCGGAGCTCTCGTCGCTCACTACTACCAGTGCGGTGGAATCAACTGGACCGGTGGCACCACTTGCGAGTCCCCCTACACCTGCAAGGTGCAGAACCCTTACTACTACCAGTGCGTTTAAGGGTTGTTGATGGAATTGCCTATATAAAAGGGGAATGGGGAGCGTAGCTGAGATGGATTGGTGAATACTTTCTACTCTGAAGGCGTGCCCTTCTTTTGTATATTTTCTCTTCAAACTTTGATTCGGTTATCTATATTTACTTTCTATTCGACTTTTGTCTTCGGCATGGTAGATTGGTATTGGTAAATTGAAGGCCCAGCTCTCTTCGGAAGTAGATACATGAGTTTGAATACGATAATCACAAATTTGATTGATACTTAGTACTGAGGAAGGGGAAGTGTTAGGCATCGTCAGATTGAGTATCATACCGAGGAGCAGAGACTAAGGGTCATTACTATTGGTAGTGATTGAAATTTCATCATATTGTGCTAGGAGTCAACCGGATAGAAGGGCTATAGAAACAAAGTTAAAGGAACAGAAGAAGAAGAAGAAGAAGAAGAAGAAGAAGAAGAAGAAGAGGCCCCGGAGAAAGAGAAGAAGAGGAGGACATAGGAGATGAAAAGCGGAAATATGTATAGTCTGGGAAGAAGCAGTAAATGAAGGACGATATTTGAAGGACGTGATTTGATGGGAGGATTATTAATAGAAAATCTGCTATGAATCCTATGAATATGATAGACCTATCATGAATCATGATGAATCGTTATATTCTCATCAATTGGACCTTGAATTTTGGACACAAGAGCATGAAAAATGAACCTATAAGTGAAATAGGTCAGTTCCTGGACGAGCACGTCCTCTTCCTCAGGGACTAATTGTCTTTGCATAGAAGGTTAGGCGGCTCTTTCAGAACAAAAATGATTATGTCATCCACACATTAGCCAATAGAAACCATGAAAAGCTCCCAATCTGCTTAATAAGCAAAATACGATCTCTCGAGTCCGACGACGTCCGGTCGATATCGCGTTAGCGAGGACATCAATATATCCTTGAAAAGGATCAGAAAGAAGTCCGACAAATCATTTTAAGATGGATTCGAAAGGAAATTTAGTAAGTGGTATTGAATGTAGCACACCAAGGACTCCGCTTACTTCTAGAAGAAGAAGAAGATCGTCGACGTAGACGAGTACCAACAAGCTCGGGCGGATCTTCTCAAGCAAGAAAAAGAAGCTACCCAGTTATTGCAAAGATTAGCAGCCTCACGCCGAGGACTCCCCATGGTAGAAATTTCCAACCCGGATCAATTCAAATTCGACACCCCCGAAGGCGAGAAAAGCCTAGTAGACCTCTTCGATGGGCTAAACCAACTGATCATCTACCATTTCATGCTCGGTCCGGGAGAACATAAAGGGTGTGTGGGCTGCTCTTTTTGCATGGACCATATTCCCAATCTCGGACATCTGCGGAGCCGGAATACCTCCTTTGTTGCCGTCGCCACTGCACCGTTATCTGAGATTACTAGCTATCAAAATAGGATGGGATGGAAATTTCCGTTTTATAGTTCCGCTAAGACTCATCAAGCGTGGAAGAAGATTGAAGAAAATGGTGAGACTGTTACTTGGAAGCCTGGAAATGGGTATTTTGGTCTCTGTGTTTTCCGCAAAGATGGCGATCGGGTCTTCCATACTTATGATACTTCGGATCGTGGGTTGGAAATCATTCTGCCGACGTACCATTTGCTGGATATGACGTCGATGGGTCGACAGGAGGTTGGTAATGGGATGAATGAGTTTAGTCTCCATGATGAGTATTGAATTGGAAACAGAATACGGATGTATGTTTACCTAGTTTAGTAATAGTTTTCCTTTTCAGAAAACTGTCAAGTCTCAGTCCCTGGTACATGATGGATTCTAGGGCTCTGGTCATAGTTTCCTCCGACAACTCTCAGCTTTTGTACACGTGGGTACCGTTTTCCTGCACAGAGCCACCGAAGAATGCATTTTTCAACTTTGGGCAGTATGGACTGCATGGGACACAAGCACACAATCGTCGGGGAAAAAGTTCCCAAAATGGGAGTAGACGTCTTCCATCGTGTACTCGTCAAATGCCTTAACCTCGAACGTTTCCATGAATCGAGAACTGTCTCGATGATGGTAGATGGCTGTCATAAATTGGCGGAACACTGTACGCGGGCTTCGGGGCCTAATGCCCATCTCGAGGGCACCAAGTGCAGACTGAAAGCGAACCAGGAAGTCATGAGCTGTTTCATCATTGCGGAAGGTTATTTCGGTCCACTTCTTGTACAGCCTCAAGGTTCTGCGGAAGCTGCTACTGTTGTAAATCTGCTCCAGTTTGAGATAGGTATCCTTGAAACCAACGGTTTGAGCCACCATGGAAAAAGCCGCAGGACCTAGAGTTCTGCGAAGAAGCCCATTGCCAACCTCGCAAAGATGTTCATAGCCCCTTAAGTGATCCTCGATATTCCTCCTGCACTTGTCAATGAGTTCTTGTGCGGGGTAGCATCGGAAGTGTCCGTTAGTCAGACTGACTATTGTGGCAATCGCTTCATCATCCATGTCAGGGTGGGGTTGCTTGAGAAATCCTTGAAGGATGGGCCAAAGACGCCTGTCAACAGCTTTCAAACCTTGCCGAAGGTTGTCATTCCATGTTTCCCAGTCAACGCCTTTAGAAAGTTTGAGCGGGGTTAGAGCGTCGAAGAGTATTATGTAGCCGTGGCTGGTGAAATAATCGTAATCGGGAAGAGCAAGAGTAGAATGCATTGTGAAGAAGGAAATACCGGAGGTATTGACAAGACAGAAGCTTGTGTAACCGTGCGAGGCTCTCGTGGCCTGATGGGTCCTCTTCGAATGAAAAAGAGAACGAATGAGCGGGAGCTGGTAAACCGGTGTCAAAGTGACGCTATTCAAAATATGTCAGAGCAACAGAAAGCCAGCGAGATCGAGAGACGCGACTCTTACCGGGTAAGATTTAACGGCCAGCTGCTGTATCACAGACCACGCGAGCTGCAAAGAAAGCAAAGAGTAAAATACATGAAAAAGAGTGAGTGTTGGTATAACGGTGGGGAGGAAGGATGGTTGAAAGAAAAGACAGTCACTTTGAGGCTCCTAGGAAGCCCTGTTTCCCAAGTAAAATTGAAATTATAGTTCACTCGATGCGTAAACCAGGTCAATCTCGGCAATTGCCTCTCTCAGAAAAAAACTTGAAACCATTACTACGAAGTAAACGCCTGGATACCGAATAATGAGCTTGAATACATCCTTTCTTTGGTGAACATTGTGCTATCATCGAAAGCAATGAGTATTCAGAGGTGATCAGAACTCTTAAGGCTCGAAACTACCTGCGTGGGCATGACGGCGCAGTAAAGAGTAACATGATGATTAATATTGAATAGTCAGGTCTTCGACTGCTTTGTACTTCATGGCCCCCTAACGATTCCTTATCAACCCACGATGTGCTCATATTGAGAAGGTGGACCCGACGCACCCAATCAGTGGAGCAAAATTTTGACACAACAACCGTTGATTGGATAGACTCCACTGGTTATCTCGGGTTTACAGTTTTTACTCCGGCTTACCCGCCGAGGCCTAAGATTCAACTGTAATGTGCCAAGGCCACCCCGATCGGCAAACCAGAAATAAGTGATTCAAGTGGACAGGGGTGCGCAGAGATAAAATGACTCCGCTACGTGCATTTACAATCTAGAAATTGCATGTATATCCATAGTCAAGCACTATGTGATTGGTGAGACTGGGTTCGTTCTATCCGCCTTGGTTTCGGTGGGGTGTTCATTCTTTAAAGAATCCCCCTCCTGAGGCGGGGTAGATAGGAGTAGATATCGAAATGAGAGCATATAAGAACACAGCCTTGCCGTTGCAAAGATATTTTGTCCCCCTTTGAGCCACATTGATTTTTTCATCGTCAAAGGATCCAAGATTCCTCTTACTTTACAACGCTCCTCGCGTATACTCTGTCATAATGACCATTCAACAAAAGCACCCAGAGACCTGGGAAACCAAAGTAGCGATTCCAAGGGCAATCCGCGATGCTTCCCTAGCCAAAGTGACGCCCCCCTTGGCTGGACTCTCTGATACCCTCCCGCAGAGCTCCCTGGGCCTTCCAAAACAGATTCTCACACCTAGAGAGTTCGATCTTACGGAAAACTACTCGGTGACTGAGCTGCTTGCCAAACTCCACAGCAAGGAACTCTCGTCTGAGGAGCTCACAAGAGCTTTTCTCCGTCGAGCCGCCGTTGCGCAGAGCGCGACCAATTGCCTGACAGACCTGCTCTGGGACGGTGCGATCGAAAGGGCACGATATCTTGATTCCCTTCCCGTTCCAGTAGGACCTCTTCATGGCCTGCCCATATCGACAAAGGAACATCATGGCGCGAAAGGCGGAAATGAAACGGCCAATGCATCTTACGTTGCATACATTGGGAAGTTTCAAGGGTCTACCGTCTCCCTCGACATTCTCTGGGATGCTGGCTGCGTATTCTTTGCCCGGACAACACAACCTCAGACAATCATGCACCTTGAAACAGAAAGCAATATTTATGGACGGACAGTGAACCCATACAACAGGCTATTGACATCGGGAGGAAGTAGCGGAGGAGAAAGTGCCTTAATTGGCATGAGAGGCAGTGTCTTGGTAAGAGTCTACTTATTAATTCTTTGCAGAATGCTTACATGGTGATAGGGTGTGGGTGGTGATATCGGGGGTAGCATCCGATGCCCAGCTGCTCACTGTGGAATTTACGGGTTCAAGTTAGTATGTCAAATTGATAATGAGCATTCTTGTTGCTAATGAAACACAAGGCCGTCAGCCCATAGGCTACCGATCGCGGGTGGAACTGGTCACATGGCTGGAAGAGAAAGTATTCTTTCTACTAATGGGCCTATGGCAGCCGATCGGGATTCTTTGGAATTATTCATGAAAGTGATGCTTGATGCGGAGCCTTGGAAACTGGAGCCATCAATCAGGGTGGCTCCCTGGACGCCGTATGAGTTCACTCGGCCATTGAAGGTCGCCGTGCAATGGTGGGATGGTGTTGTGAAACCTCATCCACCCATGATCCGCGCGCTTCGCGAAGTTTCCGAGGCATGCAAAAAGGCAGGAATGACCGTTGTCGACTGGGAATGTCAATCTTTAGATCACAAAAAGGGATGGGAGATACTCACCAGTCTGTATTGGCCAGACGGTGGAAAAGAGGTCCTTGGTTTGCTGGAGTCGGCTGGAGAGCCCATCTTGCCTTTGACGAATTTCATCATTAAGGATCAGCCAACTGTCAAAGAGCTGACAGTCACTGAGCTGCTCAAGGTATGTCCAGCGGATCTAAACTTTAGTCCCGAGCATGAGATCTGACAATTCTCTTTTTTCATAGTTATGCGCTGAGCGAGAAGCTTATCGTACTGCCTATGCCCGTCACTGGACTAGCACTGGCAAACAAGATGGCCATGAAGTCGACATAATTCTTTGTCCTCCTTCTTTTGGTGCTGCGACCCCACATGAGCAGTCGCGATACTGGGGTTATACCTCGATCTGGAACCTATTGGATTACCCAGGTGTTGTTTTTCCTGTCACGAAAGTTGACAGAGAGAAAGATGGCAAAGATTCCGCATATCAGCCAAAGAACGAGGAAGATCAATTCGTATATGACTTGTACGAACCGGATCTGTATGATGGCTGCCCGATCAATCTACAGATTGTTGGACGCAGACACCACGATGAAAAGGTGCTTGCGGCACTAAAGGAGGTTGAAAGGGCGATGGGAAAACACAAGGGATAATTTCCTCCCCAAGATTTTGAAATTGAGCTTGAATCGCAGTACTGTTGTTTCAAGGCTCGACATTTTCTGAGATACCTAGCTTAAAGGACTTAAATAGTCGTCGTGCAGGCCTTGACGGCTGTCAGCATCGGGATTACATGAAATTTGTGGCTCGTGATATTGCAGCTACGTGCAAATGCCAAGATAGGAATGCTCGATGGACTGTCTTTCTAATTAATGCAATTCTACGCGATCGTCCACGAGGGTATTAAATGGACGTGATTAAAGGCTCTTGAGAGGGTGCTTGGTATAGGAAGCGTAAGAAAGATTGAAACAAGCATTGGTCTAAGTGTCAATTGCTGGTTCACAATTCAGAAGAATTCTACCCCAGCTAGGATCTTTGACCTGCTCAAATCCGGCTTCTCGCCTTCATTTACGCTCTATCCATTGCTTACTTGCCCTGCTCAACACAATTTCTCTTTTCAATTGCATCATATATTTCATTTTCATGTGGTACCCAGTACATACGACCATAGGGTGTGGAAAACAGGGCTTCCCGTCCGCTCAGCCGTACTTAAGCCACACGCCGGTTAGTTAGTAGTATGGTGGGTGACCACATGCGAATCCTAACTGTTGTATGTTTTTGTTTCTTTTTTTATTGGCATGGAAAAACCCCCCGTCCTGCATTTCATTTAGTAGACTTTCAGGCTTGATCTGTCAAGTCCCTTTTAGGACTAGTGCGTTCTGTCCTGTCTATTTCAGCCTCACTTTGTAAATCCTCCTTCTCTTCTCTGTCGCTACCCTTAATAACACAGATACGTACTCTTATGCTTGCTTCTCTCGCATTCCCTTCTGGTCGTCGTTGCTTCTCCCAACGCTGCGGACCAAGTGAGTTCGTAACAACTCATTGCTATTAAGATAAGTTTGCTCAAGGTGGGAGAAGGTGAGCAGGAGCAGAGTGGTTCACCCACAATTACTTCCGCTATAAGCGAGACGAGCGGGATGTTTCTGTGACAGGATTGCATTAGTGGATGCGTGCGTGCGTCGCTGCTTGGGCCGTGCCCTGAAGGGCATAGGCCAGCAACGCGATTTTCGACGTTACCCGACGCCGGCTCTGGCACTTCAAACCAAAACGAAATTTACTAGCTCTAATACTGGCGCTGTAAGAGTGCCGGTTAATATTGGAGAGGATCCTGCCTACTCAATGAGTTTTCACCCCCCCCCCCCCCCCCCCCCTCTAATAAATACTCAAGCCCATAAGTAAGCTGCGCCCCATCAACAGTTCCAAGGCGGCTGCAGGGTCGAAATGCAGGGTTCTAAAAAACTTGACTATCCGTGCCCAGTGGACCCTACCACTCATTCAGGGGACTACTGGGCACGGATGCTCTATAAGGGCAGAATCCCCCCAGGTGGCGCACCCTGTGACTGCTAGTGTCTGATAAAAATGCATCCCACGGAGGGACACAAGAACCTAATGCACGATATCTCACTGGCACGGACAATTTCTTCTCCAAGAGTACTCCGCAGTTCGCATAACTTTCTCTTCTCTCTATCTCCCCGCCTCTGGACGAATCACCTAGATACTCGCATCTCTTCTCTGCTATATCCCGTAGCGTTTCTCATGCTAGCTGGCGACCCCGCCTGCTGATAGTCATCATGGTATTTCAGCAGCTCCGACGCACAAAAAGTGGCCTTCTCCGACGCGACACTCCTTATATTCCTGAGCAGTGCTATGCCACCTGCAGTATGTTATATCCCCCGAGAGGTGCGCAATGCGCAGGACATATAGACTAAATACCCGTCGCGATCACGCAGACCTCCCCGTGATAGTCTATGAGTCGGAAGGAAATTCGAGTGCACTTTGCCAGTCGAATTCAACCTTCTTGCAAGACATTGGCTACTGCAACTCTTGTATCGACCTTTTTTCGAACGTAACCACCGACACCACTGTGCTCACAGAGCTCCAGACAGTCCTCACATACTGCGATAGCATTAACTCGACTGAGAGTAACAAAACCAAGATCCAGTCCCTGCTGAGCCAGGAATCAGCCTTGGTTGCCTCGGCAGAGGCTCTAAGTGCTTCGCTTGCTTACCTGGGAGTCTCTGCCTCCGATACAACGACCACCCAGTCCTCCCTTTCAACGACACCCGACGTGAAGACTAGCTCGGTGAATCCAACTACAGTATACGAGACGGGCTCAGCACAGGCAACGGCAACCAGCTCAGGAAGACAATCCAATGTTAGTACTATTGTACCAGCCGTTGTGTTGCCGGTATGTGTGGTCAGCCTAGCGGTGGTGTTGGGTTTCTTCTTTCTTCGCCGTCGACGAAGTCAACAGTCCAGGCCACCTCCCGCCGATGATGATCATCCCCTGCCCCCCCCAGAGGACAAACCACAGTTGCATGCAGATGAGTTCCGGCCGGAACTCGAAGCTACAGGTCTTCATATTGAGGACAAACCACAGTTGCATGCAGATGAGTTCCGGCCGGAACTCGAAGCTACAAGTCTTGATATTGTACGGAAGGTCGACCTGTACCCGGTGGAGATGCCAGTGCGTGAAGAGGTGGCCCAGGAGCTAGATGATAAGGTCTAGTGTATTCGCCAGTGTTCTTAAATAACTTGTCGAGGACTTCACGGTCGGAGGCATACGATACGTAGTTGGATAACTATTGGTGGCCGATCACGAGCTTAGAACAAATATCAATTTGTCGTTCTAAAATATGAGTAAATATGCATAGATTGGCCGTCGCATTGCTACCACAATGCTACCGTTACAGAACCCTGCATAAGCTTTTGACATTCGAGATCCGAGGGAATGGGTATGCTAGGCAATCGGATTCTGAACATGGTGCGGTTACTGCAGCAGTATAGGCTAGAAACCCAAGCTCGCGGCAGACTAGTACATTGAGTACAAAGAGACTGGCTTGGTGCATTTGTGTTGGTCAGATCGACACCCTATCACTTGGCGCCCCTGGGGATCAGCCTATGGGGCCCGAGCACCAGTCACAACTAATGGTAGCAGGCCTCTCCTCATTTTCTGCACATCATCGCAGCAACGAGGCCCAATTCCCGCCTAATATTCCGGATCGACTGGGTGGCGGGGAGGCCATAGGAACAGAGCGGTGTTCGTTTCTCTACCGCATTTCTGGTTCAGAATAAACTCGCTGATCGGCAAATCATCGGGAACTGGAGGCGGGTAGAATATCATGATGTAAAGAGGATATAGCTGCGCAGGGTGCAGGCTAGAAAGCTTTTCAAGGGGCGGAAATCAAGTCTTTTTTAAATACGGCTTTTCATTTCAGCAGGATTGAGCCTCGCCTGACGGTACTCGCTTCATTTTGATGGGGGCCGAATGTATGGTAGGTCTCGATTGGATGTTCACTAGACAAGTGGACATTGGCAATTGACCAGCTGCTCACGCGAGCGTGAGTATAAAGAGAACCCGCCCGCCCAGTCTTCACCATTATGATCCACCAGTATCTTCTTGTCCGCATATTTACCTCTTAGAGACTGCTGTTCTCCGCGCTCTAAATTATTTACTTCCATCGCCACCTCAGCACTATGTAGTTCGGTTTTTCTCAAACCTGGAGGGTATGTTTCGTTGAAAGCACACCAGGAGCAAATTCATCAACCGGCATGTCTTGTCAGATTGGAGGCTATTTTCTCAATTCTTCACAACACCAGGCAGAGGAGGTACTAGAATGAAATACAAACCAACGGGGTTGTATGATGTAAATCTGCTGCGGGGGAAGTCGTTTCGGTGTTTTCTGGAAGGAGGCGGGACTGATTGGTGTCTGGTACCTATGTACCGGATTTCCTTTAACGATTCTTGGCTTCCTTTTCCGGATTAGTGCTCACCATCTCGCCGCTTTTACTCACTGAATAGATCTGAGCACGGCCTCAGGCGCAATGATTTGATCACTGCGCCCTCGGCCGTGCTCACGCTCATGCTTAGTGAGCCGGGCCTGAGCAGACTATTAGATGTTACGGGCCCAATTTGCCCGCACCTCAGAAAGTGTCCGGAAGGACCGTGAATTACGTCAACGGCTAGGCCGAGGGCCGAGGATGAACACCCTTGCACATAAAGTTTAGTGGCTCAAAGAGCTCTCATTATTTCTACGGGTCAATCATATGTGTTGTGTGTTTCCTTTCCGTCTTATCTCCTTCCCTTATTTTTGTTGGCTCCGCATTCCCCTCATTCAGTAACGTGAAGTTCGACTTACTCGCTTATCGCCGCTTGCTTGTTGTAATCGGAATGGAAAGGCTACAAAATCAGCGGCAGGTTGCATCGAGTGGTCGGATTTGGCCTCCACGTCCACGCAGAGCAAAATACATTGCCCAAGCTTGGTATTAGTGGTGCTTTCTGTCATAAATGATTGACAGGCTAACTTAAGCTTTGATGGATAGTACAGAGTGCCAAAGAAGGAAGATAAAGGTGTATTCTGCCCCAGTTCAGTCTGAGTTGGCCTTGGGCTCATTGCTTGCTTCAGTGTAGCGGAGAACAACCATGTCGAGGTTGTACATCTGGTCGAAACCGACATTGCACGTACGGCCGATCTGTTCCCTATAATTGGCCCATGGAACAAGAAAATTTAGCGAGGTCTCCTACTCCAGGGCAACGAGGGGAAGCTTTCGCTTCGGTAAGACGCAATTACACTAACGTTCTCACATAGAATGCACAAGGGAAGGGAAAGCGTTGCGGCTGCCCCAAATCTATTCCATCAAGAAATATTTGATGCGACGCCTTTGTATGTCCCTGTTGATGCATCGGGTCATCCCTTCTCTTCAGTCCATAATCTAAAGTCTGACTCTTTACCCTAGAGATCTTGGGATATGCGTAGATGCGACAAGATCAGGGGCATTTGCTCATCCATCGGATCCTACACCTCAGGCATCCTTGGAATTTGGTTTTCCAATTTTTTCTCCCGAGTCAATATCCGGTTGCTCAACAGACAGCACGCATTCCCGATACTTTTCGTCCTGCCTGTTCACAGAGCCCAAGCTTGGTGTTCTACTTAAGTTCTGGTTCGACGAGCTGGAATACTATTACCCAATTGTCGACAGGTACAAGTTCTATTCTGACCTGAATCTGCTTTTCTCAAATCACCTCTCCTATGAAGACGGCGTGCCACAGGTACCAGCTCAGCGCGAGTATATCATCCTTGCCGCGTTAGCCTGCGAGATGCTCGCAGTTGCCACTTTTCTCGGTGCTGGTGCCGAACGAAATCAACGGCTCCAAGGCGGTGGTTATTTTGTCCATGCCTCACTATTATGGCACCACGAAAGCCGTCGACTACTCCGCAGCTATTCGTTGGATGGACCCCGAGACCTTTACGTCGTTTGCCTTCACGTACTGGAGGTCATATATATGACCATGTTGCAAAGAAGGGGTGATATGTCAAGAGCAATGGTGCTTGCAATTGATGAAGCCTTTGCCACTGAGCTAAACAACGAACAGTTGTGGACGGCTTGCACACAACGAGAACAAGAATATCGCCGACTGCTATGGTGGACGGTGTACTTTTTGGACCGCTGCGTCGCCTTTTTTGTCAAGCGGCCCTACATTATCCATGACGCGGACTATGTGGTTTCATGCTTCATGGAACAATCGCTGGATACTTATCTGTCTGATCCGTTGTTGCTTACCCCGGTGAACCTGCCTCACTTGTGGCAATTGCCGTCAAATCTTACGGAAGACTGGTTCGTCTACCTGCAGTTTAATGTCCGCTGGAGCAAGATTGCGACGCGAGTTTGGGACAGCTTTTTCTCATTGCGAGGATGCAAACACACCAAGTCTGATGAGTTTGAGTTGATAGAGGCCCTTCTGACGAAACTATCGTATGATTTGCCTTCGAGTCTTAGGTGGAATACCCAAAAAACACCTACTTTGATTTCACCGGGTAGCCAGGACATGTCCCTGCGTTTGCAAATGATTATTTTCGAGGTATGTACCTATGATATAATCTCACGCATTAATCATTCTGGTAGAACTAACAGGGTGAAGAGGGTCGGTATGCTTCGTCTTCACTTGCACTTCCAGATTGCCCAGACAAACAAGAGGCAATTTGCGCGGAATGACCAGTGGCATACAGCGGGGGCCGCTCAAGACATTGCGGCTGCCACTATAAATTCCGTATCTGCGTATTTAGCTGCCAGGAACGATATCCGACCTTGGAGTACATATGGGAGCATTATTCTGGTTGAGGTTTCCAAGTCGATCGCACTAGTCGTGAAGGCTCAGACAGTCCCGAAAAACGCAACCTCCATGGTCATGAGCTCAATTATTAGGGCACATAAGTGCTTACAACGGATGGTAAAGATGAAGATTGAAGCTGCCGAGATTGGTACACAGCAACTAGGCTCTTTATTGGATGACCTAGCGGATCATTGTTCGAATCCTTTTGCCCAAAGTCTAAGTTTTGAGGGGATTTCCGAGGATAACGGTTTCCTTCATGATCAGCATAAACATCATGACGACTCTGGTGTCGATCATTATAACACTCATTGGGGACTGGAAGAATTTTGGCTTGGGGATGATTGGGGAGAAGCTGGCTCTCCTTGAGGGGTTCCGACTAGTCAGTCTTGGAACGGCCAGCCTTGAGCATCACATCTGATCATCTACTAGTTGAAGTTTCGATAAGACATTTTGTTTGTGGCTTAGTATATTTCACGCAACAAGAGGCTAGCTGACAACTTTTGTAATGAGAATTAGGCCTTGAGATTTTTCCCAACATGAAATATGGGATATTTCGTACTATGATACTCACGGTGTTTTTTCCCACTGCAACTTAATCAATTTGTGATGGCTAGAAGGGCTTAATGCTCAAACCTTCTCTAGCATTTTTAACTGTCAGCGCGTCGGGAGCTGAGGATCAGAGGAGAGAAAAGAGCGTATGAGTACGGAAGAACACGAACAAACACAACAATCTGTGTATTGTGGGAGGTTGAGAGAAAAAGAAAGCAAAAGAGGTAGAAGCCCTGATCTATCTACAAGAGAGCAGTCACATGGTCTCTGAAATTAACGTATGTAAAGATAGAAAAGCCCTCCTGACCCCCTGCCTGGTCAAATCGTTGTATCGGTCCATGCTGGTTAGGAGTCCAAATGCCGACGACGGATGATCACGTTGACCTCGGACTTTCGCGGGTTACCAACCAGCTCCAACTGTTCGTCAAATTCTTGTCAGAACGAAGCGCAGGGTAGAATCGCCGGGAAAGGAACCGTAAACTAACCTGAAATGTACCAACCAGTGTAGCAATCACCTTGAATATCTCCAATGCGACAATGTTCTTGCCAATACAACTTCGAGAGCCCTGTCCGAATGACAGTTCTGTTCGCTCCATTAGCTTTCTCCTCTCTTCATATGATACACCACTCTCGTCTTTCCCTTGCATCCATCGTTCCGGCCTATATTCTTCTGCATCAGGCCCAAAAACACTTGTATCTCGGTTCGTCGTTCCAGCAGGACAGCCAACGTATATCAATCCTGGTAAGCTGCAGCCATTCGGAAGTGTAAGACCAGCCGGGCCTGTTACTCTCTGTAAAGTGGCCGAAGCGGAGTTGTGTAATCGGTAGGCTTCCTTGATGACGCCTTCTAGGTACGGTAAATCCTTAACGTCGTTAAAGGCTGCTGGAAACGCACACCTGGTTTGCTGGAGCTCTGTGAAAATCCTCTCCTGTGAGCCTGGATGTGTGGCCAAATAATAACAAAGCTCGTTAAAGGTAGATGCAGGACTTAGTCCTCCCGCAATAAAATTGCCAGATGCAGATACGACAACCTGCTCTTCTGTCATAAGATCGGGATATTTCCCGTGTGAGGCGACAAAGTGAGACAAAAGGTCGGGCCGCTCGTCAGATTCGGCCGCGAAATCTCGAATTCGGTCCTGAACCCTGGCCTTGACTATCTCCATGAATGGGGACGGTCTCACTCGTCTTAGAAAAGGATTGTCCTGGAATATCTTATGCAACCACGGCATTTGAGAAACAACACTAGCATAGTTGCGGAAGGCCTTTATCTTCCGAATTAACCCAAATGCATCTTTCCCGTCGAGACAACCAATCGGAGTTCCAAAGGTTAGGAGCGAAATCACATCGAAACAGTCTGTTGAGTCATTAACACTTCATATTGGTAAGTTCAATTAGAAAGGAGAGGCCTTTACAATAATGGCACCATAAGCTAAGGTTCAATGCCTTTTTGCTTGTTGCATGCTCTTGACAAATCTCCACAAAGCGGATCACCATCTGATCCACATAGGGCTCATATCCTTTTATGGAAGTCATGGAATAAGCGTTGGATACAAGTGTACGGTACTTAGAATGTGTTGGTTCGTCTGGAATGCTGAGGAGACTCGTAGTTACCCCAGATTGACGGAAAGGTATGTAAGCCGGCCCCTAATCCACATTCTAACAGTCAGCACGGTCGCGTCTCCCGCTCCTTAAGGCCAATAATCATTGGAACCCTACCTTGTTAAGCTTTGATCGAACATTATATATCACGGGTACGGCAGATGGATCTAGGACGGTTACGGAACGAGGTCCTGTCCTGATCACGCTGCCATAATGTACTTGTAGGGTACGGTAGAATGCTGTGGGACTTTCATAACCTTGTGCTGCCCAAGCAAACCAAAGACTCCACGCATTGCTGTAGCGTGCGATGAATGGACCAGGTATATGGGAGAGTCCAGCGCGCTTGCTGTTGAACACCATTGCGCCAAGCACTAGAATCGGAAGAAAATAAAGGAGCAGTCCCCATTGCAGTAGGAAGACTTCGGATAGAATGGACATGAACTCGACGATAGTTGCAGACATTTTAACACAAGGTAGAATATATTCAAAAGCCAATTGCATGTACTTAATCAAAAGATCTAATCAATTCTTCTTGAGTGCCTCTCAACGCGGAGGTGCTAGTTTCTTTTTACACAAATTCACCTACTCAAAGTCTTTTTGCCAAGGTTTAGGACACGGTCGGCAATGGAAAAGGAAACGGAAACGGGAAGGGCACAGGATCCTCGGGCTCGGCTGCGGCATTTTTGGGGAAAACCACTCAGGTTTACTAGTTGGCTAATCACATCTATTAAGTTATTTCCCATAATGGGAGGTTCGTGAGGCTCCACTCGCGATCAACGCCTGTTCTCGGACCTCTCTCCGCTCCGCAATTCCTCTCGAACGCCTCCTCAATGCCAGTTAGGCATGATCACCGCGACCCCAGGCATGATCATCTTGCCTCGCGTCTCAATCAGTCACCGGCTCAGTGGACTAGACCTCGGCAACTCGCAACAATATTCTCCACTTACAGATTGGCACAGAAGTAATACGGAACCGCAACACGGGAAGAAAAGCGGAAACGGAGCGAAACCTTGCTGTTCCTTCTACGGTACAATACATTCAAATCATCGAAGTGCCTGTTTTCAGTGTAAGGTCCAATGAACCTGATAACACTACTTAATATGTGCGTTAGGATTAGACCTGTATTTATAATACCGGATCCGCGACCCATACTCAACACAATACAACTTACACATGCTATAGGACAAAAATCAGACCCGAAAGTCGTGTATAAAAAGTCCCGTTGCTACTTTCCCACTACGTGAATTTTCAGTTTCTGTCTCAAATAGATCTTAAAAAGCAAAATCTACCTCCCAAATTTGCACGATGAGCACAACACAAACGTGCACTCTGAATGGAACCGCAGGGAGCGTCTCGACTTTTCCGCAGAAGCTGGATCCTGCTTTCTTAGCAAACTATGAGAAACTCTCACCGGAGCAGGCTGGTCACCTGCGGCATTTCCACAACCTTGCATCTCAAAGAGACGGCGAATGGAATTTGATGGGTTCCCAAGAGCCTGGCCAGGAGTGGCTCGATGCCTATCGTTATCAGCTTGCTACGATGGCCTACGCTTCAGGAGCTGCCCATTATCACCGCCTACCTGCCCTTAGGTCGACCTTTAAGGCCTTGCTGGAACGCTTGATTCAGAAAATGCTACGCCGAGACGTGTGGGGATACTGGTTCCTCACGAGTCATAGTGGGAAATTCGTTGACCCAGACATCGAGGAATTAAGGAAGCCATGGGCAGATCCGATCGTGAAGGAGAATATCATGGTAAGTTATGTCTAGAAACGATAAGAAATAGAGACTGATTTAAAAGTATTCTGGTCATCTTCTCCTTATGGTGTCACTATATACGATGCTTTTTAATGACGATAGATATAACAAGGACGGTGCCCTCACATTTAACTGGAACCCGATCTTTTGGGGTATGGGACCAGAAAAATTCTCATACACACGAAAATCGCTACAGAATGCCATTTTGGCTGAAATGGAGCGCGAGAAATGGCTGGGTGTCTGCTGCGAGCCGAACAGTATCTTTATTGTTTGCAATCAATTTCCCGTAAGAGACTCATCTCCGAAACTCATCCTCAATCTCTTATGACATACAGATCATTGCTTTTCGGTACAACGACATACAAGATAACACAGATATTGCTACGGAAGTCGTCAAGAAATACACTGCCGCGTGGAAGGCCAAAGGCATGACGCAGGAAGATGGGCTCTTCGCCCAGTGGTACTCCCCCAAACAAAACTGCAAAAAAGAGTCCACAGGTATTGGAAGTACTGCATGGTAAGGGAAATATGCTAAGCCAACCCCCAACACGCACGGATTGACATGATCTAGGAGTGCGGCTTTTATGAATTCCTGGAATCCAACTGTTGCGCATGACACTTTCAGAACGCAGGCTGTGGGCTTTCTCTCGTGGTCTGCTGAAGGTCGCATTAACCTTAACCCTAACGACGTGGCTTTCGCAATTAGGGATCTTGCTAAGAACGAAGGGGCTGATCCCTATTCCCCCAATACTGTCAAATTGGCACGCGAAAAAGTTCTTCAAAATCCTGGACCACAATTGCCAGAATTGCCTTACACACAACCATCGTTTGGATATGTCATTCAATGGGTTTCGGAAGTAGGAGACCAGACAACGTTGGACGGATTGCTGAATCACGTCGATAACTTCTTCCGACCGACTTGGCAGAACGGGGGGCTGTACTATCTTCCCAACGAGCGGCATTTTGACCAGGATGGAAACTGGACAGCAGTAGAGCCTTTTACTGGCAATAGTGCCATTGCATATGCACGGCTCAATGTTTTCGACGGTCAGAGGAAAATGTGGACCGAGCCATGGACACCGGAGGGCGTTGAAAAGTCTCCATACATCGATGGGATCGACTTGGGCAGTGGGATTGACTTCCTGAGAGGCTTGTGGTGCGAGTCAAACCAAGCTATGGTGGTCACTATGCGATCGTGGGATGAGGCAATGAAAAGGTGAGTGGGAATTTCCGTCATGTAAGGATTTAATACTAATACCAATCCTGTGTTAGTATCAAACTGCAGTGTTGTAATCTCCCTGTCGGCCATTATAGAATTTATCAAAATGGTGATTTGACTGAGACACACGATGTGATGCGCCCTGGAGATTTGATCGAGTTGGCTTTGGAGGTGACTGCTGCAGAAGTTGACCTGGTTGTATTACATATTTGAGACGGCTACGTTGGCCATTTGCTGGAAGAAGGAGGGCCATCTGATTGGCCAACTGACCAAGCGGTAAGGAGCTGCCAGCAACGCGCAGTGAAAGGAGGCCCAAGGACACTCCCTGGTGGAGTAATTTCGGCTGACATGGGAGTAGTGAGGTCTTGGTAAGTTCAAGGAGTTGCGAATCATGCGGTGCTTTTCAGGGTAGAATCGGGCAGGGCCAGGCACTCTATCGGCCTGCCCCGATATCATGGCCTAGCGTCCATTTTAGGCCGTAACAGGGCGTCTATTCTCACTCTTTCTGCCTTTTGCCTCGTGGATATATTAGCGAGGAAATTCTTTTATATTGATGTGGGTTGGGGTTACACAACATAGTCCCATTTTAAAGCCTTTGAGGCCATATTGCTCGACGAATCTAATGCAAATCAGCAACTTATTCAGCAAGTATTCTCAAAGAAGATCTCATTTAAACATACTTCATCCATAGATCAAGTACTTACGAGAACATTTCCTCGGTTTTTGGCAGTCTTATATGTTTTCCTCTAATAGCATCATCTTTCCTATGAGCGCCAAATACGTAGCCATCCTTCGCCCGTCGTTACTAGCCTTCTTCTTTGGCAACCTCATCCAGTTCAGCGAAGAAGGTTTTTATACCCATAACTATCGTACCGAATCTCGAAACATGCCAGGACTTAGGAAGTTGGGTACAGAGTAAGGAGGAGAAAAATTCCTAGTTGATTGGGACCAAAGACGGGGGCTTAAGTTTCAATTAATGTTTCATAATTTAGACGACTAGATCTTGTTCCTTCACTGACTAGTGATAAGCACCACGGCACGCTTTAAGTTTACGTCATTGTGCTCTAATGTTATAGGAAGAGATGAAAGATTAATCACCTCAGGAAGTACAGACAGTGCGATAATTGAGGGCCATCAAAATGTTGATAGGTCAAAAATCAGTGTGGGGAACAGATGCTGCTTCGGGGATGGACTGGGAGTAGACTGGGTGGTCAATAAATGCCTTAGAGTAATCAACCGGCCTCGGGCTCACTAAGCAGCTCATGAAGGTCACGTGATATGCCACTAGGGCTTAGTGAGCCTGAGTCTGAGCGCCCTCATAAAGCGGCCCCAACCAGAATAGGAAATCACCACCCGTCAAAGAAAATCCGGTACATATAGTGACCTATGATCGTAACATCTTGCCCTCCCAGTAGTACTTGGCCCCATCATTAATGCTCTGCGGGGGGTTGGCTGTCCTTTCAAGCTGGCAAATCATAAATATCGAGAGGAACATGATACCTGTTGTAAATGAGCTGGCTTTCAAATATTGGTAATATAATTGAATTCGACTGGAAATTCTGTCAATTCGATCGGCTACCATAGTTTTTTCAAGCTCCACAAGCCAAACCATGCTTGAACTATGTAACATCCACTAACTTCGAAATCTCAATTCGATAAAGCGAAGTGGCAAGTACAGCAGAGGTGACAGCACGAGAGCAATTTCGAACCCAAGATCCCCTGTCTTCTCAGCGAGAGGTCCTGTATACCAGATCTGACTCATACACGGGACAATCAAGCCAAAGGAAAGCCCAATAGCCGCTATTGCGGCTACTCCAGTCGGAAGCTTGCTTGATTTATCGCAGTCCTCTGCCGTGTATAAGTTGCAGTCAGCGTTGCGGAAGACAAAATGCTCAGTCGCGACAACACCGACAAAGGCCGCAGACCAATATGCAATGACATAGAGGAAATTCTCCAGGCTATCAAAGAAGGAGTTGGCGGCATAGATAGAAACCGGGATCGCGACCGCCGTATAGACGATGGTAAATAATAATCGCGGAACGCGTGCCATAATGGGAATGACAAGCTGAAAGTTCAACGAGATGGAATACATCGCGGCTGCTAGATTCCCTAAGAGGGAGAATGCGAGTAGAACGGAAACAAATTTGCCAAATCCCCCAGCGGGATGAAGCATTGCCTCTAAAACCCCCCCGGCGCTGTAGTCCGCGTTCCCGGCCGACCAAGATGAAATACTTGGCACAGCTGCACCGATTGCTGCACCGAGAACCATCAACGGCACTGAAGGAACTAGAAGTCCGGCATATATGTATGCAAATATTCGGTATGAAGATACACTCGGGTCACAATACACTGCGAAATCAGATGCCATTGCCTATCCCAGGTTAGTTTCGGTGGGGGGGCAATAGAAAGGATAAGGGTCACCAACCGCCCAAGGAATGAGGAACCCAGCAATAACACCCCCGAATGAGATGATCGTTGCAATTGCTGGCGGCTCCGTCGTGGTTTCTGTTGAAAGATGATGGCCGCCGACTCCAGTCGCAATCACGATCGCGAGCAAGGCAAAGATCCACGAATACCGCTCGAACTGATGCAAAAATCTGTATCCGCCAAAAGATATTATCATTCCACACAGGGCTATAATTACAATTCCTGCGGTCGCATTGATGCTTCCACCTGAGACTGCAGCCAAAGTCAGGCCCCCGAGTACACAGTCAATTATTCCAAAGCCGGCGATGGTGCAGAGGTTCAGCACGACAATTATAGAAACAAGATAGTAGCTATATCATTTCCGGGGTTGTCAGTCAATCCAAAGTCGTTAAGGGCACGTTAAGCTGGGGGGAAAATTACCCGAAAGTGAATCGAGCCTGCAGCATTTGCCGAAGTCCAGTTTTGGCACCGAATGTGCCTAAGAAGGCGGGTGGGATTGTGCATAGCAGACTGAAGAATAATATGACAAGGGATGAATCTCGAAGACTGAGACCATATGAGAGCGTTCCCACCATTCCCGTCACGATTCTAATCAATGTTAGAGAGAGAACTTGACTCTGGTAAAAGAATGCATAGACCCACGGAAGGAGATTTGTACTCATAGTGAACCACACGAAGAAAACATTAATGTAACGTTTGTCGACTCGCTCCTCCAGAGGCACTGGAGCAATACCTCGTAGCTCAACACCCCAAGATGCGACCTTGGATAACCATGCCCTTGGGGAGTGATCGGATTGCAGCTCGGCTGTGGCAACATCACTGTAGGTTGCCGTCGCTGGCGGCTTCTCCGTCGATTTGTCCATGGCAGATGTGAAACCCCAGAACTATTTCCAAGGATGGATAGACGGGGTAGATGCAGCATATGTGGGGAATCCCTTTTTGAAATAGTCTGCATTTCATTTGCCTCTAGTGGCTGGCTAGCTTGAGATAGACGTTGATAGGGATGCGATAAGAGCTGCTTGGGCAGGAAGGTTGCCTGCCGGAAAGATTGGAAGGTCTCGGAGCGATAATGCTCTGGTCTAGAATTGCTAAGATCCCCGGCAAACTGCCAACATCGCTTTCAAAGTTTACCTTCAGCGCTCTATGTAGGTCCCACCTGGGCCTTTACCGGGAGCACTTAGGTGGATGAAAAATGTATATTCTGGCAAACGGGAGAAAGCGCCGCCGGCTCCGCTTACGTGGTTAGATGAGGTCTTCACATTTTCGAACCCGTATTTGAATGTGTGTGTAATGTTTTACCAATTACCAATAATTGCCAAGCGGTACTTCAGAACCTCAAATCTGTAATTACTTGTCCTACAACAACTAAGTAAATGAGAAAAGTGGCCAAGGATATTCCCGAGTCCCCAGCTTATTGGCGATGCTCCACATCCAGAGTGGGACGACCAGCAGCTTCTAGATGTGCATTAATTTCTTCCAAATGATCCATGAATCCGCCCTTGAAATCATCCCAAAATTCGACCGGCTGGTGTTGCAGTTTCCCGCTGCGCTCGAGTGCGTAATCTGTCAACGAGACATGAGATGAGACATGCATCATGAATGCCATGGCCCCTTCACCAACCCGTTGAGGCAGCAAGTCTATACTGGTCGCTTCCTTCCATCGCTCGTAGGATTCACCATGTGGCATATAGCTTGGTTCGTAAGTGAGGCTCCCGGGGTGTAAGGAGGTAGCAGAGCCCGGCCATGTTCCATAAGTCATGCCCATGATCTCTGTCGCGACGTTCCGATGATAATATGGTGGTCGGAAGGTATTGCGCGTGACACTCCATTTCGGAGTGAAAACTAAAAATTCGGACAAGGCCACTCCTGATCGCTTCGATTTCGCTGTGAGCACACAGTAGATGGAAGGATCGCTCTGGTCCCGGTCGACGGTAGCGGTGTTGATAAAGTTTTCCATGGCGTATTTATATGGAGCGTAATTTCCATGCCACGCGACAACATCGAAAGGGGTATGGTCTTGTTCGTAGACAAACATGTTTCCCATCAACTTCACAACAATCTCCCATTTAGACTGATCGATGTCGAAACTGGCGGTAGGGGTCTCGAAATCACGAGGCAGGGCCATGCCATTAGATCCGACCGGTCCCAACTCCGGAAGCTCGTAGTGGCTACCAAAGATCTCCTGGATGTATCCTCGGGCAGTGCCGTCCGGTAGGGTAACTGTGAATCGCATACCGGCTTGGATCACAACTAGCTCACCAGAGCGTACCATCATGCGTCCGAACTCTGTTTGGATATCCAACCTTCCCTCCTGGGGGACGATTAGAAGATCACCGTCGTTATTGCAAAATGCTTTGTTGGTCATTGACGAATTGGCGGTATAGATATGCACGGCCAGACCTTCCTTTGATGCAGGATCGCCGTGGCCACTAATAGTTTTCCATCCTTGAATGAAGTCGATGGAGTTTGATGATTCGGGAAAACTAAATGCATCCCATGCCATATCCTGCGGGGTAAAAGTGACCTTCTCATTGCTGGGTGAGAAGTTGGCTTCGATGTCCGGGTTTCTCGGTAGTGGATTCAGTTTTTTGTGAACCACAGACGGTCGGATCCGATAGAACCACGCATGGAGCAGAGATGCTCGCAAGGATACAAAGGGCGTGCCGTTAAGCTGTTCTGATACGAGGTCGTATTTGCATCTTTGGGGGGTATTGCAAGCTCTTGGCAATGTACCAGGGATTGCTTCCGATGCGAATCGGTTTCCGAAGCCCACTTGATACAAATAGGGATCCTCCTTTGTTGGCGTGGATGAGAACGAGGCAGTCGCAGATGCGCCACGAGCAGGCATATTGATACCTGGGTGACGAACACAGAGAAATGAAAGCGAAGGTGACTTCCCGAAGTCCATGGGGAAGGAGTTTAACCTTTTAGGAAGGACCGGCTCCCCACTTTTAACCGCAACTTTGACCCCGATCTTCTTATCTCAGTATCGACCCCACTGTCCGCCGCAGGCGACCGGCAGGCGACCGGCAGGCAGACTGATTGTCTTACTGCGTTTGTCAATAAGTTCGACCTCTCTCTTTCTCTCTCTCTCCTGCCGGCTCCAGGGTCCATGAAGGCAGTAGGCACGGCTTAGCTGGATACGCTCCAATCATCAGAGTTCCATTATCCCGAGCATTCCCCAACCTTAAAAGGCACTTGAAATTCGCATGCATCGATTGTCCTGGTGTCATTCTACCAGACATTCGAAATGGACTATGCTATATTTCCACCCCGAGTGTTTATTGGCCTTGCCCTCCTGGTCGTCACGGTCGGGGTGCTATACTGGAAACACGTCAATAAATCAAGGAAGCGTCTCCCTTTTCCCCCCGGGCCCCCGGGGAGTCCAATCTGGGGTCATTTACAAGTCATCCCCAAAGATCACCCTGAACACCAATTTGTGAAGTGGGGAAAACAATACAACTCCGACATACTATATTTCAATGTTCTCGGTCGCCCCATGGTTGTAATCAACAGTGTTGATGCAGCCCATGATCTAATGGATAAGAAAGGCGCGAATTATGCCGATCGCCCTCGCTTCGTTCTTTTCGAAGTAATGGGATGGGGTGTCACCCTCACTTTTCTTCGGTGGTCGCCTCGATTCAAGCTCCATCGGAAGCTCCTTCAGCAGTCATTCACCCAAACGGCATGCAAGCCATATCGACCTATCCAGCAGGAGGAAGCCCGTCGGGCTGTCAAAGCCATTTTGCACAAACCACAAAACTGGGAAGTGCTACTGCGGCAATTTTCTACTGCTGTTGTATTACGTATTGGATTCGGGATTGATATCCAGGAAGAAAATGATCCCTACGTCCAAATGGCAATTAATGTCGAAGAAGCCACTGGCAAAGGTGGTGTCCCGGGCGCGTCGATCGTCGATTTCTTCCCTATTTTCCGCTACCTACCAAATATATCCGAGAGGCTCTTTACAGTTTTCCAGCCTTTGGTCCATGCCCGCCGCTCAAAGCCTACTATTCAGCAGCTACACGATGTACCTTGGGATGCAATGGAGTCATCTATTCGGTCTGGCGTAGCGACTCAACCATCTTTTGTGCGGAGCCACTTCGGTCAATATCTTTCAAATGAGAAACTTGGCAAAACTAACGACGTCACTATTGCCGACCTGAAAGGTGCCGCTGGGGCTATTTCGATCGCCGGTGGCAACACGACATGGTCGACCGTGATTGTGTGTGTCCTTAACCTTATGATACACCCGGAAATTCAAGTGAAGGTACAAGATGAGATTGACAGAGTGGTTGGGCTAGACAAAAATGGAGATATTGCTCGATTACCCAATTTTGAGGATCGAAAACAGCTGAAATACCTTGAAAACGTCATCCAAGAGGCAACACGTTGGGCCCCTCTATCTCCACTTGGTGTGCCCCATGCCTCGCTTGCCGACGATACCTACCATGGTTACTTCATTCCAGCTGGATCGGTGGTATTTGCCAATGCCTGGGCTATGTCGCGGGACGAGCGCTTCTACTCATCGCCGGATGATTTCAACCCAGACCGATATCTTCCTCATATGGAAGGTGGAAATGGGGAACCTCTCCCTGAAGGACCCTTTGGATTTGGAAGAAGAGTTTGCCCCGGGCAACATCTGGCTCTCGCCGGGGTGTATATCGTTGTCGCGACTTTGCTGGCAACTATGGATCTGAGATGCCCAGTTGATGAAAGTGGTAAAAGGATCGAGCCGCGAGTGACATTCTCAAATGGACTGAGTGGTGTCCCCGACAGTTTCCCATGTGTCATTACTCCGCGATCAGAAAGAGCCAAGGAGATACTGTTGAAGTGCTGAATATACCAGAGAATTCCACGCTATGCGCTTGCTTACTTGAGGAAAATGTCATAAGCTAATTTCTCCCTAATGCATCATATCAAATGGGCCACGAAATAATGCTTTTCGGATATCTGATACCTCATTTCAGATGCTTGTTTTTCTCTTCAATAATGGGATTGTTCAAGCCTAAAGTCTCAATTTTCAATAGGTAGAGCAAATCCACCGCGAACCTGTTCGGCGCAGTCCTGAAGAAGTTTAGCGCCTCGTTTTAAGACACCTAGGAACGCGATGTTGTCAGTTGATGAGCAGCAATGAACCAAGGCCTGATGAAGGCTCTTACCACTCATGGACAGAAGAGAATGCGTTGACCCTTCATAAACTTCAACATCCACTTGATTGCTTCTGCCAGTTGTCTCCCAGGCCCTCTTCAATTGTTCCGCGTAAGCCTGCGCTTCTGGTGCGAGGAGATCCTGACCAGAAACAGCTATCCATGTCCTCGGACTTTCAGCCAGTTGCTCGGGTGGTGCGAAATTAGGAGAAGCATCCCAGTTTGAGGTATCAGATGGGTTCGGGAGATACATGCGTCGGTACCACTCCATCCGGGCTGGAGTCAACCATGGCGCATGTTGATTCCGCTTCCAAATAGTTGACACTGAGGCGGTGTTATCAATAACGGGGAGAACAAGTACTTGAAAGCAGATATTAATCCGGGGCTTCAGTTGTGAAGCTTTAATTGACAGCACCGCTGCCAGATTTCCGCCGGCTGACGTTCCTCCGATCGAGATGCGCGTGTTGTCGACGTTCAGTGTGCGAACCCCTTCTGCGCTATATGCCCACTTCAACGCGTCGACCGCGTCTTCAATTGCGGCAGGGTACGGGTGCTCGGGCGCTAGACGGTACCCGACCGTCACCACTACGCAACATGCGGTCGCGCAAATCGAAGTGCAAAGGTCATTCCCATCATTGATTCCTCCGATCGACCAGCCGCCGCCATGGAACCAGATGTGCACTGGCCAACCATGACTCGGCTTTTCTCCCTCTGGAGTGAAAACGCGAATTTTGTACTTTCCACGGTTGATATCCTGAGTGCCTGCTGTTTTTGTGAGTGCCGACTCCGTAGATGGCCAGGGCCGCTTTGCTTTTCGAGCTGACCCATCCCATGGTTTTCGATCATCAGGGATCACATATTGAAAGTAGCTCTCGTGGAACTTGATATATTCCGGGTCTAGCAATGGACGGACCGTTGGGTGAATTGGCTGGTAAGCTGTAGCTGATTGCTCTGAAGCCATGAGTGATGGTACTTTCCGGCAAGAAAATGTGAGACCTGATCAAATCCGAGAAAATTTCCTGCAAACCAAATAGTTGAAATCTCAGAACGAGAATATAGTGTGTTGGGAACTATCTGATGGGCAACTCCGGCAGGCAAAATCCTTATCAGCCAGGATCCAAGGTTTCCCCGCTTTGAGCTGGATATATGTCAACCAGCATGCATCTGGACTGTCTCCTTATGTCTGATTCTTTTTTTTTTCATTTCCACACTTCCAAACTTTTAAGCCATGTCGTCTGATCTCCAACACGCGTCGTCAACCTCATACGCTCGTTCCGGCTTCTCAAATCGCATGGGATGGGGTAAAAGACCAGCATTGCTTATCATCGATGTCTGCAAGGCCTACTGGACTGAGGGATCGCCTCTTTCACTTTTGGGGAACCCAGCTGCAGAATTGGCGCCGAACTCGATGAGACAATTGCTATCAGCTGCGAGAGAAGGGGACGTTCCTGTAATTTGGAGTGAGGTGAAATATTCAAGAGCAGACATGAGCGATGCGGGATTGTTCTGGCTGAAGGCCAAGCCTCTAGATGTCTGGTTGAAGGGCGACAACAGAGGGCTTGCTGATTATATGGATGGCCTTGAACCGGCTTTAGACGACACTGTTATTGTGAAAAAGTACGCGAGCGCGTTTTTTGGTACAACTTTGGCTACTGAGCTTCAGGTATGTTCCAATATCAACAGGTATAATTACCGTCAATTTTTAAGATTCACTATTTCTTAGACCCTTAATGTTGATACACTTGTTATCTGCGGGGTGAGTACATCGGGTTGCGTGAGGGCAACCACGCTCGATGCAATGCAGCACGGCTTCAGACCTATGGTAAGCAGATCATCTGTCGACCGGATTCTCTTCCCGAATAAATATGAGATCTAACATTTATAAGGTTGTAGGTTCTGCTTGTGGAGATCGCACAGCCGAAATTCAAAATGCGAATCTATTCGACCTCGATGCAAAATACGCAGATGTTGTATCAGAACAGGAGGCCATGGAGAATCTTAGAAAGAATTGGTAATTGTTTATAGTATGCGCTGCGATGATATTCACCTATCATGTTGACTACATCCAAACAATTTCTACCACAGAGGTCAGATTTCTTTACTCTTTCGTAGTCTGGAGGCTCTTGTACATGTAGAGTCAAGCACTCGCACCCATTTAAATGCTGCAAAGGTTATGCGAAGAACTATTACATGGTTCCTTGATTAAGCTAGAGTTGCAAAATCGAGATTAATAGAGCCCATAAATATGTCGCTCCAAGGATAAGCTTCGAATTCCATTAGCATCACGTCCGCCAGGAATGGATCATTCAGCCGAGGCAAAACTCTTGGTGAGAACTGCTGTATCTCACTCCCAGGTGTAAATAATCCATCAAGTGGGGAGCTTCCGGCTAGATCAGTCATTTTAGTTTCAGTGACCCGGTCGGGGCCCCTTGCACTAGCTCTGCAGAGAGCTTTGTTCCAACGCCGAGCAAGGGGCCAGGCATGCTGCAACTCCCCCAGCCCCGCCAAAGATTTCCGGAGAATCTCCTCAGCCCTAGGTGCAGTAGTTGGACAGATTTCTGGTTGTTGATTTAGATGGTTTGCCAAAGAGCCGCATACGTAGACGCAAAAGACGATCAGGGCTGGGAAGCCTTGGTCAGGGGACCGAAAGTCAAAAAATGCGTCAATTTGTTCGTGGAGAATTATCATATTCTCAAATAATTCCGTTGTAACAGAGCCCAGGTTGCAAGTTTCATGTCCATATTGCAAATATTGATCGCCTGTCTCGGAATTTGATCTGTCGTGGAGATATCTTCGGCGTAAAACAATATTACTCAATCTCAACACCATCACAGCCGATAGATATGCCAGGTCTAGTCCTTTCGATTTGAACCCTCGGAGGTTCCAGATTGACCAACAATGATGTGCTGGGGTGTTTCTTTCGAATTCATCTAGCGCCATCGATAGCCTTGCATATTCCTCTCTGCTCAATTGCCCTTCTTCGTCGGGAAGTTCTTGCCCTGTATCAGTGCCAACAACTCTCGCTACTTGGCCCCACAGATTATGTGTCTGTAAAAGAGTCGCGAACAAAGATCGCGTCACCGAATGGGCAAGTGATGGATCTTTAAGGGCTGGCAGTGTTCCAGCTAGGGGTACTCGAGGGTTGACCAAGTTCCCAAATGCAAATTCGTGCTCTGTACAGGGTAGAAGAGCGGATATATCACTATATGAGATTGACACAGGGGAACTCAGACCTGAGAGTAGATTGTTGTAGCTCTCAAGCATCCAGAATGTTCGCCTCCCAGCCTCCGCGTTTACAAATTGCTCAGCCGTCGCATCGTGGGGCAAACGGTAAGTCTCTTCCCGGTGTAATCGTAGGATTCCGGCCATAGTCACTGCAATGCCCATGTGCATCGAGCTCCGATGTTTGTCGCCTTTACCCCATTCTGCAATACTCAAAAGGAAAAATCCTTGCGTCGCTTCTAGGGTTGGAACATACATCTGCTCGGGCACTAGCGCAGCCGCCCGACTGAGAAACAAGTCGGTCGCACTCAAGCCATCCCCATATCGGGTGACTAGGCAAGGAGTGAATCGAGCTGAGATGCTCAAAATGCTAAACAGTAGAAAGCTGCTGACCGAATCAGGGTCTTTTCGTAGCCGCTCGAATAACAGCGTTTTTGGTAAAAAGCCGAGCTGGAAGAAGGACGTTGTGAATATATACACTCCTTCAATCAGTTCTTCGAAGGGCGGTAGAATTTCTCCAGCGTCTGGAATGAGAGTGGTTGAATAGTCTCCCGTTTCTCTCGTTGTCGGTGCCGGTAACGGTGCCGGGGATTCACTTGTCTGGAAAGTCCCGTCCAGCTCAGACGACGCAGGGACGGTTGTGACAGGGCCACTTCTCTGACGACCAATAGAGGTGCGAGTTCTCGGGCGACGGAAATCGCGATCTTTGTCCGGCTGGCCTCGTTGAAGAAATATACAGTCCTTCCCACTCTGCCGACACGACTGACAGGGTGCCCGGCCATCACTCACGCACTTGGTCCGGAGTCGGCGACATTCCCGGCAGGCTTTCGAGTGTCGAGTGAATTTATTGATTGGAACCTCCGTGGTCTGCTCCATTGCGGCTTGCATGATCTGGTTCTAGATGATCAAACACCTCATAAAATTGCCGGTGAAAAGTTGCCGCTATCGAGAGTTTGCCGGAGCCACGATATATAGCTGATCTCTTATCTCTCCAGAGGCTTACCCGCATCTTATTCTCCCTGATAAGGGCATATTCCGGCAATTTTTCAGATGTTTCGGCAATATTACCGGTCTTCGTGTTCAGCTCTCTGGCATATGTCGCGTCGCGGGCCTTTTAGTCCATTGCCAGCAAACATATACTTCCCAGCACTACCAACCCTTGTGACTGTTTTTGACCGGTCTACTGGGGACTTGAACCTTACAGTGACGGTTTATCTTGTGATGCAAGGTGTATCGCCAATGCTTTGGGGGCCGCTCTCAGATCGATGCGGCCGTCGCCCTGTCTTCCTGATCTGCCTGTTCATTCTAATGGGTTCTAGTATCGGGCTTGCGCTTTGTCCCACATTGGCATTTTGGTTACTGCTTCTCTTGAGAATATTCTAAGCTGGAGGTTGTGCAAGTACCATAGCCCTTGGAGCCGGCGTCATTGGAGACATCGCGACAAATGAAGAACGAGGTGGGTATTTCGGCATGTTTCACCTGGGACCGATGCTAGCACCTTGTATCGGGCCTGCAATCGGTGGTGCCTTGTCACAACACCTAGGTTGGAGGAATATATTTTGGTTTCTAGCGGCCATCTCCGGCGTTTGTCTTGCTCTGGTTGTGTTGTTCCTGCCAGAGACCCTGCGCGCTCTCAGCATCTTGAAGCTCTTGTCACCCCTTTGGCCGAGGAAAGGCGGCAGTCGCTGATTCAAATCGGGCGCCAGATCGAAGCAGAGAAGGAGGAAGTGAGATAGAAAGAGCGGGCAGAAAGGGTAGTACGCCGAGAATATAAGAGAGCAGATCTGGAGCTGAGAGAGGTAGACCTGGAGAATGCCACTTCTGAACGAAAGTATCCTCAGGGAAGACTTTAGGAGTCCGAAGAGAGAAGAAAACTGTTGGGGGAAACGATGCCGAAATGACATTACGCTGGGCGCATGGTAACGGGCTAGAGCCGCTCTATTTACATTTCTCAAGTTTCTAGTTTCTCTCAAAATCAAGCTTAGGGTAACGAATGGAGGTAACCCTAAACTCAGCCCGACCAACGAGGTATTCCACGTGCTTTCAATAATATCATGGACCTTATTGGTAGCTGTCATGTAAAGTACTACACCAATCACCATGGGTCTTATTAGCTTTGTATACAGTAATGGCTTACCTGACTCCATGCCATCTTGGCTCCGGTTCAACTCTCTTTGAATCGCGAGAGCGGATGATATGTAATGAAATGTATCAGTCCAATGCGCACATTTCAAGCCCTTGGTCAAGGCCTATGGAGAATCTTTCCAGCAAAATATGAGCTGGACCTGTATTAAAGATCCTTAGAAACTAGCCTTAAACAACTATACTAGATGAAGAATACGCATAGTACTATAGTTGTGAGACAAGAGATAACTTCTTAATAATAGCCCCTTCTAACTTCTCAATATCATCCAACAATTCAACCCCAAGCTTCTGGCTCACGATCTGCACATTTCCCCTCTTCCAGTAACCCTCAGGACACACAGCAATGACCTTCCCCGGAACCCCCGCCGAGAGCCCAAACTCGAGTAGACTAACCGGTGCTTGCGTAGCTGGGTGGAAGTATACGACTATCAGATCCGCCTTGGTCTGCTTATCGAGCTCCCACAGGACCTGCTCCCGATACGGCGCAAAGTTGACGTCCTCGCGCCACGTGCTGTCCCAACCTGCGCGGTAAGGGTTGTAGATGGTGATTGGATGTTTGGAGAGGGAAGACGAGAGGGTTTCGCGCCAATCGGCGGTATCAACTTTGTTGGTGGTGCCTGCGAGGAAGACGGACTTTACGCCGCGGGGAGGCTCCTCAGAAGGTGCGTAAATGACCTGGCTTGCCTGACTAGCAGCCATTCTCGAGATGTTGCGGGAGACGGGTATAGTTGGTAAGGAAGCCCAGAAGGCCAGATGACGCATCATAGGTGATGGCGTTGAACCACCTAGTATTTAAAGAGCGAAGTTCAGTCGAATGGGTCATAGTGAGTGATTTATGCAAGAGGGAGACCCGCGGGGCAAACCCGGAGCGGGGTCACGTCTCAAACTGCTGGCAGATTGGCTGGGAGCGGGATCGCGTATCCTCTGGAAACACAGGCACCTACCCGGGACTTCTCGAATAATTTCGTAGACAGGGAAAGGGAAAGGAATAGAATGTTAGGTGTCGTGCTGCTAAAGCCCTCTTAGGGGCGGGGTTTGTTGGTTCCGTGGCCCTGAAACTTAACCTCACCATATTATCTTTTGCTAGTAATTCTAATATCATGTAAAGAAGAGCTATGATTTTACAACTTCCCTGCCGAGTGAGGGAGACTGCTATACGGGCTTGTGTTGAAACCCCGAAGCCGAATCATTGGCAGTTACATCTATCTTCAGGCCACTAGAATCCCATAAGACCATAACGAGAATATCCTGCCCTTCAAAGCAGAATTGCGTTATGATCGTTGAGCAGCTGGATGATTTCCGAGTTGCCATTCCTCTTAGCCCACCACAGAGGGGTGTGCCTATCTTTGCGATGAAGGTCTGGATTTGCCTTGCGTTCAAGCAAAACTTCGACAATCTCGAGGTTGTTCTCTCGTGCAGCCCACCAGAGAGGAGAGCTTCCATCCGAATGGCAAAGGTTCGGGTCGGCATGGTAGCTCAGCAGTAATTTAACCATCTCTTCATTGGGAGTTCGTGAAGCCCACCAAAGAGGGGAGCTACCATCTCGATGGCAGAGATCCGGATTCGCCCCATGTTTCAACAAAAGTTTGGCTGTCACTAAATCTGTCATGTGTGTGGCCCACCAAAGAGGGGAGGGGCTGTGGCGACCCAGATTGGGATTGGCTTGATGTTCAAGTAATAGCCTGGCAATGTTGGAATTTCCACTTTGTACAGCTGCCCACAGTGGCGAGTATCCGCTTTCAAAGAGAGGCTCAGGATTTGCATCATGGTGAAGAAGGAGGTCAACTATTGCACTACTCCCAATTCTAGCAGCCCACCCAATTGGTGTTGGAGGGCCCACATACGATGATCTCAACTCATCGGCGTTTTGGGTTGCAAGATTTGGGTCAGCGCCATGAAGGAGCAACAGCTTTGTTGTTGCTTCTTGTCCACCACGAGCAGCCCAGCATAGTGGTGTCTGTTCGTTACTATCGAGATCATCTTTGTCGTGGTTCTTGTCTAGTAGGATCTGAAGTGCTTTGTCCAGACCAAGATATGCTGCCAGGTGAATTCCAGAAACCCGCTGGGGCCAGCCGTAGAATCCATGTGACTGCTTTTTGAGGATTATAAGTCTTTGTGTGCATGCAGAAATGTTTCCTTCTTGCTCGAGAAATTCTGTGATCAAGTTACTCTGCTCCAGAGTGGAACATTGAACATGATATCCCCAATTAGCGGTAGCATACTCGTAGAGGGGATTCGCTGTCATTCTTGCGTTAAGGTCACTACGACCTCGACAAAAGCCTGCTTTAAAGACGTCAAACTGAAGATATGTGGTGCATGTTGTAGCTACAAGGTCTCGCGCCGCCTGTCTCCAGTTGATGTCATAGTTACTGAAATATTCGTAAGTCGTGAAATGAACCAGTTGGATAGTATTGCTGTCTTGATTCACCAGAATAAGACCCGCGCAGAGAGAAATGACTTCGTCCAAAACCGGAATATTGTCAGTCTCAAGTTGGTGTTTACCCTCTATGACGGCAAGGGCGTGTCGGAGTTCTTCTGGCCGCAAAGGTCGCACTGCTTGTACAACCCACGAGAGAACGCGTTGAGCCCAGCGGCGGTCGTTGTTTCTTTGCTGATTGATTCTATCCATAGCACTATCATATGCCATGTGCAGGGCATGTGATCCTCTCGGAAGATTCTTCAAGGCATCTCGAAACTCATTTTTCGTTTTCTTGTCTTTCAGTGAATCGAAATGGAGAGTCGCGAGGAGAAACCTATTCATATATAAGAGCCCAAAATTACAAGCACTTCAAAGAGACCTTGTGTGTCTAGAACTTACATTCCATCAGAACTCTGAATGATCTGCGCCTTAATATCCTGTCTCAGTTTATCGTCATTGGTGACACAACTGGACAGCTTCCCCAATCGACTGTCCAAATAACGTTCAATATCTGTTCCCTGGGCCCGGATTTCTAGTATTAAAGAATTTTTAAATTCTTGTTGTAGAGACTTGCGCGATGTTACCATAAAACTCAACTTGGTCCGCGCTTGTAACATCTGGATTTCTTTGAGTAAGTCCTGCGAGGTCTCATCAGAGCATTCATCCAGCGCATCGACCACAAGAAACGACTTGTTAAGTCCACGGCAAACCGTTAGAAGTGTGGCAGATATCTCATCGTAAGTAGGCCTGGAGTGCCTACTACTGTGGAAAGCGTAGAGCAGATCGACAGATTTCGGAATCGGAGTAGATTGCTCTGAAAGCTGTCTCAGTATAGTCCTCAGGAGATTGTAGGCTGTTTGTTCGTTTCGTTTTCCGTAGGTGCAGTAGAGATAAGCGATGTGTGATTCTTCACCTTGTTCACGCTGCAGATAATCAATTACCACGGAGGATAGAACTGTCTTTCCGGCACCTGGAATTCCGGGGCAGAATAGGGTTGGGTTTTCTTCGTTGACCCAGCCGAGGAATTTTTTGGAGCTCAGAAACCCTTGGCAGGTGCCAGACTGATGCTTGTTGAAGACATCTGCTTGTTCGGCTTCATGTGTAGACGATGCAAGCCAAGAGAGAATATCACGGCGCCTCTTGAGCTCATGCCCTGTTGCAATTTGGGATAAGCACCTGATTTGCGTTCATCATCGGATAGCAAGTATGGTGAAACTTACCAAAAAGTAAAGGATTTAACTTCGCATTTACTCCAGCAAGCTCATTCCGTACTGAAGAGAATCGTTATGGGTTTATGTTACGATCTGAATGCGGGAATGCGGACTTACAAGTCTCGGAAATCTCGGCCGCGGCCTTCATTTTTGAAACCTCAGTGGGAGGAATTACCCCAAGAAGCTCCTTGGCATATGCAGCGGCCGTTGCTGCTGCATAGCGCTGCCAAATCTTGTGCTTATGGGTATCAGAATAATCACAGATGCCTCGAATGACAAGGCAAGGAAAATCGTTCATGAGACCAGCAGCTTCCATCTCGAAGCATAGAATCTGGTGTTTTTTTCTCAAGGCATCACGCGTGATGCCATGCCTCATGACTTGATCTGCAGAGCCAATGGTTCCGTAGTGAATGACTGGATCTGTTGTCGCTCGGGGTTGTCTTGGAATCAAACGTAACTGGTTGCAACCCCGACAAGGTTGCTTTGCGTCCTGAAATTCAGTGCGCCAAATTCCCTGTTGTCTCTTTTCGTATATCCCAAGAACACACAGGGAAATTGCAATAGAAATTATCACCGATATACCAAAGGAGCCACTCCAGGTGATTGCAATGCTCCCAGCAATGGTGACACAGACGGCGATGGAGATTCTGACAAAGCTGTCCATAAAATGATTGAATTGTTTTGCAGATCCTTCATGCTCATAGGATGCGTCATAAAGCTGATCATACTGTGCCCCTTGATAGCAATAGAGGTCTTCAAACTGCGGGTTACCTCCTTCGGACTGCAAAGTCTTTCGAATCATTTCCGATACATATCGGGCAACCAGACTTTTGTGCGCTTCATGCTTGGCACGCAGCTTGTTCACGCCGTTCCTCACCTGAGCAGGTGGCATATTAAGCACCCCCGTATGTTCAAAATTCCCACTTTGCACTGTCTTTCCGCGATCGAACTTCACCACGCCTCCTGCAAATCGTGTGAGTAGAATTTCCTTAAGCAACATTTCCTGACTTTTTACCGAGTTCCCCATCTGGCACACCAACGACAACATCTCCAAGCCTAATATCTGCGTTCATACTAGGTGCCCCACCGCCGATACCGACCATCAACCCGAATCGAATTTGAGGAAAGCTACGAAGCATATCCTTTGCGACTTTTGCAGCAGGTGCGATTCCTGTACTGCCAGCAGAGAGCCAAGCGATGACGATTTTGTGCTGCCCAATGCGACCAAGAGTGTAAATATTCTCATCGCCTTGCACCTGTTCAAGCGCAGGATAAACATCATCTAGCATCCCCTCAGACGTGGTCAGCTCAATTGGAAGAGCGCAAATCCACCCCACAGTGAACGCGTCTTTTCCGGGCGCCTGACGAGGCCCCTCGGCCATGTCTCTGGAATTTGACTCCTACTGTGGAGCAACCCTTCTTTATTATATCGTGGGACTATACAACATGAACGTTTGAAGGTCGCTGTAGTCAAAATCCGCCGAGCGGGGTAAATTAAAGGATAAATCTAGGCCGCCCGGCAAAAAGAAATTATGGTAAATCCATTATTTACAGATTTAGCTTCATGCATGCCAAGATTAGTGATTCTTATTTTTGAACGACCGTTGGCGGCACTTAGAGGGTTAAGATCCATAGTTGAAATCAGATATCACTGCGCGGACAATTGGTGATGCTCAATAATCTCGTTTGAGATTAAATGTTGAATCAATCAGCATATTTAGAGCCTGTGAAGGATCCTCTGTCCTCAAGGTCGTGCTCCTACTCATGATTCAAATCGCGTTTTCCAGACTTTGATACCCTCTATCACGCTATTCTTCCCATTCAATTATATGCTCACCTGGCAGTACATATGACTGCCGAATGTGGAGAGCAGGGTTTCCCGCCCGCTCAGCCATCCTCAAGCTATACGCCGGTCAGTTAGTAGTAGTATCTTAAATTCGACAGATATTGATACAAGCAAGGCCAAAGGACCCGTAGAGATTCGGGAGGTTCGGGTAGGTCAAGTCATACTAATTCGCCAACATGAGCTTAGTTTGTCCCCTAGTGCCCAGGTGAATCAAAGCGTTTGCACAGGTACCATATGTACCCAGAAGCTCGGCCACTCCAAGTTGTGAGCCCTGAACCCTTCAAGCCCCTAGAATCTTTGAATACGGCGGTTCATTTCAATATTCAAAGGCTCGAATCGAGTACAGGAACCCATCCACTAGATTCAATCTTGTTAAATTGGCCCCTGGATCACTTTTTGCAGTTACTTCTGCAATGAAACCCAGGACATGATAATGTGATTATGAATCTGGGAGATTCGAGAATAGCAATACAGCCGCTACTTAGGAACAATATCTGCGCTTGAGAGGTAATATGAGGAGTTGTTTTCTTCTTACATCAGGATCCACCACAAATCCTACGCTAACCGGTCGCGAACAAGACCGAATAACAGGGTTTTCTACGCATTCGTTTCGCTGTTTCCGACTATTCCCGTAAGCGAGGTGTTTGGTTTCGATCGAGGAACTTGATTGCGTTAGATACAGCGTTGGCAGCGTTCGAAATCCGTACCAGAGGGGGTGAGTACTGCTTCGGTGCGGTCGCTAGAGAAAATCTCTTCGATCCTAGCCTCAACAATTTTCTAGTTTGAAGTAACACCTTTATTCTCAGCTGCTAGTTGCCTCTTGTGCGCCCAGCCTAAATAGAACAGCCGGGCAAAATACAGGACTAGAATCATATCTATGTACTTTGACGCTATGCTACGGTACGACCGGCAAGTCTCGTTACCGTATTCCATAAACAGACGGCATATCAGATATTCGAAGAGATATGGTGATGCAATGAGAGTGATCATATACCTAGATATGTAAGGTAAGTAGGCAATCCAGTATTTTAGGGTTATGTAGCACACTTACAGCCTCAGAAACGCGTCGTCAAAAATGCCAATCTTGACCAAAAAGCGCTCCAGAGTCGGCAAATCACGACAGCTGACGTTTGGTGCTTGTTGGGCCGATGCCATGGGGTGATCGGAGGGTTTTTTCAAGTTCATTCCGAGCCCCAGAGACTGAGTAGGCTGAAGAGATCTTGGAGAGCCAGGGAAATAAGGAAAAGAGCTTAAAGGAGACTGGTCAAACGTTGGGTTGCCTCTAGTTAGTTCGTGCGACGCTAAAGCGGCGCTCAGTCTAAACTCACCGGGGCGACACCCGAATACTTACCAGAGACCACGTGACTGCTCCTGTAGATCAGGGCTGCTCCCTCTTCTTTCTTTCTTCTTCTTGACTACTACCACAATACGAGATTTTCCTGTCTATCTCATTCTCTACTTTCCTGTCACCTCTACTCGTCGACCAGCGCCACGCCCTGACACTAGTAGCGACGTTATACTTAGTGAGAATATCCAATTATATTCTAGACAAACCACTTTGCTAGCACCTGTAATAGGTGGGTGCTATGTTAGGTAAGGCTAACGTAACAGGATCGAAACAAATTATAAGCGTAGAGATAATAGGTAGTTAAAAGATACAAATTGACAAGAATACTATCCTCTAAGTACAATAGAGACCAATTCTTAAGGAATTAATCTCTAGATCCCCTAAATCCCCTTTAGTAGTAGAAATAGCTCATCTCCAACCCTAGTAGGTCTGGCGTCATCACTCTCTTTATTCATGATCACTACCGGCTACCTTCCAGAAGCAAGCTACCTATAGCCGTTCTGCCTATACTCATTTGTTGTTTATTTAGTAGTCTCAATGACATCCCCAAGCAAGGCAATTCCAAGCTTCGACTTATCTAGGAACTTTTCCTCGTCGGCAGCAATCTGAGCGGCAATGTCAGGGGCGTAAATACTTGCACTGAAGGCTTGGAAAGCAGCCTGATCAGCGAAGGTAAGCTCGGCGTAAGCATCGAAATCAAAGTCGGACTGCTTTCCAACCAGAACGGTGGCAGGAGTCAGGATGTTGCGCTCACTAGCACCCTCAGGGGCGACCTCGACGGTGTTGCGTGCGATGTAGGTGCGCTTGTGTGAGAGAGGAAAGTTTTCCCCAGAGAGACGCTTAACGAGTTCAGCGTGATCCTCGTAGTGCTTCTTGAAATCCTCAAGAGAGAGACCGGGCTTGCGGTAAGCGTAAATGATTGCCTTTACAGACATGAAGGCGAGTGCTCGGGTGGAGTTTGAAAGAAAAGTTTCGAATAATTTGGTTTGGTTAACAGCTGTTGAGAAAGCCGTGGATAGAAAGACAGAGAAGCTTAAGGATTCCTGGATGCAAAATGAATATTTTGGAGGACTTAAAGGGGGACAGACAGAGACTAAATAGATGAGAAGAAAGCGTCGAGAAAACAAAGGACAAGTGGAGCTTTTAGTTAATGCCCGCACTGATTATAAACACGCCCTTAACGTATTTTATAAGCGAGCGGGACACCCGGTCGGCCGGGACATCCTATTAACTTTTGATAATTTAAACTAGTATAATTCAACCATAACCATGTAACATTGAATATCTAAGCTATGTAACCTAATTTGGACAATATGTTATCTTATGCCCCTAAATACCGCATTTAGAGCATTTTAGTCGAGCTCTAGATCGTTATTCTTATGCTTCTAGTTAACCGGTCGACTCTATATTTATAGACCTCGTTAAAAACATTTAGAGGGTCGGTATCTCCCGCCCTCCGCCCGACCCTCCGCCCTTAGAGGGCTACAGGCTCTTTCCAAACCAGATCATGTACGAAGCCGTAGTAAACAATTGAGCTATATCTAGCTTCTCCCTGATAATCGAAATGCTATTATTAGTATTCGTCCATGCTCCTACACCCCTAGATTACAAGTTTTTCCTCACATTGGCTGATCTGTGACTTTGGTTAAATGCCTAAATTTCTTCCAATTTCTTCCCTTTCAAGGCAGCGCTGGGCACTTAAGAGTTAGAATGTTCTGATTAAATATTCAATCCCGCCTCAAATATGGGAGCCTAGTCCTTCGGGCCCCCAATTCCTTTGATTGCAAAGCGTAATAAACCGGATACGATCCTTGTTCACTCTAGGGCCCGAGGTGGAGAGAGGTGCTGTCCAGACCCACTCGGAATTAGGTGGGTTAATATTACGCCCTGGAGGTTCTGATTTTACGTTACCAGATAAATCGTCCTAGAAATACTATCCGATTCCATGCATAGCGACCTAAAAATGCAACTAGGTACCTGTATGTACTATTTAGCCCCCACCTCCATGTTACAGTGCCCAGTCAGCCCCTCGGGTCACCCAGGGGTCACTTGTAGCGGGGTTTAAAAAGTGAATATTGATACGATTTGATGAGGATCACAGTGAGTATAAATAGGTGCTATGCACGGCCTTGTGGGAGGTACCTAGGTGATACTGAACTTGTTTTCCATCCTTCTCTACATCCACATTGCCTGCTTTTATTTTTAACCTCCAAGGTTGGGACTTTTTACCCGTCCATACTGCATAGCCGTTCATCATGTCCGATCTCAAAAATGAGGATAAAATGGCTGCTTTGACGCCTAATGGAGACTCTACGAAGCTCCAACTGGATGAGACGAGGACCCGTTACGAAGAAGAACGACAGAAACGCCTTCGTGACGACGGAAACTCTCAGTTCATCCATATCGAGAAATCGGCGAATTATAAGCGTTTTGCTAATGATCCATGGGCGGATCTCGCAGAAATTCAGCCGCTTCAAGCCAAGTTTCCCGATACGCGAAGCGAAATGCTGATCATCGGGGCTGGGTGGGGAGGTATCCAAATCGCTGTCCGCATGATTGAAGCTGGAATCCCAGTCCAGGATATCCGGATCATCGATCCAGCTGGTGGCTTTGGCGGTACCTGGTATTGGAACCGGTTTCCTGGTCTTATGTGCGATATTGAGAGCTACAGTTATCTTCCATTTTTAGAGGAGACGGGCTATGTGCCTAAGCATCGGTACTCCTACGGCGAAGAAATTCGTGAATATGCCAATCTTGTTGCCCGAAAATGGGGGTTGACAGATTGCGCTGTCTTCAAAACCCAGGCAAAGGAAATTGTTTGGGATGATGACGCTAAAGAATGGATAGTCCAGCTAATCCAGCATCAAAAGAAAGACTTCCAGGAGACTGAATCTCTCGAAAGTCTGGAGATTCGCTCAAAGTTTGTCACGATCTCCACTGGTCCGCTTAACTGGCCGAAGTTGCCGAATATTCCGGGTATTCTGGATTATAAGGGTGATATTTTTCACTCGGCACGTTGGGCTTATGATATTACTGGTGGCTCCCCAACAGATGTATCACTCACCAAATTGAAGGTATGCCACGACTGAGGAATCCCCAGAAGGTCTAATGCTTAGTAAATATATAGGGAAAGAATGTTGCAATTGTTGGCACAGGAGGGACAGCAGTGGAAATTGTTCCACATCTCGCGAAGTGGAGCAAGCACCTCTACGTGATTCAACGAACACCAGCATCGGTGGGCTTCCGTAATCAGCGAGTGACTGATGGAGAATGGTTTCATAAAGAGGTTGAAGGGTCAAAAGGTAATTATTTTTTCTCAATCCCTGCAAGTATTTACTTCACAATCTGTTATATTCCCTTTGGCTAACTTGAGATAGGCTGGCAGCGAGAGCGAATGCGAAATTTCCATCAGCATTTCACTCTGGGAAAAAAGCCAGCTGTTAATCTGGTTGATGATGAGTGGACTCGAGCGCCTGGCTTGGTTGGCCTGACTGGCAACACAGAAGGGCCAAAGGTACCTGAAGAGATTCCTGCATACATGGCAAAGTTGATTGAGGCGGACATGCCGTACCAGAAGCAGATTCATGGTCGTATTGATAAAGAGGTGAAAGATCCGGTTGTCGCTGAGAAGCTTAAGCCCTGGTACCCGATATGGTGTAAACGACCTTTATTCCATGACGATTACCTTCGATCATTTAACCGAGAAAACGTAACTCTGGTGGATACTGAGGGCAGAGGTATAAACAGGATGACTGCAGACTCAGTGGTGATTGGTGATGAAGCCCACAAGGTCGATATAGTCATCTTTGCGACAGGCTACCTTGCCCCTCCCGCAGGTACCCCGGCCGAAAAAGCCAACATGACGGTAATCGGACGGAACGGAGTCTCCATGAGCGAGGAATGGCCTCGTGTTGGCCCTACTACCCTCCATGGCGTTATCGATGCCAAGTTCCCAAATCTGTTCCTTGCTGGTCCACAACAGGCGGCCACGAGCGGAAACTATCGCTTTAACCTTGATGAATACGCGAAGCATATGGCATACATATTGACCGAATCGAAGCGCAGAGCCAATGGTGCACCCTTCGTTGTTGCACCGTCAGCAGAGGCAGCGGAGAATTGGGCCATGCAAGTCACGATGCGCTCTGCGCCTATGGCAGTGGCAATTGGGTGTACCCCAGGATACTTCAACTTGGAAGGCGAACTTGATCGTATTCCGCCGGAGTATCACATGGTTCTAGCGCGATCGGGGCTTTGGGGCTCGGGGGTTGAGGATTGGATTGGCGTGATTGAAAGATGGCGAGCAAATGGCAACATGGAAGGAATCGTCGTCTCCACTTAGAATCCTGCACGTACCAGATTCCAAATTTGATATTGGGATGGAAATACAGATTGTAGATCCATGTGGTGGCCTTTTGTGATCCTTTGCCCGATAAGCTTCCGCGTAATCAGTAAGAACGATAATCAGACCTGTAAGAGTATCAAGTACTGACAATGCACGAAAAAATCTTTCTGTTAAGTTTCCACTCCTATGTGAATGACTGCATTCTACAATCTCCCTTTTGTTGACAAGGCATTTCGATGCAAGGATTTGGGTCACGGAGAGCGCCGCCGGTTCTCACAGCAGGATTGCATCTGCTTCAATAGCTTGGGCTCACGTTGTAAATTGCACATGCGTCGCAAAGGTATACTGCCCCGGGTCGCAATTACCTCATTTCCTGACTAGATGGAAGTGACATACCGGTGAGGTAGCTTGATGGGTGATCATAGGCGAATCCTTGCTGTTAAATGTTTGTGCTCACACATTTTTTCTGATTCATCCGGAAATTGGCCCTTGCTGCCTTGGTGAAATCCGCATCTGCAAATGCCGGATATCGAACATCACGTTAGTCTCCGCATCTAACTGTTGGCCATCCGCGGAGATCCGACTATGAGCTCTGTTTTTATTTACATTGGAAATGTATCAATAGGTTATCACAAAATGCTATTGTAAGTATCGTTTACTATTTGAATTGGTACGTAATGATATTGAAATGAACCAAGGCTTTGATTCTCTGTAGCTGTAGTGGTTCAATTATTAATGCCCATGGAAGCTACTAGCAACTTGGATTCATGATCATAGGATTTCAAGATCTTCGAAGTTTCGACTTGCTGAATTATTCGAGTACTAGTACAGGAAGCATGCACGAGAATACTCATATCTTGGACATGTAAGAAATCTGTGAGGAATCTTTCCCTATTATGCCCGGGAGACTAGAAAATGACGTATATAACTTTTTGGGGATGCTTCAAAGTATCCGCTGGTGCTGTAATCACAGCACTAGGAGCATTCTTTGACCGTCACTAATATACCAGGGCTGTTTCGAGCCTGTAATCCCAGGATATAATCCCGACTAACATCAATATCTCGTTCTCGCTTGACTGAAGATACATCAAAGTCAAACTGGCGGAAAACAGCAGCGAGAATCATGAACAGCTCCGCTCGAGCAAGGTTCATTCCCACGCAGGAATGTGTACCTCTATTCAAAGTCACAAGAACTCTGTCAAGTCGCGTACCCTCTGCACCTAGCCACCGCTCAGGTCGGAATATCCGCGGCTCTGGGAACAACTCTTCGTTGTGATGGGTCAGTATTGCTGTCATCCCCAGGATAGTATTCGCTGGGATGGAGATTCCATGACATTCCAGCGGTTTTTCATGGAATTGGCGGATGACCCGATGCGTGATGGGGGGTCACTGAGACGCAAACCCTCTTGAACCACGGCTGTCAGATATGGAAGCTTCTCGAGTGTTGCCAAAGATTGTGGCTGGTCGACGTTGGGAATAGCTGTTACAAGCTCCTGATAGAGCTTCTGTCGGAATTTTGGGTTGGCGGCAATGTGGTAGGCTGTGTTGCGTTAGTTATCTGGCAAATCTGATGGGCTCTGGGTGCTATTTACGTTGTACCAGAGCCTGCAGTGACGAGACTGAATGCCTCGTCGCGTATTATATCTCTTTCTAGCTCTCATGGATGTAATTTGCTGTTCAAGAGCTCGTGAATAACAGTTCGGTGGGAAGCTTTTTCATAGATCCATAGTTGAAATCAGATATCACTGCGCGGACAATTGGTGATGCTCACTAATCTCGTTTCAGATTAAATCTTGAATCAATCAGCATATTTAGAGCCTTTGAAGGACCCTCTCTCCTCAAGGTCGTGCTCCTATTCATGATTCAAATCGGGTTTTCCAGACTTTGATACTCTCTTTATCGCTATTCTTCTCATTCGATTGTAGGCTCACCTGGCAGTATATATGACTGCCTCACTATATCAAAATATAGAGATAGGGCAGGAAGCTCTGGATATACAAGGCTCGTCTAGCATTGGAGAGATATATTTAACATACCTATATCGGTATTACCACGAAACATGAAGTGAGCAGGACAACTACTCCCGGAGCCATTAATATTTCCAACGTTTTTAAAATATTTTCCTGAGCACTAGAATACTGCAATCTTCGTCGGCTTTGATTGCACTGGCGATGGATGCAATCGAATTATCGGCCTTAGAAATTCGTGTGATGTGGACATCTCATTATCCGGTTGTAAATGAGATCTTTGAAAATGCCGCCCCCCCACTAAAAGAACCGAATAAGACAAGGTCAGTTGGAATTCCGTCGTACTAAATAAAATACTTGATAGATTTATAGTGTAACTTTTCTCGCTAAAGTTGGGCCCGCGAATAAATCGCTCAAGTATGCTTTCCATACATATGACGACGGAAGTGTGCACTTGCTCTCTTCGATTCAGCTTTCACGGCCTTCTCATACACACTCAAGGCTGAGCTACCGCCGCAAACTTGAGAGGCATCACCTTCGCACTTCATATCGCACTTGTCTGCCGCAATCTTAGAGCTACCTTCCATCTTATTTCCACAGAAACATTGTCCAGCGTATTCGGTGCCTGCCAAGCTGAAGCCTGCGCTACCGCAGTACTCCATGCAGCCAGTTGAAGTGACCTTTCCAATGCCCAGGTCGGCGAATTGTACTCCAGTCAGTGCTCGGGTAGATGTGTTGTCAGAATAGCAACCCAGATAGGACCAGCTACCAATGCCTGTTTCGACCGCAGGGGCTGTCGAGGTTGTGGTGGACTCGGAATCGGTCTCAGATTTCGTTGCAGGCGCCACGCTGGTTGTTGTCTGTGCACTTGCTGTCTGCGACGGACCAGATGATGCAGCTTCTCCTTGACCCCATCCAGTTGGAGGATTGTTACCAGGTAGCTTCTCTAAAACGCCAGAGATCTTTTCGGGAATAAGATTGGCGATGTTACAACTGTTGGCGGAATTGTTGATTGTGCCCGCGTCCGCACACTTATCCATTCCCGAATCACCGGCATCGCAATTGTTAATAATCTTCTGCAAGACATCCACATCCCAACCAGCAATCTATATAATTATATTAGTCACTAGGTCCGCGCTCGATAATTGCAGAATACTCACAAAGTCACCGTGAAGGGAATAACCAGTACGATCCCCGTTGGACAGAATGAACGGCTGCGATCCCTGTCCCTGTTCCCACATTTCTGCAAACAACGGAGTATTCCAGTATACCTCATAGAAAATATGCGGAAGGTGAGTCCAACCCTCGGGACAATTTGCCTTACCACCAGTAGTTCCCTTACTGCTGGGGAACACCATGTTGGTCTCGTATGCATCAAGGCCAGCCTTTGGGTTGTAACATGAAGGGAAGTGAATATCAGCTCGCAGAGGGGACGCATAGCCGTCACAGTTCATATCGGGGAAGCCAGCTCCAGCACCTTTGTTGTTGGGGTCTTGAATGCCAACCCCATGCAGGCCATCAGAGGTTGCAGGGTACGAAGGCGTATCGTACGAAGAGCGAGGACAAGTCCATTGAACAGGTTGTATGGTGCCCGCGTTCGTGTCTAGTACATTGGCAGCGCCGCCAGGTGGTGGTGTTCGGACACTGTTGTTCCCGCTGACCATGCGAAGACCAACCGGGAAAGGCTCTATCTCATCATCGGTTGGTTCAAAGCTGTTCTTGTCAGTTTCGTACTCAAAAGAGAAATGGCTGGGGAACAGACAAATAATAGACATTCATGTAGAACATTGGAACCGAGATGAAACTTCCATTCACTGGGTCTTGGAAGTATAAAGAGGGTGTCCAATAGTTACTTTTGTCTGCCTCGACCAGAGAGGAAGTGCAGTGCGAGTCGAGCAGGGCGTCATTATCCATGGTCAGGTTGAAGTTGCTTCCTCCTTGGATAGCATGCACGTGGCTCGATGCAGTGCCAGGGCTAATGATAGGATCCATCCGGCCCTCAGTAAGCGGGCCTTGGCCATAAAAGTGGTTCACGGCGAAGGTGCGTGAGTCTTTTGCCGATGCTACCGTGAGCAAGCCAGCCAAGTGGGCGACTAAAACGTTGAAATGCATCTCGGTCGCGTAGGTGAAATGAAACTTGATTTGAATGAATAATAACAGGCGAAGATCCAGCGCCTAGTGTAGTGATTGTTTAAATGAATGTGACTAGAGTATCCGGACTCGGTAGAAAAACGAATGAAAGCTTGAAGATAATCCAGCACGACAGAATGGGCAGAAGAAAAACCATTTATATCTATAATCAGACGATCGGAGTGACCGAAGAGAAAACAAAATGAGACTCGCTGGACAGTTTCCTTCCAGGAGAGTTTGCAGTTCAAAGAGGGTCCGAGTTTTATCTTCGACTCTTTGCGCTTGCTGTGAGTGGGTAAATGCACATTGTTAGATTAGCGTGGTAGCGGCAGGGGTGACGCCACTCCGATTTAGTAGCCAGCTTATTTATTCCCGAGCGCCATAGTCTATATTCATTTAACTCGGTAGGAATACTTAAGAAAGTACGGAGTAGTGAGAATTTAAGGGGAGGGCTCGGGGACGTTTCAATATTGACTTATTTGAAACACGGGTCCACACTAACCGAAAGAAGCAATTGCACCTCTCGAACCTCGCGCTTTCCCTTGATTAATGGATTGGTCTGCTGTTGAGTTGAAAAATCTACAAGTTACGTTGAAAATTCAAATTTCGATGATCGTTTTCATTGATTCGGGTAAGCTATAACATTCTGGATGTGTGTTGACCACTACACACGATCAAGTCGATCAACGTTAAGTAAATAGGAAATCAACATTCAGTAGTAGTAGTAGAATTAATTTACCTAATCTAGCTTACCTCTAGTAATGGCCGCTATGCGGGGGTACTCCCAGGCCTGCCCAGCAGCGAGGTAATAGTACGCTGCACCTAGGATACGGAGAACACAGGTCGTGTCGCTATTGAAAGGGTCTTGGCGTCGCCATTGAAATAGGCTATACCTAATTAGGACGCCCCACTTGAAACCTGTATAATAGAACCGAGGAAACTTACCCCCTACCTATCATATTTCCACGTTAGAACTCTACTTTCCTTACTGTTTTTGGTCTAATATCCTGATCTCTACTAGTTCTGACTAAAACACTATATGGCACCCTGTTTTTTTATAAGATAACGCGGCTTTTAAGGAATATTTAGAGGCTAGAAAGCGGGGGGATCTGATTTTGCCTAGATATAAAGAGGTGAGGCCCTCTTTAAGCGCTTTTTTCTTTTCTTTATTCATTTTCAACCCTATAATTGACCGTCCTATAGTTGATCAATATAGAAAACTAAATACAGAATCTTTCAAAAGCCCTGAAGAACAACAGAATATCAATAACAATTGATAGAAAATTCAAAAATTAAGACTGCCCATCTAAACGAACCAACAACACAAGCTACCGCAGGGTGTGCGAAAGATACATGGGCAACATCCCAAATGTGTAGATGAGAGATCCGTAGAAGTGTGATATTCATTGCTATTTTCGAGGTGCTAGGTATACTACCCATACTCAGCATACAAGCGTACTGAGAATCAGGTATCATAATAAAGGTCGGAAAAGCCTCATCCGGTTTAATCCGGTTTGTCAAGTAGCAGAGGGTTGCCCACTACGTTGGTTAGGGGTTGCTGCTGAAATATTGAAAACTTATAGTTTGCCCCTGTAAGTTGACTTAGTCTGTCTAGATATTGAAAGGAGCGGGTCTTCATCACGGACAGGATGTCTGAGAACAAAAGGGGACCTCAGAGAGGGGTGCCAGTAGGTCAATTTTATTGTCAATTTTCAACTATAACTAGCATCAATGTCTTGAGGTTTCCCTTGTACATCTGCACTCAAAGATATGAGATCCATCTCGCTATCAATTGACCGGCGAAATGTCCACTGAGTCTGATTCCACTGACCATTAAAGCAGACACCCGGATGTAGAACTGTCAAGCATAGAATGGCGATCACGATCATGGCTCCCTCCAAAATCATGAAAAGAACTTGATTATTTGCCAACGAGCTGTGGAATCCGCCATTCAACTCAGCCACTCGGAATACAGACCGTACAAAAATGGCAATGGTTGCTAAGACCAGCCCTGGACTACGATCAGTACTTAGCCAGTAAAAAAGGGAGACAAACTTACCGGCAAGGAATGATTTCCATCTAAAGCTGTTTCGAAGATCACACATATTTGCTGCCTTATTGAGAGCGTCCGGATTATTGCGCACAGCCCATGCATATTGAAGACAAAGCGTCATAAAGAGGACTAGGGAAGCAACCTGGCTTGATAAACCAGCGATCATAATATTGACGCCAGTTTGGGCTAGATCTTGCTGACCAGCGTCAGCAATTGAAGTGATAGCACCTCCCGCGGCTTGAAGGATCAGTGAAACCAAGTCACAAAAAACAAATAATATGGTGTAGGTGCGAGGTCGGAGGAGCGATATCTGCTCGCCATAGACTATGACGATTCGTCCAAGACAAATGTAGATTGATGCGCTGAAGAATGCCGGCCCAATGGTGAGGCAGATCAGATATCTGGGAATTTCCCGTTTCTGTGAGTGACATTCGGGCGAGCGCGAGAGGGGGTGAGATATGATGACTTACTCTAGGTATGAGCTGAAGACAAATGGATTGTTGTGCAGTTGAACTCTTCCCAGATATCCGATGATTTCGAGCACCAGACCACCGAATAAACCAGCTAAAAAGCCCCAGGTTTTGTATCTGATACCCAGCCCCAATTGCAAGACCAAGAAGATAGCAAAAAGGGCCAGGTAAAAGGCATTTCCTGCCAGGGATGGAACATAGTAGACATATGCTTCGGTGATGGGACAAGTGTCCAACGTGCAGAAGTAGGAGTCTGTTGAATTTCCCATGTTGACGTTAACCGATTCGTTCTTATTTCTTGTCTGCTCTAAAGGTACACAGACGGTCTTTTCAACGAAGATGCTGGTTCCTTATAAGTGAGTGGTTCGCCACCTACATGTGTCTAAAATAAACATTCATTGTCGCGGACAACAGTCGACAGTCTGCATCCAGATATTCCGTGCCCGTTGGATATTTCGGAGATTAAGCCAAACCGTAAGTCGAGATCTACATGTCTCATATGCGCCTGGCGTTTGTGGTAATGTATGTGGGGATCGGGCCGTTTCCCGGGGCCACTGCCTAGACCTTTGCCAAGAGTCCGGTCGCGTTGGACAGACACAAACAAGCAAATCTCCTATGGACACGGACACGGACACGGACATACGGAGAACGACTACGGACACGGAGATTTCAAAAGAAAACCCTAAATATACGCGCTTGGCATGGCGCAGCAGCTGATAATGTTTCAGGATATCACTCTGCGCCTCCAATGCCCGCTGAATGCTTTTGCTGCCAAGAACGTGCTCAAGAGTGGATGGGCAGGGAATCGGTCACCATACGGGCAGTGCCGAGAATGCCGTTTTAAGAAACCAGAAATCAACGAAAGCTAGAATCTACCATTCATGCGCTAACCATGTCGAAGCCTTAATTGATTGCACAGAACTGCTGCCCTTTCCGCTCCTCGTAGATCTTTTTCCATCTCTTCTCGTTGGTCCTGAAGTCAACTAGCCCGGCAATACCTGTTTCTTCCGAGTGCAGTTCAAAATCCCACCAACAACATGCGCAGTGTTGCGATGAAGAAGAATACCAGTCCCCATATTCTGAAATCGGTCGCCAGATGGAAGGTCTTCATCCCAGTCATCTCGTTATCACCCTGGGTTCACCGTATTGTTTGGATGGCGCCATTGATTTCCATTTCTGTTGTCTATCTTTCTTTCCTCTGTGTCTCTTTTATCTACTTATCGATACAGTTTGCATCTGCACTGCAAGCCAACTCATTCGGTATGGGCACTATTCGAGCAACTATGAGTCCAGAAGAAGGTGGAGCTCCGTGGTCAAGCTCTAGTTCGACATCTACAGCGCCAATTCCTCCGAATTACACATTTACAGCACCCGGAAATGTACCAGGGGGCATTCCGAGAATTATACACCGTATGTGGAGAAACCTGGACTCCAATGCACCAGCTGAATGGCTAAATGCCAGTAATTCCTGTCAGGAGCAAAATCCCTCCTACATACAATATTTTTGGACGGATGAGACAGCACATCAGTTCATGAAATCCCATTTTGCATGGTTTCTCTCAACATATGTGGAGCTTCCACTGCCACTGCAAAGGATCGATGCATTGCGATATTTTCTACTTTGGCATTTTGGAGGGTTTTACTTGGATCCAGAAATTGGGTGCCAACTGCCCATGGAGCCTCTTCTGAATGGCACTGAAGCCATTCTGCCTGAAAGCTGGCCGTACGGGGTCAGCCAAAAGTGGATTGCAAGCAAGCCTAATCACCCCTTTGTGATAAAAGTCGCGCTCGGTATTCATGATATCCATGGCCATGGGTCATTCGCGTCGGAATACGTGGCGGCCATGTTCAATACAGGATCCTTCCTCATCAGTCGTGTCCTTGCCAAGTGGCTTCGCTCCACACGGGCGGACCCTGGTATTATTGTTTTGCCATCCGAGCTCTTTCTTGGCACAAAATATTCCATCTTCAGGGTTTATGAAACTCAGATACCGCTTGGTGACAAATTTTCCATCTCGCAGTTTGTGTTTGAGAACCCTTTGGGGTGGAGTGGGGCAGCAATAGCGCTCGTTGTGATGGCTGTTGTGATTTTTGGTATCTGTATGAGTCCCAGCAGGCTGCATGATCAAACATCAATAAGGCCCATCGTTTAAGTATAAATTGAGAATTTCGTCTGGCGGCTGATGGAGAAATCTCTGTAAAGCAATGGCAAATATATTTTTGACTCAATGTATCACACGAAACTGTCTTGTGGAAGAACTGCGGGGAAGTTCTGTCTATTGCAGCACTCCGAGATAGCAAACTCACACCAAGTGCTGTTGATCAAAGGATGGTATCATCTGCCCTACCCAGTCGACAAAAGGTCCATTAATCGAGGCATCTGAGAAAAGACCTGGCCACTGTAGATACGGATCGAAGACGTCCATTGAAGGGTGCGATACATCAAGTTGCTGGCTTGCAGCCACAGTAGATGTATTCACGCCCTCTGGTACTTGAGCACTAAGCTTGGAAGAGTCATTATTGAAGCCAGGTAGTGCCCTATTCTCATACCACCATTGAACACGCTTTAAGCGTTTCTCGTAGTGATGAAACACATCCCTATCGCCAGATGCATCCATATCTGACGTGACTAGAGCCTGAACACGAAGAATACAGCGGCTCAAAACATTGGAGATGTCAAGCGCACGACACAAGTCATCCGTGTGGGGATAGACTGACGAATCCATTGCCGCTACAGACAGCTTACAGGCAAAGGTAGCTGCGAAGCCAAGCTGAACCCATATCGCATTATTAAATGCAACATCGTGGCCTAAAGGAAGAGAGGTGTAAAATTCGAGCAGAGTCTTGGACACAGCAAACCCCATGCGCAAAGCATCGATTTGATAGGATGAATAATGGTGCGTGATGTCTGCGTGACGGTTGTAATCAAAGGCAGCAATTTGGCATAAATATAACTCGACTGAATAGAAATTCATGAAAAGGATATCTGCACCTGGAAATCAGAAACGGATCATTATAGGCAGCTCACTTCATCAACTAACGGTTTTCAGTCAAAGAAAATGGTAGATTGACCTGGTACAATGAAAGTTCTGCTTTCAACTCGTCATAAAAATGCTCGACGCCTGAGTTGGTCTCATGTGGCCCCAGAAGATTGGGGGCCGAATTAAGAGCGATCTTCTCTGAAACACGTTGAAGTCGCACAATGTGAACCAGGTATTTATCAGACGCATATTCTGGATGCGTTGCCAAATCCATGCCAAGACTTTCGAGATATGGTAGATATGGGAAATAAAATCGCTTTTGAAGGATATGAGAGATTCTTAGGCATGTTAGTCACCGAGCGGAGCTTCCCTAGGTCCGAACGATAGGTTTACTTACGCAGACGAGAAATAGAAACATCCAATGACAGCACGTTTCTCTTCTCGCCCCCAGGATACTATGTCTTTGTCGTCATCACCATCGAAGCTGACTCGAGTTGTCCAAAACCGATGTTCAGGGGATCGATCCAGTTGTAGATCGGTAATGATACTAATTGCAAGTTGTAAATACTGAGTATACCGACGTGGTCTGGAGTGATACTGGCACCTAATTATTTTGTCAAAACAAGCCGGAAGCGTGATAAATTTAAGAAAATCGGGCCATACCATGCAATGTGGACCAAAAGACCCTGTAAAACCTCAAATGTAATTTTTCCACCGCCAATCATGCATTCGGAAATAGTCTTTTTCACTTCCATTTCCAACTTGCGCTGCAGGGGCATATTATCGTACAACGCGGCCGTGATAATCGCAAGGAAAAGGAAGGGCCTTTCTCGGCGTAGCCTTTCAGCATTCATCTGTGGTGAAATTATAACAAACGGGCAATAGATGGCAAGGGTCGTTCGATAGCCTCTCAGAAGAGCATTAGCCGCATCAATCGTGAGAAGCCCCTGATCGATGACATCTGTGCAGGCTGCAGGACCAATTGCAGCAGCACTGACTGGAGATCCATCGGTCATGCTACCATCTCTCTTCCGATACATTAGACGACGTTTCATTGATATATCGCTTTAATAAATCACTTACAAGACTTCCAGTCCCCGACTGCAACAGTAGTTGGTCAACCTTAGCTTCCAATGCATCTATCCTTCTTTGGAACTGTCAGTATGAGAATATAGAGTGGTTAGCTAAAGTCTCACCTATCTTTACTCTTCTCGCGACTTGTTTCAATAAACGTGCTTCGATCCCCACTATATTGGCAAATCTTCCCTAGGCGGTCGCATCTATACCCGGTATAAGCATGCTAGGCGCACAAGATGGGCACAACTTACCGGTCGCAGGCCCCAGTCACCCTGTGTCGGACACACCGTATCTTGGCTTTGGCACAATTTCGACAGGTTTTAGAAGAGCCATTAGAATAATGTTTCCTCTTCGGAGGATCGGACATGAGTGATGGGCTTGTCATTAGCAGTGAGAGTAAAACGTGGGGCGGTAGCCGTAAGAGTGGAACAGGGCTATGTGTGAAGAAAATAACTGCTAGCACGGCTCATTAAATAGGGTGAATTTTGATTTCGTCAAGTCGACTAGGATTCAGTGCATTGGCGCGTCAGCGCGAGTGGCTTAGCTAGTGACTAAAAACGCTTGGCGGGTGTATCAATGTGCCCGTGCGACCAAGGGTCTAAGGCAGTGTCAGGTCTAGTGGCCCTCCCTTGCTATGAAACTTCCGTTCTTTGAATCGTCTTCCACACTGCGCAACATAAAAAGCTCCATAATTTTTTCTTCACGCTTGGAGGTTATATCATCGGAAGGTTTCGGGCGGTATATTGGGGACGCTCCATCTATGACCGTGCGGCTCTGGGACCCAGCGACAGGGACCCTGAACCAGATTCTCAAGGGCCATTTTTGGCATGCGGTTAGCTCAGTGTCCTTCTCACCTGATGGCCGGCTGCTGGCATCTGCCTCGAGGGATCACGCCGTACAGCTCTGGGACCCGGCAACGGGCGCCCTCCACCAGACCTGATGGGTCGAGGGATACTTTATTACCCTTAAAACTTTCATCGAACAGTTCATATGTACAGGCAAATTTTGGCTCCTTCGATATTCCGTCTAGGTGTTTTAATCATACTTGTGGTCCGCCTCACGCGAATTTGGATATCGTCATCGACCAGGGGCAGTGTATAAAATCAAACGGGTTCCCATAAAGTTCCGGCCAAGCTGTCTTGCGATCTATGGTAGTATGCTTGCCCTAGGACACACATCGACGCGCATTTTCTTCTTAGGATTTCATGTATAGCAGTTGTAAGCTTGTGGAAGTTGCCATAGAATTTCACTAGGTTTCAAATGTCATATGGATCCCTAGGTATCGCTTACTGCTTTTCTCTTTCCGCTACCAGCGCTACTGGCGTCCCATGCCGGTAATAAATATCACGGACTGTCTTGCTAGTCAAACAATTGACCCTGATACCAAAACAGAAGTTACCGTGAGGAATTAGGTAACATTAGTCGATGCTTTCGAGATGCGTCTATTTCATCACATCTAGTGTGATGCGCCCATCGCTCTTAGATATGTGTTACATAAAATTTCCCATAACACATTTTGGATCGAGACTCGTGAACTCTGTGGTAACATATTTCACTCAAATTTTACAGCCCTAAATTGTACTTATCTTAAGTTCAACAGCACTACAAGGAACCAAGTATACCATATGTAGATGATACTCCAGTCAAGGTTCAGGCAGACCAACAAGTATCACACTGTCCCCTTTCACACCCTGCAATCTCAAAGCGTCCCCACGATCAACCTACTCAATTCGCTCAATTTCAAGGTCAAAAGATCAGACTCTTAACTTCCCCCGCATTTGGAAGGTCGTACAAACCGATCCTTGTATCTATATCAGACCTCCTTGAAGTTCTTGGCATCCGTAAGCTTTAGTTATTGGTCACGACACCAGTAGTCTGCTTACCCTCCACGCCTAAAGAGCTCTGACGTAGCAACGGCTGGGACTCATTATCATCAGTATATAAAGTCTGTAGACTATCAGTCGAGATAGAGGGTCTTTCCTGTCCCGCCGTAGGCATATCCTGACTCTGGGTCGTAGGAGCATCCACAGACCGGTCGCAGGCTGGACAAAGGGTGTAGTTAACACGGCGGGCCTTGATCATAGGCTTGATACATTTGTGGAAGATCCCCTGAGCAAATGAGCGCAAATATAACAGACTAGGACAGTTAGTTCATCCGGAAGACTAGTTTGTATTTCATTCCTGGACCGACTTACCTGAGGAGGATACATGAGAGGTTGGAGTAAACCTGTGGAATACCACGGGCAAGCTTGTAGTTGTAGATATTTGCCCATTCGTCAATCTCTCGGGAAGCAAGGATGACGATTCCGGAAATGTATACTCCGAGCAAGAACAACGTCATCGAGCTATCAATAGCGATTTCAAGCGGCGAATAAGATTGCCTTCCGGACTTGCGATATCTGGAGAGCATGAATACAGGCGTGATGCTGGAACTGGTGATCTTCTAATTGTTAGGTCATTTTCGATCATTTCAGGGGAGACAGACATGCCGCTATGAGCTGAATCCATGCTTGAGGGCTACCACGAGTCGTAAAAACGGCAGCGAGAGCGCATGGCCACGAAATCACTGAGAGAAGGACCTGGGTCTTGCGAGCTCTAGAGAGCGGGTGCTTGATGGAGGAATGCGTTCTTTGGCACATTTTCACGTTGATGGTTCTTTGCTTAGTTTAGTTGTACAGAACTAAAGATGAGGTTTGCGGTGATCCGGATGTCAGGATGTTGATTCATTAAGCAGCTGATCTGACGGCCCCGGGGGCCCTGCCAAGCAAAAAATGGGGGAAATAACACTGCTGCCTTGTATAATCAGTCTGCCTGGAAGTTTTCAGTCTGACTTGCATACGAGGGAGCCTTGCGAAGCACGAGTATGGGGAAATAATAATGCTGCCTTGTATGATCAGTCTGCCTGGAGAGATCCAGTCTGACTTGTATACGAGTAAAAATAGACACAGATTTTTATAGGCTGGTTTCAATAAACAAAATTACTTTTTTGGTTACCCTGGGGTATCGAGGTGACAGTCGTATCAAAATACAGGTTCATACGCCCCGCTACATATTCAGGTTACCATACTTAAGAAACAATACATGACCCACTGACAGGGGTAGGATTATAAGGGTCTAGGGGGCTTTGCTCAACCGAAGCCGGACAGGAAGTCTACACTCAAAATACCGCTTCAGCCAGCTTTGTCTGCGGAACCATTTGATAGTATTCCATTATTTTGTGGAAATTGGAGAGGGGAATTTACTTGGCAATCTCCAGATTGAAATTGAACCAGTTTGGACAGGAACTTGTATCTTTGATCGGCCACAAACAATCTCCGGGAAAAGAGTTGACCGGAAACCGGAGAATCTAACCTGATCAGGTTAGGTCTAGAGTTTGCCATTCCCTCGAGTCCTCATGTTGATGTTATCGATTACATGTACGTATAATAAAATGAAAATCAACACTCGGTACCGACAGTGACAGCCTCAAATGGTCCACAGGTTTGGAGTAGCCGCAATTGACGGTGAAACATGCCCAATGACAGTCCCTCGGAACGGGCCGGCTACGTCAAGATCCGGGATGGCAACGAGCGAGTTAAGAAAGCGCCTCAACTGACCGCTGTTGCTGGATAAATTGATAGTTATTGAATTATTTCATGCTAACTTGTGGGGGAAGAGGGGAGTGAAAAGCACTCACATTGGCTCTTTCCCCCTCGCTTGACTGATACAGGCGCGAAATTTCGAGACTCCGTCACTATGAATTTCCTTTTCGGACGCTCCATGGCGCAACCCAGCGGATATCTTGAATTGAAACTTCTGCAGTTTGCCACGGCCCCGCAAACCCGTTCCACGGGTTAGAACTCTGAATGGACCGAAAAGAAGCAAATTGAGCTTTAAGCCATGGAAGAATGATCGATGTCGTCGTTCTAGCTATGCTTACTTCGACGGAGTCACTGTTGGGCTGGGCTTCGTAGGGACATTTTGCCCGTGAAATACCATAACTAGCTTTTTTATCAATCTTTTTTTGGCCCACTTACATTATCCTTCACATCGCTCCAACTTCTGATGTGCATAGTAATGGAGAGTGGGGCAAATGGTGGTAAGTGGGTATGTTCGTGACCATATGAAGCACAGATTCCTCGCATTCGGAAAATTCATACTTTGATGAAAGTTGCATCACGCTGGATGGTGACTGATCAGTCACTCTGGTATACCCACACATCTGACATTCAGACCATATCGCGATAGTTCAAACTGCCCGTGAATTTGTTGACGGGTATGGCAATAAAAATGTATATCTGGAAACAACCCTCGCCAATTATGATGCTGAGGGACCAAGAGGCATCTTTTGCACCGAAAAAGATCGCAGACTACTACTTCATCATGCCCGATGCGAGGTCAATGCAGTCGAAGAAAGCGTGATTGTAACAAGAGTAGTTATCTGGGCGCCATGGCTTCAGATTGAATATTGTCACGGTCCGGAGCTAATTGCTAAGCGGGGCGCGGGGCGCGGGGCAAATCTTTCTCAAGCTAGACAATGGAATGTGGCTTTCCTACCTTTTTGTCCAGATAGCTGTACCACACGCTGTACGCTACTTCTGATCACCAGTCTCGGGTCTCCGTCGGCTCTTCGGGTTCCCCACCACTACCCCATACTACCCCACACCTGGTAGATGCAGACATGACTTGCCCACTTGTCGCGAGTGCGTGTATAAAAGCAATTCTGCGACTCACACCTTGTCACTTTCTCATTAGTCAAAAAATTAAACAAACGCTTATCCAGGAACTGAATAGTTGTCCGATTCAAGATGTCTTACACGGTAGGTGGAATTGAGGTTCTTCAGCGAAAGATCGCTAGCAGTGATGACCCCTCCGCGAAACGTCCATTGGGTGAAAACTTGCCAAAGACAACGGTGTTGCAACCGGGTTTTCGAAGAGAAGAAAACTGTCGCTCTATCCAGACACCTACCATTTGGGAGAGCGATATAAAAATCCCACTGCGAGATGGATCCTTTCTCCTGGCTGATGTCTTCCGCCCACTGGGTGAGGAAGATGTTCCAGTTATCCTTGTTTGGTCTCCATATGGCAAGACAGGCACCGGTATAGTCTCTTATCAGCAGTTGGTTTTATCTTAACTGACAAATCATACTCCCTCTAGGAATTCTTTCTCTTGATGTGACCGAGGGCCGTGTGGGGATCCCAAAGGAGCGTCTCTCTGGATTCGAAAGCTTCGAGGCTCCCGACCCCGCAGAATGGGTGCCTTATGGATATGCGATAGTGAATATGAATGCAAGGGGGATACTAGGCTCTGGTGGTGACCATCGGTGGGTACTTAATCTATTGTCTTTTGCCTTACCAAGCTTGGTTCTCAGAGAATTTTAGGTGGCATGGCACATCGGAAGGTCAAGACGGCTACGATGCTATAGAGTTTATCGCATCATTTTCATGGACAAATGGACGCGTCGCACTGATGGGAAATTCATGGCTCGCCTCATCTCAATGGTTTATTGCAGCCGAACAACCTCCACACTTATCTTGCATGCTACCACTTGAGGGGCTGAGTGACGTTTACAGAGAGTCTCTGTGCCGAGGAGGAGTGCCGTATCGGCCATTTTGGTCGTTCCTGATGGGGAGCCTGTCTGGTAATTCATCTTGAATCCCCCGCATCATCGCTTGACTAATCATTGAGCGCAAAGGGGACAACTGCCAAGAAGATGTCATTGCCATGATTGATCGTTATCCTTTGATGAACGAATACTGGGAAGACAAAAGAGCAAAGTCCCACCTCATCAAAGCACCCGCATATGTGCTTGCAAGCATGTCAAGTGCACTGCATACCATTGGGTCACTTCGATCATTCGAAGATATCCCCCATGAACAGAAATGGTATCAAAAGCTATGCGATAATCTGCGCAAAATAACACACCCAATTTGAGCCGCTTTAACTTCCTTATAGGCTACGAATGCACCCCACACAGGAGTGGCACGATCTCTACCAAGAAGATAGCATCGCGGATATGAGGAAATTTCTTGACTTCTACACCAAAGGTGTTTCCAACGGCTGGGAGAAGACGCCGCGCGCCCGTATCTCCGTTCTGCAATTTAATCAGGCGAGTGACTTCCCGATATATTCATAACTCGTTATCTTTTAAGACCTAGCTGACTCGGTATGCTCTAGCCTCCGTTGAAGAATATACCTTATTCCCAGTGGCCTATCCAGGAGGCAGAGTATCAAGAGCTCTACCTATCTACAAAAGGCCTTCTAGCAGAAAGACAATCGGCAGTTGCACCAGGATCTGTATCTTATCAGGGAGATATAGTTGGCCAGCAAACCGATAGTGACTCTGAGGAAGTCTTGTTTCGCCACACGTTCCAAGAAAGAACCAGACTTATCGGGGCATCCAAAGCTACTCTATGGCTCTCCTGCCAAGATCATAATGACTTTGATGTGTTTGTTCAAATCCGGAAGGCTGACCGGTCTGGCAAAATTCTCCGCAATGTAAACATACCATTGCAGGAGCTTGGTGTGCACTCAGAAGCAGAAGTCCAGACTGTCAATACGCTCAAGTACCTTGGACCCACTGGCATTCTGAGGGCTAGTCATAGAGCCCTTGACCCCATATTGAGCAAACCTCACTGGCCGGCGCACGATCACAGCAAACTTGATTTGATCCCACCGGGTGAAATAGTCAAGTTGGAGATTGGCCTTTGGCCAGCAGTTATTCAGTTCGAACCTGGTGAGCAACTGATACTGAAAGTTGCTGGTCATCATATGACACTGGCAGAATTTGAACCCTTAAGGGGCGGCTTTGTCACTGGAAATAAGGGACGACAGGTGCTCTATTTTAGGGGGAAGTATGAGAGTAAACTTGAGATTCCGTTCATCCGGGTTTAATGTTGAATCAAATCATACTGTTGATAATAAATTGACTGGTTATTATAGCCTTCCTGTTTTCCGAGAGACTCAACATAAACACCCAAGGTTTGGGGTAGTTGTACAAAGTGACCGGGAATATCTGGCAGACATCCGTATCTCCGAAACAAAAGTTATATTGAACCGTACTCAAATACCTAGTCCAGACGCCGAGATTTGCTATGGGTTTGCATATCTCTCAAGGCACCGTAGTGGCTTCACGCGAAAATGAAGATATCTGAAATAATGTTCACGAGCAGCGAAACGCAACTTTTACCAAAAACTTCGATTATAGCCGTTTTCAAATCAGTCAAATAAGCCATGGTGTCATACCAAGGCAGCAAACCGTTTGAAGGGTGCTTAGTACCTTTTTTCAGGAGAAGTGCAAAATGATTTATTCCAGAATCTCTATTGAAAGATCGTCGGCCCCGCCGCTCCGATATAGAACACATGACCGGATTGCGTGGACGAGCTTCCCACGTCCACGCTGACAAGCAAGATGGACACAGAGCACCCCACACCTTTGTCATGCAACAGCCTTGTCACCAACTATACAGGAATCGAATGAGCTCTAGAGGTCATGCTACAGTAATCAGTTCTGCGGACATATTGAAGGCCGTCGGCGATCTAACAATGAAAGCTGGGCGTATGGCCCTGCATGGGTCCTCGACGTATATACAGGTGAAGTCCGAGACATGCCGAACGCGAACTGACACTAAAGTTGGTTTAGCGATAGCGTTTTATCACCGCAAGCACTCTTCCTGACGAAGAGGAATTCTAAGCAAATTGACTGCATAGGGCTGCGGATCATGTTGATAATCTTGAGGAATAGTGGCAAACACTGCACCATTTTGTCAATGGTAGAGCTATGCCTCCTTTCATCTACATTCCCCGCCACAAAAATCTCTCGAATCTAGTCGAGCAGGGTACAGACAGCCCCGCGAGACTCCGAATCTCCTCGGGTTCCAGGTACGGACGGGTACGGCGCATCGCATCTCGGTACCCCGCTAAGACCCACCGCCTCAGCTCATCCACCAATCACACATTCAAACGACTCTTTTCATCTGAAAGAAAACAGCGCCGCCCCTAGACGCGTGTTCAACGTGGGCTATAGTGAGCTCACTTTCCCGCTGCAACGAGTTTCCTTTGTCATCATAGATTTTTCATTTTTCAAACATGTTTTGCTATCCAATGAACATCATGCCCGGAATATTTGCGAGGCTTTGTGATCATCATACGACCAATCTTCATGTGTCCCGGGGGTCTATTTCGCCTTCTACGGAGGCAGACGGGGAAATCGACAACATGGGACAACAAATAGTTATATTTAAAGAAATACGATCTCATCATGCGATCCAATAGTACCTCTTATATTACCACAATTAATAGTATTAAACCTGCATGATAGGCACAGTATCCAAGCCTCTCGGCCCGATATCCGGTCTTACCAGTAGGTCCTTGGCTGAGGCCCCATCCTTCAGTCTCTGAATATACTCATCCGGATCAAAATCAACACCAATAGGATTTTCGCTAAAGGCTTTGCTCGTCATATAATGATTGGCCTCCTCCGTGGTATTGAAGCCGTCAACTTGTGTTTCGATTTGATTTCCATCAGGATCGCGATAATATATACTCACGGTGACCCCATGGTTCACCGCCCACACTGGCTTGATGCCCTGTGCCTGCCGCTGACGGTAGGCGAGAAGGAGGTCCTCCAGAGTGGTAAATGTGAACGCAATGTGCTTTAAATCTCAACATCAGCGATGGAGTTCTCTGTGCTATACTTTGTCTTCATGTTTTGTATTGTCATCAACAGCGGCACTAACCTCCAACCCACAGGTCCTTGCATCACGATCTACTAACCCCGGAATGGCAGCAATGGCAATCCGATGGTGTTCCTCATCATAGGTAATGAATGAGAGGAACTCGTTTTCGTGAGATGCATGGCCACCCAGGAATGTTTTATAGAAAGTGGTCATCTGCGCGAAGTTCTCTGGCTTTGTGCGCAGAACCACGTGAGCAAGCTTAGCCGGTGACGTGATGGCTGTTCCCACGTTTTCAAAGTCAACCATGGCTGGAAAGGAAGTAATTTGAAGGTTTAGATGTTCGGAAAGATGAAATTTCATCAAAATAAGACTTTCTCAAATTGTGAAACGAGTTGTAATGTGAAGAGCCAGACGAGGGAGAATATACCGCCCTATGCTGGTTCAACTTCCTTTTCATTCGGACATGTCAGCTCCGAGCGCGGACAACCTCGGTAATATGTAAGAGTTATTTGTAATATTTGCAGACTTAAACAATGAACCACAAACTAAACCATCAAAGGGGGTAGCTATATTTTTGTTTAGTATTTGGATATAAAACCACCCAAACAGTAACAGTACCAATTGAACCTCATTCCACGGTCAAAGGTGATGTCCTCTATATCTTCCGTTGAAGCGCAGCGGCATTTTCAGCACGATCGAATTGCTACTAAATTCCGATAAACTCCGGATTCAATATTGTCTGGCTCAAACTTTCGGCTTTCTACCACTGATGATTTACTTCACCACTGTTTCAATTTTCTTCTCTTCGTAGTGCGGGGAGTATTTGGTACTTCCCAGCTAAGACTAGATACTTTGTTACATAACGCGGGGTAAGGCAACGGAAGATCTCCTTTCATAGCTTGGCCTTCAGTTCTTGGAACGTGCTGTTTGGGGCCATTTTGACAAATCAAAAATCTAATTCGTTTGAATCCTGACCCCGTTGTTACCTGAAATACAGGCAGTTTGCTGGATCGACCTAGAATGTCCTCGGGATTACCTGCTTCAGCACCAACATCAAAAATGTTTACTGCCATTACGAGCAATGCTGCTTAGATTTCACCGGCATGGAGCGCTAACGCGCCATGGCCTGTCATAACGAACATGCAAGATTTGTATCTCTAGATCTTCATTTTTAGATAGTCAACACTTCTCGCCTTCCCTTGCTTTTCTTCCTTTCTCTTTCTCCTGTCTCCGCATTCCTCTCAGACAAATCGTCACTATATTTCCCCTTTCCTTTGTGATCAAATGCACATCGCTTGTTCTGAAACTAAATTTTATGTCCATTTTAGGCGAATTTCGGACCTGCGATCTCCGAACCCAAGGGCGCAGCCGAGACCTCATTGGCCCTCCCCTGCCCCCCCCAACTCATCGCTCATCGCTCCGGGACCCGGTCGCCGGGCGCCACGAATTATGAATATGCCGAAAACTGTGAGAACATATGATTCACAAACATGCATCCCAACTGGATGGGCATTTTGGGCGATTGTCATACGGACATTCCGAGTGACATGGTTTCTGGATAAAATTAGAGTTCGGACTTTATCAAACCACGGTTTCCAGTGGAGAACACCAAGCTAGGTGTAGTTCAGTAGAATTGTATAAGGTTTTCATATTCAAATCGTTCGAATTTGACTAGGCGAGAATCGAAATACAAGCAGCGATATGATCTTGATTGTCCCAAAAAGTATATATATCGATGCCTGTTTTTCTCACACGTACACAATTTGACCATTTACCCCGGCTTTGCACTTCTCGAGGTTTACTCTCCCCACATGGATCAACTATCCCACGTATCATCAACAGTGGCAGTCGTCTCTCCGCAGACTGCCGGAACAGTGTACGATTCATTATCACCGTCCGCCCAAACGACAGTCCCATCACTCTCGACCAGGATATACTTATACTCAAACGTCTCACCCGCAGTGAAATCAATAGTGACAAACCAGAGATTGTCTGAAGAAGTATAGTCGTCTGCACTCAGTGCTACGGCGTCACTTGTATCCCAGTCACCAAGGGCGCTGATGGAGCCGGATATGTACATGTTCTGACCGTATTCGGTCGTCGCGATCAGATCAAATGTGACTGCTACAGTTGTGGGGGTGGTGCAAGATGTCGTAGTGGTGCTGGTACTCGTTTTGGTGGTGGTTGTGGTGGTAGCGGTGGTAGTGCCTGAAGAGGAAGAAGTAGTAGTAGTCTCGCTACTGCCACCTGTCAACGTGGCCGGCCACGCCGTGTCTGTTGCCGTGCTGTAGAGACCTGTTGCAGAGGTCGCAACACAAGTTGCCGGCACACTGCTGGCTGAGGTCTCACCCCAAGGGGCAGGAACTACGGAGTTGCGACGCATGTTAGCTGTCAACAAAGCGGCATATGACCAGGTCAGATCGCGGGCAGACAGCTCATCGCCATCGGATTTATCAAATTGCTCTGATAGGGAGCCATTAGTCATGGCATGATCTTGCTGGGACATATTAGCATCTCGCGGGGCTTTTTCTGCCATGGCACGGTAAGACCTACCACAATGCTGAGGAATCCGTCCGCGTATGTTTTCACGGCATCCACAATGGATGTGTACTCGGAACTTGAGGAAGAGTAGGTTCCCGTGGCAGCTTCACTGTACAAGTCGGTGAAGAAGTCCAGTGAGGTGGAATCAATCACAATTTCCGCAATGTTGTTCCACTGATAGAGCGCATCGTACAACAGCTCTGCGGCCGCCATTGTGCAAAGGAACCAGGGATTACCGTCATAATACGTATCTTCAGGATACCGCCCAACTGCGCAGGCGGTACCCTCGGCCGCATCATCGTTGACGGTATAAAGGTCGCGGAAGGAGTCGACCACCACTTTGTGATTGGCAAGGGCACGCGATGAGCATGGCTGGAATGTTGTGTCATCGCAGCCAGCGTCGGGATCGAAGGTGTGGATACTGCCCAGAATAGTGTTGACGTCCTTTCCAGTACGGCTGCTCTCGTCAAAGTTGGCGAGAATATAATCGCCCAGCCAAAAGGACTGCAGGTAGCAGAGGATTTCGGGGGCCTGTGATTCGCAATACGAACAGGAGGAGCCTACAGCCGTGGCAAATGCAATACCCTCCACAAGAGCGCGGTGTTGAACAGCGATAGTGAAAAAGGAAGACCCATCAACCTCCTCCCATAGGTCTTGTTTGTCAGTATTGCTTTCTTGTCACAGACTATTCGCGTACTCACCGTAACCTGTTTCGTTCCAGTATTGCGCGACGTATGAGAGATCGTTGCGCACAATGGGCCAGATGATCTCAGCAGCGTAAGCTTCGTAACCATTGGCCTATAACATTTAGCCCTTCACGCCATTATGGAGTAGGACGCCGGCATTGGGGGATTTCCCATACATTTAACCACTCGCCGAAGTCAATAAGCGCTGTTGCTCGGAGGGCAGGACCATCACGCTGGGGCCGACCCCAAGAGCCGGTATACGCCGTCAAATCGACGTTGAAATGGGGCTCACCCAGCCCGCCAGTGGTCAAAGTACCAGACGGGTTGGATACGGTCTGGAGATAGGCCTGTGCGTCGATGTAATCCTCGATAACACCCTGCAGGCTTGACTCGCCATTGCGAAAGAGGTCAATCAGAACCTTCATGGTGAGAGCTGAGTCGCGCGTCCAAGTATAGTAGTCTATTAACATGTGTCAGACTCCAAAGGAAGTAATTTAACAATTTTAAAACGTACAGTCTGGATCATTAGTACTTGGACTGGCGATGACAACGCCACTGCTTGCACTTTCAGCATAGGCACCGGAAGATCCGATGTTATCCTGGATGCCTTGGAGGGCAACAGCTGTCTCTGAGGCTAGCCAGGTGTCTAGGCTGGTGGTGGCGCGAGGGGCAATGAGGGCAGATGCCGTCACAAGCAGAGAAGAGATCAGAGCAAACGGGAGGGCCATGTTCGCAGATTTCTGTGTGGATTGATTGTCTCTGCTCAGTGAAGAGCATTCCTGCGCAGCAGCTTTTATATCGAAACCATCGCTTGCACAACACTTGCGTATACAGTGCTGAATCAGTGTAGAAGGCGTATCGAAGCCCCACACATTGCCCCACACAAAGGCTCACGCACGATTTCCTGCTTGGCGGCCTATGATTGCCAATCATCGCTCTTGCTTTGCACGCCCCTGACAGCCACTTAAGCTTGAATCCCGTAGCCGAAGGGAGATTCCGTGCAAAATGCAGGTCACTTGGACCACTGAAGGAATTTCAGGGGCTTACCCCGCGGCTGGAGGCCGGCGCTGACGAAACAATGCTGCACGAGCGGCCGTTCATCGGACATGCAGCCATACAGATAAAAGGTTTAATATAGCCTGTGAGGAGAATCGGGTTTGGCATGACATGAAGCGAAGTTGCTTCCAGAATTTTGGAATGCTTGTGCGGGATAAGCTTCTCCGGTATATCCCCGCCACGGGTGCTGTGGAGTCCAACGGATTGGTCTATGATCACTTTGAAGAAAAACTGATTTTCATGTGATGTTCTTGGTCATTTGACGGAGTTCCTCTGTTGTTTGGGATATAAAGCGAGTATTCAAAATGTCGTTCGATGAGAAATCATCATGATCCATTATTTTCAATCCTGCAATTATGATGTTCCAACTGATCGTGACGACTGTCCTCTTCATTGGAGGAATTACTGCCCTCTCTGCTGCAGAGTGGCGCACACAATCCATCTACTTCCTTCTGACTGATCGCTTCGGTCGGTCGGATAACTCCACCACCGCCACGTGCGATACTAGCGATCAGGTAAGCAATATACCTTCAACGCGACTACAAATCCTAACGGTATAGATTTACTGCGGAGGAAGCTGGCAAGGCGTCATCAACCATGTGAGTTTTAAATCTGGAGAAAAATTCCGAGTGTACTAATTTGAAGCTTGATTACATCCAAGGAATGGGCTTTACGGCAATCTGGATCTCGCCTATCACTGAACAGCTCTCCGGGGATACGAGCGATGGGGAGGCCTACCATGGATACTGGCAACAAAAGATGTAGGACTTCAGCCGTTTCTTTGAGTCCCGCTGACAGCATAGATACAATGTCAATTCCAATTTCGGAACCGCCGATGATCTTGTCGCCCTTTCGGATGCCCTACATGCGCGGGATATGTACTTGATGCTCGACGTTGTCCCTAACCATATGGTGAGTGGTTCTCATAAGGGTGAGAAAACACACTAAATCAAAACCAGGGATATGACGGCGATGGGGATGATGTAGACTATAGTGTCTTTGATCCCTTTGACTCGTCCTCGTACTTCCACCCGTACTGTCTCATTACTGATTATGATGACATCGAGATGGTACAGGACTGCTGGGAGGGTGACACAATTGTTTCTTTGCCAGACCTGAATACGACAGAAACAGTGGTTCAGGATATCTGGTACGCCTGGGTGGCCGATCTAGTGGCTAATTATTCAGGTGAGACATTCTTCCTGCCTTTTCCATCACAATATCCTAATTTTCAGTCGACGGACTGCGTATCGATAGCGTCCTTGAAGTCCAGCCGGCCTTCTTCCCTGCTTACCAAAGTGCTGCTGGTGTCTACTGCGTTGGTGAGGTTGACAACGGTGACCCAACCTTGGACTGCCCATATCAGGACTATTTGGATGGGATTCTCAACTATCCAATGTAAGAACTAAATTCACTTTACAAGTCAGTCACTATGTTATACTGAATACTGGATCCAGATACTATCAACTCCTGTACGCCTTCGAATCTAGCAGCGGTAGCATCAGTGATCTCTACGACATGATCAACTCGGTCGCGAGTGACTGCTCTGATCCGACGCTCCTAGGAAACTTTATTGAGAACCACGACAATCCTCGTTTTGCCTAGTAAGTGAACACACTATTTAGATACCCCTTTCTATATATTTATTGACACCATCTAGCTATACCTCTGACTACTCTCAAGCCAAGAATGTCGCCTCATTCATATTCTTATCCGATGGGATCCCAATTGTTTACGCGGGGCAGGAGCAGCATTACAGCGGTGGTGATGTGCCCTACGACCGTGAAGCCACCTGGTTGTCCGGATACTCAACGACTGCGGAGCTCTACACTTGGATCGCCACGACCAACTCCATCCGCAAGCTGGCCATCTCCCTGGATGATGATTACATCACATACGTGAACGACCCATTCTATACCGACGAGAATACCATTGCCATGCGAAAGGGTACATCTGGTCTGCAAGTCATTACCGTTCTAAGTAACTTAGGCGCAGATGGCTCAGCCTATACTCTTACCCTGAGTGGCAGTGGATATGATTCTGGAACAGACCTTATTGAGGTTTATACCTGTACGTCTGTGACAGTGGACTCGAGCGGCGATATAGCAGTTCCCATGGAGTCTGGACTTCCTAGGGTATTTTTGCCAGAGTCTTCGATTAAAGACAGCGACCTCTGCAGTGGGACCACCACGACTACCACAAGTACGGCTACAACTGCTACTGCGACAAGTACTTCCACTTGTACCGCTGCGACAGAAGTCTCAATTATTTTCGAAGAACTAGTGACAACCACCTACGGTGAGGAGATATACCTTAGCGGCTCCATCTCCGAGCTTGGGTCCTGGGATACTTCCGACGCTCTGGAACTCTCGGCAGCAAACTACACCTCTTCGAATCCAGAGTGGTACTTGGAAGTGACTTTACCCGTGGGAACAAGCTTCGAGTACAAATTTATCATGATAGAGTCTGATGGAACAGTGGTCTGGGAAAGCGATCCCAATCGCAGTTACACTGTGCCCTCCGCGTGTTCGGGGGCTGTCGAAACAGTGGTGGATACATGGAGGTAGTTACTGTACAGGAGATCTTAAGGATACCTGAATATGACCATAAAGAGACTAGAAACTGCAGCCAGGAAATTAAGTCCCAAAGCATTATACAAGAAATGGAAGTCTCGGTACAAGCACCCTCAACTGAAGTATCACACCTTGAGAATATTTCCTTTGCAAGAACGCCTTATTTTGACTTCACGGCCCAGAATGTATGAAGGCTGCCCAAAATATAGGTTGTATACGCCTTCGTCTCATTTCCCCAATGGCCTCATAAAGAGCATACGGTGCCATATCCAGATCCAAGCGGTGTCGTCCAGTCTCCATCAAATTCACATAAAACAATTCAGCAAGCACCGCAGAGACAGTATCAGATACTTTGCACAACGTAGAAATGACATCAAAAGTACTGCAGCCCGGCTATTGCGGCTATCTGACAGAGCTAGGTCAATGGACACCACTGCTTGGACTAAATCAGAAGCTAATAAACCTTGGCGACTCATTGACTCTCACTCAAATGGCCTCACCAAGTTCGAGCATTCCCACCAAGCGCCGTCCGACGAACGATCCTGGGGCCCAAAACTGAGCGGCCAAGTCAACCAAAGAAATATTGACCTGGAAACCGGCGCTTCAGCACTCATTCCAGCTACTATTCCCGTAGATATCGGGGCCTTGTACCGATACAGCAACAATGGTAGCTTTGGGGCAATCCTCATGACGGAAAATCGGGTAATCAGGGAGCTGGTCTACGGCACGACGACCTTCCGGCTCTGGTGCAAAGCAAATTCACAGGTGGTCTTGCGAAAGTGGCCAAATGTCCGAGAGCATGGACTTGTCATTGTCACTTCCACGTACAGGACCAGGTTGGCATAGGTGAATGCCTGGGCACAACAAGGGAGGGATACATCGGTCGAATTTCGCGGGGGTGTCGTCGGAATCGGTGAAATCGCTCCTTCGTCTACCTGGCACACTTCTCATGAAGAGGCTGGGTGGGCTTCCACTGAGGTGGCCGAGCCTGGTGACAGCAAAGTGGTCTTCTTCGGGGGATTGTATTTCAATTATCGCAGACTGGCGGCTATATTGCCACAGTCACACATGTTTAGGCTGGGGCCAGTGGAAAAGGCGAAGTTTCGCGATGTTGATCCAGAGGGGAAGGACTTCCGGATCTTTGACCATGAGACATGTGACGATGGTTTGGATGAGACATTGGGTACCTCAGAAGAGCTCGGGGAATTGATAGATCTGCCCAGCAGTCCACGGGTAAGGACACTGACGGCGAGGATGACTTTCGATATGTCGGAAAATATTTCTAGGATTGTCAGCCGCGAACTATCAAGGTCATTTATCCCTGGTCTGTCAGACGGTGGGTGTTGTGGATCGGCGACGCAGAGAGCACCTGGGGGTATGATAAATATACGTCTATCCAGACTGACCCGCGCATTGCTTGCGCCTGAATCTCCAGGCAGCTACAGCGCTTTAACTTGAAGGTTTTTTATTTGGAGACTTAATGGATCGCAAACACATAATATACTTGGGATAGAATTGAATGAAATCCATCCAATCCAATGTTTTTCTCCTGATAAGCACGATCATTCCATTAGACTTATTGCACGATATAGTTTAACATGCATACATGTCAAGTACATACGACCATAGGGTGTGGAAAACAGGGCTTCCCGTCCGCTCAGCCGTACTTAAGCCCTAGTGTATCCGCACGGTCAATCCTTTCTAGAGCCCTATTACAATAGAGCGGCGACGGGTCCACGCTAGGTGAGTGTGGGTGATATGGGTGAGAAGTTTGCAGACTGGGTGATAGAGGTGAGAACGGGATGGGAATTCTCACCCCAGGGGCGATCGGCCCCGCCCGGTACTGGCCTTGCCTTAAGGCATTTTAGAGAAACATATAAACAGCTCAGGGCCCCTTAATCGGTCTGCCATGTATTTCCAACCGCTTAAATAATGCCACCAAAGAAGAATCTTCAGGACAAGCTCGAAGAGTGCATTGCACGTGCCGAGTCACGTGGATTCACCCGCGAGTATCAGGAACAGAAAGAGTCCGAAGCTAACGTTATCTCCCACAGCCCACTCGCTCCCGCTACAAGTATTAGGTACGATGCTATGAGAAAAATCTGAACTATGTAGGTTTATGGTATATATATATCCACGAAACATCAGCGATCTAATAATAATTAGCTGGAAACTTTCACGTGGTTAACCAATCGACGACTTTTCTAATTTACAAGATACACCTGATCCAACACCCCAGCAACTCAAAAACTTCGTGGAACACTTTATTACAACGCGGAAGAATCTACCTACTGAGAAGTCAGCCATTGATAGCCTATATATCATGGCTTTAAATTGGCAGCGCGCTACATCACGAAAAATCAAGAAAAATGTTATCAAGGACGTGATTTATGTAAGGAACTATGCTTTTCTTTAAATGGTTTACTGGCCTTCTTTCCTCTCTAATCTCTTTATAAACTATGGTTTTAATTCATACCTCCCGCTTCTTTTATGGAGTTTCGTTTATCTACTTCACTTATTAACCCACAGGATACTAATATCTACCCTTTAGCATATCCAGAACGAGTTTACCCCTAAATTTGGTCTCTCGAGAAAACCCAGAGAGCGGTTTTTTGTGAATGCAAAAGATATAGATTATCTTCTTCGTCACCTTTTTGAGAGCGATTGCCATAACTTTAAGCATGAAAGAGCATGTGTATAGACTGGCAGCTCACTTTCACTATTTGCGGACTCTGGCTCTCAAGCAGGTGCTATTGTGGAATCAAGTTCCTATCGTCATTCTAATGAATGTCTATACTATAGGGTCTGTGGTTTACTCGATGTATTCTTTTTTAAGTTTGTTACTAATAGCACATAGCATTTATCGTTTAATATCAAATGGAGCGAGAAAGGGGCGGGTCTAATACGTTGGGTAATAATAAAATCTAAGTTTTTGAAAGGTCATCGAAATGATAATGCATTCCAAGCGTGAGTTAGGCTAGATAATATATTCTATACTAAACTAATAAGACTTTTCCCCTTAGGCCAGGAAACTGGTTCCGAGAGCATTTAGTTCTTAGAAAGAGTTTTATGTTTTGGATTATTGTTTATGGAATAGCTGATAGTGCTTTTAAAGGCCTTGAAACGGTCGAGAAGCTTCTTAGCACTAAGCCCCCTAAAGGACGAGAGTTATTAACGCTTAAGTGGACCCAAAATGACCCCCTCTGGTCTTTTCAATCACTATACTCCGCTCACCTAGTCCCACATACCAAGCTACTTATTGACGATGCATTATTAATTACAGCTAGCGCAGCTGGTATTTATTATGTTAGAACCCGCTTGATTAATGTAATTAAGGCTTTTCCTCTCTCCTCTTTATCCATAATGTGAGGACGGCCGAGTTTATTTACTACATAGTAGATTAATCCCTAAGACGATGTACTTCGCATTGATTCATCCGTCATTTTGATTTTGACCAAAGAATATCACTAGCGGTTTATAAGCTATCGTGCCGAATTTTTGAATTTGGGCTAGCTTGTTTCCACTTTACGAATTACATTCAATCTCATAAGCCATCGTGATAGGTTGGTTCTTTATACCTTATAACGAACTAATTCCATGGATCTACAAAAGTTTTCCTATTTATGACTTGCCGTTCTTAACATAAGGGTGGCTGGATACCCACAGCCCAGTAAACCCATTGTCCCTTTTCAGTATCGCGCGTTTCAACTGATTTCATAAAAAAAATACTTGAAATGGTACTCAATGGAAGAAACAAGATGTCACGACCGTGAAGGCGTAGTGTAGATGGTGGATTTTTGGCGATCTCCATCACTCAAAAATTTCAAAATTCTATAGGTTTGGTATTGTTAGCCATTGTCAAAACAATTATTCAGCAAGTAAGAGAATGGAAAACAATCATTTCTTTGAACTTGGAAGATCCATTTCTATAAAGATCAGTGAGACAACTAGCAAATCTTAACAACAGCAAATCAGGTTTGACTGATTAATAGTTGACGCATCACCTGGTGATTCAATATAACGTAGAAACAGCAAGATAGAATTCGCGCCCACAAAATTTGCAAACATGAAGGTTTGATTTGATTCAACGGAATATTGAGAGTCAGAAAAGGCTGAAATAATCTATAATACTCCACTGCAATATGTTTAGATATTCCTCAAAATCTTAGACGCGGTGACCGGTCCAGCTTTTAAGGCAGATCAGTCAGAAAAGCGCCGAGCGATTCATATGGATTGCGATCAGTGGTTGATGTAGTTCCGTGTTCAGTACCTCCGTTGCTGTCGTTTTAAATACTCCACTGATCATGCACGCTTTTGTTATTGCACGCATGTAAGATCAGTTACTATAACGATATCTGGGTTGGTTGACGAGCTTATCTAGGCGCATTTATGTTAGAACCAACACATAAATGCAGATTAGACAAACGAAAAACCGGCGGGCAGAATAAATCAACGCGCAACACGCCTGGATTCGAGTATCAAAATGTAAAAATATCAGGCTATTAAAATGCAGAAGTTGTACTTTCGATCAACAATGTCATACGTAGCCCAAAGGTAAGGTGAACTAATAGTGGAAGGCGTGTCGATAACCCAGACCAACGAACATGCATGTCGACAGCCTTCCCCAGCCCCAGAGTCTCAATTAAGCTCATGTATAACCCGTCCATTCCCCTTTGACTTGGCGTTCATGGACCCAATCTCATGTATAGCATTCTGCTCCGACATCTCCGAAGCCTGCCACGCTAAGTCACCACTCAGTAGTGCAGGCTGCATTTGAGGAGGCATATAAGTGGGCGACGACAAGGCGTGCTCGTTATCGACAACTGGGGTCTTATCACGGCTGCAGCAACCCACGATTCTTTTGCGAAAGATGATGAGCACCACGATCGCGATGGCCGCGAAAGATACGACTACTATTCCAGTTATTGCGCCGCCTGATAGGTGGTAGGTTTTGTCTGTTGATGTGTCTGAGCTGGAGCGTGGAGTGTGATGGATTTGTGTTGCGACTAACGATTAAAAGTATGTTTAGCGGTTGTTACAAGGCACTTGAATGATTCGGTTATTTGTGGGAAGGTTGGTTCTGTTGAGGAGTTGCGTACTAGGTAAGTGGCTTATAGCGGTCGCGGTCATCATGATGAATGTGTGGAGAATAGTCTTGCTCCAATCAACTGTCGCAATGCCCGATACTAGGAAGACCCTTGGCAAGTCGATTGGGTGCTAATAAAACATAACAAAATAGAAACAAAGCCCCAGGAGGATTCAGAGTCATAAAGACTTGAACACTTTCGACTTAGTATCCAAAATGGCCGCCAAGGATCCTAAATACAGTAACATCTCGGATCGGAGATAGTATTAAGGTTGAGAGTCGAATATTTCCAACTACTTAGAATCCCTATGAGTGGGGCCTCATGAATATAAGGCGTGCCAATGGAGCGGTGTGGGTACGCCATGGGGCTATTATCTAGTTATCTCCGATCCGAGATTGTGGCTTATACGGCAAGATACATGACACGCTAATCAAACACGAGTCATAATTCGTTACCTGTGTGATCTTTGCGACGGTAAAATGGACGAAGGGTCCAGCTTCGGTTCACAGGTCGGTGTATTGCGGCCGTAAAGTGGGTACGTGGGTGAAGGTGGCCGTTTCTCGCGCGTTTCCCTGAATCTGCGTGTCTAGGTATCAGGAGATGCACGTGACATGGGGCTAGTGTCAGTATATTAGATGATGTAAGCTAGCTAGATCACATGATATTAGTCAGCGCACATATAAAGTGCGTGCACAGAGGTAGAAGAATGGACAGACAGATGCATATACTCGAACGGACACCCATTGGTCGCTGATCCACCGCCCTGATTACGTGTACGGACAGCTAGCGCTGAGGCCCCTTCAAACTGGTTCTCAGTGGCTCATCGTTGTTTAAACAGACCTTCGATTAGTTGGCTGTTGCAGGGGTCGTAACAACCTCTAGCTGCCCACTGTATATATAAAAGGAAGTATGGAGGTCGTATGAGTGAACGGCCGGAATCAGGTGATCCCTTCGTCTGCAGCAGAATCCCCCAATTTTGGGGACCGTCTCGGATTCTTGTCCCGGTCGTCTTGAGTAGAGGGTTGCTGTCGTCTGACAACATTGGGCCGTAATCAGGCCGCGATTGGGACTTGGGTTAAAAGTCACTCTTTGGAGCCCTTCGTCTGAATCTCTTCAACATTCAGTTTTGTTCCCATTAGTATATGCAGAATTGACACTTGCTGTTTCACTTCTATTGCGCTACCATTTTATTACCAAACTCCCTACCTAATCAACTAGCATTATTCTGCCACATAGCCTCTAACCTTACACTGAAGACGTATTGATCTGAATAGTTCTTAGCGTGGGCAACTCTACCACTATAGCAGATGTACCTCCAGATTCCCCGTGTCTGGAAGATATATAAACTGACCCATCTCCGAACGCAATAGTGGGACTGACTAAACGCGGTATGTGGGGTTCCCATGCAAGATGTTCATTCCCTGCCTAGTCAAAATAGTTAGAAGAACGAAGAACGCGTCTGGGGCTCGTGTATTCCCCCCCAACGAAACGAAACCTTCCTTCTGATGCATGCTCCACATCGACATCGGGTGGGCGAGTGAGCAGAGTGCGGGGTTGTCAGGAAGTGGAGATGCTGTGTCAAGCGTGCCCCAATCTTTTTAAGGAATTACTGTATTGATTACGGACCTGTAGAATTCGAGATAATACATTAACAATGTATTGTTCCACTGACAGATGAGGCGTGGGGAGTTCACGACTGGTGGATAGAAGAGACGTAGGAAAGGGCAAGGATATGAAAAGCCGATACTGCCAAGAAACTGGTATTCAAACTGTCCCATAAAAGTGGATTCCCAATCCATCATCTACATCTGGAAAATTAATGTTCCGGCCTGACCCACCTCTTGCTGTTGGCCTGCCTGACCTGCACCCTGTTGCACAGCCCCATTTCAATATATCGAGGCTTTTCAAATGTCAGGCGACTGTGGTTTGACAGCCAGAGGATCAATCTCTTGTCATTATCCTAGTCGGTGTACCGGATCACAGGTTAGACAGCGCGTGCTCAAGCTGGTCGTCAGTACTCATTATGGCCACCGTATCAAGAATCTGTCAGAGTTGCTCAAAATCCAAAGTTCGCTGTATTCGCGAAGCGGAAAATCCACACGTGTGTCATCGGTAGGGCCTTTACAAGTTCGGGACGTGGTAGATGGTCATAGGGCTGATCTGTATAGATGCCTCCGTCTCGGCCGGGAGTGTATCTATCGTCAGAAAGGTCGTCGATTTCATGGTTTCCAAAAAGACCGGTGCGTCCATTTTATCAGATAGCTGCAAATGTGCGTATAATTTATTGTCTGGCAGAAAAATAGAGGCTCTTGAAGCGGAAATCAAAGAGTTCCGTTCCTCGTCGGGCGATACTTTCCAAGTCCCACTAGAACGGGATGCCAACTCACGAAGTGCCTCCGTTACCGACGATGAGGATGGGAAAGACGTCATCGATCGAAAATGTCTTAGTGTAGACACAGCGCAGACTTATCTGCAGGCCTTTCGGACAGTGATGACTCCCCATTTCCCCTTCGTCATCATCCCGCCAGATGTATCAGTCCACCACCTGCGCCAGGAAAGACCGTTTCTGTTCCTGGCCATCCTTGCCACTGCATCTTACGATAATATGCCGATGCAGCGATTTCTCGGAGCCGAAGTCAAGAAAGCAGTTTCTTCTCGCATGATACTGAATGGAGAGATTTCTTTTGACTTGCTGCAAGGGCTATTGGTGTTCTTAGCATGGTAAATGCGCTTGTCCACTAAACACCATTATTCTGTATAGATTATGCCTAACGCTATGATAGGTCGCATTATCATACCAAGCCACACCGCTACACGCAGTATCTCCAACTAGCGATAAGTATCATCATCGAACTACGGCTGGACCGAGCACCACATGTGAAAACATGGAAAACAGGCCTCAAGTTTCGGGATGAGCATACGTATGATCGAGCCTCTTGGAATAATGATCAAAAGAGAGCTGTTATAGGTTGCTACTACCTGTCATCATCGTAAGTTGGTTTCTTGTTAAACTGTACCTCCAGGGGAGACTGATGGAATGCTAGTATCGCAATTCTTCTTCAAAAACACTCTACTTTCTCCTACGTTCCCTATATCGAAGAATATTGCCAGTCTCTCCACGATGCAAACGAATATCCACTCGATCATTACATACTGCACATTGTGCAGCTACAGCAGATAGCCGAGAAAATAGACCGGTTGTCTGCAAGTCATACAGACGAACTGGTGAGACCTGGGTCGGGTGCAGAGCTCTACGTGACAAGCATCAAAGAAGACCTGTCCACTTTCCATAAAGGATTACCGTTCGACCTTCATGACTCTCGTGAGTGCATTGCATGCCATGTTCTTTTCCAAGTGCGCAAACTGATAATCTTCCAGCATTGCTCGCATTCCATTTTCAATCCACAGGCCTTTGTCTCTACCAACTAGGCCTCAACATGACAGACCAGCAACCTCCTTCGACGTTGATAGCCATCAACTCTCAAATTCTACGCGAGGAGTTGTCACACGCGGCCGTCAATGCGGTAGATTCCATTCTCAGTCTCTATCTCTCTCTCCCACCCAAGTCCGAGCTAGGCTTCACCAATGCACAATGGATACAACTGGGGTTCGCCATGCTCATCGGATACCGCTATACCGCCGCATCCCAAACTTCTGAAGGAACAGAGGCATATCTTCGAACACTGGCCCTCCTTCGGCAGCGGGTGGAGGCCTTGTCAACACCCAGCGTCGATCATAATGGGGATCGAGACTGTTTCGTCGAGTTCCGAGGGCGAATCATTCACATACAAAATCGACTTGATGGGGCCAAGAAAGGTGACAAGACGAGTGAAAGTCTCAAGTTGATTGACCCGGGACTTATACTTCAAGATGCCAGCTCCGCAGAATGGAACAACTTGCCTCAGGAGCTGCTGGGGATCATGGAGGATTACCAGTGGCCGGACAATTTTCTCCTCGATAACCCCGTGGAGGAAGTTTTAAATACTTGGTAGTAATTGAGGATTGGAGGTCACGAGAAGAGCTGTTCGTAAATAATACATCAGTATATAGATTGACTGCAAGCCCCGGAGCTGAAAACAAAAATGATTCGTCGCTGAACTCTCGCAGGATACCTGGAAGCCTCCAGATAGATTCTAAATATTAACTCACCAATTATACATCGAAGCCTTGCACGAGATAGGCACTAGTGATGAGGAAGTGGAGTGTTGGTGGCAGTGTTGGGGGCCTTTATTTCTATGTCCGATCCGACGTGCTAGGCTGTGGCAACGAACGCAGATCGCCGAGCCGATCGGCTTCAACAAAATCAACGTATAAAAGAGCTGCCATGGGCTTTTTATGCATATAAAAGATACTTTGTAACTAAATTTGGATCTGGTTTTAAACTTGGCCCTGTCGAACATGCGCTCCATTTCTCTCTTTTTGCTGTTTCATTCGGCACTCTCGTTTACTCCTTGCCCATTGCTTGGCCCAACTTACCCTCCCTTCAAACTTGATACTAGGGATCCCATAATTGTCGACTCATTGAAAAACCTTACTGAGAGCTTCGATGAGTTGATGAGGACTGGTATCGGCGAAAACGGCCCGATAACGAAGAATACGACAACCCTTGGCATGGCGTTGTTTTCTGCGAATAACGGAAACGCTGAGGATGAGCCATTCTTCTGGCAGTATCACTATACTGCTCCTGAGTATAAGAAGATCATAAGAAGATCTCAGAATGTCACTAAGGATAGTATCTACCGCATTGGCGGCTTGACTGAAGTCTTCACTGTTTGGAGCCTCCTCTTGACCGTGGGAGACAAGATCTTCAATGATCCTGTTACCAAGTACCTCCCTGAGTTGGCCAATGGATCAAGCACTGCTACATCTATCAGTCACACCAAATGGGATGAAATAACTGTTGGCCAAATTGCCAGTCACATGGCTGGAATTGCCCGGAACTGTGGGTTTACAATGAACTTTTTGCTGAGGGTTGCTGCTGATTGATACATAGACTGCTCCCACGGTGTTACCTTGCCAAAAAATATTTCCAAAGGTGGACTACCAGATCACTCTGCTTTTCACCTGCCTTGCTGTAGCATTGACTCGAAATGCAGTCAAAGCGGTATGAACGCGCGCCCCTCTTGTCTACATGCTTTCACAAGCTAACTTTTCACAGAATTTATCCAGAAGCTGGCAAAGCAAGCGCCTGTTGCTCCTGTTGGTACGACGCCCGCGTATTCAAACATGGGCTTCCAACTTCTAGGGTACATCATCGAGCGACACATCGGTCATAGTTTCGAGGACCTTGTCCAGAACAAGATCTTCGATCCGCTCGGACTGAATAAAACCACTATCTTCGCCCCTAAGCACTCCAAGGACGGTGTGATTCCTGTCGACCAAGAAGCGAGTGGCTGGTCGAGCCATCTCCCCGGTTCCGACGCGTGAGTCTCAATACCTTTACCGAAACGATGGCTACCACTGGCTGACACGTCTCAATTCAGATCGACTTCCATATTCACCAGCGTTGAAGATCTCGCCCTTGCTGGAAAAGCTATCCTAAACTCTACCCTTCTCTCCTCTGCCCAAACCAACCGCTGGCTGAAGCCCGTCTCTCACACTGCGAATCCCAAGAACTCTGTCGGATACCCATTCCTTATCTACAGTGGCGGCGATTACCCTGACACATCGCCAATGATCGATGTATACACCCTCCTCAGTAATGAGGGCTATGAAGAAGGCCTTTATAGCTCGTATTTGGGCCTGGTTCCGGACTGGGGCGTCGGCTATGCTATCCTGTCTGCCGACACTGTGAGACCAGCTGATCTAAATGAACACGCCGATTATATGCAGACAGCGCTGAATGGAGTAATCACAACAGCGGTTCAGCAGGCAGCTCGAAATTACGGTGGTCGGTATATTAGTTCTGGTAGCTCAACCTCGTATATTGTTGTTGACTACGAGAAGAGGACTCCATGGGGCTTATACATCGAGGATTTTGTGAGCAATGGTACGGATTTTAGGAAGATACTATCAGAACTCATTGGTGTCTCTCACGCATCGGACCTCAGTATTCGTCTCTATCCGACGGGTCTTTCTGAGGAGACCGGCTCCGGCTCCAGGCAGACATTTCGAGCTGTTTTTCAGGATGAAACTGAGCTGGCTGACAATGGCACGCCGACCTGTGTGTCATGGTTGGAGCTGGACAAGTACCAGTATGCTGGCCATGGATTGGATGAGTTCATATTTACTCTAAACGCTCAAGGTAAAGCTGTTAGGGTTGAGATTCCTGCGCTAAATGTGACCCTGCAGAAGAAATAGTCGGCCAGTCTATACTCTTTCCTCAAGCTATATTGGATTGTTACTTATTTCTGTTTTGTATGCACATTTGGTAGACTTCAATTGTCAGATTGAGCTTTCGACGGCTTTCACTCGCTGGAGGTTGAAGCACCGAGGATATATGCTTATCCCAGGGGTGAAAATTTGCGTATTATGGTAGGATAGGCAGACCCGCATAGGATAGAATGAGCATGCCCCATAGAATAGAAAATGGTGCTGGAGCATTCTGTGCTTGCTGAACTGCATTAATAAGTAAATGTTAACCTTGTGTTGCTTATGCTATGCGTTTGAGACAGCTGGCATCTGAGGGCTCTTACCGTACTAAAGGGTAATTATGAAGTTTCCTTTCTTCTAGGGTGATCAGGACACTTATATCAGGACACTTGACTTCCAAAACGCTCCACTTTCAAGTTCTCAGCAGAGAAAGTTATTTTGGGCTAAAGCACTTCCTATTTAAGATTGGCGAGGTCGATTCTGACTTATGTAACTGCCTCGAGGGATCTCAAACACCGCAGTATATCTTACTACAGTGTCCGAACTATACGGACAAGAGGAAGTTCATGATGGATAAGATCCGGGCACGGACGGATCTTAGAAGGTCGACGGACTACGAGGCTCTTTTGTCTCACCCGCTAGCGACTCGCTACGTCGCTGAATTTATACTTCAAACGGGTCTTCTCGGACAGTTCCGTCATTGCAACGTCGAACCAGAACCGGAGGGCGAAGAAACAACTGGCCAGAATTGACTGGCATAGACAGGTGGCGAAAACGCTGTGTATGATTGAATCAAAAAAGTCTGTGATCGCCGAGAGATCACGGGCGCGGACAGCGTAATCAATAATCGAACGTTGATCGAAGAAGTAGGAGATGTGCAAGCTGGAAACGCCAGCAGGAGTTGAATATGGAGTGGAAAACAGGGTATGGGCTTGATATATATTGTGAGATTTGTGGGATTTTGTGGGAATTTACTTCGCATGTGCGATTATACCTGTTGGGCAGCGAGCCCTTTTCTTTTGTCTCTAGTCATTCATTACTGCACGGAGTTACTAGAGTACGGACATGTTCTTGCTTCGTCGGAAGAAGCGCCTACATTACCACAGCGACGACTAGCTAGGTAGCATTAGGTTAATAGAACATCATCATCATCATCATCATAGGCAACATATTGATATTCATGTGCGCATAGTTTCACGCTGCTTAGCGCACTTCACCCAAAGCAGTATAGTAGTCAAACTGTAGAAGAGGATGGCCTCATGTCTACATTGTACTCGAAAACCACTCCACTAGGGGGCTGTGTGCAGATGCCAAGATGCTGCCCGTTTCAGATGGAGGATCGTGGCCCAATGATGCTGTTCTCTCGCTCAGCTTAGAAGGTCAGTGCGTCGTCGCGAGACTGGGGGCGATTCTCACCCGCTCTCACCCTGCTTCTCACCCTCTCTATTATGCACTCACCCTTCTCACCCCCGGTCGCGCGACGCTAAAGCGGCTCTCACCCATTTCTCACCCTGGCGGCACCCACCGAACTACTGGCCGCATTGAAGCCACACGCCGGTTAGTTAGTAGTATGGTGGGTGACCACATGCGAATCCTAACTGTTGTATGTTTTTTTATTTTTGATTCTTGGATATGATGTGAAGAGATGTGATAAACCTTTTGTTAGCTGGATGAGAGCGGGTAAGAACAGGGTAGGGATTCTCACCTAAAATCACCTACTCTCCTACTTTCACTTTGGTCCGAGCTAAGGATATGCCCCCTGGGGAGAATATCTGGTCTAATATTCTTATTCAACTCAACTTTGGCAATTGAAAACAAGATCAAGAACTTCAACACAGATTTGACGAAGTGGTTACTCGATTGAGCTACTATTGGCCTTCTGTTGATCGCTTTCCAACTAACCAAGATGCCTTGAACAATGCACTAATCACAGATCCACTTCTCACTTTTAAAGACATCTTGGACGGTTTGCAATTTTTGCGATTCAATTGTGTAGAATTATCCTTTATACTTGTTTTACCGAGGAGAGTGCACTTTAACGAAATTATTCAGAGTCAGTGGTAAGGACTGACAGAATATCCCCGGGCAATGATCGCAAGCACTGCCCAGAGATATCTATACTAGCACTCTTTCTGGAAAATACATAGAAGAGCACATTTAATAGGTGCTTCTGGATATATTAGTTGACTGTGGCGCGGATGTTGCCATGTTTTCTAGTCTTCTATCTCACTATGCACCTATCCGACATTATACATAAAATGTGGGCCTATTCATTTATTGACGAAGTATTTATTGATAGATAACCAATGACTCATACTATATTTCTGATACTTCTGGCTTATAGACACTGCGAATAGTACGTATTCTGTGCCTGGCAGGTATACGGGCTGGCACAAGTCGTCGCCCCTGTCCAGCCAATGCCGCCACACTGTGCGTAGTGGGATGCTGTTGCAGTACTGGTAGATCCTATGCTGGTAGTGGTTGAAGTGGTAGTGACTTTAGTAGTAGTGGCTGTTGTGCTGGTTGTCGATGTAGAGTATGTGGTTGTGGAAGTGGTTGTAGAACCGCCCGAGCTGCCCGAACTGGAAGGAAAGTAGGCAGACAAGATATCAAGGTAGTAAGTATACGCAGTCCCTGAGGGCGGTTCCATCGAAAAGATATAAGTACCCCACCATGGCCCTGCAGCCCACCAGGATGCTCCGAGCCAGACGTCACTGTTCTCTTGCAAGTAGCTCAGCATTCCAGTCACAGCGCTCTGACAGACTGAGTTAGCACCACCGGCAAACTCGCCCAAGAAACCAAGTTTCCCATTGCTTTGCAGCCATTCTGTCGCCGACTGCACACGCTCTTGGCCGATGGTCGTACTGACGCATGTGTCGGATGTGCCAGACCCATCCGAGTCGAGATACTGGTGCATCTCGTAGACAATTTTGTTATTGGGGTCCGTTAAATTGACCAAATTGCTATTGACTGATGTCCATGTCCAGGCGCCACTCCAAGAATTTCCTTCCACGAAAATATACTGCGAGGTGGCTCCAGTAGCCCGGATTGCGTTAATGGCCGCCTGGTTGAGGTCCAGCACCAGTGTTTGGTCCTCCGTGTTGAATTCATTGTCTGCGGATGTCAGTAAGAAGAGGAATGGACCCAGTAGAATGCTGAAGCTTACTCGTGTCGAAGATCACATTGTCATTCGATGCAAACTGCGTTGCCACGGTCGTCCAAAATGCAGCAAAGTCACTCGTGGAGTTGATGATATTGCCATAGCTATTTTGCTAGTAAGTGGAGTTCCAAGTTGGAAAGTGGAGACTATCAACTGACTATCGCCCATAGTTGTGCGGATCAACGATAGCATACGCGCCAGTAGACGTGATGTACTCCACCGTCTGGAAATTGATAAGCACAATGCGGTATTCTAGACAAGGACGACTTACACTCTTCAGGCCTTGAAGATAGGTCTCATTTGGACTCGAGGTCAATGTACCGGGAATTAATCGTTCCATCAAGAACGGCACCCGAAAGATGTTCATACCAGCATTGCGTAGCGTTTGAATGGCCGAAGTGTCTGGCCAAGTGTAGTCGGTTCCCAGTACACCCGGAATATTCTCACTGCCAAACTCCGCCCCGGACTCACTTGCGCCAAACCCTACGAAAAATGGTCAGTTTTGGCTCGGCTTTAGTGGGTTTCACACATACAAACAAAGGACGAGGCCCGCTTGGAGTGGCCCTGAGGCACCGCAAGAGCCAGAGCAGCGCTGGCTGCGAGCAGCAGAGTATATTTCATGGTTTTGAATCTTGAGATTGGATGCCTGGTAGCTTGGGATTATTGATTTCCTTGAACGGGGTGGTCCCAACGTAACTTATATGAAAGCAGGAGCCCACGCTTTCGGAGCTATCGACCATGCCCCTTTCCTCCGCGGTGATGCAGCCGCGTCAGCCCTTTTCCACTGGAGAAAGTTCTTCAGCATCGGGAGTACTGCGGGACATCATATTCGGAAATAGGTTTCTCGGACCGTCGACCGAGTGTGACGGACTCCTTACGAAAGTGCCCTCACGAAATCAATTACTGGTATGGGACAGTATGGGTGGTGCAAATTGGCAATGGCTTAACTGGGCACGGCATTGGGCACGTCACAGGAACATCTGGTGCAAGGTTAGACATCGGAGATTAGCAGAAAAGCACACAAGGCGTTGCTAGCGCATGAGAAAGCAGGTCCAAGTGTGGAAAATGGATAATATGGAGGAATTCCCGGACCGAAACAGGCATTTTAGCGCTACTAGAAAGCTCATCAGCGAAATTCTCTTCACAGCCAAATTCCCTAGGTGTGCTGCAAGATTTTGCGGGGCTCCCATGCCACCCCGCACCCATTATTCATGGGTGGAACTTGGGTCAAAGTTTGAGTGATCAGCATCTTTATTAGGCGAGACTACACAGACTGGCAGGATCTGAAGGGTTTCACCGGTAGATCTCGATAGATCCTTAGCGGTAAAAGAGTTCGGCCGTCAAGTGTTCTCGCAACGTCTCAGATATGGTTCTTGTTGCTGGCATTTAAGATTTGGCCTGACGATACCTAAACCATCATTCTGCAACTCCACAAAGACAATTCCACCCTTTTGAAATTAGTGTTGTGCCAAGGTGTGGCGCTGACAATGCTCAGAGATGAAACACAGTAGAAAGGTTGTGCAGTGGCTTACGTAGTCGGAGCGCCCTCCGCATGGCGCCGCCTGCATGTTGCAGAAATCCGACGGACATGACTGCAGACGGATCTGGTTAATGGACCAATTGTCACATCCTGATTGGCCAGTTCGGAACAATAGACCACGCGAATCAAGCGCGAATGCCAACACCTTTATTTATTAATCCGCTTCTCGCTCTTTGTCTTTCTTCAGACACGACCTCTCGCAGACTTCGCACCACCAACACCTCGTCTTTTCCCTCTTCTTGCCTGGTGGCTAGTACAGGCTCAAGCAATCTTACTTTGTCACTTGAACTTGGAATTTATCAAGAGCCTCCTGAGTACTGTTGGATATTCTTTAATGGTGGCATCATCTGGGAGTGCCTAGAAAGATGAGACGGATCCGGTGAAGAGACCTCTGGACACGAAGACTAACTTACCAACGGTTCGTATGTCAAAAGAATTGCTGGCCCAGTGCAAGTAATTGCCCCTAAAAACCAAAGCCCACTTAGGTCTCATTGTCTCTGAAGATACAATCATGAATTCAAGACAACATTGCAACAGAATTGGGACGTATAGTCTTATCGCCTCTAAAATTGAAGCTCCATGGAGTTGGAATAATATGCCGTGCGGCATGCGATTATGCTGACAGTCACGAGAATAAAGATTGGCAACAATATGCTGCCACTACGGCTGCGCTGCCATGAAAGCTGTATTAAAGCAATATATGTATAATGATAGTTCACTTTGGATCTAGTAACTGGTGCTTATCTCTCTAGCGACTCGCTATGGCCAACTAGGATGACAACCTTAATATAGACATCACTTTGACTATCTCTAGTTGGTGGTGGACCACTCCTGAACCCATTTTCGAGTAACAGGACAAAAGAAACTAGCAATTTAGGTCTACCTTTCAAGTTTCACGGTCTTTGGCATGCAGAACGTAGTCATTAAATATGGCCTTCAAACGGTCTTGCTCGACTTTCGATAATGAAGACTCAGACCGGTCTGGCGAAGAACACGGCCTTTCCGGCAACAATTCGTCTTCTACCAGAGGTGGTCGGAATCCAGTAATATAGCTTTTGGTGAGAAGCCGGGGCCAGTCAATATTATCGAAGAAGGGATGTGATTTGATTTCTTGGGGCCCATTAATGCCTACGCGCTGCTGAGGATCCCGAGAGAGGAGCTTCGTTGGAAGATCCTCGGCGGCTTGTGGGAGGGGTATATTATCAGGAGGGGCCGGAAACTGAAGGGCTATGTCGGGATTGTCCACATACTTGAAAGGGAGGAAACCGGTGAGCATCTGGCGGAGAACTACACCAAAGGACCACCGTTCGGCCGATGGAGCAACACCGTGACCGTCACTTGGCATGGCTAGTAGTTCCGGAGCCAGGTAATGATTTAGATAGTGCTGTTTGGATATGTTGGTCTCATTGGGTGAATATTTTTCAGCACCGTAAGATGGGGGCTGTCGATGATGAAGTGGAACACCAAATATATCTCGGACATAAACGTCAAAGTCACCGAGAAAAAGATAGCCCTTGAGGTCTATGTAAATACAGCACGGTTGCAACTCTGCCACACCCAATATTAAGATCATGGAGGTACTCTAAAGCGCAGGAAATCTGAGCTGCATAGAAACGAGCCTCGGTGAACTCAAGAGATCCCATGCCTTCCAAGTACTCAGATAGATCGTAATTATGAAGAAAAGGGCAAAGAATATAACGCTTTGCTTCAGACACTTCGATATTGAATTTCAGCGGAATGACAAAAGGGCTGTTCATCTGAGTGGCGACTGGTCTAAGAGCAATATTGTCGTGTTTGCCTTTTCGAAGCACCATGGACGCGTAATCCAGGTTGGTATTCTTCTTCCTGTGAAAGTTAGGGCCATGGACAGTGATGCCTACTTTGCTTGGAAATGGCATTCTTACCGGAGACCATATGTATTCGCCAAGCGACTCAATGGCTTTTGACAATTATTTCTAATGTTGAACAGTTCAAGTATTGGCGTCATCGTAGTGAGCGGCTCAGTGGGGATGAAGTGAGTTAGAATGGAGATAGCGCCTACTCCACCATATAGACTGAGCCATTCCTGCGTGATTCCAGCATTTCCATTTAGCAAAGGCCGACATGCGGCTCTGCCCAGAAATGCATCTGTATTCACGTTGGCGCCACGAGAAGTTGGCTGATATAGCCAAATCTTGAGCTCAGCTTGTCGGGTGACATCGAAGCTGTACGTATAGCTCCGCATATAAGAATTATTTCCTTCCCCCGCCCAGACGGGAGCTTCGTAAAGACCTGGGTAGCGAGCATGAGAGATAATTTGGCTTTTGTCAAAGTCGACTATAGCGTGTGGATGGGGGCCACGGAGGACTTCACTACCTGGTTGGGAGGATAGGTTCGTATGGAAGTGCAGATCTCTAGTTTGGATAAGAGTCACTCTGAGAATGCCACTCAAAGGCGATTTTTCTAGAGGGAATTATTATGGATTTGACACGACTTTTCGTCACATCCAACGTACTCTCGACTGAATCTATCGATGGCATCTTTTAAAGTGGCACTTTAATGACTTGCTGGAAAGTGGTGCTCTGAATAGAATAAGAACCTTACGAATCCTTATAAAACCAGACCTTATTAATAACGGAGTAGAGGATAAGATTATTAAACTTATTAAGGGGAAGTAAGAGTCTTAAGAACTAGGCTAGGTAGTAGTTAGAAACCTTAGCTAGAAGGACATCCTATAGAGATCAGAGACTAGGTCAAAATATCCTCTTATTTCTAATAGACAACCTTATCGAGAAATATCGGTAAGCCCTTTCGATCGTAGAGTTTCTGCTTCGAATTAAAAGGGATAGAACACTAATGACTCAGAATCATTATTTGAATAGTGATTTATAAAAATAGTCAGAGTCAACCGCCTGCTATTAGTTATAAGTGGCAAATATTCATTTTAGTCGTCAGGAACGCATTTCGTCTGAAGCAAAGGAGTCATCGTTTTCCGTAAAATATAATGACTTTTAAAAGGCGAATATATTCGAGTTTCTGATCTCACTCGAATTCACTATATAAGTAATTTACAACAGACTATGTAAGATATCCACGATATCTTAAAATCGTACTACAAAGTTGCCCGAAAAAGGTCCATTAACAATATGTGTATGCAAGCGGCGGATTACTATTTGGTCACCGGACCTACCGCACCGATGAAATTATTCTCCCCTTCATGGGTCTACAACCTTTCACGTGAACAACTGGAACAAATCGCTGGGGAGAGAGCAGCTATCCGAAGGAAGTGTCGCCAAGTTGATTGAGATTCTTTTTGGGCAGATAAGTCGACGCGATTCAAAAAAGAGTCTCCTGGGATCGGGTGATCCGAGGCCCTTAAATAGTTCGGTCGGCACGTTATTTGCGAACAATCTGCGGTTGTTAATCGGGGCAAGTTACCTATGCAAAGGACGGTGCGGCGGTGACTGGCAGGGAGGCACTAAACCAAAATAGGCACGCTAACACGCTAAATCTCATCACGTGCCTGGTTCTTACGTTTTCCGGAAAGCGTGTATACCATGCGTCCTCAGCTCCCACCAGGCTTCTACTTCCGTGGGCCACTTCACGGGTTACAGAAACCGTGAGAGGCGTACAGTAAAAGAGCCAGGAAGCAGGTACCGACGCATGGAATCCACGCTTGTTTCCCGAAAGCGTGGATTCCATGCGTCCTCAGCTCCCACCTGGCTTGTACTTCCGTGTGCCTCCTCATAATTTAGCCCTTTCCGGAAAAAAAAAAAAAAATTAATGGCAACGGAGAGTACACTCTCTTAGGAAATCATGAGCGGGTGCGAGAAGGAAGCAGACAGACTACCAGCTTTATTCTCTATCGGGCGAGTTCGCTTGAGCTCTATCATGTGAGATGATTCATAGTAGAAAATTGATTTACTGGTCTTGAAAAAATAGTTACCTTAATATAGGTGTGATTTATTTACCACGCGCCCCTATAATAATTGGGTAAAAACTATAGATTCTATGAGGATTCTATAGTTGTAGGTACAGGACCACATAAAAGCTGCACTCAAACAAACCAAAACCCACACTTATCCAATCAGCAGGATGTTTTGCATTGCGATGTGAGGACAGGGAAAAAAACAAAACAAAAAGGGGGTTCCTTTCTCAGGAACATTGCCAGAGAAAAAAAACTGGGTTGCCGCGCAACTTCCCGAGCAGCACGCTGAATTTGAGCCACAAGGTCGGCCTGAAGCCGTGCAACTTTTGGCGGGCTTCGTGAACTTCTGGTACTCTTGGATAGCTTGTGGGGGATAGCATCCCTTTGAGTCACTAAAGTTATATCCACATGCAAGCTGTTTACCTTGATCTGTCTTGCAATCAGAGTCTTGCTTGCACCGAGAACCAAAAGAACCAGCTGGTCGTGCACATATGCCCTCAAAACATCTGTTCCAGTAACACTGGTTATCCGCGGTGCAACTCTCTCCATCAACCACTTTGGAGGTACAAGTATTGGTTGTTGTATTGCAGTAGTTACCATTTGGACAATTAGATTCGGAGCTGCACTTCGTCGGCGTAGAATCCTCTGCATCACCGAAAAGACCACCAAATTGGCGGCGATGGGCTCTAAATTGAGGGACTGTATCGTGGATAGCTGGTGCAGCCAGGGCTACAGAGAGCCAGATAAAAATTGCCAAGGTATATAGGCGCATATCTGTGAATAAAGTCAGTTTAATAAAAGGCTGTATCAGATAGGAAAAAAGATTACTTGGTGTTCAGTTTTTTAAACAAAAGCAAGATCTGAATTGAGAGAACAGATTAATTGTGTGCCCATTAGTTGTGTTTGGCAGGAAATTCAGCAGGTATTTATACCTGGTTTATAGGAGCAAAATCACGAACCATGACATCTTCATTGGGATAGAATAGGACCTGAGTAGTCCGCCAATACCCAACCTTCAGCCTGCCCATATTTGAGGATTGAGTTTATAATGCATAATGGGTATTTTCCTTAGAGATTCAAGTGGGGTGCATGCTCGGCCGTGTTCGGCACGGAGATCTCGCATGCCAGCTCAAGATTCGGTATCCCACGTAGGGAAAGATTGTCGTCAATCATCTGGGGACTTCCCTCCATCCAAATTCAATGGAATGTGATATCACTTAGCAGCGCTCGGGTGAACCTCTGCAGTACAGTGCCCATGACCTCCCCTGCAGGTCGAAAAGGGAGTATTCTTCATTCCTTGTTGGAATTTGGGGAGAAACGTTGCACCGCCCTTGCATGGGAGTCGTCTGAGTAAATTGGAGGTTTGGGACAAGAACACGAACGAAGCAATGATTATAGAGGACTTGGAATGTTCGAAGGATATCAGCAATATCTGCAAATCTTTGTTCGGCGAGTCAAATCAAAGGATCCAAAGGAAGCCGAGGGTGGGAAAACCTTGCCGGATGTTTATTGAGATGCCTTGGATTTGGAAGAAGAATTGGCTAGCAGAGAAACGAACTCTGCATGTTTGGCATTGGAATGCCCGATAACCGCTTAAGGACTCAAATTGCTTTCTTCCCTAATTCATGCCTTGCTTTCATTTGGACCTCATTCAAATTGTCTTCCTCCTCACTGGCAAGCCACTTTCACAAAAAAAACCCAAATCAAGCAAAGGTGTTAAAGACGTCGTTTGAGGGGCGTGTGGTATATGACTGTCATCTGTCGGGTAATTAGTCAAGAAAATCTCTCGATCAGTAGAAAATCCTGAGAAATTACTTTATAATCCTAAAGAGTATATCTAGCTTAAAGTAATTTTATTAATAATGTTGAGGGGTGACCTATAGATTATAAGATTTTGTCTTAAATTGAGGATATAGTTTCTAGAGGAGGGGCTATAGTACTTACTACTCAAAAGGTATAATCTACCATAGTAGCCGTATTTAGTTCACAGAAAAACGACCCCATGGATTTATTTATTATTATGTATTCCAAAGTACACTCCGTAGGTTTAATGCGCATTTTGCTCAAGTGATAATGCCTGGGTTGGTGGGGAGGAAGAAGGAAAAAGAAACTCACTTAGTGGGATTCCTGCTTTAAATTGCACTAATATAACAGCCTTGCACTAACTTGCGTATTTTTTGTTGTTTTTTGTTTTTTAATTTTGAATTGTCATCCCATGCAGATGTGTCATTCTATTCGCCCAGGCCTCTGGGGGAGTGACCTTGCCGTAAACTTTGCGGAATACATCTCTCAACCTCACATACCCAGCTTCTCGCCGATTTTACCTAGACCAAGACTCCCAAGAAGGTTATCAATTCCCAGACCACCAAGAAGCCCCTGGACAAGGTTTCCAAGACCAAGCCCATTCAAGAGCTTACCGAGAAGCCCTAACACTCCGCTCAGGAGTAAACCAACAGCTGCAATGATCTGGAAAAGGGGCTCAGAAAGCACAGACCAAAGTGGATTGATCTTCTTCTTCGCATGAGGCATATCTGCTATTCGCCGACGGCCATTGTCAATTGTGGTAGAGATTGTCTGCGAGAGTTGCTTGAGAAGATCGGCCAGCTGATATTCTTCCGATGTTGCTTCGTGCGAGACACTTCTGGCTTTGGCAGACGCTGCAATTTGGCCATCGGGGTCCAAAGCACGAAGGGCTCCTTTACACTCTTGCAGTATGTTGCCAGCATCTTCAATGATAGGCTTCACTGTCTTTACTAGCTGTTCCTCATCGAGTTCGTCTCGGGGTGTGCGATCGGCTCTCTCAATATGCTGACCGTGTTGTTAGCGACATAGATCTGGGACAAAATAAAAAGACATACCTCGGAGATCTGTTTACAAAGAGGCTCAACGGAATCAAAAGTCTGTTGTATAATAGAAGACATCTTCTTCGCCAGCTCTCGATCATGTTCCTCTTTTTCCTTCTGCTCAAGCTCCTCAGGTGACAGTTCGAGCTCCTCTTGGTCAGGCTCGGGCTCAAGCTCGGGTTCAGGCTCAGGTAAGTGTTCTAGCAAAGTGCACTCGCCGATTTTGTTACCATCATTGTCGACGATGTAGCCATTGTCGTCAACCGTTTTTCCAGCTAGAGACTTGAGATTGCCTTCGGTGAGTTGACCGATGAGATTTCCGTCTTCATCGCGTACTTCTCCCTCACGGTTGACTTTTCGACCACTCATCGGGTTGACATCGCGAGGCTTTTCCTCCGGGGTCCAACGCTCTGCACGACCGATGACGTTTCCTACTTTGTCGATAATTTCTCCATCCTCGTCGACGGCACGACCTTTCAGCCGGAGTGTATCTCCTTCAACAAGTCTTCCGACGACTTGACCGGTGAGGTCTGTGATGGTTCCATCTTTAGTGACCATTAGGCCCTCGAGCCCATAGAAAATGCCCTCCCCCTGCTCTCGCTCAGATGAAGGGATCAGTTCCACGGTACCGAGAACCTTTCCGTCGTCGCTCCAGATTTGACCTTCCGCGTCGATTTGCTTGCCGGCCAGCTTCTTGGAGTTCCCAGAGACTAGGCGTCCCCACACAGAGCCATTTTGATCCACGATGTTTCCTAGTTTGTTGACTTTCATCCCTTCAAGAACGGATAGATCCTCTGTCTCCTCTTCTTCCTCTTCTTCTTCCGGTGGAGTATACGGCTCAGCCCGTCCTTTTAAGTTGCCCCGCTTGTCAAGAATGTCTCCGTCATCATCCACAAGGAGGCCTTGCAATTTCTGAGGGTCGCCTTCGACGATCTTGCCGACAATATAGCCGGTTTCATCTTCGACGAATCCAGTTTTCCGGACTACTAGATCTCCCATCCCTCCAAAGAGTGTGATGGCTTCCCGTTCCTCTTCAGGGATAAGACTGACCTGTCCGATGACTTCACCACCATCATTCCATATCAGGCCTTGAGCATCGATTTTTTTGCCAGCCAGTTTTTTGGGGTCTCCTTCGCTGACCCGAGCAATAGGGACACCCTCTGGACCCATGACATTTCCAATCTTATTAGGAGTGAGGCCCTCTAATTCTGTAAGATCGACGTCTTCCTCCGGCTCGGGCTCGGGTTCTTCCCACGGCTCTGCTCGTCCCAGGAGATTACCGCGCTTGTCTAGGATATCACCATCATCATCGACGGCTCGTCCAAGAAGTTTCCCAATTTCACCCTCAACAATCTGTCCAACCTTGTTCCCATTGGCATCGTGGACCCAACCTTCCTCGGCAACAAAAGGCTCATCTAGATCCGCAAATGGCCCCCTCTCTTGTTCATCATCCACAGGAAGGGTCTGGGCTTTGCCAATGATCTTGCCTCTGTTGTCCCAGAATTGACCCTCAGAGTCAAGCTCGACACCGTCTCGACTGAGCCGTTTGGGGTCGCCTTCGACAAGCTCACCAACAGGGATTCCATCCTCATTGACAATTTTTCCGAGTTTGTTGCACTTCAGACCTTCTAGTCTGGAAAGATGTGGCAATTCCTGGGCGGTTTCCTCGGCGGTTTCCTCTGTCTCTTCAATAAGGTCTTTGGCAGCTAACCGTGCTTTGCCTACGATGTTGCCATCATCGTCTAACACCAGGCCTTTCTCGTTCACGGTCATGTTAACGGCTTTCAATAGATCGCCACTGTCCAGTTCACCAATGACAGAGCCACTGGCGTCAGTGATCAGTCCATCTTCGTTGACCGGGAGACCATCAAGAATAGAAATATCGCCCTCGGCCTTCCGTACCGCTTCTTGCTGCGCCGCCATCGCCTTGTCAGCAACCTCCCCAGCGACCACCTCAACTTCTCCTATGACCTCTCCATCATCATCCAGAATCTGGCCTTTTTCATTCGGCACTCTACCAGCCAAACCTTCTGGGTCTTGATCTTCTTTGATTTGGCCAAGCAGGTTGCCGTCTTCATCCAGTATTTTTCCTTCTTCATTGATTCTTTTGTCCTTTAGAATGGAAGGGCTTGGCAGCGAGTCGCCCAGCTGGTCAAGCTTTTCACCAAATTCATCAGAAGGAACCAGCTCAACGCGGCCCACCATATCACCATCCTGATCGAGTATCTCACCATTCTCATCCACAGTCCAACCAACCAAATCTTCAAGGTCACCTTCGACGAGCTTTCCCAATACTCGATCAGACTGATCTTTAACTGTCCCATCTTCCCCAAGAGGCAGGTTTGCGAGGTCTTTCAAGCCCAGGACATCTTGGCCAGCAGGTGCTTCTGAAATATCTGCCAGACCACCACCAAGAAGCTCCACGCGCCCGATCAAATCACCATCTTCATCGAGAATCTCTCCGTCTTCGCCGACGGTGTGACCAGCAAGATCTTCAGCATTGCCCTCAGCCAGTCGGCCGATTTGATTACCGTCACCATCTAGGATCAAACCGTCTTCACCAACTTGAAGTCCAGACAAAGAAGAAAGGTTGGTCGGAATCGTCAAAGTTTTCTGCGTTATCTCTTCAACTTTGCCCCCTGTTCCATCCACCGCGGGCTGGGTCATAGTCGTGATGCGCTGCATGCCCGTCTGCATGTGACTTGCAGCCTCTTTCTTAACAGGATTAGGAAGCTGGGAATGAAACTTGCTGGCCTTGTTCGCAAAGTTGGCAAGACCAGATGCGGCATCTTTACCGCGTTGGAAATATGATTTCCCTGTCGACCCCGAAGCTTGAGGTGGCTCTTTAACGACATTTTCACGCTGTTCCCCATTTGCTTCGTCTCCATCTGGCATCGGTGTATTGTCGATCAAATTGAGAGGGCCTTCATCTTTCTCGATAGACTCTGTTGGTATGTCCGCGTTATCGATTTTGACTCCCCCATCCGCCTCAGTCTCCTGTGGAACTGGAAACTCTTCGACTGGCTTTGATAGATTTGTAGCACGGCTGCCCTTTCCAGCCTTGCTGACAGACATTGGGTCTTGTAGTGAAATTGACTTCTTCAAACCTGGAGGTTTGGACAGCTTCGTAGGTATGCTATTGGTCGTCTTGCGCAAAGGGTTTGGAGATTTGGGCAAGTCCGGCTTTTTCCGACCATTTGCAGCATCTTTAGGAGAATCTCCTTTTTTCAACGGGCTACTAGGTGCCCCCAGGGCTTTTTTACCCAGTATAGTAGGTCTGGCTTGTGGTGTTGCCATCAAGCTTGCTGCGGTATTGTTTTGCTTTTGTTTTGTTCTGGGATGAATAAAAAGTGGTTAAAGAAACATATAATGTTATATACCTCGATTTCAGTTAATTGTTGAAACTGGTGTCTTTATAAAGCTTCGTGTTCTCAATTACAGGCCACACGACACACGCCACAGATCACAGCCACAGACGTATCACTCCACATGCACCGAAAATACTAAAAGAAGCACCGATGCATTGATGGCAGCAAATCAATCCAATCATAGTTCCGTTGAAGCGACTGAAAACCTGCTCGGCAAATATTTCGAGATGTGGCTAAGAGCTCTACTGTCTTGTCGTCATTCCCGCCATCAAGCTACCATGGATCAACATGCTGGAGAGTGGCTGGAATGTCTTGGCAATTCGGGTGGCACAGCGCCGTTGTCTCTTACATATTGAGATGCCACTTGTTCGAAATTTACTGCGTGGATCAAAATTGGTCAAAACACGTTTTTCGATTACCTGGCGTAGGTGGCTTGACTGTGGCTAATGCGGTCTTGTCCAAGAGCTCTGATATACGGCTGTAGAAACCAGCCATTCAAAGATAGGGAGGAACCTCAAATGCCATTTTAGAATAGATGTTACATGTGATAATGAGAATAACATAGTTTCAACACAAGAGGCGAATTAAACAAACTGTATTATCAGGCTAATGTAGGTGCCCATCACTTTTCGATCGTTTCTCTGATCAAGTCCTTTAAAGTGTAAGCTCAAGCTTAAGATAGCCAGGTATCACACATGACCAACTCACAAGAGAGAAAGGGTTAGATCGCCACGGATGCTAGCTTTCAAATCGACTTCAACGTCGAGATTCAGGTCTAATCTCAGACTTAATGCCGAATTCGCTGGTTTTTTGGTACTTTGGACCGGTGGAATTGGATCAATTCCTCGCCTTTGGACTTCGCCGCGAAGACCTTGTACTGGAGGAACTGTCCGAGTTAATGAAGAAGTTGTATTAAGTCGATCGAATTTAATTCCTCCAGTTTGTGGAGCGCGTTCGGCAGTGGTTTCAGGATGAAATCCCCTGCGAGAGACGTCTTCGGTTCCGGAGTCTTGATCATATTGACCAGAGATCACACTAAAGTTATCATCATCCTGCGATGTGATCTCGGAAATTGAGGAAATATTTCGCTCGTGGTCGTCATATCCATCCTGCCTTGGGTTTTTCGAAGGGATGCTTCTATCAGCCAAATCTCGGCCTGGAGCCATTCTTTCCAATCGTCCCGTAGGGAAATGGTGAAATGATGAAAACAAAATTTCAAACAACTTTTGACACAAAAATATGCATTTATTGTATCTGGACATGAAAGCTCCAAATTCTCACTTGAGTAAACCAAATTTCCAGCTAATTTCAAATATATACGGCCACTTCCGCTTATCATGATGGGCCCACATGGTAGATAGTATGGTTCTCGGGATGTGAGGTTCCCCGGATCCTACTTAACGAAGCCATCATGATTGCCTCAATCCCGATCCTAGCCCTGTTTTGCGCTTTTTCCTTTGGGACACAAGTCTCCACTACCTCACATGACGCGTCCTAATCCAAGTGTAGAGCCCTCGGCCGTAATAGACTTACTCCTCGGGCATCATATCCAGCTACAACCAATCTATGTAAATGACGTCAGAAGGCGAATTACAACTACATATTCGTATTTTGGTTCAAGTCGGAACACTATGGCTTGCCCTGCGCTACGAAGCTTTTGAAACTACATGTGCTGTTTCTAATTTTCAATATCTCTCCATCTCGTCAATTCCTCCCAATGAAAGCACCACAAGAGCCTACACAGGACGGACTCAGTAACAGCAGTACAAATGGAGTCGCGTCTTCACAAAAGCGGCGACCGCCAAAACTCCGACCTCCTAAGCTTGCAAAGCGGACGACTCCCATAGACGAACAAAGTCAAGGGAGCCAACAGAGACAAATCGGAGAATCGGAGAGATCACAATCAAATTCTCTGTCGGATATTCCGAACGGCATTGCCAAAGACAAAAGCCAGGACAGTTTGGATTCTCCGAGCATCGAGAAAACCCCCGAAAACCCGCAGATACATCAACGAACGAGAATCCGACGTGAGTCGGCCACATCCGCCGAACCAGACCGAGTCGAAGTAATCGAACGTGAACAAAGATCAAATAGTCCAGAGGAAAAGATACGAGAGACACGCGTCCAGCGGATGTTTAGTCCCGAAGTTAAACATCAAGAGGTTGTCCGAGCGCCAGATGCCCACCATGCAAGACAACAGGGATCAAATGGAATAAATTCAACATCTGGTCAAGTGATAGAGACAACCGAAGCAGTGACAAATACGAAAGGCAATGATCAGTTGAAGCTAAGGTTGGATTTAAATCTTGACATTGAGATTGAACTCAAGGCGAAAATCCGTGGAGATCTGACGCTACAATTACTACAATAAGTATTGCTTGACATACAATAATTTTGTCAATTTACATATCAAGCACTTAAGCACGATTACGACTAGGACTCCTGTTGACATCATTGAACGCTACTCTAGATGAAACTGCCAGCTCTTGACTACCTAATGCCCTTTGAGTCATTATATGTACATAACGGAAGTGCTGGTAGATGGCTTGGAATATGCAGTTAGTGCGGCGGTCGCCCGACGGTGGTTCTCATCGGTTCTCACCTATTCTCTTACGTGGGATTACTCTTATGCTGCTATGTGCTGTACCGGACAGGGTCAGAGGTTTAAGAAAAATTCGAGAATTGCAATTGATTTGCTGGCATAATTCACAAAGATTTCATCATCGTCAATGACACTACTAGTTTACTATTTAAATACCGCAAAAGCATTATGTCTTCAACTCCATACACGTAAGGCTGACTGGATATCTTAGTAGCCCTGTAAAACAAGGAGGGGCTTCCACGCTTGCCAGACTCGGCCAGGCGATGAAAGAATAGTAGCAAGAGTTCCCGGCATCTCCTCGTGCTTGCAATCCTCCTCACTGTATACACCATCGCTTTCAAACTCCACATCAACATCATTTTCCTCTATCTCTTCAAGCTCTGCGGTGGCATATTGAGGCAGCTCCACCTTGACCATAGAAGCTTCACTAGGTGTGCCATTGCTATCAAGGACAAACAGCATGTACCAACCAGGAAGCAAGATACCGGAGTCTGTGGGTAGCTGGGCAGTGAAGACGTGGTTATCATGGGCCACTACAGTAAGTGGCACACGACGCTGGTCTGTGTTGACGGTGTGGGTAGTGGTTCCCTGTCGAACAAGAGACGCGGATCCAATGTGCGAATTGGTTTTGAAAGTTAAAACCTGGCCCACGCTGACTCGGTCATTGGCGCTCAAGATGGTAGGGCGTTCCCGCCGTTCTCCAGTGGCAGTGAGCAGATAGGGGGGGATGAAGACCTGTGCGTCGTAGTGGTTCGCAGAGCAATTTCCACAGAGACCACCTCCACCATTCAGGACGGTCGCATCAGGGAGCAGCACTGAGATACTGTGGTAGACGCGGGCAACGTTGTGGCCGTTGAGGACTTCGAAAGTATCCGTTTCCGGGTTGTAAAGTTCTGGGTAGAACTGAACAGTGGACTCGTTAAATGGCTTTCCCCAGGCCTGGCCACCTGCGGTAAACACCTTGCCGTCGGGAAGGACCACAGAGGTATGGTAAACTCGAGGGTAGTTCATACCGCCGCCGGAGCCTCGACCGGCTATTTGGACAATAGGAGTTTGTAGTGCGCTGCGCAATGTGATGATGTGGGCGTTCTTAGATCCGTAAGAGCCGTCGTAAGAGGTCTGGCCTCCAAAGGTAAGAATCTTGCCATTAACAGCGTCAAACATGACAGCATTACCCGACATAGAGTCTTTGTCATCCCCTCGCTCTTCAGCAGATGTGGTGGTACCCTTGCCTTCGACGGTAAACCAGTGCATTTTGACACTGGGCCCGGCCTGGAAGACGCTTCCATCCTTCCAGCCAAATAGCCAGGCGTGGTTGTCGGCACGCCAGCGACCAAGTCGGTCGTTTGTCAACATGTCGTTAACCTGTGCGCCTGAGCGAGTGTACCATTTACCCTTGATAGGATTATACACTTCGCCGTTCTTCTCAGCCTTGTTACCACCACTCCAGGAGCCGCCGATGGCGAAAATGCGACCATCGGACAAGGTAGTCGTTGCATGATACCCACGAGGCATGCGCATATCGGGTCCATACTCCCAATGCGATCCGTTGTAAATACTGGTCCGACCGGCGTCACCTCCGCCGCTCACGACGATGTTTCCATCAAAGTCCATGGACATACCCGGGCAGAACATATCGTGATGGGTGTTGGCAACCACAGTCTGCTCGATGGTCTTGGTCTTGGGGTTCCATGTTGTGGTGAGTGTTTTGCCGCCGGGTGATGCAAAGAATTGGTCATCTGCCCAGGCAGACCAGAGGATGATCTGACCATTCTTGTCCTGGGCTGCACCGACTGGGATGACAGGCAGATCGAGGGTCGCACCCCAAGCACCCTTGCCAGGCTCAATGGGGAGAGTATAGTTGGTAGCGTAAATACCAAGGTTGACAATTGAGGCCTTTTGATGCCATTTAGGGTAGTCCGGGTCTGGAACAGGAGTATCCCCGACGAGCTTCACATAGCGCGCCGGTGTGGGATTGAAAGCGGCAAGCTTCATACCCTTGTTCGTACCCCACGTTCCGTAAGCTACCTCCTCCCAGTTTCGGTCATCCTTGCTCAAATAAACATGGTGTTTGGCAATCTGACCCTCGGTGACACTTTCATCCAACCGCGGCAGCATTGTCAAGCCGCTGACATTGTGCACCGATTTCAGATCAATGGAGATCCATGGTCGCCCGTTGCCTTCGGCTTTGCTCTCCCAATAGGTATGGGCCTTTCCGTCGGTGGCGTGCTCACAATTGTGACCCCATTGTTCACCAGTGCAAGTCACACGGAATTTGCTGACATCCAGCAGAGTCGAGTTAACGGGCGGCGACTGCCATTGGATTGCACCGGAAACCCGACCGCCGAAGTCAGGACGGTTGTCCTCGGTTGATTCGTAGGAGTATTCGGCGGGTTTGTGGGCGCCGACTGAGACAGCTCCAAGGAGGAGGCTGGCTGCGTATGGGACTTTCATTTTGAAAGAATGAACAAATGATTGTCTACATCGTTGGCGAGTTCCTCACCTGGAAACTTATAATGGAAAGCACGGATTTCAATTCTAAACCCAATTTGAGAATAGGAAGTTGTAGCGAGAGCCCTCGCTCGGCGGTGGAGCTGACCCAGGCAGCTAGCGACCGCCACAACTCCACAGCGTGGGCGATGTGGCCTTCTGGATGGATGCGATCATCCTACAGACTCCAGCCGTGACCTCACTTCCGAGGTGGTCGCGAGTTGCTTTCAAGCTATTTCCAAGGATCGGCATAGTACGAATGTCAAGGTATGCTCTGCACGGCTCCACTCCATCCGCTATTGGGAAACTGCATGCAGATCTCGTTCATCTCTGATGAAACAGATCCTGCATGCTCACCGATTTAGTAATTTTAAGAAATTACAGAGAAAAGGCTCGACATGTCTAAGATCAATTAGGGATCTTTGCCGTTCAACTTCAGCTTCTGATAGTCCGCAGGCAAACACTACAAGATATGTCACCTTTCAACGGAGAATGTCTCCAACCCCCTTTTTTAATTTCGTAATCGCGAATCCAGAAAAAAAGAATCCGTGAAGAATACGATTTGATGCATGAGCATGAAGCAGCCTTTCACGTATCTCTCCGAATTGTCTAGGCAAAAGTATCATAAAAATTCAACATTCAACATGATAACGAAATGCCCACTGAATGATGCGATCCGCGCAAGTTGAGTGCTGGGTTGACACCACAGTTTCCGAGGAGCTTTTCATCGCAATCCTTGATTTTGGTTCATCTGTTGATCTACAGAGGGCCGGAAGAGAGTGTGCCAGTGTAATCTGGTGTTGGATCGGCAGTAACTATGGCGACCCCGCCGGTCAGCTCCCAGAATGTCTCGGATATGGAGCACAGTCTTGCCACCCATTCGCGCTCGTGAACGCCCGTTCGTCATAACGGGGCGAATCAGGGATTATTGCTTCGTAGTTAGGGATTCTTGATTTGCTATAATCTGCTGATCGCAGTGCGCGCTAGTCATTAGTAACCGCGGCGATCGAAATGCGTGAGGCGTGAGTACAGGAGCTGAAGATCGTGGCGCGACGTGATACGGACCCACAAGGACTGGCCCGTGCCTGCGGTCCGGAACCTTCTCGGCACCAATTTTCCTTTCCGACAAATTTGACGTGGACGAGTTCTTCGTCTAAACCTGTACATGCAATCCTTCACGTCATGAACGGTGGATATCAGTCCGATTTACTCCGTAGATGGTGGCGTTTTCTGACATCATGTGTCAAAAATACAATGCAAGGTTCTGACTAAGCTCAAGTAGGGGAAATATCTCGAAGATCCATGTCGACAATCCATCTCCACAGTTCAGCTTGAAGGGATGAGCAGCAAATCATGGCGCAATGATAGATCCACCAAATGTTTGTCATGATTAGGCCATTCCTGATTTGTTGATCACTAATCGAAGTGAGATACGCCAGGGTCCCTTTTTTTCACCGATGAGGAGTTCATTCACCACTACTCCGTACTGCGTAAATCAAACGGATTCGGCTTGGCGCAAGAACTATTCATCAAAAAGACAGAAGCCCCGCTGATAATCCAGAGCTAGTTCTTTCGGAGCGGGGCGAGACCCGTCCATCATCGGTATGAATCCCAGAATGGTAGTGCTGGTGGTCAGCTCGCGGACAGCCAAGTGTAGAAGGAAAGTGAAGCGAGACCTAATGGATCTGATTGATTAACTTGTGGCCCGTCATTGAAATCGAGATGCTATTATTGGACATATTGTGTTTCTCAGCCAAAACACAGACCTCGGGACCATCCACGAAGATGTAAGGCGAGACATAAAAACTCTGAATTCTCCTCCCATCGATATTTTTCCTTAAGTCTATTCCACTCGATTTCAAAAGAGAATTCGAAAACATGGTGGACAATCCAGTGAATAAGAGCAACATCCAGGGCGGCATCTGGCCGCGTATGCCCAAAGAATTCGAGTCCTACCTCTTCTACAAGATTACCGATGTGAACAGATTCCGCAATCAGCTCAGAGGATTTATCGGAAATATCACCACCGGCCTCGAGTGTGAACTGCTTTTATCAAAGATTGACAACGCGGGGAAAGCTGGCATGGCTACCAAGATTCCCGTGTCGGGCATGAATGTCGCATTTACCCAGAAGGGATTGGAGAAGGTATGTTTGTTATTTTACAATGCATTGGATAGTACAGCCGGCAAAGAACACCATGCTAACGATGAATTGTAATGAAAAGCTGGGCAGGGCAGAGATCGACGATGGACTCTACGAAAAGGGAATGTACAGCGATCTTATCTTTGAGGGTGCTGATATCCCGGAGAGATTGCTTCCAGAGTTCAAGCCTCCGCCTGGACATAGCTCTGAAGATGACAGTTGGCGCTGCGATTTGGTCTTCATCGTCGCTGCTTCGGATGAGAAAAACCTGAACGAAGGAATTGCCAAAATTGAGACGAATTTCCATCTGAGGGACCTGAACAAGAATAGTCTGAGTTTGGTAGTCGCGAAGCATGGACAGCGTCGGCCAGGAGAACTTCGCGGCCGAGAGCAGTAAGTTTTCGTTCAGTCTTTGACGTAAATCTAAGGTCTGACACCATCTCAGCTTTGGATTCGAGGACCACATCTCACAGCCTCAAATCAAAGGCTTGGATCCTGAGCCAGGCCCGCGTGAGCCGCTTTCTTGTCTTCCGGGGTAAGACCCCTGCCATTATTACCAAGGGTATGAGCTGATTTAGTCAGATACATCTTTGTTGGTCATGATGGAGACCCAAGAAAAGACCAAATGCCCCCTTGGTCCTATGAAGGCAGCTTTCTTGTGTTCCGTCAACTAGACGAGAAGGTCCCTGAATTCAACAAGTACGTTGCATTTCTGGTCGAGTTAGAACTACTGCTGATGATCGTTCAGGTTTGTTGCCGAAGCTGCAAAGAACATTCCAAACTACTCGGGAGATAATGGTGCCGAGAAACTAGCAGCTCACATGATGGGACGTTGGAAGAGCGGTATTGTGACCATACTCCCTTCATCATACATACCTTACTAATGATACCTAGGTGCGCCTGTGGCTTTAACCCCAGACCACGACGACCCAAGTCTTGCATTCAGAAATGACTTTGATTTCCGACCTAAGCAGAGTATTTTGGGATGCCCATTTGCAGCGCACGCCCGCAAAATGCGTCCCAGAGCTGACCATAAGCGCAACCTTGGCAATGACGATGACTTCGTCAAGGGTCAATTCACTGATCCACAAGAGCATGATACTAGTAATCCCCCGGATCTTGAAGTGGACAGTGACGAGGAGCCCGACCAGGAGCCCGATAAGGAGGACGCTAGCGTTATTCTGCGCCGAGGTATCACATTCGGTCCTGAGCTTGGAGAGGATGAGAAGGAAAAGACTACCAAGAGCCGTGGTATTTACTTCACTTGTTACCAGAGTGATATCCGAGATGGCTTCAACCTGCTCATGACTCGTAAGTCCCCCTTCCTATCATCTTTGTTGTCTATTGCTAAGAATCATGAAGGTTGGGCAAGCAACAGCGTGTTTCCCACGTCCAAGAAGAGAGCCTTCAAGGACGGCCCTGGCATGGATCCGTTCATCAACCAGAGACAGCGTAAAGACCATCCCGAAGGTCACATCAGTCTCTACGATGGCGTTGACAAGGAGAAGACACACAAGCTTGAGCTTGGAACTAGTCCTTGGGTGGATCAGCGAGGTGGTGAATATTTCTTTACCCCATCTATTAGAGGCCTGCGTTGGTTCTGCCATGGCCACCAGTGAGGGAATGGTCTTTCAACATTGACGCGATATCGGTCGGCAAGTAATGATATTGAAATTCACATTCCATAAATGCAACTTCTAAGTATTGCCTTCAATTGTTCAGAAATCCTCACTTGCGCTCCTTATTCTTCTTCAAGAAGTGGTCTTGTTCCGTGCGGCTCTTTTTTAAATCCACTCCGATAACCAAGACGCCAAAGCTCAATAAGCTCAAGCCAAATAGAAAGTAAAACGGCGCAGATGCGTTGCCAGAGGGCGTCGCATCAATAATAGCGCTAGATACAAGAGGACCTATGAAGGACGACGTCTTTCCGACAATACCGAACAGACTGAAGAAAAGGAACTCATATCCTCGGGGCGTCACCTCTGAAATCATGATCTGCGAGTAACTATACCAGGGGCAGATCAACAATCCATAAAATGCTTGGTAGACCTAGAAAGGGTCGTCAGTGAAACATCGACAGTGTATACTGAGGCGTGCCTGTGAATGAAACTGACCCAGACTTCCCAGACATGATGAAACCCAAATTTGGTGGTCCAATTCCCTATCATTCCCCAGCCATCAAGCAGAACAATACCGAAAGCAATGACATTGAACATGGTCTTTGTTCCAAGATGATATCGCTGTTGGGTGGCCCAGAAAAGATATATACCAACGGCCTGCAATATAGATTAGAATATTGATTCATCCATCACTAAGCCAATCGTAACGCACCTGGGCTGCGATCCCCACGATCAGTAGATACGTCAGTTGTAGTGTGTTGTATGCCACCAAACTATTCTGTAAAGTCGAAATCACAGTGACCGTCGTATTCAATGAATCTCCCAGCAGGAAATATCCTTAGATATACGACATTAATACATTGTCGCAGCATTTAGACGGAGAGATAGAACTAGCACATACCAATAAGATAGAGCAAGCTCTGTTTGAGCTTCCACACCTGACTCATTGCAAAATAGAGTTGCGACAGGCCTGCCATGATGATATTTCTAGAGCCTGGATCCTGTCCCGGTCGTCGTTTTTCCAAAAAGAACCACGGTAAAGAAACAAGGAGCCAGACACCACTAGCGAAGGCAATAAGAACACTTAAGCCCCAGTTGTTCTTTGCTTCACTAGCATTGACATTAATGCCAAACATGATGCCGACGATAACAGCAAGAATGACAATCTCGGCAACAGACTGAATATAGAAGGCAACGTTCGCAAGCTGACTCCTCTTCATGGTATCGGCGTAGTCGTACTCTTCGCGAGAAATATTGCCATGCGCGAAATCACTAGCTTTGTCTCTCATTTCAGCACTATTACGCGCAAGTGAAGGAAATGCAGCTGTCCAGAAGGTCAGTGTGGTCTGATAAGCGATAAGCCCAACAATGTACAGTCCGACACCAATCTCCCATTTTTCCTTGGTGTGAACGCCCAGCCAGGCAAATCCTACGGCATAGGCAATGATTGAGAGAACAATCAAAATGTTTGGGCGCCAGTTTCCAATATCAGCAAAGCTTCCGATCACCAAAAATATCACAATTTGGATAGCGAAAGAAATCCCGTTGCATAGGAGGACGATGCTTTCGACCGAGCGGAATCTTCCCGCGAAGAGAAGAATATCGGAGTCTCCGGCGGCTTCATACAGAAGGTTTTGGAAGGCTGTGGGAGCAAAGTCTAAATGTTTTCAGTTATTAATCAGAGCCCGATCAAGATGGTGATGCTTCTGTCGGGGTCATTCCAATATTTTCTCGTGTCTGATGATAGTTCTTTTGTCTTGCAAGACCAGAAAGTCCATGTATCTCAGAACACACAACTCATGTTCGTTGTCTTGGTTCAAATGCAGAAGGCATGGTTTCTTGATTGGAGCGGCAAATTCAACACTTACTAAACAAAGAAAGACCGTTATTTCCGATGTAATAACTATCTAACGATAAGTGAGAGGTATTGAATGAGGAAAGGATAAAAGGCAACACACGCGTAATATGCCCATATTTCCCATTTAGTTGCGAGGGTTTCCTCGCTGTGTTGGTCAAGTATTGACTTCTCTGTGTCCTCACTCAGGCCGAATTTCTCCACGACCGAACGCCGTTCTTCGAGCTGATCTGTCGCTGGTAAGGGATTAGCCATAATGCTAAGATAGAATGCTTTTGACTTTCAAATCAAGAGAATGGAATATTTATTGGATCGACGCTGTCTTATTATTGACGTTGGGAGAGCATATTTAATGCCGTTCAACCCGCAATACGTCTCTGCTTGTTTCAGCACCCCTGACATGGTCTGCGGGGTTGAATTGGCTGACGAATGCCAGTGTCTCCTCTTATCAAATGGGGGGAGAGATAAGAGATCGGGAATTTCGCAAATGTCGGTAGATACGACGATCGTTAGAGGCATCTTAATGCGAGCGACGTAATACCAGCGAACATTGGGAAAGAAAGTACAGTTGGATCGTACTTCCTAAATATGCGAGTGAATCAAAGGACCCTATTCGTTGCATAGATAGCTAGAAGCGGAGATGCGATCCCTTGTGATATGTGTCGCGGGACCCATTTACCCGGATGGGAATAGCGTGTGAGTATAAATCCGGGGTGTAGCAGTCACTATAGCCCTTGGCAGCGCGGATACTTTTGAAAATCTCTTCTTGCTGCCTGAATCTTCTGAAGCTTCTTTTCTCACAAGCATTCTCTCAAAGATCCAACCTGCTGCTTTGGGGAATCGAGATAAATAGAGCCTCAGCGAAATTGATCATTATCTAGGAAACGAGTTAAGCCTCCGATGGATCCCTTGAGACAATCGGACTCACTGAGCGGATACGCTATCCTGGATTCCGTCAAAGAGGAGCTATTCAATCCCACAGTATGTATTTTCAGTCCCAAGGCCTTTTTCGGTTTGACGAGAACGGCGACGCTCAAGATATTATTGAATAGGTCCATCTTAATTATGTGCCTCCTGAAAAAAAGATAACAATGCAAGATTTGCTTTTGAATCAAAGTAAAACTGCAACCTCTATTGCAGGGACAGTGCCATTCCCACTACTGTCATCGCAAGGCGTGCGAGCCTATCGAAAGGCCTTGTTCCAGCAAAATGTGATTGATAAATGCGCAAGCTCGCCGTTTCCCGGCACCCTGGTTCTTCGTGATGCAGTCAAGCACTCTCGATTCATTCGGGACTTCTGGACCCACCCTGAAACAATGAAAATAGTATCTGATGCTGCTGGAGTGCCTTTAGAGGTGGTCATGCCCACCGAGATTGGACATACAAATATTCAGGCCGAAGGGGCAACGATTACAGAGATGGTCAATAATCTCAAGGTTGAGCCGTCAGTGGAGAAACTGGAGCTTAGTCCTGAGGACCAGGCTTATGACCCGTTGAAAGATGAAACCTCCATTATACCTTGGCAGTAAGTCTCCTACTATCTTAATTGATGGTTGATAGCGCTATGACTGATTTCAGAAAAGCTATGACTCTTATCCTTATGTTTGTGTGCTTATGCTAAGTGAGACCGATGGCATGATCGGCGGGGAAACATACATCAAAAAGGGGAATGGTGAAGCCCAAAAGGTAAGTGCAGCAAGATCGAACTGGGATCTGGAAGTCTCATTAAACATCATGCAGGTCGAAGGTCCACAAATCGGACACGCAGTAATGTTGCAAGGAGGAGAAGTCCAACATCTGGCTGCTCGGGCCAAAGGAGTGAAAGAACGAATCTCTACAATCACATCGTATCGCTCAAAGGTGCCGAACGTCTACGACTCCAGCTACATCACCAACATTCGGCCTTATGCGGACCTTGGATCGCTCTACCCCGAGTGGACTCGGTATCGCCTGCGAAAGCTGCGAGATGAAATAACTCATTATCTTGATAAGACTGGGGATGAATCGAGCTCTTATTTCCAAAGAGAGGAGCTGCAGAGTATCATCACTCAACAGATTGAGTATTTGCACCGAACTTCTCGCCAGATGGTCTCTCCTGAGTACCAGCAGCAGATCTTGAAAATATATGGCAAAGCAGCATACTATGATGTCTTTAGGATCTGGGAGACTGTTCAGAACTTGCCTGAGTTTGAGAGTCTGGCATCTGCCACGGATCAAGAACGTGGTTGGATGCCGGAGAGTGTGTACTGGATGGATCTTCAAAAGTCCATTGAGACAATCCGCATGAAAAGTCCACTTGAAAGCACACTGGGTACCCATATATGGAGTAAGCCACGGAAGTTTTACATGGGCGATGAGTTGTTGCGACAGGGTTTGAATGAAGTGTTCTTAGACTGGCTTGGAAGTTCGGGTCTGTGGGATATTTACTGCAAGCGTTGAATGTCAAATTATCATATGTACTGTCGTGTTCTGATATTTAAGCAGAAATTCGATCGAAAAAACGTGCAAAGTATAGTAAAAGACATATCTGAGATACTAAGAACGATTACCTAGACCTTCTTTCACTTGCCCAGGTGAGCCTCTATAAATAAGGTGCGCATGATAACTTGCACCTCCGCGGCTTAATTCCGTCACAGTCTCATTCAGTCTCAATAAACTAGCTAAGATATCAAGAATCTAGGGGCTAGTATATGGACAAACTATGATGCTCGAGAGTTCAAATCAATTACTGCGCTTTCTGAGTGTGTATGGCAGCCCCCGGCCCGGCATATCCCGCCCGCCATGATCTCCGCTATTTAAGTACGAATGTATCTCAGCCTCCAGGTCTGTCATAATCTCTACCTGGACAGCTTAAAGTGCTGCATTCAATTTCCAGCAGAAGACAATAAAGGCGGTGCACCTGTAGACCCGACGAAGTGACTGACCTATCAGGTTTTTAGTTTTATATATATGACCATAGAGAACTAGCCTGCAAAATAAAATATATGGATCTGCCTTCCGGGCAGTCTAAGCTTTGAGGGCCTAGATGAATTAGTGGCGGAGAGTATTATCCGGGAGTGGTTCCTCCATTCTAAGACACCCGGAAGACTCAGGGGATCTTTCCCTCTGTAGTCGCTCTTGAATTTCAATACATGAAAATCGTATCTGTGAACTAAAAGCAGAAATCGATGATATCAAGGACTCAGCCCTTGGAAATATTTATACTTTGTCCGAGTCCCGACGTAGATAAGTCAATTGACATGTTCTGTATCGAAGCAAGGTCAAATAAATTCAAGTTATAGTATGTGTCACTTGCGAAACCATCGCTTTACACTGCAAAACCTTGCAGTCCGAGGTTATCTCCAAATGTACATTCTTCCATTTTCTGGAATAATATGCACGGCCTAGAATAGGCAATTTGGCATACCAGACAGTGGAACGGTTTCGTTAGAGGAGAGTGATGGTACCTGGTCAAGGCTTACAGGCATATGGCGAATTAAAGATGTGGAAAGCAATAAGTCCTGTTCGCAAAGGGATATTTACGAACTTGGCATAAACTAGCATAATATGTACTTTTGTGTATACTGTACATATATATATCTTCAAAATTCACATGAAATTTTATGTGCATATTTAACGGAACTGAACAGGAAAGAATAACAGGGAAGTGCCACTTTAGCGTCGTGCGACCGGGAGAGATGAGGACCGTAGTTCGTCCACTACAAGGGCGGGGTCCAGGTGTTTTGCGCGGCCCGAGTTCTATTTACAGAAGGTATCGGCATCCCGCGTTACCGAGGTAGGCAGTTCCGGACGGAATGATGTCATAGATTTTATTTAAAATAAACACGCTGGCATTTTCAGGGAGATAGGATTGAAAGATCATTATCATTCTTCAAAATGATCCCTCGGCGGGCACTGAAGCCTTATCTGGCTGAGTTCCTCGGAACGGCCCTCCTCATCGTCATCGGAGATGGTGTCGTCGCTCAATGTCTGCTGTCCGACTACCAGTACGGCACTTGGTTGTCCATCAACATCGCCTGGGCATCTGCCGTCTGCCTCTCCAGCTTCCTGTCCGATCCGAGTCCGACAATCAATCCGGCCGTGACCATCTGTACGGCTCTTGTGCGCCCAACTGCAGGACAATGGAAGAGCATCCCTGGCAAGCTGCTTGCGCAGTTTTTGGGTGGGTTTGTGGGAGCTGCCCTTGTGTATGTTAACTACCGCTCGGCTATCAATGCTTGGGACCCCGAGTATACTATTCCCGGTGGATCAATCCTGAGCCCGACCGGCCACCATTCAGCAGGCATCTTCTCGACCTACCCAGCTGCTTTCTTGTCGAATTGGGAGGCTGTGTTCTCTGAGGTGCTGGGCTCAGCCGTGCTGATGTTTGGCTGTCTCAGCATCTCCGATCCGGGAAATGCTCAGCGATTCCCCTCTCCTCATCTTTCTCTCTTCTTGCTCCTGCTCATGATCGGAGCGGCGCTGGGATGGCAGACCGGCTATGTACGTTTGTTGGCGATCAGGTTATGAACTTATACTGATAATTATTAGGCCCTTAACCCTGCGAGAGACTTCGGCCCAAGAGTTTTCTCCGCTATTTTGTACGGCTCGGAGGTGTTCAGCGCGGATGGCTACTATTTCGTCGTGCCTCTTTTCGCTCCTATCCTCGGCTGTGTTATTGGCGCGATGACTTACGACGGGCTCCTGTTTGAGGGCGAGGGATCGCGCATTGCCGATGCGCTGGATAAGGCTGAGGCTCACGGTTCTCTTCGACTAGATTAATGCTTGGGCTTTGAAGACTCAATGACGACCTTCCCACGATACGTGGAAGGAGAATTAGAATGATGTAGATTGGAGATATACATGAGGTAGGTAGACTGTATACGAGACCTCGAGATGAATTGGGGCAGCTGGTTATGTTTTAGAGAATATAAGGTTGAAATTAAACTCATCATGCAAACCATGGAACAATAGCAAGGTTCCAAGGTTCAAGACAAGTTCTGTTTCTAGGCCGCCATACGCTCAACACGAAGCTGCAACTCCTTGACCAAAGCTATCCCAACCTTGGTTGACTCATCCAGGCTCTCATCCGGCAATTCAAGCAGCTCATTCTGCGCCTTGGCCGAGAGATCATTAGAATCATCTGGGTAAAAAGCCCTTGCGTACAGCATCTTGCTAAAACCAGCCATATTACCCACTTTCACCTGCGCCAGGCCATCCTCGTAACGCTTCTTAGTATCCTCGTGGGTAATAGTCCAGTCGGCGTCAGTGGTACCGGTGACACGCTTGACGCTCTCAAACATGTCGTTCTGACTGACCACAAAGCTCTTCAGGTACACGCCCTTGTTGAAGAATGTCGCCAGAGTAAGACTCTTGTCGTTTTCGTCCACGGGAAGCTCTTTGAGGCTCAGGACCTTGGCCACGGCGCGCCCAACTTGCGAGAGTGTCGACGTCGAGTTCCTGGTGTTGCCATCGTCGTAGATTGTCAGGGAACGCTTGTCAAAGTCGAATCCAAAGCGCGCTTCCCCTCCCGCCAAGCTGTAGTCATACCAGAACCCACAGCACACTGTGATCCACTGCATGCCTAGCCTCTCAATCTCGTCCCTGTTGGCCTTGGCTATGGGCCCCAGCAAAGTATCCTCGCCGAGTTTGATGTTGTCAATGTCGCCGGCGTACCCATTAGGCATAACATATGGAATACCGGCCTTAGCAGCTGCCTGGACAAGCTTGCTGTGGGTGTCCCGGGGCGCTGTAGGAGCCATGGTTATGATTAAAAGTTGCTGGCCCTCGAGAGCGGCAACCATGGTGGCCTCATCATCGTAGTCGACTGAGGCGACTAGGATGCCATCAGGGAGCCTGTTACCGCTGTCTTTGCGGGAAAGGGCTGTGACTGTGTGTCTTCCAGTGCTTAGAAGGGCCTTGGCAATATGAGATCCAATGGTACCCCCAGCCTGAATGTGTTTGTTAGTTTTGTTGCATAGGTGGGATTGTTGATGGGCTTACTTACACCGACAATGGCGACTCTTTCGATGGCGTTTTTAAAGTCGACAGACTGATTTTTGGCATACTTGGGCATCATGCTTGGCGTGATTGGTCAATGTATCACTCGCTGTTGTTATGATCGAACGAGGGGCTCAAGGGGTTTAAGCTTCTCAGAGAAAAATAAGTGTTTAAGTTTTTCTCACTGGATCAGGGAATGCCCATCTTTATATGCATTTCAGACCCAGTCTAGAGTGCTCTAGTTCTCCGAGGCTCTATCCATTTCAGCCTTGCCGTTCAAAACTCTCGGACAAAAGATCTCCACATTCTAGAGCGTATCTGACTTGAACGGGACAGAACTTCAAATTTGATTCGCCCGGAGATAACAGCACCGAGGGCGAAGGAGCTACAGCGGGCGAAACCAGCCAAATTGAGGATGGTGAGGGTGAGAGGCTGATAAGCCCGCGCTCTCCGCCGCAGCAGCCGCACGGGTTCTGTCATTCGTGCGGCGGTAGGGAATTAACTCCGCAATAGCCGCACGTAAAGCCGCACAAGCTGCTTGGCATCGATAATTAACCCACAGACTGAATCCTCTATTGCGCCTCGTAGCGACACATCAAATGTCTACAAACTCTCTGTCTAAGACTCTCGCTCAATACTATCAGGGGCCTCCCAAGAAAAAGTACAATAACTATGATAAATGCAGTAAGATTATTTTCCTATGGTTATATGTGTGTACATTACATTTTCATCAGGTGAATCATCATAGCAAATTACACCGATAATTCACATGTTGAGTCACTGTTAACTAGAGTAGATCAATTCCTACGAGAGCTGCGTCGCTATAATTGGATATCAGGACCGAGCATTGATAAATATGGCTCGATGAAGAATTGATCCCAGTCTACCGCCCAATCCATCTCTGGAACCGTGGCATTGGCTTCGGATACTGGCGGTGGCTGAATCAATTCATAGCTCGCCTCGACGGCTTCCAACTGAGCAAGTTCTTTTCGCTTCTTTGCCATATTGAGGCTTAGTAGGTGTCGCGCCATCGACAACGCTTCACGCGTCAGTCTTGTATCGACAGCCTTGACAAGGTTTTCCAAGCCCTTGAATGCGGCGCTGATATGGGCGGAGGCCGCCGGCGTGTCCATGGCCAACAGGATGCAGGTATACTGGAAGACGCTGCCGATGACGTTCCAGAATAGACGACCCTGGCTGGCTTGCTGGCCGGCCGCCTCTACTGCGGCATTGCCGCTATCAATGATGAGCTTGATTATATCGTCCGGTATGCGAGCCTTGAGCTGGTAAAGGCGTCTATAGAAGCAAAAAGAAATGTCTGCCTTAGTTACCACCAGGAACGGGTGGGTAAATTGGAGCTTATCCAGCGCCTTGAAACGCTGGAATAGCTCCTCACTCTGAGTTGGAGGCTGTATTTCGAGTTGGAACGGAGAATTGGGCGAAGGAACGATCTGAATCAGTTGTACGAACTGATCGGCAACGGACCCTGGTATTGATATGATGGGCTGGCAAGTCACGGCCCGAAATCCTACAGGCGAACGATCGTACTCATAGGACAGCATGTTATGCCCGGCCCACGAGATCCAGAAAATTCTCCTCAGCCGGTCCGCATCATGTCCAACAACAGGGGCACCAGCCATGGACGCTATCTTCTTGATGGTCTCTTCCTCATGCAGGCCTATCGCTTCACAGAGGTGCATCTGCGTGCACGAAGCGATCCAAGCATTGCTGGGCCGGGTCGTTGCCCGCAGGTAAAGCACTCGCATACCCCATGCGATGATATGGTCGATTCCATGCAAACGCATGGACGCCGGATCATCGAGAATGGCTTTGGCGTATTGTACCAGGTCAGGCTCCCGAGGGTGTCTGATGGGAGATAGAAATGATCCGAGAGCAGCGACGCCAGCGGCCACGGCAGCAAAAGCGACCGCATTGCTGCCTGAACTATGGTAATAATCTCGACATCGCTGGGCGTATATTCTTGGGTCCATCACGTCACCAATGGGGCCCAATACCGAGAAGAACGTACACGAGAAAAGGCTAAGGTCTTCTTCCGAGATGAGACTCCCCAGAAAACAGTGAGCATTGGATGCCTCCTCGGGGCGAATGCCAAAGTTATAAGCGAATGAACGCATCTTTGGAGGATTGTCGGAGCCGAGAGCCAGACCCAGGATGTGCGGGAAAGCCATGGCCGCTGATGCCCCAGAATATCTGAGTTTCTGCTCGTCAAATATGCCCGGGGATGCGCCGGCTACGACGGTGGGACTCTGGGTCGACGAGCCCTCACCCTCGCCGCGGTCTCGCTCCAAATGAGACCGGCTGCTCGGACTGCGGTCTATGGCGGCCCGATTCGTCTGACTATTTTCACTGTCCAGGCTGACGAACTTGGTGGGAGGTGGAATAGGTACATCTCCGTTCATTTTAGCAGTGGTGTTGTCAATGCTGTACCTGCAATCGTATCCGTAGGTGGTGCACATGCCACAAGGATACATAGTGTCGCATTTTCGTTTGCGCTGGTGGCAAGGGATGCATGCTTTCCTTGCGCGCTTGCGCTTGGCGATTGACGTTAACATAACTAGGAAGAAATTGTGATCTTCAAAGAGCTGATCTTCTGGCCAGCATTGCGGGGCGGGGTGGACGCGAATCACGCGATTGTTGTATAGATTATTTTCTGCCAGCCAGCGATGATGTGTATATATCGCTACCCCGGGCTACCTTTAACGTGTCAAGCGGCTCTGAAGGGTGGTAGCTTATTATCTGGAGGCTGGTGATACGTTGATATGGTGGTCCATTACGGCCCCCAAGCTGAGAAACCCAATTAGTTAGAAAGTGTTGGCCTGGCTTTCATGGCAATTATGCATGAATTTTGGTCTCCTTACTCACCGCCTTCCATAGTGTTGTTTGCCCATTTTGATTCAATATACGCTCTTTCATCTGGGATTAGCCATCATCTTGTCTAACCATAACACCATGATATTCAGCCCCCACATGATTGAGAAATTTTCTTCATAATATTTTATCGTGGAATTCAGTCCTTCAATTTTGCCTAAATATAATCTGCTTCGTTGGCTTTGACTTCTAGCAAGTAAAAATTCCTTCCACTCCCTGCCCTCTGAAGCAAGGTCACCGAACTTGTAATCAACCTTTATACTGGTTGGTAACATCGATTCAGGAGAATGAAAACGCTCTATCACGAATCTGCACAAGATTTCAACATTTCGTTACAGAAACATTGGCTTATATAAAAATGACAACGGACGCCATGCTTTCTCATGCACTTTCCCGTACAGAATTTGTTTGCAGCCCCTTTTGCATATCCTGCCTCCAGACAAGCCAGGCAGAAGCCAAAACCCCCGAGATAGCCACGCAAAGGAAGCACAGACAGATGATGTACGACACATGATATGTTGGTCCAAATACCGTACTGTAAATGAAAGGCCCAGCTATCCCGCTAAACTGCGCCAGAGCATTCGTCAACCCGATCCCAATACCCGAAGCTGTGGTCCCCTCGAGTGCGCGAATGCGTTCTGGCCAGATGACCGGGTATGCCGATCCTGCACAAGCGGTGGCTACCACCAAGGCGATGTACTTGACAACAGAACTTGGGACAGTAATCAAAATGATATAGCAAATGATTGTTGTGCTTTCGACTTTTTCTTTGTTAGCATGGACGTGAAAGGTGAATCTTCGAGATTGATTGATACGTACTTGCGACTGCGGTTGTCCACGGTCGGATCCGATTTTTGTGAAGTAAATACCCGAGGATGTTCAAAAAGAAGAAGCATGCAACGTAGGGAGGCTGACCGTCGAGGATGATTAGAACTGTTTTACTAGGCAATGCCGCTAGGACAACTTACAATATTCATCAACTGCGCCGAAGCCGTGGAAGTAAAGCCGAGATCATAAATCACAGTCGGTAACGCGTAAGTCACTCCAAACCCGCCGATGCCATGACCAATCCAGTAGAGTGCAAAGGTGTACAGAGTAGGGCTTAAGAGGAGCAGCTTGACGTTTCCCCAGTCCCAGCTTTTCCCTTTACCAGAAGGTGCCGAGGAAGAAAGACGATGCCTTAGGAAATCTCGCTCTTCCTCTGTCAGCATGCTGGCTGTCTCGGGGTAGTCTGGAAGACCGAACAATGCCACAACAGATAGCAAAATAGCTGGGAGACCTTCGATGATGAACAGCCACCTCCAGCCTGAAAGCCCACTGATACCGTCCATGAAGCTGATAGCATATGCTAGTAGTCCACTCAGTGCACCAGAAACTTGACCCAGCGAATAAAACAACGCAATTCTCCAGGGCAATTCGCCTGGCTTGTACCAGAAAGCCATATGAAAGAGCACGGCTGGATAAAAGCCTGCTTCAGCCATGCCGATCGCAAAGCGCACACCCATCATTCCCGAGAAGTTCTGAACAGCGCCCGCGGAACAGGCACATATACCCCAGAACAAGATCAAAACAAACATCCATCTTGAGGGCTTGAAATATTTGAGAAGGATGGTGTTGGAAGGCTCGAAAATAAGGTAGCTGTACGAGAAGATGGATTGTGTCCATGACCATTGTGAGGCGTCAAGGTGAAGTTCTTTCTTGATACCGGTACCGGCTTCCAGGTTGATGATTGCGGCGTTCGCGTAGTTATTGGAGTCGATCACCCGGAAAATATATACCAGTGAGTAGAAACCAACGAGCCAAAAGTCAATTTTTCTCATGAGTTTGGTTTCTAGCTCGACACCCAGGTGCGTTTGAATATCCGTTGACTCGCAGTCGACGTCATTGGCTGGCGATGATAATTTGGTCGTGGTGATTTGGTCATCATCCTTGTCGTATACCATATTTTCTACTCAAATCCTGAAAATCTCCCTCTGAGAAATCACTGGCCCGAAATGGATCTGAAAAGAAATCTGCCGTTACATATCTTTTAACAATGGACTTGAAGTTTGGTTGACGCCCCCTCTTTTCTGTGGCGAGCTCATAGTACCTACGAGGGTAGGTCAGCTTGTACCATGATAGTTTCGATCACGACATATGCTGCCTGTGCTCATATCCTCCGATCAGATACCTAATTAATCCTCCGAGGTCAATTAAAAATTTCCTCCGAGGTTTATTTAAAATTCAACAACGCTTGAAATTGCACCAGAACTAAGATCCTAAATTCTGATTTCTTGTTATAATCGCTTATACGAATAACTTATCCATGTCCCGCCGTGAATTCAAGTTGCACCAATAATTTGAGAGACAGATGCTCATTACAATAACGTCAAAATAAACCTTCGAGCCTACGGAATCCACATAACACGTAGCTGAAATGGAACTTTTAGTCGGTATCTGTCCGAAAGCTGCCTCCAGCTTAACTACGGGGTACCGGCGTGCAACGCAATCCGGGGCAAGGATGGTATCATTATATACCCCGCGTTCGCTGCGTGAGGTGAAATGCAGCAACAAGCCGCGAAATATGCAAGTCCGAGGAATTAATCACCCGTGGACGATCCAAGGTTGTGAATATATAAGACCAGGTTGCAATCAGAAATGACTTTCAAAGGTTCTAGGTTATAATCATCTCTCGTGGTCTTGTACACAAAATCAGACTATGGCCCCAGTCGCTATAGAAAGGGAACTTCCAACTGGAGATATCCCGATAAAATCATGGACTCGTCCTGCACCCACTACAGAGAATCTGGATTGGGCTCCCCTAGTCGAAATTGACCTATCACGTTTTAACGAACCCGGCGGTAAAGAGGAACTTGCCAAACAGTTATACGACGCCGTAACCCGTGTCGGCTTTTGGGTGGTAGTTGGACATGGTCTTGAAGAGGAACGCATTATCCGCCAGTTCAGTATCGGCAATGCGTTCTTTAAAGAGCCACTCGAGGAAAAGCGAAGTTTCCCCTGCAACTTTGCCGAGGGTGAATATTTCGGCTATCGGGAAAACAACAGGTGGATTGGAGAGACTGGTGTCAAAGACAATATAGAAATGGTATGAACCAAGACCAAAGCTTTGAAATACATGTTCCAACCAGCTGACCTATCAAGCTCAATATCCAAAAACCGATTTCTACATGGGAGGGTGTTCCAAAGCATAGGATCGTACGTCAGAACTGGGACGAGATCGCGAGCTTTCACCGTGACGTATTCGAGAAAGTTATTAGGAAGCTGTTCGTATTACTGGCTATCATTCTTGAATTACCTGATGACTACCTAGTCCAGGCCCATGCTTATGAGAGACGTTCTGATGATCACTTGCGATACATGATCTACAACACACGAACTCAAGAGGAGTGGGACAAAGCACAGGGTTATACACAGGGTGGCCATACAGACTTTGGTAGTCTGACACTACTGTTTTCGCAACATGTTGCTGGCTTGCAGATCCGGACTCCAGAAGGAAATTGGAAATATGTGAAGCATGTTGATGGTGGGATTACGTGCAATATTGCCGACACTTTATCTTTCCTTACAAATGGTAAGTCTTGGACCAGACAAGGCAAGTATTCCGCTGACTCGGAAAACTAGGCTTCCTGAAATCCACGATCCACAGAGTTGTCACTCCACCAAAAGATCAACTTGCCATTTCTCGTCTCGGATTGCTGTACTTCTGCAGACCTGGAGACCACACCATCATGAAGACGGTGCCCTCTCCTTTACTTGATCGTCTTGGTCTGCTTACCGAGGACGATAAAGACACAAGAAAGCCCGTGGCTACAGGCACGGAATATGTCCGCGCTAGGGTTCGTGATGTTCACCACAAAACTGTGATTGATCGTCGGGAGAACACGTCCTTTGAGTTCAAGGGGCTGAAGGTGCAGAACCATTATGCATAGATAGTACGCTCCTGGCATTTTGGCTTGCAATGGAACATCTTTCAAGTATATATCGATTTGTAGGCCCGCTACCAATTGAAACTAGTTATGAAGAGTGTCAGCACCCGAATGCTGAGCAAAGCCAGAGAAGGCGAGATAGCTATATATGCACCCACTAAGGGATTTATTATGAGAACACAATGTTATGGAGTGTGGAGAGAAAAAAAGAAAAAGAAAAGAATGCCCGCTATCTAGCAGGATGAAGGCCTTGGGTGATCACACCATGTGGCCTATTTCTAACAACAAGAATCAAATGTCGGATGGATATCAGGTATGGACTTCAAATTACCACGCTCTGTTCATACTAAAAGTGGAACCTGCACAGTCATTCTCAAGCGGGTTTTCATTAATGTTGATTTCATTGATGCGAGCATAGTGTATGTTGAGATTGGGCGTAGACCCCAGCCGTCATTGTCATAAAAACGCCTGTGACTCACGGTTTAATCTTCTCATGTTGCGTAAAACAAATTGTGTGAATAGACGCTAAATCATTGCTCGCCTAAGGCGTCAACAACAAACACATTAATTTAATCCTTCATAATGAACAGACTCGCAACCTCACGCAACCTCATATCATCCTCACGAAGAGAACAAAATCTGACTCGCCAAGCTTCTTTCTCCTGACTTCTCTCTGAAAACAGAATGGACATCCCGTACATGGCCTCGGATCCTCCAGGCCTAAAACTCCCAAGGGAATTCCTTCCACCATACGGACACTTTGTTCCAGAATCAATTTACCTCCCCACAATCAGTTCTCGGTCTCCATTCCCTCTGAATCGTTTCATTCGCGACCAGAACCCTCGCGAGCTCCTCATCTGCACGGAAGGCGCGTCATTCGCCAACGATGAACAGCCAAACAAACCCAGAGCAGGGTGCGCCTTCATGGTGAACGAGACTGGAGGGTGGTACCGCTTCCCGCTCGAAGAGGAAAATCCAACCGGCAAAAAGAACACCAGAACTGCTCGGTGTGCGTCGATTCGCGCTGCTATCGCTGCTATCCAATGCCGAGACTGGGCCGCCGAGGGGTTCCAACGCCTCATTATTGCAACTAGCAATGTCTCTGTTGTGGATGGGATTACGTCTTTGATGAGAGGCTGGATCAGGGACGGGTGGTGTTACCGGTACACGGATGTTTCTGTTGAGGATGAAGATTTGTGGTGGTGTCTTATGGAGACGATACATGCGGCTGAGAGGAAGGGTTGTGCCGTTTATTTCTGGGCCACGAATGGGTGCTGGAATAAGATGACGATGAAGCATGCGGGTGTTGCTTCTGACATGATTGTTAAGAAGGCGTATGAGAAGATTTCGCTTCCGAATCTGAGATATGCCCCTCATTAGCAAGTATGGAAATGGTGGGTCTGGGTTTGTTGAAATGGACAGTTGTCAAGGATTGTGCGCAAATTGTTCACTTTTTGAATAGCTCGGGAGTACATGTTGTCGGTTCAAATTGATGTATCATTAGCGTTTTTTGCAGGCATTGCGCATACTTATGTCTTCAGAGTTAGTATTGTAGGTTTACTTCATCGATACCCATTTGTTCTTCGAGGTTCTCTCCAAGCCAAGACATGGCGGCGCCACATCCCGGTTTCCACTGGGGCAGAAATTAAGGTCGGTTTTATACCTGATGCTGACGTTTGCCCAGGTGGATCCTTGCATTATTCTTCCAGGTTACCCGAGGACCAAGCATACCTCATTCTATCAAGTACTAAAGCCCTCAATGGTGTCCAGGGAGAGCGATCAGGGATGGTTCAAGTAATTGAGTGTAGCGGCTGCTAAGACGAAAGAAGATTATAATAGTATGTTGAAATTAAAGTCAAGTCGTAATCGTCGTATTAGACAAAGTTGTCCAACTAGGTAAATATATGCAACCGGCTCCATAAAAATAAACGATGAAAATCATCAGTCCAATTTCCCCCCCATGCCATATTAATAATGAAGAGTGGTGATTACACTCATATCCCAGAAGCAGAAATTTAAGCATCGTCAGCCTCATGCATGCGAACAGTCAACAGATCAGCCGGGCACATAGTCAAAGTCAAACCGTAACGGATGGGCTGATCGGGGTTGACATCCTCGATCTGATCGAAACGCTGCAGCAGACGAACAAGCACGTATCCAGCCTCGGTCAGAGCGAACTGCTGACCAATGCAGATACGTGGACCACCGTTGAAAGGAAGGTACTCCCACCCAGCCTTGCGGCTCGCAAAACGCTCAGGCTTGAACTCATCCGCGTCGGGACCCCAGATATCCTTGCGGCGCTGCATGACGAAGGTGCTGTACGCGACCGAGTCACCCTTGCGAATGTAAACGGGAGACTCGCCGTCCGGACCACCGCCGCGAGGGATGGTGGTATCACGGGTAGCGGAGCGACGGTTGAAAGGAACGACGGGGTACAAACGGAGAGCCTCGTTCATACAGTACTGGAGGTACTGGCAGGACTTGAGGGCAGCGAAGGTCATGTTCTGGGGGTTCGAGTAGGTTCCGAAAGTCTCGATGATGGCCTCGCGGAGCTTACGGAAGATCTCGGGGTTGCGTGCCAAGGACAGAACGGTCCAGCTGAGAAGGGAAGCAGTGGTATCACGACCGGCGAGCAGAATGTTGAGCAGCTGCGAGCGTAGCTCGATGGGATCCCGGGTAGTAGCGGCGAGGGCGTCGAGGAAGACGTAATGATCCTTCTCTTCATCTGGCACCTTCCCGTTTTCAGTTTTTTTCAATGCGGCTTCGACGATCTTGTCCACGAAGGCGTGGACTTGCTTATCAGAGTGGCGGGCCTCTTTGGTCTCGGCGAGGAATGAGAGTCTCTCGAAGCGGGCGCGCTGAGTGCAAACCCACTGAGATTTATCGAAGTAAGTAGCGAAGTTGTCCTCGGGACGCTCAATGCCATTCAGGACCTGAAGCTGGCTCTCAACACTCTCTCCAAACAGAAATTCGGTCGCAGAATCCATGGTCAGGCGGAAGAAAATGGACTGGATGTCAGTAGCCGCAGTCCACTTGTTGGCGGCGACCGGCAGGGCCTGCATCGCTTTCTGAACGTGAGTCTCTTCCAATTCCAGCTGGCTAATTTGATCGCGGGTGAATTGCGGACGGAGAAGTCCGCGAGAGTGGTTCCATTCCTGGCCATCGGCGGTGAACTATACAGAAGTCAATAATCTGCAAGGGGAGAACTAGCATTACATGATATCACTCACGATTCCGGTTCCCAGGAGTGGGTGCAGATTGCGACGACGCGGGGCTCCAAGCTCGAAGTCCTTGAACTGAGTTGCTAGCACCGCTTGGACGTTCTTGGGGTCGATGGTGAATGTGACGTCCGAGCCAAGATTGCGCATGATGAAAGTGGAGACAAAGCGACCTTCCTGCTCGCTCATCATTTTGCAGCGGCGTTCCGACAACAGGGGAATGGTTTTCGTCTTGTCCGCGGCTATGGATTCCTTGAGAGTTGAGATTCCGATCGGGTCTTTACAGGGCAAACGGGGCAGAGGGCCGCAGCCCAGGCTTCGAGCTTTGCGGGCATGTTGCCATGAGTTCACTGCCAGGCGGATGATCTGTAGGACCACCGCGGCACCGAGAAAGCCTAGAATAAAGGTAGGCGTCATGGTGAAAGATCGTTGATAATTCAAGAGCGCCACGAAATCGAAGTGGACACGGGGCCTTGAATCGTATTTATGGGTTTTCAATATTGCAACCTCGGTTCGCAGCCGTCATAAGGTGGGTAGTGGTGCATTGACCTAGCTACGGCGATCCTTGCGTGAGGACCAATGAGAGTGGAAATAGAGGTCAGGCTAGATCCCTCGATCGGATTTCGACCTTTTTCCAATTCCGACTCCGGTCTATGATCACGGGCCAGTTACTTTAGATGGGTTGATGGGCCCGGATCCATCAATTTTCATCTGTTCATCCGGAGAAGACCGACTGGAAGATTTGATCCATTCGGACTTGCACCGCATGAGGAATGGCGTCCCCACACTCCTCGAACTCCTCGAACTCCCACAACTCTGAAACACGGAGTTCGGGAAAAGGGGTTTCGGAAAAAGGTTCATAAAACTACATTCTAGAAACACAACTTAATTCCTGCCGATTATGCGGCATTAGTGTCGGATTTAGGAATATGATCTGAGAACCGTGGCATGCACGATGATGTTTAAATCCTGTTAATCCCTGCTACGGTCGCGAAGTGCATCCATGACTAAGCGTGAGCCGAGGCCTGATTATTGATCATCGTAATCAGACCTCATCGCCATGGACTTCTCTAATCTACCATCTAGTTCTAATCCTATCCATTCTTCTCACGAGTTTAATGCCACGACACGACCCACAATCCGATATGCTTTCGGTCGCTCTGTCGGCCAGATCTTACCTCGAGCTAGGTGAACTGGCCCCGGGGGCCGAAACATCTCAAAGCTCCGAAACTCCTCATAGCTTGGAATCCGCCCCTGGAACTCCTCTAGAACGCGACGGCAAGTCCGGCCCGCATTTACGGTCCAGGTGGACACTGCCAGCAATATCGGAGAAGACCGAGACGAGGCCAGATCAACCCGTGCGTAAACGAGGCCGACCTAGACTGGAAACAGCTAAGGATGCGGTCGCAATTGAGGTAAATTGCATAAATGAACGCTCCAACATCGCCTGCTGATCTTTCCAGGAACGGCGCATGCAAATCCGTCGTGCCCAGCGTACCTACCGACAGAAAAAGGAGGCAACTATCCAGACTCTCAGAACGCGGGTAGAAGTGCTGGAACAGACACTACAGAATGTTGCCAACCTACTTAGTACAACGGACAATAACACTCCGGGCACGGGGTCAATCGCACAGGATCAAGGTCGCACCAAACAGCTAATTCTAGCTGAAATTAACAGAACCCGATCATCCTCTCCCGAGACCTTCTTGTTCGATCGCAATCAATATATAACCCAGAACCCCGATACCTTGCGTGATATATTTGGATACCACGTCTCCCACACCAAAAACCAAGCATCCGAATCAAATTCTCAAAAGAAATCCAGATCCATCGTCAGATCTCCATCCCCACTTCTAAATCGCCTATTCCCCGCAACAACAATCTACACCTACAGCCACCAAGAATCAAACCTATCCCGGCGTCTCCACCGCTTCTGTCTAGAGCATACATACCGATGGCTGACAGACCCACATTCCGACCCTGTCCTCATGACCCGCGCCTTCGGCCTCCTCCCATGCATCCAAGATCTCCCCGGCGTATGTCGCAACTTCCGACGCGTCCTCCGATCAGAGATCGGAAGTTCGCTCGATAGCTTCAAGCTCCCTTTCTATACGCTCGGAGGCGCAGGGACGCATTACCCTCGTGCGGAACCCCTCGAGAACGTGCGGAGACCGGGGAAGGTGCTGCGCAGGTTAGCATGGATCTTGCGGCGGGGTGGGATTCGGGATTGGGATGAGGATTGGAGTGGGGATGCGGAGCCGCATGAGCCTGATCGCGATTTGAAGTTTTCCGTGGAGATACCTATGAGCAAAGCAGAGCAGCTGCGCTCGTTGGATCTCGATGGGGATTGGTTTGATTGTTATGATGTTCAAGGGTATCTAGAGCATCTGGGTGTTGTGCTTGATGGGTCGTCGCTGTCGCTGGTGGTACCTGCTGCGACGGTTGGAAATCTTTACGGTGTTTCGCCGGATACATCTGCGTCTCAGTTATATAGCTCGGCGAGCGAAGATTCGCCGGGTGATAAGAGTGGTTGGCGCTATCTCAACCAGTCGACTTATGTCCTAGATGTTGAGTGTTTTTTTGACTGTGAGTCTTACTTGATCCGAGTCCAGCCTTTCAGCCGAGCGCTAACATATCTAGTATTACTGGCCAATTTGAGGATTCTAGGCCGAGCCCCTGGGTTTCGATCGTGGGATGTGGACGCGGCTCTGCGGACGGCGATCCACCGGCGGTCATTTAGTTGAACGCGACATAACCTCTTGTCTACCTTCAAGCAGAGGAATGATGATAACGATGACCATGTGAGATATTATTACGTTCAATTCAATGAGATCAAATTATCGTTGCATTGTTATTGGGTATAGCGCATAGACATCCGGCATGCCACATAAAGAAATTCGCGGACCCCACTCATGAACGGCAGTCCAGTGCCCGAGTAAACATCTTCCACTCATTTCGTGTACGTTCCAGTCTCCGTGTACGGAATTGTGGTGGCAATCTAGCAGCAGATCTCGCAGCACTCGAAGCAAGCAAGACCAGCGCAACTGAATCAAATTAGCCCCTGATACCCAATTCTAACGAGATTGCGAACTTACATTCCGCAGCAGAGACCACCGCCACCACCACCGCGCAGCTGCATCGACATCTGCTCCTGGTTCGCCTGAGAAACACGTGTTAGTTTCATATCATTTCCTTTTTGGCCCCCTATCCAGGGAGACAACGTACAGGCTGCTCGGAGACGACGTTCTCGGTAGAGGGAGCGGCAGGGCTGGAAGGCTGCTGCATAGCGACAGTGTTGCCGTTCCAGGAGTTCTCCTGAGCGCACTCAGCCTCAGCGGCGGGGGAAGATTTGAAGAAGTTGAAGTTGAACATATTGACGTTGATGGATGGATGAAACACGGAAAGGTGAAAGGTGAAAGGTGAGAAGTGGTCAATTTAAGTAAATTGGAGGGATCGGCAGAACTAATGAAAGCAAATTCCCAAAAAAATTGCGGCAAATACAGTTTCAATGTGGAGGATCGGCTTCAATTAAATACTGACTCGGTTAGTGTCCCCCAACCAATTCCGCCGCGAAGGGGGCGCATCCTTGTGTGAGGGTCGCATACCAATGAACACCTGCCAGGCTACCAGGGTAAGGCTGCATGAAGGCCAGTGCTAAGTATAGTGTCTCGGACTAATCGGAATAGTGCTGCCTGACTGCGCCAATACACCGCCACGAAGTCGTTGGAAATTTGAATAGCCTCATTTATATACGTACTCTTGCTTCTATAAACAGCTCAAATGTGGGTATTGACTATCACATTATACACTCATGCTTCACAATAACTCCATGCTACCCTTTCCTTCACGAGGCGCCCTCTTATCAACAAACGATGACGAAAAATGTGCGTGTGCCGCTCAGCCCTAAAGCGCGGCGGAGCGCCAAGATCCTTGGCGGTCCACTTGATTGGATGTTCGGGTCACTTGATGGGATTCACAGCTTGGCAAGGATACCGTCGGGTTGCAGGACGGAAAGATAACATTTTTGGATATCGCTGATGGTGTTGCATCTGCAAGTGGGTCAGTTATACGAAAAATAATACCCTGCATAAGACAAAAAGGGGAAACATACCCAGCCAGCGCCATAGTAATCTTCAACTCTTGGCGGAGGATCTTGATCGCCAGTTCGACGCCGTCTTGGCCGTTGTACTGCCGACTGTCAGCTGAATATTATGAAACGCGGTGGCTGAGTCGTGGCGTACCGCTAAACCCCAGATGGGGATTCGGCCCAGGAAACAGTGGCTAGCGCCTAGAGCAATCGCCTTGAAAATGTCCGATCCACGGCGGATACCACCGTCGATTGTGATTGGGATGCGTCCCTGAGCGACAGGGGCACATATTCTGAGCGCGTCGAGGGTGGCTGGGACGCCGTCCAATTGTCTGCCGCCATGGTTGGAGATCACAATTCCATCGACACCGTACTTAATTGCGAGCTCAACGTCCTCAGGGGAACACACTACCAGCATTGTCAATAACACAACCTGATAGACATGCTATTTCTGGCGCTTCTTACCTCCTTTGAGCCAGATGGGAAGGCGTGTGTGTGACCTGAGCCATGGGATCGCTGTCTCCCAGTCAAGGGTAGAATCTACCATACTTAGTCATCTCGTCTCCATTGACTAGCAAATTGAACATACCGTAGTCTGTGCGGTCGGATGTATCGGCTCCACTGCTGAGAATATTGGGGTAAGTCATGTCCTCAGGAATACGGAACTCGTTGCGATATTCGTTCAACCGTTTTCCCAGGACAGGCACATCAACGGACAAAAACAACGCCTTGTATCCTGACTCTGAATCCCGGCCGCATTAATTTCAAGTCCAAGCATTTCTATATCGCAGAAAGAGGTACTCACTCTCAGCCCTATCCAACAATTGAATTGTAACTCCCCGGTCTTTCAATACGCACATCTGCATGAAATAGGGATTCTCAAGACCTTGCGCCTTGACGTCCTCCAAAGAGCAGGTCGCATACGATGACAGACCCATACCCATGTTGTATTTAGCCGCGGCCCGAGAAGTCGCAAGCTCTCCATCGGGATGCGCGAGCTTGTGGGAGGCAGCGGGACCGAAACTGAAGGGCAGTGATACCTTGCTACCAAGGAACTCTGTGCTTGTATCGACCTTCTCGACGTTGACTAAAATTCGTGGGCGGATTTTGTAGCGATCGTAGGCTTTTTCGTTGTCGTTGAGACTTGGATTACGTTAGTTCTGGGAGCAGTGTATGGAAAGTGAGGTTCATACGTGATCAAGTCCATTGCGCCTCCATCATAGTAGTCTGTTTGGGTCAGTCTCGGACAGGAGCATTGTGTTCCTGACACTCACCTCGATACATCTTGCTGAGGTTCTTGCCTCCGGCTTCCTTGAGGTCTGCGATGCAGCACACATCTTTGTGAAGGGTCTCACCACGGTGCGACATGTTGAGAGTGTTGTGTAGAGGTGTAGGTGTTTTTAGTTGTGCAGTTAGGGACAGGAGCAAAATAAGTACTTGGTAAGAGTTGAGGAGGTACGGAGATCACACTCTCTCTATCCCAATCTAGAGAACATGTCCAATTACCTTCCGCATGTATAGTTCATGTCGACTTCCTATCGCAGAACGACCCACACCCGGAATGGCCTTCCTGATTTAATTATGCCCCGCATATCCCGCTTTATTAAAATGCCCTTGCACAAGTCCTTCGGTCAAACATTCAACTCTCATCGTACTAGTGCAAGATTATTTACCATCAAGTGACCATGACTCGCATATTTTTGTACGTGGCGTGGTGTTGGTGGTGTTGAAGCATGTACTGACTTCCACTAAAGGACCGGCGGCTCCGGCTACATTGGTGGACAGGTTCTCCACACCCTCCAGTCAACACACCCTGAATATGAATGTGTTGCTCTATTGCGTGACAGCGACAAGGCTGCTGTCGTCTCAAAGGCATATCCTCGCGTCCGTGTTGTTCTCGGTGATCTCGACTCCACATCTCTGATTGAAGAGGAGGCACGTCAAGCCGATGTTGTTATTAGTAAGACAATGATACAATGGATATTGATAGGTTCAAATGCTAACAGACACCCAGATGCCGCTACTTATAAGCACCAGCCCAGTATTGAAGCCATTGCTCGCGGTCTGGCCAGCCGCTCCACACCTGGTGAGTGAACGAACACGACATATGTCAAGAAACATATTGCTAACGCACGGGTTCAGGATACTGGGTCCAGATTTCGGGTGCAAGCATTCTATCAATCCCAGACATCGTGAACAACCGCTTCGGAGAGGCCGCTGGTAAAATCTATGACGACGTAGATGATGCTTCCGAGATCCGCGATATCATCAAACAGAACGCAGATACCAGAGTGGCAGACAACTATCTTGTTAGCCTCAGTGGTCCCAAGACTGCACTTATCTTCCCCCCAATTATCTATGGCAAAGGAAATGGCCCTGTCAACCAGCGCAGCATCCAACTTCCAGAGCTTTCCCGTGTTGCCATTCAAACTCGCCAGACCGTCCAAGTGGGCAAGGGAGAGAGCACCTGGAGCAACATTCACATCTCCGACCTGGCCAACGTATTCGTTGGATTGGTTGAGAAGGCTGTTGAGGGTGCAGCGGGTGCTATGTGGAACCAGGATGGTCTCTATTTCGTCGGTAACGCGGATGTGCTGGTAAGTTGCGGCCACTCGCTTTCAAATCAAATGTACGAAATGCTAACTTTCAACAGTCATTTGGCAAGATCTCTCAGCTCGTGGCCGAAGCAGCTCATGGTCTGGATTTGACTGACTCAGCTTCCGTTAAGAGCGTTAGTGCTAGCGAGGCGGATAAGTTGACCGGCAAGGGTAGTGTTTTCTGGGGTACCAACGCTCGGCAGCATTCCCAGAGAGCACACAAGTTCCTGGGGTGGAGACAGAAAGCTCACTCGTTGGAGCAAGAGATTCCGGCGACTGTGAAGAACGAGGCAACGCGACTGGGCAAGTTGTAAACTAGAACGAAAAAATGGCGGGGTAGATTAGATAAGTAGTGGCGCGCGATCAAATAGGAAGGACATTCCGTCGTCACAACCGTCTGGGATGTACTTACCTCCTTGGATCCTCCTTAGATCAATTGATTCTTGATCAAAGATACCGAATACAATTGATAGGCTATTTGCAAGTGATTCCATAGGGAAATGGCGAGATCCACGCGAGCGCGAACGCGTCGATCTCATTTATTGGGCGGGTGTGGCACCTGCAGGCGTCGCCACGTCAAATGCGATCAGACACGGCCTATATGTCGCACCTGCCGGGCTTTCGGGGTACCATGTGAGGGCTTCTCGGATCAGATCCTTTGGGTACATGGTGATGATAGTGAGGAGCCAGCAGAAGATGGACGTCGTGTGACTCGACGGCATCTCTACACAGGTGTGCCTGATTTTGGATAATGTCTCTTGCCACCACGGACTAATGGTTTTATAGAAAAGGACCGTCTATCTATGAGCGATTCTTTGACTACCAATCTTCTATCTGGCTCAATTGACGCCTCATTGGCTGAAATCGATTCAAGATCTCGAGACACTGATCGTGCGACCGATGACGATGTAGTCATCGGGCCATTTGGGGTATTGAAGTTTTCTTCGTCAAGCGCAGAGCCACAAGCTCAACCATGTGATGAATCGCCAGCTCAGCAAACAATTGTGCCAAATTTAGCGCAGGAAGCTGAGCCTATCCCAGTGGACCCTGATCCTAGTGGCTCTGCAGGTTCTATCGTCCCGGAAGAGATCCAGGATACTAGCCCATTGTCGATCATGGATTCTCTGTCGCAAATGGATGATTTCCTTCACTGGTCAGACTTGCTAGGATTTAATCTTGATCCATCGGGATTCGCAACATATCCCAATCTGAGCATGCAGCCGGATATGTCCTTTGATCTGGACCAAGACATGGGATTACTGCCCTTTACTTCCACAGTGAACAACAATTCAATACAAGCTATCACTCCCCAGCAGACACCAGTGGAACTTGTATCAACCGCAACCGATCTTCTTCAAAACGCCCAATTCCTTCTCAAGCACTTCCAGGATGTCGTGATTCCTCACATTATGGCAATTCCGTTCGGACTAAAATCACCTTGGAAGATCCTGAACCTACCTGCCGCAGTAGTCGCATTTGGCGATTCCACATTCCTTGGCACAGATGGCGTCAGCCATGCTCGGCTTGCCAATCTGTACGGAATTCTTGCCTGCTCAGCTTTTGATTTGGCCTTGAGACCACAAGATGGAATGCTGGAATCTAGTGATCACTGGCACCACGCCGCGAGCCAATTATATCAGAATGCGAAAGACCACATGCAGATATCATTACAGCATGAGACTCAGGGTCCGGGAAAAGCCAAGTATAAAGACCAGCTGATGTCTGCGAACATTTTGACACAATATGCTGTACGCAGTCCCCATCCTGAACTTGGAGTACAACTTCATTAACTTTTCGTAGATTCTGTCCGGGCAACAGCAACACGCACGTTGCTTCCTGATTGATGCTGAGCGTCTGTTACGTCTGCGTGGATTATCCAAAAGCCGAATCTCTAAAAAGGCCCGTCTCTTGCACCATGTCTACACCTGGTTGAGAATTCTCGGAGAGAGCACCTTTGTTCTGCACGACTATGGCCTTTCGTATTCCTGTCTCGACAATCTCGGCTCCTCAGGTCGAATCCACACCCCGAGTGCCATAGGCAATAGCAATACTGTGCAAAATGAGCCCAATCCCCGTCTAGATGACTTTCTCCGCCTTGGTAACCAGAATTCCGATAATGACCTCAACATTGACGAACCCAAAGACCACGCATCCGGATACAATGATATTCATCTACACGACTCTCGCAGTTTCTCTGAGCACCTCTATAAACAAATCTACGGCATTCCAGAGACATGGCTAAGTCTAGTCTCACAAACAACTAGACTCGCAAACGTCATGGAAGCATTCCGAACTGCAAGAAGTTCAGGTCGACGCGTGAGCATGGAAGCATGGGAAAAGCTGCAACGACGAAGCATGCGCTTAGAGAATATGATCTGCTCATTAAATCTAGGCCGCACACGAGGACAGTCTACCGACCTACAGACTCTTTCCAAGCCACATGCCTGTATGCTTGAAGCCTTGAACGAGGCACTTATGATCTTCTTCTATCGTCGGATTCGAGAAGTTCATCCAGCTGTGTTACAAGGTCATGTTGACAAGGTGATCAACGCGCTCGAGGAGTGCAATGACACCTTGTCACAAGATGCCCAAGCGGGTCCCGGAACTGCGTGGCCAATCTTTATTGCGGGAAGTGAGGCTCTCACTACCAGCAGACGTGAGGCTGTCTTGAGATGGTTGGATAATGCCAGTTCTAAATGCGGGTGCACTTCTTTTACCACAGCGCAAGATGTCATGATGAAAGTTTGGCGCAAGCAGGATGAGCACCTGGTGGCGAACCGGGGGGACCGAATATTATCATGGATTGAAATTGTGAAGGAAGAACAGACATGGCCTTTGTTCTTCTGAATTTTTATACAAGCTTATGTCTGTATTGCAACTTGTATAGCATGTACGATGAGATGAGTTATGACGCAATGATACATACCCCATTAATCAATCAGAACGTTACAACCTCATTAGGACTCGGACCTTTTGATACCGAGTTTTAAGTATGGAACAAAACTGAAGATTGGAAGCATGCGCGAAATTAGTGAAGCGTAAAACATAATTCATTTCCATTCTCATGGTATCGCTTTTCTATCCTATGTTCCCAACACGACCTCAAAACAATGCATCCTTAAATAGTCTTAACACCAGCATTCTCAATCAATTGCTTAAGCTCGGCCTGCAGCTCAGGCTTAAGCAACGCAAATGGCTTCCGCAAGCCACCAGTAGGCTGACCAATGAGCTCAACACCAGTCTTCACAGAAGCAGCATAGTTGTGCGATTCCAAGAACTTGCAAATAGGCCAAGCCTTAGCCCAAAGCTCACGACCACGCTTCAAGTCACCCTGAACAGAAATAGCCTCGTAAAGCTCAACAGCTAACTCAGGAATAAAGTTGGCAGCACCCCAGACACCACCGGGGGCACCGGAAGCCAATCCAAAGAAAGTAAGACTATCCCAGCCGTTGAAAGCAGTGATCTTATCGGAGTGTCCAACAAGCAGCTCGGTAAGTGCTGGCGCATCACCAGAGGTATCCTTCATATACTTGACGCCGACCTTGGACAGGCCAGCAATCTCGGAGGGTGTAAGCTTCAGGCCTGAAGCGCCGGGGATATTATAGAACATGATGGGTAGCTTGGATTCGTTGTGGATCTCCTGGAAGAGCTCGTGCAGTTCCTCCAGGCTGAGAGGATCGTAGAAGGGGGGCACGACCATGACGGCGGCAGCACCAGCTTCGCCGGCGTGCTTGGATAGTTCGATAGCTTCAGCGGAGGAGGTGCTGCCTGTTCCTGTGACGACAGGGACGCGGCCGGCGGCGAACTTGACGCAGAGCTCGGTGAGTTGCTTGCGCTCGGCGGTTGTCATGACTGTGAACTCGCCTGTGCTGCCGCCGGGCACGAGACCGTGCACGCCGGCCTTGATGAGATGCTCGATGTGGGTTTGGAGGCGGGCTTCGTCGATCTTAGTCTTGTCGTCGGTGAAAGGGGTGATCAGGGCCACCATGATTCCGTGGAGGTCAGCCATTATAGTGGTGTTTGAGTTTGAAGTTCGGAGGTTGGAGATATTGAAACTAGTTTGTGAATTATCAAGTCTGATGAAGTTTGGCATTCTGTCTTTTTAAGTACATGGCATTCAGATGTATACACTTGCTCTTTGCGGAAACACTTTCTGTTCGGGTGCGGATCTATCTAATCGGTCGGAGAGGCCTTCCTAATTCTGGGCGGGGTCGTTTCTAGGAGGGGCAGCCTCGTCACTGGGATTCACTTGTAAGTAGTTTCAGAATTGAGGGGAATGATAGAGAAGATACTTCCTTAGAGTTCATTGTAGTCATATCTGCTATGCGGGAACGTAATGTGGTTGATCGGAATGATTCCCAGGCCTATTACGGAGCCGCCACACTGAATAGGGCTTCTGGGATTTTATCTGATCCAACATTCCCCACATTATGCGTGTCGTGTACCGTTTGAGGAGTGATCCCTCGTTTCTAAGTCTGAGAGCCTGAGAGAAATGACGGTGACTCAGGGAGTTTCTAGAAGTAGACACCTGCAGATTCAGGCGCCATTCCGACAACTATCTGGGGCCATTAATCGTTCTCTTCCAAGATATTCATGACGACTGTCAGATTAGTATTGAAACAATAACACCCAATTTTATTTACTTCCACTGATGAGCATGCCCATCACAATGCTCTCAGACTTTTAGAATCTGGCCTGGAGGCTACCGCGTCGTTGATGAAAAGGTACAGGTTGGATTAGGGATGGATTGTCATGTTTTCTTTTGCCAGATGTCATCAATGATATAAGTCCTGCAAGAAAGGAAACAGTTATAATTCTGCCTGGGAAGGTACGAGAGAGTCGCTTTTTCATGCCAGTAATCAAAATCGAGCTGGAATGTGTGATTCGCGGAATGTGTCCCAACACCTACGCGTGGTGGTCAATACAACTTTCATTAACAAAGACTACAGAAATCAAGAGCCTTGGAAGCTCCAACGTGTGATAACTGCATGATATTTTATCTAATATTGATGCAGCACGTGGGCTATCGTTGGTATGGCTCGGCGACTCTGAACACCTGGGCGACCACCTGCATGGGGGCGGTGCACCAACCGACGAAAAATATATTCAACTAATTGACAGACATGAAGGAAGAATTTGAACGATGTTTGCTCCACGAAGTTAAAGCGACTTAGAATTCTTCCGCCACTTAGGCCATCTACATCCATTCTTTGGGATTTAATTTTAGAAACCTCGTTTTGGGGGTCATCGATCCGACTCTCCCATGAACCATGGTCAGCTGGGCGCCCTATCCGTGAAGTGGCGGCGACCCAATCTCTATTCTCCGTTAAAGCCTTGAAATGGATAAATGCTTAAAGCCTGAGTCCATTTCCCTAAACCGTCGATTCATGTTGAAATGTTTTGAGTTTCTCGCCCTCTATCCAGGGTAGCTTCCCCGTCCTCCTTCAGGTCGGATGTGGGCGGAGAGGAGCGGGGCAACACACCTGGCAGCCTGAGACCGATCAATAACCGGGTTCCCGACCCGATCGTGCATATTTATATCTCGTACGGCCAACTAGCCTGGGTAAGGCGACCGTGATGATGTACGCCAAGGGTGGAGCACGGTGAAAATAATCGCTCGTACCGACGGACGCTGAGTGCCGTGCCACGCCCAATTCTGGGGTAAAGTCTAAGACATAGTTACATCGCAGTAAAACCATGCAGATCGTAAGCCACTAAGGCTAATAACTCCGAATGCCTAACCTGTTTGGTAAATCTAATGATCTTGCTTGATCGGAGGTAAAACTAGTCGCTGTTAGCGGGGGTTGTGGTTGGCCGTGTCTCACCCACTGTCCCTTTGACAAACTCATTCGTGTCTTCAGGCTGCACGCTTGCCCACTTGACTTTTTGATGACCTTGATGGGGTAGCGGAGCTTGACTAACGATCGTGGTGTGACTGCACCTGACAGCTCAATTCTTGGAAAGTGAAATGTGGGGCTGGTGAAGCTATACCACATCCGGGGTAGATGTGTGATACATAAGCGACATATGGCTCGTGGAGGCGGGTGGCCCTGCAGCAAGCAATATCTTCATTGGATGGGTCTCGAATTTGTCTTACTTTTCATCCACTAAACCGAGGCTATGTAAACATGGAGTGGTCTGATGGAGACTGCTTCAGGCGTTCAGGCCAATGTCTCACCTATACATAAGTGAGACATGGGCCACCAGCATGGAGCGCACTGTCATCGAGGTACTCACTTTGTACTGTTACAACCATTCAGTCAACCAAGATCTATTTCGAGTGCAATAATTGCGGTGAAGCAACAAACACCTCACGATCCATACTCGGGCTTTGCTTAATAGTGCCAAGGTCAAATATTGAGGGGGCTCGAGAAAACGCTTAAATAGCCCCCTTATTCTCTTCATTTTTGTTCTCATTCTGATCCACAGACCAAAACATTCTACAAGACAAACATCTATAATCAACACACCTCCACTTCCCTCCAATAATCCACCAAACCGCAACTATGCAGTTCTCTCAGCTCCTTTTGGCTTCCCTCGCCGCTGTCCCAGCCGTTCTGGCTGCCCCCGTTGCCGGCACATCCATGATGGCCGCCAGCTCCACTTGGACCATCGATAACATGAAGCGTGTCTGCAACGCTGCCGACACCTCCTGCACCTGGACCTTCGGCATCGACACCGGTTCCGGCACCGCCACCTCCTGCAAGTTTGTCGTGGCGGGCACCACCGCCTCAGAGCTTAACGGTGGTCCCGCTACCTGCGGCGACTTCACTGTCACTTCTGGCTGGAGTGGACAGTTCGGTCCCGGTAATGGATTCACCACCTTGGCTGTTGTCGACAACGTCAGCCGCGAGATCATCTACCCTGCCTACACCGATGTTCAGCTTGATACTGGCAAGGTTGTTAAGCCTGACCAGAGCTACACTCCCGCCAACCTTCCTTAGATGGAGAATTACTTTGGACGGACCTTGGAAGGAGAGATATGGAGACCTGTTTGGGCTGAACTATCAACGCTTCTGCTCCCAATCAATCTCGTATGGAGATAATGAGAATTTTATGTATTTAATTTCTTTGTGTGATAGAATGTCAAATGAAGCGAGTATATTTCTGGAAGCCTATTTCTACTGAGTCGAGTGTAGCTGGGAATGAGTCAGCATTTCTTGCAAGTTAGATACACTTTCTTCAAAATTTCACTGAGAAAAAGCGAAACGTATTTACAGAAAATATATGTACGCTAATCATAACTGAGGAGAGGAGGAGTATGAGGAAAACGGGGAGCCATACTCAATCGGGACCGGTGTGATCGGTGTCTGTCAGGAAGATAAGTTTAATCACACCCAGCTTTTCGGTTACATGAAAGCGCATTGAGAATCCATCTGTGTGGTACCCTTTGAGGTTCTCAGTGAGGAACCGTGTGGAAAGCTGCAGTTAAAGAGAGGATGAAAAAGGCCAATTCTCGATATGGCGTGACTCCCGCTTTATGATTCAGAAATCTGCTCTCCGTTTCTCTTGTTGTATTGTGCGCGAATAAATTCGATCGTCATATTGACACCTTGATCCATCCCTTCAGAAACAGGGTGTCCGTGAATAAAACAGTCGCAGGACAGATAATCACCCCGGAATTCCAATTTACTGCCAAGTTTGGGAAACATTCCATCCGCCAGGTGTTCATTCCAAATTTCGCGGCGAAAATCCGGGACCAAGGATTCGATATATTTTTCCAGTGCCTGTCCATCTGGATTTCGCTTTGCTTCTTGCATTTTCTGCGGATTGAACTCCGGATTTGCAAAGAGATGTGAGTAGAAATTTAAGAGTTGCCAGCGCTCCCATGTATTAGTTGAATGGAACCCGTAGTCGACCTCGGTTTCCATGCTGAGGAAAGGCTCGTGTTTTGAATGCAATTTGCATACCGAGTTAAAGCATGCGCAGATTGGGCATCCACTGAGAGCGTGCAATACCTCTGACATGAGGCGGTAGATGCCGATTGTTTCTGACGATGGTTGACGTGGGTAGATTCCATTAGAAATAAGAGGTGATACCGCAATACCTTTGGTTGCCATCATATCAAGCAAGATATTCGACTCCCATGCTGTTGCAATTTGACCGAGCGATGCATGTGTGGCTAGCTGGATGTAAGAACTTGCAAGGAGTTTCATCTGGGCCCTGCTCGTGCAGTAACAGAATCCGAATATGATCCATTCTGGGTCACCAATATTGGGAATGTTGTTGAAGTCTCGGAGAAGAATTTCATACAAACATACAACATTGTTTTCTGATCTGGTTAGAACACTGTCATGATTGATGGCAAACTTCTTCTTTGACTCTCGTATGGCCCAAAGCTGGTAAAAGTATTTTCCATTATGGTCAGAGATATCGAAGAAGCGCGATTGATGCTGATCGAGAAACCATGGAAAGCAACCGCAGTCTTCGGCGTTAGTCTGTGCCATTTGATAGCGGATCCAATGCTCAATAAATCCTCCTAGAGTATGTTGTTCGACAAATTGTTGAAGCATCCTTGACGAAAATCCGCGGGTCAAACTACTATATATGCAAAAAAGATAGACGACTTCTATTTCTCGCACGCAAAGATTGAACCCAAAAGTCTGGCAGAGATGATCATCTCGAAAGAGAGTTGTTAGGAAATGAGCTCGAGAGACCATGTTGTTCATCATGGCAAGCCATTGCCTGGTCAGGAGTTTTAGATAATCCACGTCATTGGGTCGATTGCTGACACGGCAGACAAAGACATGTCTAAACCAGTCTTTTGATTGACATCTCCTTGAGCAATAATTGACCCGACAGGCTGAGCAACGGAAGTCACATGATTTGCTACATAGCTTGCATTTTTGTGAATGGGTATCATATCTGGGAGGAATTTCATCCGGATATTCAAGCTTGAACATGGAACGAATATCCTGGTCCTTAAGACGTTCAGCTTCTGTCAATGTAACCTCTATCGGTTGATGATTGAAGCGGGCCCCCATGACCAATGCATACCCCGGCTTATTATTTATTGGTGTAATGATCAAGCCGTTGTTGAAGACTGTGGGCATCATCGCCAAACGCCTAGAAGAGGATCAGCGACCAATTTCTGACATTTGGATTCGGATCTATGGACGTACTGGAAGTCTCGATAAGATGTATTATGATATTCGGGGTTCCGCTGCCATATGGCCTCTGCGGACGAAAGTGCATGCGAGGACTGTGCCCTTAATTCGAGGGGCGTACTTCTTGGGTTATTAAACAAAGCTTGGAGAGAGTGTTTTAGAACCATAAGTAAACGGTCCATGGCCAAGTGGAGTTGTATCGATGAGCCGCCTTTCCCTGTGGAAGAGGACATGGGCACGTTCCATCTATATAGCAATGTCTCATGTGTTCCTCGTACACCAAAATGTCCATGAGCAAGGATGAGCCCATAGCATAGCCAACAGCAGCGCCTACTACATCCGATATATTTGTGTGACATGTTCTTATCTTCCAGCAACATCGAGTACTCATAGAAAGCCAGGAGTTGAGTTTCTGCGTGATGAAATTCTTTTTCTCGTTTTATCTTGCGCAATTCGGTGAACCGTGTCGCATTCTGTGCAAGATAACCTTCCCAACTAGGGTGGAAGGTGAGACCTAGAGTTTTGATGGCCTCTTTGAGATTTGCGTATTCATCTCCAAGTTTATGTTGCCGTTTTTTCTTATCGCAGTGTTGATTCATGTGCCGACCTTGATTTCCTTTGTGCGTAACAGACACGATCTCGACAGATCGAAAAGCTCGAGAGGTCTTCGCGATCTCGACGTAGATATATACAGCATAGCAGATCCTAGCCAAAAACAGCAAGGTGTCTCTGTCTTTCTTTCGTGTGAAGTGTGTTCTTAGGGCTGCCTTTAGCATAAATCGAGCGCGAGGCTCTCTCCAGAGATCAAACATGTGACTCATAATTCCCTTCAATAGACTTTTCTCGTCTTCTGTTTTAGTATCAGGTTGACAAAGGCGGCAAATGGTCTCGAAAAACTCGGAAACTCTGCCTTGAATCTCGCATAGTGTCTCTCCAGTGCAGGAAGTGTTCGAATTTGCGTTTTTCAACTCGTCCGCAAGCAAAGGACGGTTTGCTCGTATGGAATTGTTTAGCGGTATAGAAAGCAAATGCCCATCATCATGCTCCCACTCCAGACTCTGTAAAGTTGAAATGGTCGAAACTCGCTCGGCTAGCAGAGAGAGTGTTGACATACTTGTAGCTAAGCCCGAATCTTTGTTTAATCGAAAAACCCGCTTCAGTGACTCAAGATAGGTTGTGATTCGTGGCCATTGGTAGTCCACAACGAGGTCAAACATAGCAAACTTATCTTCATCTAATGCATACCCTAATTATACTTTAGTAACCAACATAAGCATATGCTGAGGCATCAATAGGATCTGAGACAAACCATTCCTCGCAATAACTTCCATGTTTAGCTTCCATCTAGCTAGAAAGTCATCATCTTCCTTGTCAAGCCCCTCATTCTTAGCGCAAAATATCTTGACATGCTCTTCGTTTTCATCGCAGACCATCAAAGCTGCAGAAACATGTTTGGCATCATTCCCAGATTTCTTCACCCGGGCATCAGTTTTGAAGCGAGCTAGTGTTTCGGCAAGCCGGTCGAGAAATTGGTTCTTCAGTTCGATACGGTATTGTTCAGGTTCTGGATCGATGCCCGAGACAGTTGGATCATCTGGGTCGTCAAAACCCTTGTCTCTGGAGTAGGACTCTGACTCTGTATCTGTATCGGTATCACCGGCTTCCACCTCTTGTGTTGATTCATCAAGGCCCGGTGGACGGTCAGAAATTAATCCCAAAAGACATATTGCATCCTCGAGGTTCTGATGCATGGACATTATATATGGGCTCCGAGAATTTTTAAAAGGAGAAAAGAATTCAAGCTCTGCACTGGGCCCAAAAGGCAATCAAGTTAAAGTTCAGTGTGGACAACTGATTCTTGCTGCCGCATCTAAGACAGAGAAGGAGATCAACAAGGCGGGGTACACATGTGACTTAAATTACTTTTGGCGCCCGTGACAACTGACCTGTCATCATGCCAATAATATTCAAGATTATCATTCTTATTGTAATTTACGATGATTCATCAAATGGACACTGATCGATGGAATGCAAGAGATAGTACGAGAGAACACAGGTAAAGCTGATTTCGATTATTACTATATTAACTGTATATCATTGCTATGCTGAAAATACCCTTAATTGAACTAATATGGACTTGGCATCAGGATTCGAGAAACAATCAAAGGGGTCAAGTGGTGACAGCATTTTCAGGACGTACTGTACATACAGAATGGACGACCAAGTCGCTTCGCCTATCAAATACAGCTGAAGCCAAATTTCTTGCTCGGATGCCTTGAACAAATATCCGAGGTCAAAGTTGACGATGAAATACTTATCCTGCACACATTCTTACTCGCCGATCTTATGAATCTTTTCTACAAGACGAGAAAAGAAGTGGCTACAGATCGCTTCTTGGATTGACAATATCGAAAGCTTCGGCAATCAGATTGGTTGGGCACGGTGAAAAGCGGTTCCTATACAAGTCCCACGCGAGCCGTCTCTTAGCCCGAAAATTAACCGGATTCAGGCAAATGCCAATACTTGGCAACAGATAATTGATTTTCGATGAGCGTTGTTATTTGGACATAACAAATTGATAGTCGGACATTACACCTTCCATTTTGGGAAGAAATGGTATTTGTATTTCAATAGGGTATATTCACAGTCACACGACCTACATATCACTACACACAGTGGTGTTATATGAGTATGAAACCCTCTTACATAATATTCTGCCTTGTTTCCTGCCAAAAAAAACCTCACATTCTTAGCTAAATAAGCTCAGTACGTAGAACTTACAACACTGAACATGATTGAGAACATTCTTAATAACGTACCACATATGTATTATATGTACCCGATTGAAATACAAATACCATTTCTTCCCAAAATGGAAGGTGTAATGTCCGACTATCAATTTGTTATGTCCAAATAACAACGCTCTTTTCGATGACTGTAACCTTGGAACTCAGTTTGGTTTGGGATAGCCATGTGGCCTGATGTACCTCGGCTGCTGTGAGTTCTTTTATCCCTCTCTTTCCCTCAATCGCAACACTGTAATCATATTTAACTTCTTCTTTTCTGTCCACACGGATCGTGTGCAAGTCCAAGCTGAAATTCAAACTTTGTGGGCCTCTGTCGAAGGCAATGATCGCCCCCGAAGGCGGAAAGCTGCAGCCGGCGCAGTGATGGTCACACATTTAGACGCATTTTTGTGATTTATTTACGCCTTGGCTGAAGGATCAAGGCGGGTAAATGGTTTATCCAGCAAATTGTGGTTCTCCCCACAAAAGATCCCCACTCCAACTGCCAGATCATTATGAGGCCGAGTACAAACACACACCAGTGTCGGTCTATTGGCTTGCCCGATCGCTAGTTCGTCCCAGACCAATGTGCCTCACGTGGCTGAGTCCAATGATGCGCCTCTGCCGATCAAAGCAAGGGCGGACTTGAAGAAAATACCAAAGGCTGCACCAATGCCTAAAAAGGGAGCCTGCGGGGACGGCAATCACTAGTCCGATTGTTTGTGCTTTATCTGTCCAATGGGGGTGACCTTTTAACTTTCTCTTCTTGTTTTAGCTCCGAGCCCAGGTCCCCCTTGAAGCAGTCGTCGCCCCCTTCTAAGGTCTCCACAACGAGGGGTAGCTGTTGATCATTCAGTCAAAAAAGGAGGAATCTGCATACCTGGGGATGATCAACAGATGGATTATATGCGGCTGTAGATCTCTGAATACGAAGAGCCAAAATTATCTATGATTTCCATCTTGAAATCATCGGAGTTGATGGCCTCGGGCATGAAGCGGCACACCCGCATTAGCGTGTTCGCAAAAGGTTACATCTCTTAGTGTCAGCCCACTTCGCGGGTGATAACTGCATGTGAATTTTCTCTTAATTCACCCCTGCAAGCGCGTCGGTTAAGCGTCCACGGTGGATCGAATCTTTTTCCCTTTGTCTGCCCCTCAACAAAATAACCTTGTCCCATCCACAACATGGCGGTCTCCGACGATAAGGAAGCCTGGGCCGAGGGGGCGGAGAAAAACAGGGGGCAACGATTGCTCCCCCATGTCATTGATTATTATGCGCATCACCAACCTGATCGGGTATTTGCATCGATCTTCAAATCGGAAGATCTTGACAATGGCTTCGAAGATATCACAGCGGAGACTATGGCCACCGCGGTCAACTATATGGCCTGGTGGCTGAGCAAAAACCTGAAAACGCGCAGCAAGCGACGGACTTTAGCGTACATTGGTCCGAGCGACTTGCGGTATACCGTCATTTTTTTGGCCGCGATCAAATGTCGGTGGACGGTATGTAAAATGTATTAGGAACCAATTGGAACTCGGCTCTGACATGCAACAGACCCTTTTTATCAGCCCGCGAAATCCCATCACATTGAATCTAGGTCTTTTGCAGCAGTCAGATGTATCTGCGCTTCTCTATGCAGACACCTTGAGAGCACCCGCCAGATCTTTGCAAAAGTTTGACCCATCTATATCTTGCAAGCAAGTGCCGTCCATGAACGAGATATTCAAGTCTGAATCGCCTGCCTACCCGTTCGATGTTTCTTGGTCAGAAATCAAAGACGAAAATTGTCTGATCTTACATTCCTCTGGATCGACGGGTATGAGATATTCTCTTCAGTCGGATTCTTCAGCATAACCTGATCTGAAATCGTTAGGCCAACCAAAGCTGGTCAACTACAGCCACGCCGCATTCTCCTGTACAGATAACGACTCAAAGATACCAGTACCGCCAGGAAGACACGCTCAAAATAGCGCGCAATTTATGTTTGACACGCCCGGCCGTTACTACTCATCCTTTCCAATCTTCCATGTGAGTCATGGATGTACTCCCATATCGCTCTTCGCTTACGAATAGTCAGATTGCTGGTATCCAAGCATACATTCTCATTCCATCATTCTTCCCCACTTCCACTTTGGTGATTGGCCCTCCGCATATTGCACCAAGCGGTTCTCTGGTAGATCGGATTATAAGAGAACAGCAGGTCCGAGCCCTTTGGTTGCCCCCACAAGTCATTGAGCAATGGATTTCGAACCCGGCAGCTATGAAGCAAGCAGAAAATCTCGACTTTGTGGCATACGGTGGAGGAATAATGTCAAAGGCAGCGGGTGATAAGCTCAACAAAGCGACTGACGTGTGCCAAATTTATGGTTGTCTCGAGGCGGGTCAAGTTCAGATGCTGGTCCCTCAACGAGGAGACTGGCAATATTTGGAATTCAATCCAGCCGAAGAATGCGACATGCAAGAAGTGGACGAAGGTGTCTACGAATTGGTTTTCCACAATGATGAGAAGTTCCTCGGGCGTCGAACTCTCTCCCACACATTTCCAGACGTGCAAACATGGCGGTCTGGGGATCTTTTCACTCCCCATCCGACAAAACCTGGTCTTTGGAGCTTTTACTCTCGCATAGATGATATCATTGTGCTTGCGAATAATCAAAGAGTGTGGCCCATCCCCATGGAAGCCATCATTTCCGGTGACCCTCTCATTACCGGGGCTGTCGTGGTTGGAAATGGCCGTCCTGAAGTCCTCCTACTTGTCGAGCCAAGATCTTCACCCGAAATAGACCGCATGAGCAAGAAGGAGTTTATCGACGCTATCTGGCCAATGATTGCCCAAGCCAACGGTATTGCGCCCGCCCATGGCAAGATTCGGAGGTCCCGAATTGCACTCAGCCAACCAAATCTGGGATTTATCCGGGCGCCAAGGGGAACAATCTCACGCAAACCCACAGAATCATTGTACTCTGAATATATTACCGCAGCGTTTGTTGACGGCACCACAGATGAGCAAGGTGAAATCGGGATTCTGGAAAACTACTGGACGGACGAAGCCAAAAGATTCATTGGATCCGTTGTCCATGACATCCGCCCCGACAGCAAGATCAGAGATACAGACGATTTCTTCGTCCTCAAGGCCATGGATTCTTTATCGGTATTGGAACTGGGGCAAAAGCTTAAACTCGGTCTTTCCGGTCGCATGGACAAGGAAAAGAATACCATCGACTTTTGGATGCGAACGATCTTCGAGAATCCAACCATCGATGGACTTGCAACCGCCACACTTGACGCAGCCTTTGGGAAGGGTAAAACCGTTCAACCTCAACAAAGATTAAGCGTCGACGGACTCGTGGAGGACCTCATTGCCCAGCTCCCTGAAGCTACAGCAACCGCTCCGCCCCCGCCATTCGCCACAGAAGACATCAAAGTGGTGCTACTCGGTTGTCAAGGGCGCCTTGGTCCATATCTTGTGAAAAGCTTACTCGATGATGATCGAGTAGCCGGGATCAAGTGTCTGGACCGCGGGCCCGATGTACGGGACACCTTCCAGATGCGTGTGGAAGAGCTAGGTCTCGATATCGACTCAAAGGACTCGCGATTGCAATTTGTCCCCATCGATCTCTCCCAACCAGACTTGGGGTTATCAGCAGACCACGTAGAGGAAATCTGCACTCACGCCGATGTCATCATCCACAGCATCTGGACAGTGAACTACGCTCTGTCATTAGCATCATTCACACCGGAAATCCTAAAGAGTGTGTATGCCACCATCGATATTGCCAACCGCGCTGCATCCCGTCCGAGGGTGGTCTTCACATCAAGCATCGGCAGCATGCACAGATGGGCGAAAGCCATCTCTCCTATCGTGCCGGTCCCAGAGGAAGTGATAAATTGCACAGCAGCAGCAATGGCAACAGGCTACGGGCAATCAAAACAGGTAGCGGAAAGATTCCTCGCTGCGGCAGGGGCTAAGCTGCAGATTCCAATCTCAATCCTACGCATCGGACAGATCGCCGGTCCTACCAAGATACAGGAAGGTGGCAAGTGGGTGAGTCATGACTGGTTGCACTCGCTGGCTATGCTCTCCAAGGCCAGTGGCCTGGTACCTGTTAACCCGGCTCTTATCAACTGGGTTCCAGTTGATCAGATGGCCAACGTGATACAAGAGATTGCGCTACGGGAGATGCATGACGATCACGAAACTGGTACTCCCAACGTGCAACTCTATAACATTGTGCATCCGCAACCGATCCCGACGTCCAAGTTCTCGGAGGCATTGCAAAAATGCATTTCCTCTTCGCGGTTAGTCACTTATCTCGAATGGGTCAAGCATCTATCGGGTCTTCCTCCGAATAGATTGTCGAGGGAGGCGGAGGAAGAGAGGGCCCGTGTTCTGCCTTTCTTTCGGACTATTGTGGATGAGGGCTTTGCTCGCTTCGATATCCAAAAGGCTTTGGCGGTTAGTCCTACTATGTCTAGGATGGAGCCTATTGAGCAGCATTCGATTGTAAGGTGGTGTCGTCAGTGGACTGAGACCGAAGATATTTAGATTAGAGAGAGGTGCTCTTATTTACTTCAGTGACGATTTTTATGACTTTATGAATAGCCTTATAGGCCCTTGAAGTCCCAGAGCATATATAAGCGATATTCAAGCTTTAATTGATATTTCCAGTATTTCTTTTGGTGCATTTTCTGCATTCGTCCTTCGACCAGTTGACTGACCAAGGTGTGCTGTTGTCGCAAAGCACCTACTATGCAGTCATCTCTTCCCGCATACATCTCCCCATAATGGGAAAGCATATGCGATTATTGGCATGTGGTAGACGCCTATCTGCTTTTAGGCTTTGTTGGCGCAATCCAAAGTTATCTTTTCCCCACTCAAATCTCCGGAAATACCTGCCTGTATCGGATTAGACCCACGGAGAACTTCTCATTTGACCCCTCCATATATATCAGCGATAACATATATCAACGCGGCATTGACTGTGATCAAGTTTATCTCTCCATTTTAAATCTAAATCATGAGTCTCTCAGTGGATATCGTCACCCCCAACGGGCGCAGCTACAAGCAGCCCACCGGCCTGTTCATCAATAACGAATTCGTCCCCGCCACATCTGGACAAACCATTACCTCAATCGACCCTGCGTAAGTCCATTCTCTCCTGCTCAGGTGTCGCGCGAAGCTGTCCTTGTCACTAATGATCTCCCTAGCACTGATAAGCCAATTGCTACTGTTGACGCTGCCAGCCCCGCTGATGTCGACCGCGCCGTGAAGGCCGCCAAGGCCGCGCTCGTGCACCCATCATGGAAGCTCTTGCCCGCCACCGAACGAGGCCAGCTGATGGCCCGTCTGGCCGATCTAATGTGGGAGAACCGAGAGCTTCTCGCCACGATCGATGCGTGGGACAATGGTGCGTTACATTGCGGCATGCGGCATGCCGATCCCGATCCATTTTTTCTCCGTAGCCCTACGGCCCCGCTAACTCTAAACAGGAAAGCCGTACCACGTCGCCATGGAGGAGGACCTCGTCGAGGCAACCACTACCATTCGCTACTACAGTGGCTGGGCCGATAAAACTTTTGGTCAGACTATCAACACCACCCCCCAAAAATTCGCTTATACCCTCCGCCAACCCCTCGGTGTTATCGGCCAGATTATCCCATGGAATTATCCTTTGGCTATGGCAGCCTGGAAGCTGGGTCCTGCGCTCGCATGTGGTAACACTGTTGTGCTCAAGCCCGCTGAGCAGACTCCTCTCAGTATCTTGGTCTTTGCGAACTTGGTCGTTGAGGCTGGTTTCCCTCCTGGTGTTGTTAATATCGTGAACGGATACGGTCGTGATGCCGGTGCCGCACTTACTAACCACCCCTTGGTCGATAAGATTGCCTTCACCGGATCTACCGCCACAGGTAGTCAGATCATGAAGATGGCTGCTGGCTCGTTGAAGAACATTACCCTTGAGACTGGTGGTAAATCGCCACTGCTCGTTTTCCCTGATGCAGACATGGATCAGGCAGTTAAGTGGTCGCATTCCGGTATCATGTCCAACCAGGGCCAAATTTGCACTGCTACTTCGCGTATCTTCGTGCACCGCGAGATTCTCCCTACCTTCCTCGCTGAGTTCAAGAAGGCAGTTGAGGGTGTCACGATCGGTGACCAGTGGGATGAGAATACCTTCCAGGGTCCACAGGTGACTCGCGCACAGTACGAGCGTGTCCTCTCGTACTTTGATATCGCTAAGGGCGAGGGTGCTACACTTGTTACTGGAGGTGCTGCGCACATTCCTGCCAAGGCTGAGAACAAGAACGGATACTTCGTCCAGCCCACCGTTTACACCGATGTCACAGACGACATGCGCATTGTTCGCGAGGAGGTGTTCGGACCCGTCGTTGTGATCCTGCCCTTCGATACTGAGGAAGAGGCTATTCAGCGTGCTAATGATACTTCTTACGGTCTCGGTGCTGCCGTCTTCACTACTGACCTGGAGCGTGCGCACCGTGTGGCCTCTGAGCTCGAGTCGGGTATGGTATGGATTAACAGCAGCCAGGACTGTGACCCTCGCGTTCCGTTCGGTGGTGTTAAGCAGAGTGGTATTGGCCGTGAGCTTGGAGAGGCTGGATTGGAAGCCTATAGCCAGATCAAGGCTGTCCATGTTAACATGGGAAACAGACTGTAGAGTTTGAACATTGTATATAGAAGATCCTGGAAGACGACACGGTTTCATTAGCAAATTTACTAGATGAATTTTTCCCGCATTCTACGATTTTTCCAAAATTGTTTGAACATTGTTGTGCTGGCATTGTCCAACTCCCATGTCGACCCGGATTATCTAAAGGAGTCTACGATAGGTGTAGCTTTCTATCCACGCCACCACACTCAGGCACTTTATATAAAGTGGCTTTTTCCGGTACAATCACTTGTTACGTAGTCTCATTAGTCTATCTCAATTCTATAGGTCAGAGTAGCAAACGAGGCCAGGCTCCGCGGTCGATGGCATTATGTGCTGTTGTTAGAGGCAGGATGCGCCCAAAAGAGATCAAGAAATGATGATAAGATGCGGCATTATATAATCCAATCGGAACATGCTCAGCAGTGAATAGAAACTGATTTATTGAGGCTGGAATGGCTAGGGTGGACCCTAGAGAGATGACGTTACATCGTCTGGTATTGTCAGCTCAAATTCTAGTAGTCTCGTCAACCGCTAGTTCGAAGTTAGCCGGGGCCGAGTGTGTATTTACCAAGAAAGGCTAAGCCTCGCAAAATTCTCTGGGCGCCAAGCTGCCAAGACGTTTAGACGATAAATAGTTGTTTGTGGTCCCGGACTTATGACTATGCCAGCCTAAGACTATGACCGCTGAGGTTATCTTTCCTTTTCCCTTTTTCACATTTGAGTAGGCTGATACCGATCTTTAATTGCAGCCGAAACTCCCTATGAATACAGTGTTTTGAGCTCGCACTTCCTGTCAGCTGATCCAGGCAGTTGTCGTCCTTCGACCTCTACATTCTACAATTCTCAAGCCACCCTCACAATACGCAATATGTCGCTTCCAGAGCAACCTCTATGGTGTCGTATGTACGGGCATTTCGAAGAAACCCTCCTAACAAAGTCCTGACTGACTTGAGAAGCATCTTGTTGATCCTCACCGTCGGTTCATTTCTTCCCCAGATATTGCGAATTCAGATGAAACAGACCACTAGTGGAGTCTCTTCGCTTTATGTCTTGTGGAATCTGATATGTGCCACTGAGCAGCTCACTATCTATATCTACGCACTATTTGTCGAATATGCGCCTGAAGGCAACGTCTTCTTACATTCTCCCCCAAGCGCAGGAGACTGGTTTAGCCTGTGCCACTGTGCTGTGGTCACGATCATTTTCCTGACACTGTGAGACCATGTTATCATAGTTCCCAGAAGCACCTGTGCAGACGCTAATGTCCCTTTTTTAGATTCACACAGGTTCTTTTCTACAGCAGCTGTAGAATCTCCTTGGTCGCCAGCTACACCAGCTTTCTCCTCGTCTCGATCCTCCCTCTTTGCATCAATGCCATCTCACCAATCGACGGTGAAGGCCTAAGATTCTGGTCAGCGGTTTTTTACGCCGTGCACTCCATACTCATCTACCCGATTCTCACCAGTCTAGGTGTCTTGGGCATTTATCGTCAAGCTCGTGAGGTTTTGGCTACACCTATGCCAAATGCGCTGAGCTTACGGGGTCTGGCTGTGCAAGCTGTCGTCTTCACGCTAGTCTCCTTGATGTGGATATGGAGTCTTCCTTTTCCGTACGAGTATTTGGACGGCTATGTTACTTGGAATATCTTTTCTGTCTGGTACGGGACTATCGGTTGGATCATTGTTGACAGCTTTGTCTTCGCCTTTGGCCAGATAGTGCTTCTTCTGTTGGCCTTGCATCGCTCGTCTTCAAGCAAAGCCAGTACGCATAGAGGAAGCGAGACGGAGCCGCTCTTGGGGCATCCCACACAGGAATAGACATCCAATTACCGGTAATTTTTTGAAATTAGAGGTTCGCCTATGCCGCTATACTTCTTGAAACACAGATCTCATTCAACTAGTGTAAACTCGACCCAGTTACTAGCCGGCACCACAAGCTGAGGCCGGCCTCCATTATCGGTCGGATCGTGGACCTTGCCATCAATCCACACCACAGTATCTTCATGATCTCGATAGTGTCCCCAATCCCACCAGTCAAGCGTAGCTCCCTTGAACCCGTACCGGAGTTCATCGCCGGGCGCTACAATTTTCGGGAAATCACTCACCTCCCGCTTGAATGACCATGATTCACCAGGCATCAGGGCCACGAACTCATTCTGGTCGTTGCGGCCGACATTTACCGGAACAGAAGTAGAAAATCTGTAATCGTGGTGCGTAAACAGGCCGCCAAGTTCATGTGGAGTCCACTGGTCCTTTCCTCCAAAGTAGAGCCTGAATCCATTCTGACGGCGATCGATATCCTTGAAAATGAACGTATGAATCGTAACCGGCTTCCCGTCTTGTGAATTCAAGGCTGCATCATATGAGAGTGTGGCTGTAACAGGATAACGCAGTCTACCTGATGGGGTGCGATCTTTCATCGATAGTTTAGCGGGTCCAACAATGCTGAGGCTGAATACAGGGGCACCACTCATCCTGGCAGATGCCAGAATGGGCCTGGGAGATGGTGGCAATGGGCCTACATCGTCAATGTCGCTTTCAACATCGGTAATGCTCAGTGACTGTCGGGGCCCGCCGGGTAGTACTACCGGAGGGGACTTCAAGCCGAGTTTACGGTCGCTATGATCCGCTAATGTGCCCCAGTCCCACAAATGAATTTGCCCCCCCCCCCTCCCCCGCCCAGATGATTTCGAAAAATTGTCCTGGTATGAAGGAGTTGAAGTAAACAGATGGCAGGGCTGCTTCCCAGGAAACGCTGTCGCCTGGGTTCAGTTGTTTGAAGCACGGGTCTGACGTGGATATTTCTCGTGGGTGAAGGGATTTTGCCTGCAACTGCTCAGGATCGACTTGAAGAGGCTGCAGGTCGTTCGTGAATTGATAATTAAATTGAAGCAGCATTATGCCCGGCTGGCCAAATCCATCTTCAATGGGGTCCCAGTGGATGATGCATGGTTGTCTTTGGATATCATCTATATCGCGCGTGATTGTGAAGGTGATGGGGTACCGCGCTTGAACGTCGATATCTAGATCCGGTTTCGCTTCGAAAGTAAGAGTGAGGCGGGGAGATCCAGATCTGTTTAGGTTAGTCTTCTGTTAAATTGCTCATCAGGTAGCATCATACGGTCTGTCTGCGGCAGAATATCTCGTAAAGTATGAGACCCGATCCATTCCTGTCAGGATTATGTGAAGTCGGGGAGGTTGAAAGTTGTCGGGTGGAAAGGAATTCTTAAAGCGTGATTCCCTGGCGCGCGAACCTCGCGCCCGGCCCGGCCACCCTAAAACACATAGTAAATGCGACAGATTATAACTTGGTATTTCAACAACCAGAGCTTTTCTCATATCCTCTTGATAGAAATTTATTCTTTAGACTACCTATAGTATATTCCCGAAAACAGGTTAGTACGGGAGCTAATTTTTGACCTAAATTCTATAATCTTCGAACTACTCTCACGTACCTAAAGATGTATAAATTCGTGCGTTATCATATTAAAATATTATTCCTGGTTGATAGTGTGGAAGTGTGGAAGGAACCCTTTTTCGAGTGCTTCGAGATAAGAATTAGTAATACCTATAACCTCTTCGTAAACGTAAATCCGGGTCTCTCTCTATAATCACTAACTCGGTGCGCCTACTAAGCTAGATTCCCGCCTATACTATCTACGTAATATCCTTCATATACGCCTTTAGGTCGATGAAATCGCTCCGATAAGTCTCGGATTAGAATCGGAAGACCTAATAGGTACTAGAATTCAAAGTTCGCTGTACTAAGTACTCGTCCGAAAAGATCCATCTTTCCCAGCCCGATATTCTATTCTCTGACTACTATTTCCGGGTAAAAGTCTTCCGTTTTATAGCTAGGGGAGGCTTAATCGGGATCTTCATCTTCTTCTTCTTATACTTCTAGATACCCTATTTTAATAAAATACGTCGAAGTGTGTTATAGTGTGGATTTCCGGGTGTGGAGGCAGTAAGTTATCTATAACTATCGTCCGTGCTTTAACGGGCTAGCAACCTAATATATTAGCGAGCTTGATCACTAGAATTTTAGGGGCGACCGCTTCGTTTCTGTGATTCGGTGGTTCCTAGCTCGTTAAAGCGTTTAATTATATTAGTGATTGTTGTTGGAACACACCCGAAATCAGACGCTATCTTTGAGAGCTTAGTTTTTAATACTAGCCTTGCGTAAAGGATTGCTGCTTGAGCTGAATTAGGTAATTCAGCCCCTTTACGACGTTTTCCAATAATTTTGATGCCCTTAGGAACCATGGTTAAAGAAAGAGAGAAAAAGAAAATAGTTATTAACCCGAAAGTGGGTCAAAAAAGTCCACAGACTTTTGCCGGGGATTGGTATTTAGAGCTCAAATCATTAAACCGTGGTTTATTTTTCGGGTCAACCGCAAAATTTATCGCCAAATTACACTCAACTCTAAAATTGAACTAATTCGTCTTGCAGAAACAGCATCGAAAATTTGATATTGTCTATACGCATTGTTGCTGAGATATAAAGTCGTATTTGCTATGTTTTTGGGGTGGCCTGGCCGGGTGACTCGCCCGCCGGGGAATTATGTTATCAATTTATCCTATTTTGCCCCATCTTGTTGACTCCTGTAATAGGCAAGCCATTCCGGGCATCCTCAACAAGACCCATTGACCCAATGCCCCAGATTTTACGCAATAGCACGCAATTCTAAAACAGCAATCTGGGGAAATATCTGGGGTATCACGTTCCAATGTAGACAAGAACCAAGAAATAAAAAATTCCAGGGGTATTCCTACTCATCACCCACAGACAGAACTTAGAAACAGGGTTATACCTAGTTCAACTATGCTTGATGAACGCCTCACATTATACAATGCACACTCGTGTACATTTTAGATACACTAAATAGAAGAAATCATAGCCTTATCTCCAACACAATAGGCATGCCTTTCCTCTGCATCCCAATGCCGCGGGTATCAATTCGGCGCTCCGGTGTCTTTTAGCAACCACCTACGGGTATCTCACTGGGCAAGACCTCGCTAAAGATCCACACTACCCCAATTATTTTTGATAAAGCCGTCATTTAACTGGACCTCCTAGAAACGGAAGGCGATTGTAAAAGAGACAATCTTTCCCCACAATAATAAGTTCGGGTCGTACACGTACTTATCGTGTTGGTCGTTTCCAGTTCCCTTGATCACCTTCTTGATTCTGTTGTTTTTTAATCATAAGCTATTCTATTACTTTCCCTTCTTCATTATCAACATCATCCCATTTTTCCAATCTATCCCCCTTTCGTCTTGCGTACATTATGAGAATGACAACAACTTCCCATTCCCAGATCGTGGATATTCAGCCCGATGTCCAGGCGCTAGACCGGGATTATCCTGCTGAAAAGGATTTGGAACTCGAGAAGCCTGATCCGGCGCCACTGCGTCAAGATGCGTTTGGTGATGAGGAACATGCTGAAGTGAAGTACAAGGTGCTAAAATGGTGGTACGTACCTCTCCTGCCAGGGCTTTTAGGACTAGTATGCTTATAATTCGTGATGCAGGCAAGGAGGGCTACTCATGGTAGCAGAGACTATCTCACTGGGCATTCTGTCCCTCCCGGCAGCAGTTGCAGGACTAGGTCTCGTGCCATCACTCATTGTAATTATCGGTCTGGGTGCACTCGCTTCCTACACGGGTATGCTCATTGGTCAATTCAAGCAGAGACACCCGCATATCTCGAGTATGGCCGATGCAGGGGAAGTGTTGATGGGACGGTTTGGTCGGGAGTTGCTGGGCACGGCTCAGTTGCTCTTTCTCATTTTTATCATGGCCAGTCATATTTTGACATTTACGGTTGCTTTTAATGTTATTACGAAGCATGGGACTTGTACGATGGTTTTTGGTGTTGTGGGCATGATTATTTCGTGTTTCTTGTCGCTGCCTAGGACATTGGCGAAGGTTTCGTGGCTCTCGCTTGTTTGTGAGTATATGGATTCTTGTGTGGAGAGGTTGTGCTAATATTTTCGATAGCATTCATCAGTATCTTGTCAGCGGTTTTGATTACTATGGTTGCGGTTGGTATTCAGAACCCCGGGACTGTTGTCCACGCCACTGTTGAGACGAACCTGGTGACTGGGTTCATGTCCGCTGCAAATATTGCTTTCTCATACGGTTTGCTTCTCTTTCTTCCGTTACAAATGTATTCACGGCTAACATTACCGCACAGTGAGTCACAATACTTTCTTCACATTCATCGCCGAGCTCAAGGACCCAAAAGACTTCCCCAAAGCGCTCGCTCTCCTCCAAACTGTCGACATGACCCTCTACATTATCGCATCGGTTGTGATCTACCGCTACGTTGGCTCGGCCGTCACATCCCCTGCCTTGGGATCCGCCGGCCCTCTGGTTTCTAGGATAGCATACGGCGTGGCTCTTCCCACGGTGAGCCACAACCCCTAGAGCCCATCTACATCATAACCAAAGCAAAATCTAACTTTATGAGGTAGATTGTCATTGCAGGAGTGATCAACAGCCACGTTGCCGCGAAATCAATCTATATTCGCATTTTCGCCGGTACAGACCGCATGCACAAGCGGGATTGGATTGCTGTTGGCTCGTGGATTGGCATTGCCTTTGCGCTCTGGATTGTTGCGTGGATTATCGCAATGGCCATCCCAGTGTTCAGTGATCTTCTCACTTTGATTGTATATCTTCTCTTACTTTCTTGGACCTTAGTGGATTAATGCTAATCAATGAATAGACTGCTCTTTTTGGAAGTTGGTTCACCTTTATCTTTACTGGTATCTTTGGATTGCATATGAACCAGGGATTGTGGTTTGCATCACCAAGGAAGATGCTCTTGACGTTCCTCAATTGTTTCTCTATTTCTGTTGGCCTTATTCTGGTATGTTTAAAATCCTGCTGTGCTCCAGGATGAAATATTTGCTGACTTCCTGTCTAGTGTGGTCTCGGTCTGTATACCTCCGGGAAATCAATCCACGACAACACTTCAGGCAGTAGCAGTTTCTCTTGCGCCGATAATTCCTAAATAACTGCCTAAAACTATTTTTCTACGTGTACCGCCTAGGCAATAAGCTTAAAAGGCACTGCTCGGTTCGATAAACTTAGAAGGAAATGTTGACTAATCCAAAAAATCACCCAATAACTAACTAGACTCCACATTGCTGTCACCCCAATTTCGGAATTTCGGATTAGTGATCAACTCGCCAGGGGCTAGCCACAAGGCTGATTGATTACTATCACCAAAATACTACGCACGCTATTTTATTTCTCCTCGCGTAATCTATGTTTCCCGGCGATTTGGTCCCCCGTACTATTTCATGCTTCCGATACGGTCGGCTGTTGCAGAGTAGTCCACTGTGATAATGCGCGAATTGACGTGTTGTCGGCCGCAAGTTATGCCCGAACACCGAAAGGCAATCTGATCCGCCTTCCAATAGGGAAGGGAACCTTGATATCTATCTTCGTCTTCTTAGACATATATAACCAGGTGTTGCCCGTTCATGTGAGTGATAGCTAACCATAAATACACTATTACAACTAACTCGATATTTTATCTCGTGTGCGATACGGTAGACTGGCGGGGAAGCCTTGCAGTCTAATTTCCTACACTTTTGTTCGAAAACTACCGGCTCTCGAAAACATTTAGTGATCATGCCAGCTCGAGATTCCGGGCAAGGCTTCCGACCCAAGAGATTGCTCACATCTCATTCCGGCTTATCGATTCTCGCTCTGGATGGACATCAAAAATTGACATCTAAGCCTCTAAGCCAAGCGACATCGGCTGCTACAACACCGACAAGCGTACTGTCGGTACTGTCTGCTTCTTTATATCCAATTCCAGAAGACCAGAGCCATAGCCCTGAGGTTCGAGATCGAGTTCCAGCGTACGGAGGATTTACACCAATTCAACAGGAGATCGAGAACGATGACGGCCATTTCACTGCACAAACATCACCGGATGCTTTGTCATCAGGGGCGCAGAATAACTCCCCAAAACGCCCTTGGACAAAGCCTGAAGAGACGGCAGAAATAAAGCCCCCTCGAAAGAGAGGCAGGCCCAGAAAAATAGTCAATTTTGATAATGCAGGATCCGATGAGGTAGGTTAACCCTAAGCGCCACCATCTAGTAAATTTCTGTTATTATGGCCCAAGATCTCTTTCATTTCTTGTACTATCTGTTCTTTCTGCTTTCTTGTGGGTTGTTTCTACATTGTCTCGCAGTTCTGATGAAATTGCAGCGCCGCCGAACCCAACTTCGTCTCGCGCAAAGGGCGTATCGATGCCGAAAAGAGACAAAAATATCGACTTTAGAGAATCGCATTGCTGAATTGGAAAATACTATCAAGAGGATGGGTGGCTCGCGTGAGGCCCTAGCAAGGATCTTTCTTGGTGAGACATTTTGAATGCCAAACCTTCCTTTTCAACTACAAAAACTTATTATTTCTGGTACGCGCCCAACAGACACAAGAGCTTGATGAAACTCTTAACTGCAGTCTCCCCTTAAAGAGTGAAGACTCTTCCCTACCAAGGATGATACGGATATATGGACCATGATTTCTGACGTGATCCGAATCCCAATCCCCACTGCCTATTTGATGCCAATTTATAGATCGTGACATATGTTGATGGCTGTTGTGATAATGCTTTTGTGCTGTGCAACGGGTGGTCATGTGCTTTTGATTGAAGCATATCAATACACGGAAGCCATATAGTTTGTATTCGTATCTGCGATGATGATGCGATCTGTTTACTCATTACATCTATAATAACCAAATCATACCTTTTATTCTTAACACTTATAGCCACGACTAAGATTCGTCTCGTTGTTGCTAGTAATACTATCTATAGTACTCTAAAGACATCCTCTTTCAGTTACAGCGAAGGCAGACCATGGCGTGTTTCGCACACAATTGCTTTTATCTGCCATCTCAAGTAGCCTGGAGGTATTCCTAATCCATTAAATCAACATTCTTGAACTCCGTGAGTCCCAAGTGAGCACCTTAGCTGTCTCGTATCTTTCCACAATCGCCCAATTTCCTAGTTATAGCGTCTATGTATGGAAACCAACGAAACGTACATGGCAGTCATTCACTTTCAGCTAACAATTAGGAGACCTCTTAATGTCTTCATCTCGGTAGCAGCGGTTTACAAGGATATTCTGCTCCATGTATATTGATCATGTACAAACGACATCACCTTTAAATGAAGTGAAACATCAGAATCGATTAAAGACCACCTGTCGTAACTGAAGAGTTTCAATAAATTCAATAAAACCAAGTTGCCTTATATCCACATTACTCTAGTTTAAGATGTTTTTTTTTTTGGAAAGGAATCAAACCTAATACATGCTCAGCAGCCAGGGGATGAATAGAGTAGATTTTCTTGCAGGACCAAAATGCCGTATGCTCGCCGTTATTTGGAGACTGCCCGTTTAGCATCAACGTGGATCTTTAAGATGGGTGCTAAGTTCTCTGGCTGCACTCGTTCCCACAGCGACCCTTTGCCAGCATTTCTTCCCTCCTTATCTTCTCGCTGGAAATATTCTTCGACCATTCGGATACGATTGGGGTGAATCTGATCCAACAATGGATAATTCCGACGGATGACTCCCCGATTATTTCCTGAGTGACGCCACATATTCCAGAAGCCAGTGAAGTTCTGTTTGACTGTCATGGATGCAGGGTCGTTGCCATCAGCGCTATATCCAGCCACGTGATCTGCATAGGCAGACATCGGACCAGACTTCCAATATTCTTCCATCGTGGTATCGACATATCGTGCACGGTGGCCTGTAACTTTCTCGAAGGCCTTCGCGAGGTCAACATAGTGAACATGATCCATAGCAACCTCTAGGTTAGTTCCGTTGGACCGGGCCGGATCATCGAAGATCCAGCGGGCGTAATGTGCGCAGTCGTCTAGAGCGACATGGGCCACAGCTCCCTCGCCGAGCGGGGCGCGCCAAACCACCGCCTTTTCGCCATCATCGTCTGTTACAACGGACGGCGACATAGGGCCACCGCGAGCGATGGTCATTTCGATGTACGGACCCGTGGTGAAAACGGCAACTGCCATTTTGTACGAGCCCGCAAAGTTTGCCCTGTTGCTTTCATGCTCCGCTAGTATCCAATCGCCAACACGTCCCTTTCCATCGTAGTGACCCGTCCGAAAGATAGGGTTGTAGCCGGATTTCTTGTAGACAAAGTCTAGGTTCCCGTAGACGAAAAAATTAATCCCTCCGTCCTCGATAGCAAGCTCATATGCCCGCATAGCCCAGTAGGTCTCCGTTTTCTCGCCAGTGTTGAAGCCATCGATGTTGACATAGGCGCCATCACAGCCGTGGTAGCCGTTTCTTAAATCTTCTTCGCTCATAAATGAGCCCTCGACGAGTTCGACATTACCCAATGCAAGTAGGTCTTGGGCACGAGGGGACTTCGAGTTTCGGGTCAGGATTCGGCAGATGTACTTGCCGTCAGAGACGAGACCGCGCACCACAGGTAGACCCTGTGCTCCGGTTCCGCCAATGACGAAGATCTTCGTGACAGAGTGGGATGCCATCGTTGCGAATGCCTTGCTCGTAGTTCTTTTCGTTACTTTTCTTCCTCTGCGAGAGTGCTAGGAATGTTGACTAGGACCTTAAATCCAGGGGATCGGGGGATTATATAGACCTGGTCGCGGTCGGGGAGAAAAAGCCGAGGCCTCCGACTAATTCTATGATATTGTTATCAATTCCTGATAAAACAATGGATGAGAAAACATAACGTAGCCGTATTCTTAACATCGATGCTTTCGGACATTCGCGCCCGCGAAAGCTTAATTCGTCTTTTAGCCATGGCCGAGGTCAAACTCTTTTCGGCGTCTTTTGTGTTGAGTCAACCGAAATATCTTACAGCGCCGCATTTTTGCCGAGTAATCAATGACGCATTTCACATCCCAAACCATATATCGAAGGCGATAACTTACAGCCTAATTGCTTTACAAAAATGAGTTATTTTGAAGACATATCATAGCCTAGAACTGTCTATACTAAAAATGCCAGGTCTTGCCGTATTTGCGGGTGTTATTCGGAGGTACATATTCGTCACTTCACATAGTGTACGTTTCGGTAACGTAATGAAATAATTATTTCATGAATGTCACGTTAGCATACTTTTTATTACACTAAGAAATATCAGTACACCAAGAATAGATAAAAATAAATGGTGGCTGTTGTCCTAGTATCCTGCACTTACGATATGTTTTGGACTGCGTAGTTCGCTGAGGTGCGCTGCGCGCTTGAGAAATACGTTAACCTAAGTTCAGTTAACTTAATACACACCTGGATTAATTAACGACACAGGAGCCGCCGTTTCAAATTCTAATTTGACATGGTGAGCCGACGAAAATGGTGCAGATACGTTTAATATCGTTTCTACAAAGGTTTACATGCTATAGCGTTTGACCAGAAGCGAAGCCTAATAAAACGGATGTAAATGGATCACGGTACTTTCATTCTGGATGTTGGTAGGTCTTTGAAAGTCATATTACCGCTTATTGTATTCTTCTAATTAGCTTTTTGAACGACCAACAGACCCAAAACGTATACTGATTCTTCCTTTTATACATTGACCTTAGCCTGGGGTCTTCTCATCCTCTCATCCTTGACGAGTGATGTGTTCCAGTACAACATGACGCTATAGTATTGAAGACCGTCGAACCCATCTTCCGTTTCACTAGCAGTGATGTTGAAAATCATAATCTCGGAGCCAAGGTTGGATCTGGGTCATCCCTGAACCAATGTTTCCCAACGAATTCCCAAACTACCGTGTACTTGGGCTTCTTGTCCTTCGGGTCAGACTCGTCGATCGAAAAACAGCTAGTAACGGTGAACTCGAGTTTATCGAAAGGAGAAAACAATCGTTGCATTCACTATTTAATATCCTCCGCCCCTTTGTAGATCATATCGGTGGTATCGTAGAAAATGCAGGAAGGCGAGAAGTACTTGGTGGGTGAGTAAGGCAAGGTCAGGCCTGAGGTAATCTCCGCTGCGTAGGATTCTACGAAATAGAGCCCTCGGTCTTGCTTGGATATTTCATCCCAGGGGCCGTTATGTCTGAACACAGGAAAAGTCATGATGTTTTGTTGGAACTAGGGTTGGGCAAAAATGAGCCCGAAATAATCGAAAGCAGGGCTAGGAGAGATGTAGCATTGCGCTCAGACACAAGAGCGATAATGCTTATCGTGGAAGGGTAAAGTCTTTATAACCTTGGGTTTTCTGCATTCGCATACCCGAATACTGAATGAGATTTAAGCATTTAGTCATACAACCTCGGTGCCTCGCTCAAGAAATACCTAAGTAAGTGGTAGCTGCGGATTCTTAGGAAAAATATTTGTGTCAAATAGGATTCTGTAGGCATGTTGCTCGAGGTTTGCTATACGCATGATGACATTCACGCCAAAGGCCAAGCATTGTCCGTTCTCTAGACTAGAGACTGCCCCTGTTTGCTCTAGCCGTAGACCATAAGTTGAGAAATTGCAATTTTATTTATTTTTTATTTTGACAAAAACAAAATTAGCAACCTGTTTTCGGCTTTTCGATGTAATCAAGAACATCGCCCGCGGTCATTCGTCATGCCGAGGAAAAAAGTCTAAATTTTATGATGAATAAACTTTAACGTCTGCACGGGTAGCCATTCTCGGCCTCAACCAAGACCTTGCCATATTGCTTTTCAGGGTCGCCGATGGGCGGCTGTTCGTGGGTAGGCTCGTAAGGCCAGCCCGCCCATAGTGGGGCCGTGTCGAAGTCGACCTCGGCCCGCAAGTTGATCGCACAGAGAAAAGAAAAATCAAAGCGTGGGAGTATTAAATCCACAGATACGGCTGATGAGTAAAGATTTTTCGTCGTCCGAGGATGGTGCTCGAGCATGATGGAGAAGGGAAGTAAGGTTTGCTCGTTTTCCCGCCTCCTACATGCTTGAGGAAAGGCTCAAGGGGGTACTGATAGTAGGAACAGAAAACCGTTTTCTGCAGAGATTGGATCAGACTAGATTCACAAAGACCAACTTTTACCAACTTTTCTATTCTTTTTTCTTTAGACTTCTACCATGACTTGCCCTGACATCTTTTACGAACCTACAAAGGGCGAAACATCCGGCCTTCCTCATGACCCTTTCAAGAGCTTCGTCATTCCCCGTCCAATTGGATGGATCAGTACGACCAGCAAGGATGGCCAAGACAACTTAGGGCCTTACAGCCAGTTCACTAATGTTTTATTCGACCCGCCTACTGTCTTGTTTATTGGCCATCAGTCAGTGCACAAAGGCCGGAGCAAGGACTCTGTGGTTAATGCGCAAGAGACAAGAGACGGGCGAGTTTGTTTGGAATATGCCAAAGTATGATATATTAATCTAACAAGTCATATACAATACTGAATAGAAATGCTGACAAAATAATACAGATATGATCTCCGTGAGAGTGTCAATCAATCGATACTCGAGTCCTGGGGTGATTAATTCCTTATCTCGAGGGTAACTAGAGCATCGCGCCGCTTAATCAAACCTCCTCGAGTGGCGGAATCACCTGTGAGCTTTGAATATAGAGTCCACTCTGTTGTCTGAATCCAGGGCGACTCACTCGTCAGTCATTCAGATATTGTCATTGGTCGAGTGATAGGCATTCATGTTAAAGGCGAGTATCTCACGCCTGATGGGGTAAGAGAGCCACATCCTCATTCTAGATCGTTCTTCAGCATACTGACTATTTCAAGCTTTTTGACGTGTTAAAAGCGGCCCCTCTTGCTCGGTTAGGCTATCATCAGTATACGGCTATCAACAATGTGTTTGAAATGAAGGTTCCATTTATGCCGGATGATTTTGTGGGCAGGGGGGTGCTTTCAGGATCTTCTGGCAATCAAAGGTCCAATATTGTTGCTCAAGAGGATGAAGGTTCTGAAATCAAAAACTGAGCCTTAAGTAGGCAGTTAAGTCTCGTCCTCCCTCCCGAGGCTCCTACTATAAGTCTGGGCATTAAAGTTATGGTTTCTTTCGCGCTATTGCTTTGGGAGCCTAATGATCCTTCTGGTCCGTATAGAGAGGCGACTCTAAATATCGTCCTAAAGGCTTTTGCGCACGTTATGTTCCGATATCTCGCATATGCGTAGGCGAACTACTTAATCACTCACTACCTATATAAGGTCATTTCTGGCGGCCTAAAGGGGATTCTAAGAGCTCTAAAGAACCTGAGGGACGGTTAGAATAGTGGACGGAAATATATCTTACGCATCGTGGAGTAGTCTCCCCGGCAGGAAGTTGTGTACGAAGTTGATTTATTGAAGATGTGAATAGTGTAAATCAAGGTCTGAACTAGTACTAGATAGGTGCCTATGGAGGTGAAACCTCAGAGCAGGTTTGTACAGGGAACTATCCTCTTGGAGGATCCCACCTGGGTATCGTTACCAACGAAAGTTTCGCAGGGACTCAAACAGAGAAAGTTGAATCTCAACAACGGTTCAGAATAAAAATTGATATTCTGATTCTCTTCATGGATATGAACCAGGGCCTCGATATATCCTTCTTTAATTAATCTGATATTTGGCTAGTGGATATTACTATCTATAAGTTTGCCGACTCTAGTATGAGTTCATCTATCTTACCACGCGGGTAACCCGGTCCGTATGTAAGACATGTTGAAGTAGTAGACAATTTTCGCATGAAGGACTTAATATCAATCGCAATAAGCAGATCCTGATGTGGTTGCAGGGGTCGGGTGGTTAGAACACGGTTAAATACAACGGTAGGGACGGATGTCGGAACACCTTGATTACCACATACCCTATCACTGGTCAACGGCGCATCGGTTCCTTCGAAGCTGTTGTACATAGCGGTTGGCTGGACAGTATGGAGGTTGCTGTTGGTCGCAGAAAGAGGGAAATCATGTATAGCTGAGTTGGAAAGAGGCACGTTGCTTAGACTGGTGTCGACGCTAATAATACCCCCATCCGTACCCGGTGGTGGGTCGGGCATTGACGCTGTGAGATTCTCATGACAGCGACTTGCTGGTGGGTGATTTGGCGGTTTGATTTTTATGCGCAATGTATCCCCGTCAATTTCAGACTGAGTCCGAGTTTTGAGATATTCCTCGACCTGGTATGCACTCAAGTACTCCTCCGTCTCGCGACATTGTCTGACTGGGAAAATAGCATCTCCAAAAGTCCATGTCTCGCGTGAACTGATTGGATCGAGTGATGACTCCTCGGCAAATACGGACTCTGATAATTGGTGAGATTCAAATGATTCGTGGCAGAGCCCCCCTAAAGATACTGTATATGAGTACCCAGGTCCTAGGTACCATCGAATAGCAGATAAAATCTGCGGTCTAGTATGTTCGGACAGTGTTAACCGGAATATCTGACTCGCGAGATGTGGCGTGTAGTTGTCCCGCCCTAGGAGCGAGTAATAGACAAATTCCAGGGTGTATAGGAGTAACCTAGATCCAAAAGGGTATCGAACTGCCGCGGATTCCACAGAGAAGGGCGGCAAAGTTGTCGGAAAGGTGCCAAGAGGCTGCATGAAGGAGCCGGCCCCGAGAGCTTGCTCATCCTGCAAGGGGTCATGTGATACAAACACTGCGTCATAGAATGTAGGTAGCGGCTGGTGATATTGCGAAGAGAGAGAAGAAGCGCCAACGGAGAGGGTCGCCTCGGCGGCGGCGCGACTGGTATGCGCTGCTGGAAAAAGTAAAGCAGGCGTAGAGTGGATGCTTTTTAAAGATGCCCCAGGTGAGTCTGACCATGGGACTGGCTGCTGGCTGGCCACTCGTGCTAATTCAACAAATCGGCGCGTAGCAAGAGTGAGGTGGTAAGTAAGGGCACCATCGTTACAGAAATTTCCCGATCGTAGAAGCTCATCGGCAAAATCAGTAAACCCTGCGCTCATTTGCTCAATGATATTGACCAGAGCCAAATTTTGCTGTTCAAGGAAGGCAGTAACGGCCTGTTTCCGACGTCGGAAGGCATCTTGTGTGATACGCCCTTGGGCTCTCCGCCTCTATAGAATTCAATGTTTTAGCAAATGTATGCGTCTACATCCAGCTGGTCGGGTGTCCTCACGTCCGCGGATGTCTGTCTCTCGGAATGCTTCCTCGGGCGCCCACGACGCTTCCTACAGGTGGGGGAAGACCCGCCTAAGCCGTTCGATAGTGTAGTGCTGGAGGCGCGTTGATGTTCCGAAGCCATTAGACGTGTTGGCGTCTTGGGGGTTTGCACCATGGAAAGGAATTAAAATTACAAGACGAAGCTTCAGAAACAGGAAGTTGAGTTAATTATGGCTTTAAACAATTGCGACGTCTTAGGTTTGTCGGTATGTCGAAGTCTAAAGATTCCCATCATTGAACGTATGTTTGGAGATGGAAATATCACGTGATATATTACGTGATACAGATGAGCACGTCATCCATTCTATCACAAGGTAGGGTTCCACTACACCACACTACCATAATTTATTCAATATATATATAATTAAATATGCTTATTAATATACATATACTGCCTGGTTGAAGTCGTCCGCCCGCGGTTCCGTGACCGCAGTAACAATCTAACGTAGACGCGATATCCTTTTCATTTTGATCTATCAAGCTAATGCAACATGGCAGAGCATGAAAAACCCGCAGAAACGCGTAAAGACGCGTGCCAAAGAACAGAAAGGCATGGTATAAGGTGCTTCATATGATTTCCTATTTTGGGGGTTGAACTAGGGGTTGAACCTTCATTGGTCAAAACCTATAGCCAACCAAGCTACGACAGCAAAAATCTCAACGCAGGAATTATTTTCTCGTGTTCTACTGTTGACTTGATCCGAGTGTTGAGTATCAACATAATACAGGCGTCACTACACATTTCTGGAGTGGTTCACTAGTCCCGTTTAAGCAGCCAGAACTCCATGGTCTCGGCATTTCTCGAGTTATGTCCGCGATGTCTAGCGCAACGGAATCTGTTAAGGTCTTTGATGGGTCGTCTTTGGATGCGGTATTTTGACTCTGCAAGTGATGTGCCTGCAACACTTGCATTGCCTCAGCAATGCCTGTTCTCGCCCGGGCCAGCTTACTCTCCCGATGGTTTGCTTGAGACACCATCGTCTCCATTTCAGCCTGAAGTGCGTAGATTTTGACGCGTAGGCTGCCTTTACTAAGAGAGTCATCCAGATGGTTACGCGTGCGATCTAACTTAAGGTTCAAGCTGTGATTCACACATTCAAGATTATGCAGCTTGGCGGTGAAGGACCCATCTAACCCACCATCACTGTTTGTCCGCTGCTTCCGAATACCTTCAGCGTGAAATAGATAGATGGATTTAGGAGCCACGTAACTTACCTCTGCTGCAGCTCTTCCCTCGGTCCTGGGACAGATAGGGGACCCTGTAGGATCTGCGGCGAGACAGCTTCGAGCGAGCGACCGAGCTCTTTGCAGATAGTCTGGAACAGGCCCACCATCCCGCTGCTTAGGTTCGACTTCAACAAGAAGGTCATCGGTTCCGTGACGGACCAGGTGTATCCGTCCCCAGGGGGCGGATAGAGGCGGACCTGGTCGGGAGCGACGACAAGGCCTAGTCGATCGTCTGGGAAGATTAGCGTCGAATATGAGCATGGTCGGAGGATTAACGACTCACGAATATGGGCGACCAGAGCCTCTCGACATTGTTGTTTCAAAAGTGCGCGCTTCTCGTTGCTACTTTTAGCCATTTCGCTCTAGTTAGCGATGCCATGTTCCTGCTTGATGCTTTTATCTCTTTTGTAACCCCTCCACAAAAGCTCGGCGAGAGAAGGCTGGTTCCTGACAATTGCCTCGAGCTTGAAGGCCGGTTGGATAACTGCATATATGCGGTGGCAGATGTGGATAAAGTGGGGTCCGTGGTACTACAAAGCCTAACTTCTTGTCCAATCAGGGTGCGCGCTGGAGAAACAGATGTTGCCCACGACCACGCCCACGTCCGCGGCCAGATCTCGCTGGCTGCTGAGCCCCCTGGGCTTGCTGATTAGCTGACCGAGTCCCCCCAACGCCCTGAGACCGCTGAGAAAGCTGCTGACCTGCCTGTAGACTAGTATTCTTTTGAATCTGCGTTGCCAGCCGAATTACCGCTTCCTCCGAGATATCTGCTGTTCAAACTGCGAGAGCTCGCGCCTAGTGGCGCTCTGCCAAGATCTGTATTACAATTTCTGCTAAGAAATTGATAATTGCCTACTCTAGTAAGTAGGGGGTGTGTATTTAACATAGCCCTTCACGCACTGCAGGTTCGACAAGAGAAAACTGTGCTGGTAGGCTGGCGTTTTGAGTTGGCGCTAGGTCGGTAAGGTACTTAGTCTGTTCTAGGACAGGGCTAGACTGCGCAGCCAATAAAACCAAATAGTAGCTTCTGAAATGTCTCCTATACAGACACATAATTCACATTTTCTCGTCACCAACACATCCCATCCCATCCAAGGTTATTAAATTCACTTCTCTGCCGGCACCAACTCCTCAAACCTCCTCAGATCCATCTCCTTCTCCAGTAGCGGGGTGACATAAGGTTTCAAGGTCTTCCAGTAGGGGTTGCTGAGGTGGTACTCCAGGGAGGACTCGTGCAGATAGCGTTCGATGATGGCGAAGTCCTGCGGTTCGTGGACGGATTGCATGACGAACCAAGAGAGCGTCTCCTTGTCCTGGGAGAAGACAGACGAGGCCTCGAGGAGCTTGACGTGGAGTTTGGTGATGGACTCTTGGTCAGGCTTTGCGCGGAGGTCTGATATGATGTCAAGGAAAAGGTGTGTTAGATATTAGTTAGGATTTGGGGCTTGGATTCCTTTTTTTTTGGTATAGATGTGGGAACACCAGTATATTGTGGGTTGGTACTGTAAGGTGGGTGGCACTTACGGACGACGATTGTGTAAACCATTATAAAGGTTGCTCCTCGCTTCTCTGGCGAGTTGGCTTGACGTAATAGTAGATAGCAGGTGGTAGGTAAGTTCCTTATCGATCTGAGAGGTGGTATTTTATTATCTCAGTTATTTTACTAGTGTTTTATAAACACCGATACAGTAGTTATAGGGCACTTAGTAAGACCTTAGGACTGCCTCGGCTCGGCGGACCGGAACTTGCTGCTGTGGGCCTCCGAGGTGCCGAGCTGTTTACTAATTGTATATTAGTAGATTGCGCTATAATCCGAACCCAACCCGACCCGAACCCACAGATGGGTTGGGTTCGGGTTGATTTTTTCAGCCCGCACGCGGGTTATGGGTCCAGGTAGATAGCCGGGCCCTACCTGGTACGCTTCTAGAAAGGTAGTCGTCTTCTACATAGTTAAAGGTGATCATAACCCTTAGTTCCTTGCCTCGCGTGCTAAGTTTATCCCACGCTAGTAGGTATTCTTCCACTGCGGTCTAATTAATATCAAGGGACTTAAACCATATTTTTACGTTCTTATGTTTGCGATCGTTAACCGATATAATCACAGACGTGCCATCTAACCTAACCCTTTGGCTACGTGGGACTCTATCTTATAGCACCTTGTCTAACTTAGCCCTTAGAGCCGAAGGCTAGTAGGTACAGGATGGATCGAAATTAGCTTCACCACTTTGCTCCCATGGAATCTTTCTGGAACCTTATTCCGAAACACGCTAATATATTTCTGACTTGGCTCGGTTTTAGGTATTGAATTGGGTAAATCTTTATCTGATGTATTTTACACGAAACCTCTAATACACATACTATCGTTGTATTAGACCTATGAAAAACATTTCGAGGGCCGGCATCTATTGTTCTGACATGACTTATTCCTTCTGCACTGCTACATTTGTCGGATCACAGTATATCAGTGACCGATTTACTTATACAGGGCAGAACGCCTGCGGATCAGGTAAGGTACAAGAGTTGGAGACAGAGTGTCGAATCAGTAAATCAGATTGATACACGAACTAATCCTTGAGGAAAGAAACTAGGTACAGCAGATAGGTGACATCGTTTTATCTTCTGATCTGTCATACACTTCTTGTCACATCTGGTCGCATCCTGTCAATTTCATCACACAGTTCCTCTCAAACCTGCAATCCCTCACTCGACAGATACATTAGCTAAAAGCTGCTATGGCTCCATAAATGACCGCATTTGGATTAATCCGCCCCGGATACAGCGTCTTCATCTTCACCCATAGCTCCTCCCAGTTTGAAGACGTTTTGAGTGCGTCCTCGAATGCTAGAATATATTCTCTGGTTGATCTCAGGTTGAAAATCCCATCGACTGTCCCGGCTCGCTTATGGCCTGCAACCACAGTATGCGGTTCTAGAGCTTCAATAGTATCGAGGGCCCGAAGCCATTCTTTCCTCCTCTCGGTCGTTTTGGCCTCACCGAAGAACTGATGCACATCTCCATAAACAACATCCCCTGCCACAACAAGGTGTAGGCTGGGAACATGGAGCACAGTTGAATTATATGTATCGGTATGGCCTACATCGATGGCGCGGAAATCATGGCCTTCGAGTTGAAATGTGTTTGACTCCATTGGCTCTGCCAAAATGACAGGCTGGGAGATCTGGTCACCTGGGAAGTTCTTGAGCCAGAATCCTTCAAATGTATCAGGATGAAGCTCCTGTTTCATATGCGCGACGGTACCAGGAGTTGCAATCGCGCGCACATTCGGCCAGAATTTTCGCAAAACTGCAATTCCAAACCAGTGGTCGCCATGGCCATGGGTGATGTAGATATACTCAAGATCTTTACCTGGGGCTGTTTCTTTGATCCAACGAGCCAGGTCTTCCGTCTGTGAGATGGAGATAGGAGTATCCACTAGAACGGCTTTAACGTCACCCTGAATGAGTGTGCATGAGATAGGAGACCAGCTACCATGGTCTCCGCGTCTTGGAGTTGCAACGGCTAAACAAGATGAGACGTAAACGTCAGCGCGGAGGAAGGAAGACATTGTCAGGAGTTATAGACGAAAAAGTGCTTTTCGAAAGTCAAGAAAAATTATTAGTCAATTTCACATATGTTTGCTCCATAGGGAGATATCGTTCTATCGAGTGAGTTCGCCCACCGGATAAGGTCGAGACTATATGCTGATCACTTAGAAAGGCTATATTAGCTATCCTTACCAACAGATAAATATTGGTGGTGAACGCATAGTTGCAATTTCCTAGTCGGGCTTGTAATAAATAGTTCCGAAACTTTAAAATGCCTACGATTTATAATTTCCCTTCGATATAAATGATCAGCTATTCCCTCGTTTGATCTTGACGTCATCGTCCTTATGGTAGTTAGAAACGAGCCAATAATGCAGTAAGCAGTTTAAGTTTCGGGACCATTTATAACAAGCCCGAGTGGGGAATTGCAACCATACGCCCACTACCAAAATTTATCAGCCGTAAGTTTGCAACGGCCGGGCCGATAATAATTTAAGATGTTTAAGTCCCGGGGCCATTTATCACAAATACCTAGTTCAGGGAACTGTGTCCTAGTCCAATAGATTCGGGGTTAGTCAAAGCCTGGTTGAATTCCTCCTAGACGTCATTAAAGCCATCTCACCAATCATATGGGCATGCCCTTATCCTATTGCCCGTATCTTATTCTAATATTATATGGTATAGATGAAATTAATCTATAGTATGTCCCGAAACTGGTGCGACCACCTACACTCTTCGATTGGTTCTCCAAACCTAATGCCAAGACTCATTAGTCTATATCAGGACTAGATTCGGAATATCAATATTTAAGCTTCGACTCATTCCCGTAATTTACTTGATAAAATACGAAACTATGTTTATTCATCGTTGAATTTTTCTAGGTTTGATCTGTTTCTACCGTAGCGTGTTTGAAACAAGGATGAATTGGCAATTGTCGTTGTTTATTTGAAATCAGTCTAGACCAGCGGGACCAACAGTTCCAAGTTGTTTCAATGTTGTTGAAGGACGCGAGGCCCGAGTACGAGAGTATGGCTCGATTGTTAATCGTGTTCATAACAGAGGAATTGGTGATGGGTAACATGTAAGATATTGGTGGGATTTGTCTCTATCATATCAAATGGTGGAATCTACTGGGATACAGGATTTAATGGGCAGTACAGAGCGAAGGAGAATAAAAAGAAACTCATGAATTGGTATTTTCGAAACTATTTATCTCATTGACAGAAAGTAGTGCCTAATTTAAGGAGTCTCAGAAACATTGTAGATGAGCTTCTCGCCGCTGACCTTATCCTCCTTCAGAAGCTTCAGACCCTCGATAACACCCTTAAGGCCGTTCTGGCCAACCTTAGGAGGGTGAACCTTAACCTTTCCTTGAGCAAGCAGGTCCTCAGCAATGGTAATAAACTTCTCAGCAAAGGCCTTATCCTCAGGCTTAGCGGGGAAGGGGATATCGCCGAAAGAGAATGCCTCGCCAATAGTGGTGTAAGCAAGGGTGAAACGATCATTAACATTAGCACGGCCAATCTTAACACGCAGGAGAGCGCTGTACTCGCCGCCCTCGGTGGAGATAGCATTGTCACAGAATGCAGCACTAGCCTCAAGTGAAATACAATCAAACACGTACTTCAACTTATTATTAGTAGCCTTGCGAATTTCAGTAGCAGCCTGCGCATCCTTGTAGTCGAATACCTCGTCGGCGCCAAGGCTGCGGACCAAATCGAAGTTCCGCGGCGAACAAGTAGTCAAAACCTTGTAGCCGGACAGCTTGGCAAACTGAATAGCCAATGTCCCGGTCGCGGTGGAGCCACCGTAGATCAGAATCGGAGTCGCATCGTTAATGGGCTCGGTGGGCAGTGCAAGCTTTAGACTCTGGTACAGGCCCTGTCCGACGGTACTGATGCCAACGCCGAGAGTTGCGGCTTCTTGGAAGCTTAGGTGCTCGGGGATCTTGAATTGCACGTCACCCTTGACTGCGATGTACTCGGCGAAGGTGCCGTCTTCGGGCTGCACTGCATTGGCGCCGTGTGCGAAGCCGCAGACGCGGTCACCCTTGGCGAATTTCTTTTGTACGTTTGGTCCGACGGCCTCGACGATGCCAGCGTAGTCGCATCCGACGAGCACACCTGGTGGGGAGAGGTAGGCGACGTGCCTCCAGTCGGTGGGGTTTAGGCCGACACTGACAGTCTTGACGAGAAGGTAGTCATCGCGGAGCTTGGGGATGGGTCTGTCGGTGACCAGGTCTACGGTCTTGGGCTGGGTGATGACAATTGCTTTCATGGTGGACATTATGAAGTAGTTTTGAGATGGAGAACGATTGAAAACCTTCCTTGATGGATCTTAGGAGAATTAAATACTTGACGATTATAAATCCAGTAATGACGAAATGAGACTGCCGAGGCCGGTTGAGTTCCATTCCACGGGGATCATTCTAAGTATTGCACCGACTCCGTCTCGTACTCTCCGTCTCGAATTCTCGGTCTCTAACTATCCGACTTGGGCCCCGGCTCCGCCGTTGACCTGGAATGTTTTCTTGGGTACACAGACACGTGAGAAAACACCCTTTGAGAGATGCAGCTTGATCGTTTCTTGTCTTCATTTTGATCCCACAGAGAACCAAAAGGACGACCCCATTGAGCTTCTTTTTGTTTCTTCATTAAGTTCTTGGGGGAAACAAAAAGTCGGAGATAATTCATCAGGTCATACCCACGGTATATAAAATGACGTGATTGCTGAATCCAGTACCTATTCCTTAGACTTCTTGTGACAAACGTTATACCAATAAAATTGACTAGGGTTAGGGACTCAATTAGGGTTAGGCCTTTTGGTGCCGTGACACAGGTGCCTGTTGTGGAGATTACCCCAGCGGGAGCGTGGTGATAGGTAAGTGGGGCTAAGGGAGCCAATCATTACGGAGATAAATCGACCCCGACCTCAGTTTTTTTTGGCATTATAGCTTAGGGTCTCTTTGAATGCATGGTGGTGCTGAGGGCTCAAAATAAGGAAGTGAAGGTGGATATGCGGGTTCTACCTGGCCCTGATTACAAAAACTGCAATCACGACATACCTCGGTAGCAAGCATATTTGCAAAAAAGTCGTCAACTCGGATACATAGTTATCGAAATTATCTTCCATGGGAAGTGATCCCCGTTGACGTCAGAGGTATTTGGATGAAAAGTTCTTAGCCACCCGAAAAATTCGTACCGAGGCTGTATTTATTGGATTGTAATCATCCCGAGGCCAATTACTCTAATTAATTGAAATGTAAGTAGAAGAAATAGAAGTAAAAAGAAGATCCATAAGCAAAGAAAACGAAAAGAATGGAAAGGTCGATTATTAATAATATGATAAATTTGTTTTTGTTTATATAAATAGTCCTAGTATTAATTCTTTAAAGAAAATGATTGCCACACTTTTGCTATTGCAGTTCTATCCTTGTATCTTTTAATATTAAGATCGAGGCAAATAACATCTTACACTATGACTTTAGACTACTACCCTACGCTATTTATATATCTCTACTAAAATGGCTATTTATTATAAAGATATTAAGTTCAAAACCTACGATGGTACTATGCTTCGCGGTTGGTTCTATCTATAAGCTAAAATATCACTATGCGTGATTATAACTTATGAGGGGGCTAAAAAGGAGTGGGATAGGAAAGTAAACAAGGAATACCTTTTTTCGACGTCGTCGACGCTCTGCACAGGCAGTCGAAACCTATTTTTCGCGGACTTTGGCGCTGTTACCCTATTTAGTGATTGACCAATTTGATGTGAGGTGACACCATAGGGCCGGGTATAATTGGCCTCCATGGCGGTGTAGGTAGAGAGTGGAAGAGAGAAAGTGCTTGAGAGTATCACTAAATGGAGGGTGTCGAAAATGGCGGCAGAGATGAAGTTTTTGAGACAGGGCGAATCTGGTAGCCGATCCACATTCCCCATGTGAGCTTGTGATATATCACTTACGAACCAGAAAAAGGCTCGCCCGAGTCCAAGATAATGCTGATTTCCAAATACTTGTACAAGTAGATTCGTCACACCCCTCTTTCCCCTCTAAGGCTGCATATGCGGTAGAGTATGAGTCCAGACAGGAATTGCCTGTTAAGATTATATTGTATACGGCTCCTTATGAGCATTATTACTTCAAAGAGTAGAGTAACTCAACCTATAATAGTTAGATATCTTGGTTATTGTAAGTGAAGGTGAATATTATTAAATACTCAGATACCCAGGTAGTTAGGCAGCATTCGGATACCCATACAGTATCCCTAGTGCAGTCCTTTACAAGCTTGCTGCTTCTATCAATCCCAACTGTTGATCCATTACGTCCCTGACTATCTGCTCCAGCGATTTCTATTTCATCCCTAGGACCCTTTCCGCCTCTGTCGTATCAACAGGCCAGGATTCCCCTGGAATATCTTCCGTGATCTTGGACCCACTTCCTGGATAATTTCTCTTCACAATCCTGGCAACATCACTCCACGAGGCCTTCGGACCAGCCAGCAGGAACTTGGATCCGCCTAGCACTGCGCTATCAAGGGCTTTGACATGTGCCTCGGCCACATCCTTGATATGGACGGCAGTAATGTTTCCCAAGGGTTTCCCGGTCATGATGGTTCCAAAAAGCAGTCCGTTGCTACCATCAATCTTCTCTGTAGTCTGAAGAAGATTGTGCCCGAACACAAAAGCAGGATGCAGAGTGATGAGTGAGAAATTGGCCTTTTTGTTCCTTATGAAGTCCCAGCTAGCATTATTAGCTAGGAGCTTAGAGGCTCGGTAGAGATTCATTGAGGTAGCTGCATCGTTTGGGCCGGTGAAGTCGGCATTTGGGTCGACTGTGAAGTCCCAGTCGTTGTTTTCTATTCATGGTCAATCCTCTATAACTTGTCGCGCGTTTTATGAAATTTGACGTGCAGCAGAGTGTAATTTCTTACCTCTGATCACACCTCCTTCTGGAACTCCCGTAACAGGGATGAGTGCTGCAATGGACGAAGTAATTACAATTCGTTTGATACTGTCCACTTTAACGGCTTCTTTCAAAATAGCCGTTGTGCCTTCCACGGCAGGACCGAAGTAGCTCTCTTTATTGTCACCATGAATGGGCGATGCTATATGAAGGATATAGTCGGCCCCGTCGAGTTTTCCAGCAAAGGAAGACTCCTGCGTGATGTCTGGAATGATAACAAAGTCTACCTTGTCTTCATCCTGTAAAAATTGCGCCTTCAGCTCGGGGATCTGTGATTCCCTGCGGACGCTGATGCGCAGCCGGTAACCTGCATTTAACGCTTCGAAGGCGACAGCGCTACCGATGAAACCGGTGGCGCCGGTAATGAAGATGAGGCCGGAGGGCATTGGGAAATGAGTTTGATATTTTATAAAAACAGATAATGGTCGAGGCTGTTTGTAGATATGTTTATAGCAGGTGAAAAGTTTGCCAAAATACCCACTGATCAATGACTTCGATCGTTCAAGAGCAATTACGTGACAATTAATACCTTGAAAGATATGATCATAAAAATCTCTTAGGTTACTAATAGTCAATATTTAATAATCAAACTCAGTGAATAACTATGTTTCACTGTACTGATTTATAACAATGTCCATTCCCGAATTTTTGATTACTGATAATGGCCGCTGCCGAGGTTGTAATCAATAGCAATATGTTAGTTTTTCTCCTCAATGCTTATTCCAGAGGTTCAGAAAGGACGCCGAGGTTAGCCAAATGCAACTAGAGTAGATGAAAAAGGTCATTCAGAGCCAATCACAAGTCGAACATTTTTGTACCCCTCCCCGGGGCCCTTCGAGGCAACCGAGCCGTCGTAAGGACGGATGTCATTCAACTGCCACGATTACAAATCCGTATCCACGTTCCACTTCAAACTCTAAGCGACAACGCCAGTCCATAAAATGATTTGAACGTTGCTAAGCGCTTGTAGAGAATTTCCATACAGAATTTCTTCCCTTACAAATCTTGTTAACGAAACCCCAGATTGTGGTCACACTAGCTAGCTGTGCTCATTTTCAATGTCTCAAACCACTCAGAAGAAATCGGTCATTGCCGTCATAGGTGCCGGGCCAGGTATTGGGGAAGCTGTTGCTCGACGCTTCGCTGCAGAAGGGTTCCTTGTCGCTCTGCTTGCCCGTACAGAAAAGACTCTTCATTCGATGGCTGCCGGTATCGACAACGACTTTGGCAAAGGCACGGCGAGATACTACATTACGGACTTGCAGAACGAAGGCGCGGTCACCTCCAGCTTCGCCAAAATTCGTGAAGAACTTGGCCCGGTGCAAGTTATGGTTTACAATGCTGGCGCTCGCCGTGTAAATGGCAGATCAATACTGGATACCACAACCGAAGAATTTGAGGCCTTCACCAAAATCAACCTCTTTGGAGCTTTTTGGTCCACCAAGTGCGTCCTGCCTGACATGCTGGCTGTTGGAGGGGGAACAATACTTTATACTGGTGCGACAGGCTCTTTGAGAGGCAACCCTGGTTTGAGCAGTTTTTCTCCAGGCAAATTCGGCCTGCGATCTTTGGCACAAATTGTCGCAAGAGAGTATCAGAGCAGAGGAATCCATGCTGCTCACATCATTGTTGATAGCCCGGTGGATGGAAAGTTGATTGGTGGTGTGCAACGTCGAAGGTGGCAACAGGAAGGTAAATCAGAGAAATTGGAGGACATTGAGTCACACCTTCTGCAGCCAGTCGATTTAGCGAAGACTTACTGGTTCTTGCATACTCAGCCACGGAGTTCTTGGACCCATGAGCTGGATGTGCGGCCCCAAAAAGAAGCAATGTTTTCTAAATTATGAATGATTTGCATAATGATACTTTCATTCATCGAACTGGTGCTCGAGGATGTTGGATGGATCGCAAAGTCATCTTTTTATTTCTGTGAATAAAAATGAATGAGGAAAATCGCTGAAGTATGATATTCTTGTAAGAGTAGATTACAAATTTGACCAATAATTCTCACCTACAAAAATTGTTTTTCTTTGAACAGCGAGAGGAAGTGGAAAGCAAACTAAAACACTGAATCACTCTTTACTACAGCATGATAAATACTCTACTGTGTGTGTAAATCACTTACCCTGACCCCTCTCTATATAACGATAAGCAAGCTACCAGCACTCTACGTATTCTAATTCAATAACTTGAGGGAGAAACGGTGCCACTTCTACCGGGAAAAATATCCCGCGTGCTATGATATATAGGACAGGGAATATCGGCCTATTGACTAGGTAAGAGAGATAGCCGAGAGGTGTATGTCAAAGGGATGATACCGATAGTATGAACTGGGCTAAATACAAGATTGGTCCTTAAAGAGCTTCAATTGGAAGGCCATCGCCTACCTTTCAGTAGAGAGTCCGGGTGATCTCACTTCGTCATCATGCGGGGTAATCGGAGCATGTCGTCAATATCCCCCAAGTAACATCCAGATGCTGAACCCCTTACAAATGTGCAGTACGAAAATCTCGAACACCGCGGCTGAAGGAAGTGTGGGGTTTCAAAGGAAATAAACTAGTAAATTGCTCTGCAAGGACAGGATAACGATATGATGCACGGTATTAGTAATAGAGTAAAAAGGAGGTCATGGATCCAAGATGTTTTATATAGCGGTCAGTCACTCTTACACGCTCTGTGATATCTCTGAACCGTAAATCAAGTCACAAGAAAGTCAAAGTATCCTAGATCATTCCACATCACAGCTTGCTGGCGGGAGCCTCGTTGCACAGATATCGAGTCCGGTTTATGGCCTCTAGGGCCTCCTTCTCAATCCGGTCGAGCAGTACCTGGCAGGTCGGAATGTCACGGATTAATCCGATCACCTGGCCAGCGTACCAGACCTATAGGATATAAATCAGAATTCATAGAGATTCGATTATATAGAACTGATTACTTACACCGTGGTTAGGGTCGCCATTGAGGAAGACCTGGCGACCGCGCTTGCCACTCACATACGAGCTAATTTCGCTGAAGTCGCCGGTCTTGCTCTCCTTCTCGATCTTTAATGCCTCCTGGGTAACCTTGTTAGCAAATAGGCGGGATGTATTCTTCCACCGACGGAGAACAAGGGCAGTATCAGTCTCCTGCGCGTTGATAATAGCCTCTTTGATCTTCTGGTTAATAGGAGCCTCAGTAGTGCTCATAAAACGGGTACCCATATTGATACCCTCAGCACCGAGGGCTAGGGCGGCTGCTAGACCCTGACCATCCGCAAAACCACCGGATGCAATAAAGGGCACACCTAGTTCCTGGCGCGCACGGCTTAGGAGGATGAAGTTGGTGATATCGTGCTCGCCGACGTGGCCGGCGCACTCGAACCCGTCGATAGACAGGAAGTCCACGCCTAGTTTCACAGCTGACTTGGCGTGGCGGATGGTTGTGCACTTATGTATGATGATAATACTGGCCTTCTTTAGCTGTTGGATGATAGGACCTGGATTATTACCAGCGGTCTCGACAATCTTGATGCCCTCATCGATGATGACCTGAGCATATGCGCCGTAGTCTGGGGGGACAATGGCCGGGAGGAGGGTCAAATTCACGCCGAAGGGGTTCTTAGTCATTTCGCGGCATCTTCGAATTTCCTTGCGTAGGTCCTCGGGGGTCGGTTGGGTGAGCGCAGTGAGCTAGAATCGGAAGTTAGTATCTTGTAGGCTCCAGATATAATATTGGGAGGGCTTCTACGTACGATACCTAGGCCACCTGCGTTGCTAACGGCTGAAGCTAGCTCGGCATATCCCACCCAGTGCATACCGCCCTGCACCACAGGCACTGTAGAGTGTCAGTGCCTTATATGATAGTAATGTTATCCGCTGATCGCATACCGCGAATACCCAGCTTACGGGTCAAGGCTGTGTTGAATGGCATCGTGGACAAGAGCGAGGCGCTGGTATCGAGGCCGGTGGAGCTTCAACAAAGGTAGAAATGCTAGCACTGCAAGTCATTTATAAGGAATAATAATAGGGGCCAGAGCTAAAAGTGGGCCAGAGGTGTGAACAAACATGATTAAAACATAACTAAGTAACCCCAGAGTAGCTGCGTACAGGGGAAGCGGAATTTGCCGAGGTTCGGCGGTCGCTGGTCTCGACGAGCAATTAAATGGATTAGTCGATGGTGGGGAATTAGCTACGTGAAGTTGCCGATGATCACTAATTTCGGCCTTGGATAAAGTTCTATATAATCCTGGACTGTATAGAAAATGTCCATTAGGGATGGAGATGTACTTCGGAAGACCAAAAGATAGTTTCTTATTTAACTTTCTGCAAGCGCGACGAGACTTCTAGGTTGTGGCCTAGGCTGGCAGCGATTTTCTGGCATGGCGTTCTCGTTGAAGCTCGCCAGACGTTCGCGTCGAATATTCTCACAAGCGTTCGCCTTGACTTCTTTCCGGGATAAATCACGCGGAAGGCCGTCCCGAGTTTCGGTTCTCTCATCTTATGCCTGAATGTCTTATTAAATAATAGGCGCATTGATGGTATCCGTAGCAGAATCGGAACTAAAACGTGGCTCGTGCCTATGTTTTTTAGCCTTATTGGCCGCTCTTGCATTAAAGACCTCCATGGTATGACCTCCGACATATTGCTCAGTGACACGCTGATTACTATGGCCCATCATTTGACGGTGTCCATCTATCGTAAAACCAAAAGATTCGGTGTTGTTTAGGAGGTGCGCAACTTCACGGATTGCGCTGAGTCTCGTTGCGTGTATGTAAACACGACCTAAAATATTGGATGCTAACCCCACTTCTTTGATCGTAATAAGGACCTGAGCTAGACTAGCTGGTTTTTCTAAGTCGCATTCTCTAGTGTAGCGTGTCGTCCAGGCTATTAAAACAGGGTATATTAGGTATCTCTATTCAACCCTCTGGTCAGGCCTTGCGAATGCCTAGTTTCCGGCCGCACTATCTAGCCTGTGACGGTCTCGGTGTCTGGGCCTAGTAACTAATAACCGCCTAGTAAATCCCTGTCTCTCGTATAATATATGAGATATTACCTACGAGAATACTATCTCTTACGGGTTTATTGACCTCAGCAGATCAATAGATATATAGAGTGAAGTGGAACCGGTAGGGGATTATTACGATATGTCTATAGAGGGCCCGTATGAGGGCCTGAGGATAAGCGTATAAGCGTATAAGAACACTTCTATATGCTGCTGATAGCTAGATGTGCTAGAGAAAGGTTATTCTAATATATTTGGATAACTAATTAGATAAGCTGTATAATAGAAGTAGGATCATAGGAGAGGTCTAGGGGAACTCTCTAGTGATTATATTATCATTAATATAGCAGCATACTAAGTATGCTGCTGTTCGTGGTTATCACTCATATCTAAATCTAACCGTATAAGACCTCGGTCTTAATACTTATATAAGCTACTTATTTAAGCGAGAAGCTTATGTTTAACTAGTGCTTAACTAGTTTTAGAATTATTATGCGTTATATTAATATAAACTTACGGTATTATATTAGCGACCAGGCAAAGGGGGATATAATACGTAATATATAGGGCGTAAGGACTAAGGAGCTCCCATCAAGTTGCTCCACTCCTTAGGAAAAAAGGTCACATACAACTTGATCGGAGGTAAAATGCAACTTGACCCGAGCTGTTTTCTGGACGGTACTGGCCAATCAGCTCACTATAATCTATCTACACTCTGGACACATCCTCCTAATTCAGAAGTCACGGGCCCTGCTTATACACGCCCCCCGCCCCGCCGGATGGCGATAGCCACTGCCACGTTGCTAATCAGAAATTAGAAAGTAAAATCCACCCACGTCCCGAATTCCGAACGCACCAAAAGCCAAAACGGCGCATCAGGTCTTTTAAGGAGAACTATAAGTCATGCGACCCCGGGGCCATGGGGCGAGGTGTTTCGCGCTGGGAGGGCAGAGTAGAAGTCGCTTACAGCGTTTTCCTCGTATATTTCGCAAATGGGGGATTGAGATTCCATCCTCTACCCTAAGGCCTTCTGTGGTTTCTTGAAAACCAGGAGCTAGATAGGATCAATACCCCGTTTACCCTGTGATTATAATCTCTGTCACGCTAGTGATAGCGCAATTATTCTTATAGCATGTGTATGATGGTTGTATTGTTATGGAGTTCTGTGGGTCATGATCCAGTATTATAGATGCAGGTCTAACCATAATGCATAAGTAGTGCGTATCAGGGTGACAGGACAATACTATCAGTACAGGGGATCCAACATAAAGTCCTACCCACGGGTCGGGTCCTGCTGAGGTCTAAAAGAGAGATGGTTGAGATTGAGACGCAAAAAATTCATGGGGTGGCGACCCGCTTGTGAAATACGTTAGTATCTGCAAGTAAATTTTGGGCTTCAAAAATTTTGATATTGTGTCGCGGTCGAGTCGTAAAGCTCTTAATGGTCGCCTACTGAATTTTTGGCGATGAAAACCGATGGGAACCTCATTGTAATCAAACGATAATATGATTGTAATCAACTCACTCGGGAAACCCTAACTAAGCCCATACAAAAAATGCTTAGTCAGTTGTATCGAATTTGATTACAATCACCCCCATGGGATAGGGAAATCCTTGACATCTATATAGCTGAGAATCCCGGCGTAGCGGCAATTTGACATACATATTTCACACCGCTGTTCTTTCCTTCCTTCATAGCCTTCAAAGCGTCCGAAAGTTGTTCCATTCCATTCGGTAGCGTTTTGTGAGGATGCCCCTTAATCAGCTCATTCTCTAGAGCAAAGGTAAGGTAGGCGAAGGCTACCGCTGCAAATGCCCTTGGGCCAACATTAGGACTCTTCTCTCCATCGGGGCCGTCTGGGTCAGTAGGCTCCCACAAACCCGGAGCGAAAGCGACATGACAGTCAATATTGTCAGGTATCTTGGTTACCCCCTCCTCCAGAAGGAGAGAGCGACCTAGATAGGAGCCTTTGGGATGGAGAACCTGACACAGGATCTCCGACGTTCCTTCTTCGGAGATTGCATCAAATGCGAAGTGGATATTCTCCGAAACGGCCCGGATATTTTGAACGAGTTCCTCCAGGCCCTGCCTATAGTCTAGAAGCACGTCGCCCTTCTTCGGATTAAGAATCGACTTGACCACATGACCGCTCTGGCCTGCGATAGCGATGATGGGATGGAGGTTGGCGAGCGACGCTAATTTAACAGCGAAAGCGCCAACTGCGGACGAGGCGCCGTAAATGACGATTGGGTACTCAACATCACGTGGGGCTGGATTCCAGGGAGTTGGTAGGGGCCGATTCTTGAAGAGGCCAAGTGCTGCCGTGATGTAGGCCAATCCAAAAGTTGATGCCTCTGTTACGAGCCGGTGCGGTCAGTATAGTTGAGAAATCGCGTTTCCTTATTGGCCGGGGTGGATGACTACATACCTGGAAACGAAACATGTGGTGGGACCAACGCGGTGGTGTAGGTTGGTGCGACCGAGTATTCAGCGAAGCCGCTGCCATGGTTAACGGCCGTCACTCGATCTCCGACATGAAAATTGTGAGCCTTTGCGCCTGAATTTTGGCAGTTAGCCTCGCAAAGTCAGAGTATATAGATATCCAATGGTGCACTAACCAACAGCATGGACGAAGCCCGCAAAGTCCTTTCCAGCTGCCCGATGGTGTTGACCCTGCAGCTCTCCGTGCAGAGCGATGGCATCTACTGCCTTAGCACCTTTCCAATCAATTGGATTGATGCCAGCGTATACTGCGCGGATAATGACTTCGTCCTCGCGCGGCTCGGGAATGGAGGCGTCACTTTCAAAAGAGACGCTCAAATCCTCGTTGATAATGGCTTGTTTCATGATGTGCTTTTTTTGTATTGCCCGGTTCGGTTGACAGAATGATGGGAATCCACTTTTTATGAATGACTTTAGGAAAGCTAGATGAGGTTGGATTGTCAAATTCTCGAGAAACAGGCCACGACGTTTTAAATAGAAGTAAGGTAGAGCAATCGGTCACTTTTGCTTTTTACCTTATTAATCGGGCCCTGGTTCGGTCTGATTAATCATGTCAGATTCGGTGTTCGTCTGTAATCGATAAATAATAGGTTGTGGAGTCAAGGCCTCATTATCAATCACGCAGAAGCCGCAGAATACGGCAGAAAAGCACGGCAGAAGAACACGGCCGAATGAAACGTCTGACAAATCTCACGATTATATCTCTCGCAATTCAAACTGCAAACCAAAAAACGCGCACATAAGAACGCGATTTGAGAAAATTATGACGGGTCAAGTAACTTGACTAAAGCCGTAACGTATTTCCCGATCGACCCGGCCACCCAGTCCACCCGGACTCTTGGTGGTAGGGCTTGAGATTGTTTCTCTATGTAAAACATGGAAGGCAATTTCGAATATTGCTGTATAGAGGTTTACGTACTTGGGTTGAAGCTTGGACCGTTACTGAAGAGCAATCGCAATTTCTACTGTGTCTAATTGGCCATTATTTTTAATTCAATGAATAGTCAATAAGAAGAAACAATGCCCCAGCTAACAATCAATATAATGATCGGCTATTTCCTCGTTTGATCTTAACGTCATCATCCTTATGGTAGTTAGCACGGGCCAATAATGCGGTAAGCAGTTTAAGTTTCGGAACCATTTATATCAAGCCCGAGTGGGGAATTGCAACCATGCGCCCACTACCAAAATTTATCAGCGGTAAGTTTGCAATAGACGGGCCGTTAATAATTTAAGACGTTTAATTTCCGGGGCCATTTATAACAAGCCCGAGTGGGGAATTGCAACCATGCTCCCACTACCAAAATTTATCAGCGGTAAGTTTGCAATAGACGGGCCGTTAATAATTTAAGACGTTTAAGTTCTGGGGCCATTTATAACAAATACCTAGTTTAAGGAATTTTGCCATCTCGTTTCCTGGTCCAACAGATTCGGAGTTGGTCAAAGTCTCCTCCTACTGTAGACGTCATTGAAAGCCATCTCACCAATCATATGGGCATGCCCTTATCCTATTGCCCGTAGTTTCTCCTAATGCTGTATGATCTAGATGAAATCAATCTACTATAAAATGAAATTTACAGCAACATATGTGTTTGCCTGATTATAAACTCCAAGCTCAGGGCTTAGGTCAATGTCTCTTTTTTTTCAATTTAAGCGAATCCCCACTGAATTTCTGGGAATAGCTGGAAGCTATCAAGAAACAAACAAAGCCATTATTTTTACCTACTCTTACTTTGTCCATTATGGAGGGGTTGGTGCGCAGTAGCGCGGTAGGACAGATCCTACGCTGGATCACCGGAACTCGGGTTCTACAATATCCAGATGAACGATCGGATTTCAAGTGCTCAGCGTGTTATACGGATGCTGCTGCGCCAGACATTCTGTTCAGGGATGAACAAGAGAGTGATCCTAATCAAGTTTCCAGAACACATTCATTAGAAAGAGCACAGACAGCGCCGGTTGGAGAATACTCTGTGGATGGAGTATCTCAAACCCACCGCTCGTTTTCTATCCCTACATCTCCAACCAGAATACCGACTATTTCAGATCTGGAGAAGGTTCATACAAGAGCAGACCTTGAACAATTATACCTGATTGCAACTCAGAAAGAAGAGTTCAGAGACTTCCATGATCAGCCAATCGCACCGGTGAAGACATCGGATGGCACAGTCTTGGTTGACTGGTATTCTACTCAAGATCCCGAGAATCCTCAAAACTGGTCATCCGGTAGAAAGTTTCTGGTTGTGTCACAAATTTACCTTTATACCTTGGCAGTATATATGGGTTCTTCCATTTACTCCCCTAGCACTTCATATGTCCAGGAGAGGTTTGGCGTGTCAGAAACGGCTGCATCGCTCGGCCTTGCTCTCTATGTCCTAGGATACGGTGTTGGCCCGTTGATATTCGCCCCTCTTAGTGAGATTCCTCGTATCGGTCGAAATCCGGTTTATATCATCACATTCGCAATCTTCGTGATTCTCGGCATTCCGACTGCTGTCGTTGACAATTTCGGTGGGCTATTGGTGCTCCGTTTCCTGCAAGGATTTTTTGGAAGTCCCTGTCTAGCCAACGGCGGTGCCAGTATAGGAGATATTTTCAGCTTGATCAAGTTGCCTTATGGTCTGACGGTATGGGCGGCCTTTGCAACTCTAGGTCCGGCGCTTGGACCTATGATCTCTGGGTTCAGTATCCCTGTTAAAGGGTGGCGATGGTCAATGTGGGAAATCGTCTGGCTATCCGCGCCAATATTTGTCCTTTTGTTCCTTTTCCTCCCTGAGACCTCTTCCGATGCTATCCTCTTGAAAAGGGCCCAACGCCTAAGGAACAAGTGTGGAAACGATAAGCTTATGTCTCAATCCGAGATAAACCAAAAAACGCTCACCGTCTCTAATGTCCTGGCCGAGGCTCTGTTCCGCCCATTCCAAATTACCATCTTAGACCCGGCCATTCTCTTCGTGAATGTCTACACAAGCCTTATCTACGGCATTTACTATTCGTTCTTCGAGGTCTTCCCTATTGTCTATATAGGGATATATGGCTTTAATCTCGGCCAAATGGGCCTGGTATTCCTCAGCATTGCTATTGCTCTCACCATTGCGGTGCCTCTATACTTCTTGTACCTCTATACAATCTTCGAACCCGAGATCAAGAAGAAGGGCCTCTTGGCTCCTGAACGTCGGCTGATACCAGGTCTTTTTGCCTGCTTTCTGCCACCCATTGGCCTGTTTATCTTCGGCTGGACATCTCGTAACAGCATCTACTGGATGGTCTCGGTAGTAGGAATCCTTATCTTCACAATGGGTATTTTTCAGGTTATACAGTGCGTCTTCATTTACATCCCGATGACTTATCCTCAATATGCAGCCAGTCTGTTTGCCAGCAACGACTTTATGCGAAGTTCACTGGCCTGTGGTGCAGTTCTATTTTCTCGTCCGCTCTTTATTAATCTAGGTGTCGGTCCAGGTGTCAGTTTGCTGGCTGGGTTAACTATGGGATGCGTTTTCGGCATGTTTGCCCTGTTTTATCTTGGAGCAACACTCAGAGCACGAAGTAGATTTACTCCTAAATAAGCTATTACGCATAGCTGCTCCGTTTGGTTGCACAGACTGTTTGTTTTAATGGTATGGATCAATGGCTGTACCTCTTAGTAGGGGATTCTATTCTAAATAAAAAAAGAAAATATATAGATAATTAAGTCCTAAAAAAATAAGAAAATAATAATAAAAAGTAATTAAAATAAGCTTAAAGTATAATTAAAATAAGAGATTATAAGATATAAGAGAGAAAATAAAAGAGTACTAAAAATGTTAATCTTAAAAATATTCTTTATTTATATTATAAATTATACTATTAGATTATAATAAAGAACTATTATACTCTATAATTATACTTTATTTATATCTTAATATAGCCTTAGTTATTACTATCTATTTATTATCTCTTTATTATTATTTATATATTATTAAGATTAACTTTATTAAGAAGAAGAGAGATAATAGAAGCCGGATGTAGCAATCCTACGAACATTAAAAGTTTATACGGTCCCTTAGTAACATCTACACGCCTCATATTTGAGTCAGCCGGGAACGAATCGGAACACCGTTAATGACAGAAACATTGTGCGACCATCTCTTTGAGTGAACCCCCCCCCCCCCCCCACCCCCCCTACTGTGTTGCAGTGGTGTTCCGTAATAAGCGACAATTACGGCCAATTCCTCAACTTTTATGGTAATGGTATTAAACATTTAATTTGGACTATTGTGCTCTAGATAAGTAGAATACTAAAAGTCAAGTGCATTAAACCTCTTACGGTTGAGACATCCCATTCTCAATTTCTCGCACTTGATATGGCATATCGACTCGCTCACCAATCACGTTAGGCATATGAAGCTCACCACACCACCCTTCGCGGAGATTTTTTTCCACCCGAGTTCTAGTTGAACGTGGTCCGCAATTTTCTTACTTATAAATAAAGACTTTCTTTCCTCCATGTCAAAATGCACTAAAGCCTTTCGCACTTATATCAACCATTACGTCACTACTTGACTGTTTGACCAAATATTGCATCATACAATTTTCCTGGCTATATGTAGATGCAGCGCAGACCGACCTTTCATTCTTATCTATTTCACTCCCAACTGTCTTACTAGCGCACTCAATATCAGATCCACGCTCAAATCGAAAGCTGGCTAAACAGTGCTATCTAGGGCCTCTTACATTAGCAGTAAGTGTTCCCAAGTTCTGTCTTGAACTGGCGCAAGTATAAAGTACTAACCGATTCTATGTTGAATAAGACAAATTTGAACGAGGCACTATGAGATATTCTCTGGTCTTCCAATTTTTCACAATAATCAATTTTATAATATGCGGATACGGTCTGTTGTGTACAAGGGAACAAGTATGTTGTGAATATAGGTTTGGGCTTATCAAGAAGTGCGGATGCATGTTGCAGCAGGATTGCGTATGGAGAGAGCTTGGACACGGTGTATACGAGTGTAAGCCCGATGATGGTGGCGCGAGTTGTATGAAGAGCAATTCAGAGTTAAGATAGGGAATGACGTGAGCTATCAAGATAAAATTATACGAACGTCCCGCTACATGAATTGCTTTGGGGATATGGAGAGAGTTAGACCATATAAAAAGCTCGTACTTGGAAACGACTATTCTGGGTCCAATCCGGTATGTACTGCTTGTGATTGAATACAGTATCAATGATCTTGTGCTAAATGACCGTAGAATTTAATGTGGGAGGTGTCAGGTGCCGGATGGAATATATAAAATTTTACCTTAAGAGTCTGCTTATACTGAAACACATTGAATACGTTTCTTTAGAACTTCAGCTTTCTAAGTCGGATTCTAAAAATACTATGGAATAGGACCAAATATAAAAACCAGTGCACTCATACAGACAGGTCGAGGAATCAATTTAGTAACCACTAGGGAATCATGCGAACTAAAAGGAAAAAGAAACACACCAGAAGGAAAGAGATGAAATTGGAGTCAAGCGTAGATAGAGGCCTGCCAGGCAGAGAAGGTAGCAAAGTCGTCTAGTAACACGCCCTGTTGAACCCAAAAGGATCCCGATCCTGCAACGATGAGTTGCCCTGGCCTATGGTGAACGGGCTGAACTCGTTAACGTCCAGGTCCAGGTCCTCTTGGTCGACCGTATCACCATAACCCGCTTCCTTGGTTGCGCACACAACCTGCGACATACCTATTACTGTCGGCGATAGTGGCGTATTGGGCGTCGGGCAGAAGTCTGGCGCAGATTCAGTCTCGGCGGACAGTATCTCGGTTTTGGGCAAGCTGGTGCTGGATGGGGCCGTCTGTGCTAGGTGTGTGCCCAGCGTGAGCAAGTTCAGGTTATAGTAGTTGTTGCTAGGCGGGGACTGGCCGCGCGAGTGGCTGTGACCGCCGTTGGATCCGGATATGCGCGTCGCGGGGGCGCCGGGCGTCGCAGTGTGCTGCATAAGCAGCTCTGGGACAATGAGTAGCCAGTCTTGGAACTGCCGCATCTGGATGGCTGCGGTGGTGTCAGTTGGCATCTGCGCTTGTTGCATAATTTGCTGCTGCCACATGGATGCTGCTTGGGGGTCGGTGGGTGTCTGGTGTGAGGTGGGGATCTGCAGTTGCATGGCAGCCCACGACGGGCCAATCTGTGGGGTCCACGAAGGGGCAGGGGTCGTAATTTGCGCGACATGTGCCGGGATCTGCGGCGAAGAGGATACTGTAGTCACCATATTGGAAGTGGAGAAGACATCAGAGCCGTCCATGAAATTCATATCCGACAGGTTGTTCGAGCTGAACGTCGTAGTGGGTGACAGAACGTAGTCGTCACCGATAGTCATGGGGCTTGTCAATAAGTCAGAGTCGGTGCTCTGTGTTCAAATTGGGAGCACAGATTGGACAGGTTCATGCTCATTTTGCGGGAGGCGATGCCGTTAATGGAGGCGCGCGGCGTCACACTTGCATACTGGCTGGCAACGAAAGGGGCGGAATAATTGGTGCCGTTAGCCCAGCCGGCGAGTGCAGCCAAGAGATGACGATAGAGTTGCTCTTCGATCTGCACTTTCTGCCCTTGTGGCCTACGAATCCATTTCTCTTGATACCGCTCATCGACTTCCTCGTACATGGCTTCTTTCTCGACGATCTCCGTGGTGATATGGAACGCCATACCGGTGCGTGTCTTATGCAGCATCGACGCCCGGATGGCACATTTCAGCCGCGCATCCAGGCTGCGGTTCTTTCGCCTCGACGAGGCGATGAAGGTTCTGTAGGCGGTTAGTTTATTTCCACCACTATACACATATGGACAAGGTGATATCCCTACTTACCTCTCCCGATACGCCTCCCGGGACTGGGGGATAGAACAGAGACCATAATCTCGACCCGGCGAGGCCATCTCGAACAAGGATCAGGGAGAGTGGGTACGAGTGGGAGATTTCTAGCCACAAGCCAGGACATGCGCCGATCGACAAAGGGACGGTGACTTAAGAAGAGATACTAGGCCAGGAACTAAAAACTGTGGGCAAGGGGAGGAAGAGAAGCAAGGCATGTTAAATGGTACTGTGGCTGCGGAGCCCAATGTGTGCGCTGTACTACGTTGAATCCGTTCCATGAGATATATATATATTAACATTGTTATATCAGTGTCCGAATGCAATATAGTTGTTTGTTTTTAGCAGTGGTGATATATCTACAAGTTGGGGTACAGTCCTATATTACGCCCTATTCGCTTTTCATGCTACGTTCTCTCACCGCTACTCACCAATGGGATGACCATGGTATAGTCCTAAAACAGAACTACCAGTGAAGTCAGTGGCAAGTATGTAAGGGAGAATACAGAGCATTTCATTAGGGAAGACTTTAGCAACGGAACCAAGCAAAGTGACTTTTTGATTAGCTACTGAGGTACCGATGGGTACAATTCCTGGTCGGACATGTTATAAATGTTCCCGAAACTTAAATTAAATTAATAATGCGTTATAGTAACTAATAGTGATTAAAAACCTTTAGCAAGTTACATACAAGTGAAACCTTTCGATTTTAAATACTGAAAAATGGGGCCCATATTCAAAACATAACTTCTACGCCACTCAGCCACTGCGTAAAACATATCAATTCAATTACGGTTCCCTATTTCCTCCAAATATCATACAAGCACCACGATGACGCAGTCCATCGTCCTAATCCTTGGATCAGGCACCAATATTGGTCGCTCCGTTGCTCGCAAGTTTGCGGCCGCTGGCTATGTTGTCGCAATCTCTGCTCGAAACCTAGAGGATGGTACTTCGCCGGATGGCTATATCACAATAAAGGGCGACTACTCCTATAGAGACGCCATTCCAACAGTTTTTGACAAACTAAAGGTCATTGCAGGAATACCAAATGTGGTGATCTATAACGGTAAGATTCAAACCAGCGGTGCCAGGGTCCAGTTTAGCTTACCATCACGATTATGATATAGCTGTGTCTTTTACTCGTCCTCCTGACGATTTGCTCTCGATACCTATAGGATCTATTGAAAGGGATATCTGGGTTAATACACTCAGCCCTTTGCTAGCAGCTCAGCATGCTGTTCAAGGATTTGAGAAACTTCCTGCGACTGCCAAAAAGGTATTTATTTACACCGGGAATATTCTGAATTCAACTGTGCTTCCGGTGCCGGAGTTCTTGACTTTAGGAATTGGAAAAGCAGCAAGCGCTTACTGGGTGGGGACGTCGGACCTAAACTACTCCAGGAAAGGTTACAGGTAAGCGGGGTTTCTAAATGATCCAAGGCATCAAAATTTGTCCTTCGTTCTGCTGACAACTGAGTTCTGAACACCTTCAGATTCTATTATGCTGATGAGCGTACCCTTGAAGGAGCCCCAGTTCTTGGTGATATTGATGCTGAAGCCCATGCGGAATTTTATAAACAACTTGCCGACGGCCAGGATTCTTCAATTCCTTGGCGTGCGACCTTCGTTAAGGGAAGAGGATACGTGGATTTCTCAAAAATATGAAGATTACTGGCATGTTGGGGAGATCAGGGCAAATGCGTGCACTAGTTCTTCAGACCAATCCTTAACCGTAACCATCTAGTATATGCCCTTAACCCTATTTCCGGGAAACCTTCGCTCTCTGGGAAAGGCATATAACCAATAATGCAAATATATTGTCGTGAATCTACTTATACAGGGTATAACGCCTGTCGATCACGTAAGGTACGAGATCTGGAGATGAAAGATATGGCCGAACTAGTAGATCATTCTGATACATGAATTTATTTTCGAAGTGGAGAAGAGATATAGCATATGTGTGTGATCCTTATAACTCCTCCTTCTGTATAACGAGGGCTCGGTGCCCGAGCAACAAGGATCCATCCCGTTTGCTCTCTAACATGTACCCCCTGACAATTACTTGTGACGAATCATCCTAGTGTCATACGTATGATTATTCACTTGGGCTGAAAAGACTACCATGTCAGTCGTCAAGACTGACATGCCCATGACCAATACATATAGTAGCGCACATAGTTATGTTATCCGTGTCCTGAGGGTGGCCCGGCTGGGCGGGCGGCTCACTCGCTAGTAAAACATGTTTAGGTATGTTTGCTTAGTTATATTAATATGTTTTGTGGTTAGTTAATTAAGTAACCATGCATTATAACATCTTTGGTCATAGAGAATGTTTCTAAGTTAGCGGAGCTTAAATTGGCGTAGGCTCTATGCCTAATTCTGACTAGGTGGAATCTGTATTCGGCAGCGGCTGGTAGCTCTTGGAATAACATTGACATTCAAAAACCCGACGCGAATTTAGTCATGAAAAGATTTTTCATCTTCTTCCTGATACCAAAGCTAACTGCCTACATAAGAATCACTTATATGCCCCTAAAAATGTTCGACGTACTCGTTGAAGGCCAAGAACCGAAGACAGTCCGCTACTCCCACGACCCACCTCCACAATACGACTCATGCCAGCCAGGTCAAGATATACTCACCTGTGTCATTGAGAATGAGCATACCCACCGGATCTTGGACCAACGGATGAATGATCTAGACAAAAGAATGCAAGAACTCGCGAAAAAAATTCCAAAGTCTGGCGGACTTAATTATCGCCTAGCTTCGGAGTTATATCTTGAATTAGGTGGGTATTTTACAGAGGGATCTCAGATAGTTACAGAGTGGGCAAATGTCCTTAATGAACGCACTGTTCAAACCAACGAGCTTTACATCGCTATGTCAAGACTCACTGATAGTGAGTTCAACCGGACCTATGCTTCTTTAAAGCGGGATCCAAACCGGCCGATACGACACGAATTCGCCCAGGAGATAAAGAGAGCTAAAGATGCTCCTGCAAAGCTACCCAGGAGCTTTTGGAAGAGAATTTTCAAGCATTTAGCTCGGCCCTAATGGTATTGTGGAATGTGGAATCAGAGTCTTAGGAATTATCAAATTATGATAAGATTGCTGAATATTAGGGGTTATCTTGCTTCATACCAACTCAGAGGCTTCATGTGGTTTCGTATTTGCTTTATGTGTGAATGATTCCTATATGAATGATTTTTGGAATTCTGATACATTTCTTTCTTGAAAACTTCCCAGGTTGTTTCAGATCTTGCGCTTAACCAGCCCTTTGAAGAAATCAAAGCTGTTGCTATCACTCTGTAATTGGTACAGCCGACCAGTGGGTCGATCACCCCATCCAAGCTCTTCTGCAATCAACAATCCGTAATCACGAGTGATGCCCTGGATCCGGGCACGGGCACCGCCCTCCTCTTCCAGTGTCACGATCTGATGCATATGAAGCCAGTCCTGGTAGTACATCGCCTCAAAGCCACGATCAAAGCCTGTACGCAGGAAACGGGTGTACAGATCCTCAAAAGTAGTCAGGATACGTGCGAGAAGTTTCTCTAGCGAGACCGGAGAGGTGGTGGCAGCGCCGTTGGAAGCGTAGCGTGCGGCAAGGGCTGTTAGTGCAGTAGTGGGAGAGGCATTTGTGGCATTGAGACCAATGCCAACGACGGAAATGTAGTCGTTAGACATGAAGTGGGAGTTGATGAGAATACCGCAGATCTTGGTATAGCGCTTTTGCTCGGGATCTTCTGGGTCCAAGGCATAAACATCGTTTGGCCATTTCAGTTTGACCGGGATATTCTCGTAGCCTTTGGCATAGGATTTGATACCCCTCACAACGGCCATAGCGGATAGATACTGGATGAATATAACCGGTGCTGATTGCATCTTCTCCATCGGGTGCCGCACCACGGTCGAAAAGATGAGAGAGCCGGCTGGGGAGATCCACACGTTAGAGCCTCGGCCGCGTCCAGCAACCTGGACAGTGGCTGTAGCAGTGAATCCAGTTGGGAGACGGCGCAGAAGTTGTGTGTTTCTAGGGACGTTAGTACAGACCGAGCCATTACAATGATCAGAACTCACTTTTCTAGGATCGTGTTGGTACTAGTGACTACTTCACCGTACATGAGGATGGATCCGAATTCTGAAGCACCCTCTCGGGATTCAGACTGATATTGTTTGAGATTGGCATAGAATGCATGGTGATTGAAGTAAGGTGTGAGTTTCGACGATGGGAGGTCATCATGGAAGACGAGTCGCTTGGTGATCGTCTGGTAATCAACAATTCCCTCGGTGGGTTTCGACTCCCCGTCAGGAAGTGCCTCCTCCAAGTCGCTCAAATTCCAAGTGCCTGGACGCTCAATGCGGAATGTGTCGTTCTCATCTTTCAGATATTCATTATGATTCTCCTTTTGCAGGTCCGGTGCAAGAAGCGACAAGATTTCTAATGATTGCTCAGGGTCCTGGCCAGAAATATGCAGGGAAGACAACGAAGGGACAGCCGAAGTGTCCTTCGCGACTTGCAGCCCAAGTTTCGACAAGCAAGCCTTCAAGAAGTCCGTACGCTCCTTGTCATCAGCGGCCAGCGCAGCAACAAGATCCGCATACTCAGGACCACCAGCCTTGGGGTCGAGATTGGCAGCGGCAAACCTAGAAAGAGATCAGCAACTCTTCTCCACAAACTGTACGACATACATACTCTGGATGTGGTCCCGTCAGCACAGCCGCACCCTCACCAACTTTGCAGTAGACAACAGCAGCCGCACCACCCTCACCAGGATCCACATTAAGTTTCTCGTTATAGTTCGCCAGCACCTCAACGCCCTTATCCTTGTACAGCGCAGCATCCACAAACACACCACCACCATTGTAGTACGAACGGAACGTCGTAGGCACAGTACCCTCATTCAACGCCTCTTTCGAAACATCCAGCCCAACAGCACGCGCACCATCCTCGCTATGGTAGACAAACCCCGGAAACGCCCCACCACGACAAGTCCCCGGGAAGAACGCCAATTCGCGCTCCCCCACAACCTCCATTGTTTTATCACCGACCTCGAATTCGCACCGCTTGCTCCCATAGTATCCACCCGCGCAAAGGCCCAAGTATTTCCCACCCCGACGCACGAACTGCGTAATGCGCCTGTTCCCCGCACCATTAAGCGTACGGCCGTATCCCAGGTCCGCGCCGCCGGGAATCACCAACAGCGCGCAAGACGCAGTCCACGGCTCGTTGAGGAGCATATCTCCTGTAACCGGGGTGACGGCATAGTTCTGGGCGAGGAGACGGCGCAAGGTGTACACGCAATGGCGGACGGAGTCAACGGTGGTTCCGGTTCCTGTGTCGAGTTTGTCGGTCAGAAAGCGGCTCAATTTCCAGGCGGAGTGATTGAGCGAACCGGAGTAGACTAGGACATTGAGCCTTTTGGCTGTGAGATTGGCATCGTTGCCTGTTGGTGTCGCCATTGTTTGGCTTGTTGAGTGGGTTGGGGAGGAATGATTCATACCGGCGATAAGATAGAATAGCTATTTCCCGACGCCAGCCGTCGATCCCCGATTATTTCTCTTACATACTTCAATCATGTCGAACAACGCTGAGCAGCCTAAAGTTGTTCCTGAGGATGATGATGAGCCTGATGAGTGGTAATTGAGCTTTGGCAACTTTTTATTTGAAGGACTTGGGCTAACTCTTCCGACAGGGACAAGCGCATCTTCAGCACTGGCTGCCATGGTAAGTAGTGCTGTCAAGATGTTTTCCGATCAATCAGGATCTAACAGATTACAGCTGAGCAGGATAAGATGAATGACTGCTATTTCGTCAAGAAGGACTGGCGAGCTTGCAAGGACGAGGTAAGTCCAGTGTCAGCTGGTTGTTATTGAGCTCTGGCACCCCATTCCCAGTGTCTACCTGCGACGTTATATCGCATTTATGACACGCCGGAATGCACCAGGAGCTACTCCCCTCACCTCGGATATTCGTTCCTAATGATCAACCTAGATGGAAGCTTTCCGCGAATGCTGGAAGCGCCAGGGCAATGACCAGCGCACCGAGAGCAAGGACGCATAAAGCAACACAAACATGTATTATTACTCTTGACACAATTGACTTTTGTCATCTTTAATTCCAATTCGCTTTCTCTCAATATTCTCAATCTTCGAACGCGTTTGTAAAATCGTCTGATATATCACATCACGTGATGAAATCCGCCGATAGCTTCAGCTTCAGCTTCAGCAAACTTGTAGCTCCCATACCACCATCTCCAACCACAATGTCAAACCTACGTGTCCGTCCCTGGCGGGCATTGGAATCCATCCAACAAATCCCTAGTCTCACTCAAGCTCCGCGCGCCAGAGCAACCTACCTCACCCTCAGCAAGCGCGCCATCAGCACAAGCTACAGCCGCGCAAACAGCACGGCCACACCATCTCCAGCACCCAAACCAACCGCCCAACCCACCCGAACAACAACTCCCTACACCCCTTCAGCCCAATCCAAACCCACCTCCACCTCGAACCGCCAAACAACAGATAACATCTCCAAAAGCGGACTATCCGACAAGCCTCTCGACGTAATCAGCGCCGCGGAGGAAAAGATCGACTGGACACGCTCGTTCCACGGTCTCTCCGCTGAGCCTTTCCCAGAGAAGGCGGCTAAGATCTTGCTTGCAGAGATCGATCCTAAGGAGGTTGAGATCAAGCCTGATGGAATCGTCTACCTACCTGAGATCAAGTACAGACGTGTACTGAATCAGGCTTTCGGGCCTGGAGCTTGGGGTCTTGTTCCGCGGAGTGAGAGTATCGTTACGCCGAAGACTGTTACAAGGGAGTATGCGCTTGTTTGTCATGGACGGTTAGTTCCCCTCCCCCTTCTTCTGATGTGAATCGGGTTCAGGATCTGGAATAAAGGCTAATATACTTTCTTTCTATGTAGACTCGTCTCCGTTGCCCGTGGAGAGCAAGATTACTTCTCGCCTGATGGAATCCCTACCGCGACAGAGGGATGTCGGTCTAATGCGCTAGTGCGCTGCTGCAAGGATCTCGGTATTGCCAGCGAGCTTTGGGATCCTAGGTGGATTCGGAAGTACAAGGCTCAGTATACGAGGGAGGTGTTTGTGGAGCATGTTATTAGTAAGAAGAAGTCGAAGATTTGGATTCGGAAGGATGATCCTGTAGGGTATCCGTGGAAGGAGAGTAAATAGATCTGCTGTTGAAGTTCGGTAGTGCTTCACTGGATCTGTTTATCAGGCTGTTGTTCACTAGACTAAGTGCTAGGATGTCTTTCTGCACCATTTCTGTGGACGGCATATCTTTGTATTATATTGTGATTGTACTCTAGCAGATAGAGCGTACTTGAATATATCTGCCTCTACTCATGACTGCTGGATTTTTATGCATCTTGAAGTGCGAGTCTGTTTACTTGCTGTAGATACTGATAGAAAGGTGGTAAATCCGAGAGTCCCGTAGGACATCCATTCGCAATCATTGATGCATCTAATCTGACAAATTTGGACTGGTTCCAGTATCATACATTATAAAAAAACAACGAAGAAAAAGTTTCGTGATCAGAAACATCTCTATGAACACCTTTTTTCCCAAGAAAAAGGAACGAAAGAAAAGAAAAAAAACGAAATGGCGAAATGAAATATGCAAGTTGGAATGAAACAGAAGACTAAGCATCATGCCCGTCATACTGGTTCGACTTCTCGCGCTTCATACGCGACAAGAAAGAAGGCCGACGCCCACTACTCTCCGCATCAGCATTCTGCTGTGGAGGCGAGTAGATAGAAGGCGGGGAGACAGGGTCGTACCGCTCTTCATAGTGGCTCTGGTTACCAGCAGAGGGATACTCGTGTGGCCTGGTTTGTTCACCATTGAAGCCGCCGAGCTCGACAGACTCGTACTGGTTGTTGTTATCGGAACGAGAGTTGTAGTAGGATGTGTTGTAGGTTCCAGACTCGGGGGACCCGATGATGGGAAGGATTGTGGGTCGAGTTTGGTCTGGGTTGGGGATGTGAGAGGTAGGCTCGTAGCGAGCACTGCCGCGGGAGCCTGGGGGAGCGGGAGTTTGAAGAATGGGGACAGTGCTCGTTGAGGGAGTGAGACCGGCAGGCACTGGGGATAGTGGGGGCGGCATTGATTCGTGCTCGTTGTAGGAGACGCGAAGACCAGCTTTGCGGTGGCCGGTTGAGGGCTCACGGGCAATTGAACCGGTTACGCCGTTGTTCACGCTTAGTTGGCGGGCACCTTGGCTTGAGGTGTTGGTGACTGTGCGGTGGAGGGCGTTGTTGTCCTCCGGGCCCAGGTCGGCGTGAGACGAGCGGGTGTTGAGGGCTGCGGCGATGGCGGCTTCGTTAGCTGGGTTGGCGGATCCGCGTTGGGTGAGTGTGCCAGATGAGCGCTTCTTGTCGATGCCTGTGGCTTGCGCGGTGTTGGCGGCCAGGGAGGCATCGTCTGCGACTGCGGCGGCAGCAGCAGGTTGGATCAAGGTCGTCTTGCTGGCATCATCGGTGATGTCTCCCTTGTCATCGCCGTCTCCTCCGTCCTTGGACTCTTCTTCCTCGGGACGAGCGACACCAGGGGCACGAATCTTGAGCTTGCGCATGGCCAGAACGAGGGCACACATGAACTTGGAGCGGCGCGCAGAACGAACGGCCTCGATCGCCCAGTTGGACTTGTGACGGATATCAACCTGCAGCTCGAGCTTGTCGAGATCGCCGACGCCGATCACCTCAATGATAAATTCAGGCAGGAAATCACGGGAATTTTCTTTATCACGGACGAAAAGTTCCATCTCCGCACGCAGGGCATCAACCTCGGCGAAGGTGGTGTCGAAGGCGACAGGAACGGTGAGTCTTTCATGCATGGCATTGGCACGGGTAAGGTTATCAACCCATAAGCTGTTAAGGATGTTGTTGGGGACTTGGGTCAAGCGGTGGTCGTTGATAGAACGGAAGACAGTGAACAGGAGAGAAATACGCTCCACAATGTAGTCCTTGTCACTGACATCGACACGGTCACCAATATCGAAAGGGTGCTTGACGAACAAGAAAATGCAAGAACCCAAGACTTCCTGACAAGTAGTCGAGAACACGAAACTCAGGGAGAGCAGTGAAGTAGCTCCAGCGGCAATGACGGTACCAAAGCCAGTGGTAACGAACGAGATGAAGACCAGAACACCGATAATGGCAGCAACAGAGAACAACAAGCTGTCCAGCACACCGATAGCCTGGTCGACATCGTGCATGCTGTGGTTCAGAGCCTTGCGCGTACGTCCCAATTCCGTGACAGTAAGGATCATCTCATCCAGAGAGATATCTCCATTACCATCCTTGTCCAGCAAAGCGAAGCACTCGTCAGCCTCGGCCTCGTGGCCAGGTCCCAGAACCTCAATAATGTCATCAATGTACAAGGAATCACGTCCCTCAACAACAAAGGACATCCAAACGCGGCGGGCCAAGGCTGCGGCACAGCGCTTACGCTCCAGGGCGGAAACAACCACGGCGTGAGTGGTGTTGTTGTTGAACATTTGCTTTCCGGTCAGTTCAGACGCGACATTGCCAACCGCAGCTTGCACCTTGTCACCGAGACGGCCAGCCTGCTGACCGACAGTGCGACCGACCTCCTGGACCATACGCAGCGGCATGATCGAGGACCGCTTACTCTTCTTAGTAGCCTGGCTCAGAATGGGGTCCATGATGGTGGAATCATCCTCGCTAAATTCCTGGCAGTACATGGGGAACATGTTGCGGGAGGCTTCGAATAGTAGACCAACGAGGTAGACATTACGTTTGGCCTCCTTGATCTTAGCGTCGAATTGCTTGCGGTGGTAGCTGATCGAAATGAGCTGAACAAAGGCCTTTTGACCTAAGTAAATAAGACTGCAGACAAGCAAGCCGAGCAAGACGTTCTTGACGCTTTTTTCCCAGGACTTCTCGCCGGTATCCCCGTCACTTTGCTTGCTGGGGTTTTCAGTCATAATCTACAAGTTAAGTTAGTATCAATATGCGGACTTAAGGTGTAGAGCACATACCGGAATGAAAGTCACCAGCGAGACAACACACCACAATACAAGCGTGAGAGGAGTTTCAAGGGCTCTCAATATAAGTGCATATTTGCGAGTACCCGAGCTGACGATACCACACAACACCTGGAAGACCCATGGAATGAACTTTGCCATGACCTTGCACCCCCACAGACTGACCCAAACCACCTCAATCCAGGTAAAGAACCAGGAAATATGAACGCCCGCGATTTTCGCATTCGGAGCCACAGTGGCTCCGATAATGATCGGAATGGCAATTAAAAGACCAACAGGAACAACATAGATCATGTAACGAGTGACAATTGAGAAATTGTATACAGCCTGGTAGATCCGGCCAATGGCATTAATAGTACCATCATCGGAGGCCTCGGACGCTTTACCACGCAAATCATGCATGTCAGAATCAATGCGACGACGACGACCAGGCGCGATAGTCCCCTGCTTCTCGCCCTCTAGCGGCTCAGTGACAAGCCCTTTTGTCGAGCCAGACCCGGAGCCCCAACGCCCAGTACCATTCTGGCTAGGGGCCTCCGTGAGGGGGATATCAATAGTGACGTCGTTAGGGTTATGCATCCCGTCGTAGGGCTGATCGGGAATCTGTTCAAACCGATGTATACCAGAATGCTTGGGAGAGATTCCCAGCTTGCTCCTCATCTCGGGAAAGGAAGAAAAGAAAGGAAGGGAAACGTTCTTTAAAATGGAGTTAAAGTCCTTTGGGGCGACGATCGATTTCTGAACCTGGTTGGTTCGATTGGGGATTTCAGTGGAGAATTTAGTGGGAAAAAAAATCCATAGGCCGTTTTTTTCTCCCCCTCTCACGGGCTGCAGGACCCAGTAAAATTTGGAGGTTAGACCTCTTGCGCGGCTTGAGACGGTTTTGCTTGGCTTCGAGGTTCGCTTCCGATCAATCACAGGGGATTTCGAGAGCTAATCTGCCTGTCAAGGACGGATTTGTTGCTGGTCCAGGCGTGTCTGTGGAGCTGAGATCGGCACAGCCCGAGGGTGCTGGATCGAGGAGAGTCTGATTGTTTCAAAGAATGACTGGTTCGAGTACCAAACGAGTGAATTGAGGTGGATTGACGCAAAGGTGAACAAATTACAATTACAATAGAGTTGTGGTTGAAAGAAAAACGCGACCCCGTTCCTGTTTCACAGTGTTGTTGGCTGAAAGCCACAAAAATGTGAGACACGCATTCCTCGCAGATAAAATGATCCACAGTGGCAATAGCCGCATTCCAGAAGACATTGGATTTTCTGTCTAAATCTACATATGTCCGATCAGATAGATTAATGTAATGCTTCAGACACAATTCAGTCGATTGAACGTTGTACATCAGGCCTAGCGCAGTCATAGTGGGTGTGTACACGTACCCCTGTTCCCCTCAATTGCCAACGCACAATCCGGTCTCTAACAAGCCATGGATGCAGGTCCCACTCGGCCCCACTTCGCCTTATGCATTTCCAACCAATCATATTGGTGGATCTCAAGCCCGATCCGAGGGTCCAGCACCCTGACGCAAGATTGGGACATGTGATGTGTCTAACTATACGTTTGGATGTGTACGTTTTACAGCATCTAGCCTCGAAATGGATCAATGTCACGTTTCAGGTATAGTGGGGGTATCGGTCAGGTACGTGGTACTTTGATATTTATTAGGTACTGAGAAAGCTTCCTTAGAGCCTACAGTCATGCTCGCTCGTCGCGTCGAATCTCCTCCAATGCAGCAACCACTTCTTTGCGACTCCATCCTGCTTCCAGTCCACGCAGCACAACATCTTGCTCACTCTCCGGTGCCATGCCACTAGGAGCAGGTGGTCGACGATCGAGATTCGTAGGAAAGGGGTATCCTTCCGCGACAGCCTGGATGAACGCCCGGATCTCGCGAGCTTCTAGCGACGACCGCTGGGGATCGAGGTCCTGGTCGGCAATCTGTTTCCCCGCACCCTGATACCGCTGGACCAGCAAATCCCACGTGCTCTCCACCAGTGGCAGCGAGTCAACAGTCTCCATCGGCTTCCCAAACGGACTACTCACTTGCAACAGGTTCGCGACACGACGGAACCCACCATTATTCGGATCCATAACATTCGCCCCAGCCGCGTGGAAGAGCGCCGGGTTGAAGAAGACGCCGTCTCCCAGAGTCAACGGCAGCGCGACATAGTTCTCCTGGAAGAAGGTGCGGAATTCTGGGCGACGCCAGGCTAGATACCCTGGCGCGTAGGTTTGAGAAAAGGGCAGGAAGCGCGTTGGGCCACTCTCGGCGGGCATGTCCGTATGTGCAACTGCTCCCTGCAGGGTGAGGAATTGCGTCGCCAGCTGCGTTGGCGCTGGAAAACGTGCGCACGCATCTGCCTCCTGGAATCCCAGGTGGAAGTCGCGGTGGCTCTCCTGGGCAGCCCCGCCAGGATGGACTGCGTTAACCTGCGCGGTTACTCGATAGCCTGGGCCAAGCCATGCAGTGCAGACGGCGGCTAACCAGGGGTTGGCGTAGTAGTCGACGAATGATGCTGGGTCCTCAGCGCCATGTTTGTTGAAGGAATTCCAAATTCGGTCGTTGCTCCCACTAGCAGCGAAATGGTCACCTTGGGATGTATTGGAATCGCGTTCCCTGGCGATGATTCGGTCGAAGGCCCCATTCGAGGCAGATAGGACGTGTCTGTACCGGGCGGGATTGTACATGTCTCGTAGGACGAAGACACCTGGGCCAGTATGCAGGACGTGATGCCATTCATCCTGCAGCTGCGAAATAGTCGAGCCAGTTAACGCTGCATCTAGATCTCCAAGATTGTAGATTGGTATATTACGCTCCACCGCACAGGCCAATGGGTAGGTGGAGGTGTCGACTGTGCGCGAACATATCTGTTTGAAATCATACAACTGGAGAGAAGCAGGCTGGAAATGCCGGGATGGGATCGTAATGTGTCCTGTCATCTTGTATGTTGGGCTCGATCCTGTGTGTTGCGGGGGATTCAAGTAATGAATGAAATGCCGGAATCCAATCTCCATGGAATTCCCCGCATTTCATCCACAGACCCGCATTTTGACGTCCAACGCGTGGGCTGGTCCACTTGGAAAGTCTTTGGGCGTCGGATTATGGTTTCCGATCAAAACAAGTAATGTAGTTCTAGACATGGGTATCACAGCCAAGTAGTAAAGTACAGAGTCTACCATGGGTGAAGCAAGTGCAGAGGGACCAACAGGGCGGTCCCTATATCCAAGGCCAAATTATCCCAGACGCCGAGTAACCGGGGTTGAATGGAGAACGAAGATCAAAAGGTATCACCAGAACCAGAAGAGATATTCCCATATAAATAGCAAGAAAACAAAGGATTTGCCGAAGTCATCACCGTCGCTTCGTGCCTCATGCAATCGTTATGAACCTGGGACCCAAATCAACCCCAATGTGCAGATCTATGAAGCAAAGGGTCTCAGAGTCTCCGTGGGAGACTGAGCGAAATAAAACATAGTAAAGGAGATTCGTGAAAGGCGGGGGTCGTACGACGCCGGCTTATGCATTCATCATGACTGCACCAAGGTCAGAGGTCAGAACTGTTTCTGATGCCGAGGGCTCGTTGGCCAGGGTGGGTTCGCTCACAACGAGTTCGTTTTCGGACATAGTCTCGACCAAAGCACTTGGACGACCAGCGACAGTAAAGAGAACCTTGAACAAGAACGTAGGGCCAGGACTATCTCCGCTTGGCGGCTGATGACGGGTGTGCGTGAGTAGCACGCGAATCAATTCTCGCAAGGCATCATCCGTCGATTCATCGTGGATAGTATCAATGCCATCAATAATGAGGACCAATAATGGTGGTGCAAAATGAAGAAGAGTGTCCACCAGCGATAAGGCCGCTGTCCAACTGCCCAAAGTGCCGTCAATAGGACGGAACCGCTCCGCAGTGAGATCAAGTAAAGAGTCGCTGTCAACCACCGTCGGTAAATTATCAATCATCTGTCGGATCAGACTATAGGTCAGAGCAATCAGCCCCTGCTGATGAGGAGTCTGTCCCGAAACCTCTTTAGAAGAAAGCGTGCAGAAGTGAGAGAGGGTCGGAAGATCGGCCTCGCGAGCGAAAAAGGCGTAAGATGCGGCGATTAGGGACACAGGACTCAGGGACTCGCCAGATTGGGATCCGGCGACGGCTAGGGCCTGGGATCGGGGACTAGTAACCCATTTCTTGAGGGACGTAATCACATTGGCTTCCGTCACAACCTTGGCGTCCGGATCAAAGTGTGGAATCTGATCTTCGCAATCGAAGAAGGGCTGGAGATGCTTGGATTCACTCTGGAGCTCAAGACGAGCTAGACGGCGCTTGGATCCCCGTGACCATTCGACGAGAGGTGTAACTGACATAGAGTTAGTCAACATGCTTGGGCAGCCGAAGGGAGTGTCTCCTACCAAGGTCCGGTGCGGCAGTAGTTAAACAGACAATACGGCTGCTCTGCTCTTTTGCAGGAATTAGTTGTTCCGTCGTATTCTGTAGCATCTGCCTTAACAGCTGGTCTCGTGTCTCCCTCAACTGATCACGCTTCTCTGCATCTTGTTGGATATCCCAAATCAGGCGTCGGGTCATGGTGTTCTGTGCTGCGTGTCGGCGGCGCTTTCCTTCCCGTCCCACCTGACTGAGCTGCGACTCTTCCCACAGGGCGCGAGGGCTATATGCGGAGTCCCAGCCATCATCGACATCCATCGCATCCGAGGACCCGGAGAGAGTCTGGGCCCGACGTTGAATGCAAAGGACCAGGGGGTGAAAGTGGGCATAGGCATCCTGACTGTGACTCCTCAATAGGTGGCACGTGGACCGTCGCACATACCAATCCATAAATTCATTCAGGAACAAAAAGATCAGGGTGTAGATTTCAGCCACGGCCTCTCGGTGGGACGCATTGAGATCCGCGGGGGGCTTGATGGCACTAGTAATATTATTTAACGCGGTGAGAAGTCCTTCGAGGATCCGATGGTAATTTGACGATGCCTAGGATGGAACAAAAGGGGGTTAATGGACCGTAGTGAGGAGTTGGGGGTGGTGGCCCCGGTCTGGGTGCAACTCACCTTGATCACCGACTGCAGCACCCCATAGAGTAGCGGGGTATAGTACAAATTACCATCGGGTAGGACGGCGAGGATTTGAGAATGAGAGTCGACGGTAGGGATGAATCGGTCACAGAGGCCGGCCACCCGTTGGCGGGGCCAGGATATCCAAAGGGCGTGTAGGTTGCGCACCAGAGTCTGAACATCGGTAGCCGTCTGAGGCCGTTCCTCCCATACCACACGATTCTCGGCCGGTACATGGCGAATGAAGGCCTTCCATGACTGAGCCAATTCACTATATTCGATATCGAGGTTTGCGATCACCGGGTTTCTGTGAAGAGTGTGAGGGTGTGGTTCTAATTTTTTTTATTTTTTTTCATCCTTTGTCTGCAACGTACGAGGAAACGGGTTTTCGGTCGAAGCGAAATTCCCAAGCCGATGGATCATCGTCCTGGGCAGGCATGGTGCGACGCATCACACCCTCCCGGATTGAAAGTGATAATGATCAAGTTGTCATCAGTGGATCTGCCGATCGAAGGAGAGGGGAAGGGGAAAAGGAAGGGATTGCAGAACAACGCGGAGGAGCGGGTGCAGCCGCTCTTCTCAGGGAAAAAGCTAAAAATGCAGGAATTACTGGGAATTTGACTATTAATATGACCTTTCGTCATTTGATTTTCTTATTTATATATTTGTGTTTTTCTTTTTTTTTTTCTTTTTCCTCTTTTCGCTTTTCTCTCTTATTTTGCTCTTGTACGTCGGTCCATCAGAGCCTCGACCTCTCTCCACTCTTCCTTCTCCGCAAATCACAAACGAATATCCGGGGGCTTGAGAGAATATGTCCCGTGTACAACAATCATATGAATACTCACATTCACATTATAGAGGGGGAATGAGATCCAAAATATAGCTAGAGAGATAGATAGATATAATTATATATCATCTAGGCCCAGCCAAAAAGACCAGACCATAACGGGGGTTTAAGGTTCGGGCAGTCGTCCAGTTGGCGCGATTCACATGGATCCGATATGTAATCATGTCCGACGTGTTGCTCCGTGCGCAATGTTGATCCTTGGTCATCTTCTCTGCGGGGAAATGGAAAGGAAAAAGGAAAAAGGGAAAAGGGAAAGAGAAGCGAAAGCTACGAGTCCGCGGGTTGCCTCTCTTAGAGGCCCGAGACCCGAGCCCCCCTTATTTTCTTCCGTAGATCATTCAGGCTTCAACTTCGTCTGGACAGGCCGGTTAGCCGGCGAAAATAAGCACACCTGGGCATATGATTAATCTATTTCATGATATCTGATTTTCTCTGTGCGCGGTGAAGCGAGAACGAGAGTCAATCGGGTGGATCCCCCACGCTACTGATAACAGTCCCATAAAGGATTATGGATACGGACTCCGTAATGGATAGCATCATCAACACAGCCCTGGAGATTGAATCTTATTTAGAATATATCCAGGTGACCAAGTGAGACTACGTAGATACGAACCAATGATCCATGTATGATATCGAGCTCCTGCAGTGAGGACCATGGAACCCCCGAACTTCCGCCAGCCGGGCTTATCGTCATGATCATGGATCTACTTTCTCCACGGGGATCCATACTATGATCGGCCTTAGCTCTCCCCTCTTTTTTAATTTCCTGTTTTATTGTTCGTTCATATGCAACTCCACTCCCCCCAAACTTCCTGTTTAACTCCCACTTTTTGTGGCCCTGACTAATGCTGCGTTAACCCCACGCTTCCGCTGAGTCCCGTACATCAGCGGCTATGCGTCCCTTCTTCCTCTTCTACTTCTTTGTTTCGGTGCTGGCGACCGTGACAGTCCTCCCTTCTAACTACTCCCAGGACTTGTCCTGGTCTTCGTCTGTTCGCTTTCGTCTCCAGGCTTCGGGTTCTCTGAACGGATTGACCCTCGCCCCGCTGACACAGTCCCTCGTCCGCCTAACGGATAGTGAGAAAGAGGTACCCTCAGCCCCCAATTTCCCACGGGGCGCGCATGGCTAATCTTCGCCTTTCAGGCCTTTGATATCTCTGGCAACGTCACAAAAGTAGTCGCGGAAGACTCGGTTGGCTTGAATTCCTCCTCAATCGCTTGTATCCCGTGTGATTCTTCCGATTATCCCGGGCCGTTCAAAGCGGATCTCACCATCGACACTGTTGACAGCCAGTCGACCTTACCGGGGGCAATTATCCTGTACAGTAGTTCAGCTTCGCACTGCAATTTGACCACGGATGATACCGCGGAAAGCTATCGCAATATCTTTACCGTTATCAATTCGCGATCTTCCACCCTTCTACAAGACGCCTTTGGTTCAAACAATACCTTCGCAGCAATCAGCAGTATGTCGGCCCCGGTGACCGGTGTCGATACCACCTCCAGTACAGGTACTGGAACTGGAACTGGTGGAAATAGTCCCAATACTGGTTCGTGTTCGACTCATTCCCTCCGCATATATATCTACGGTATACTGACTTGGATTCGCAGCGATGATTATCTTGTACAGTATTACCGGCATCATCACTGCCCTCTTCTTGGGCATTATCATCACAGGTGCTGTCCGTGCTCATCGTCATCCTGAGAGATATGGACCACGTCGTATCGCAGGCCGTGTCAGGCAGAGTAGGGCCAGAGGTATCGCCCGGGCCATGCTTGAAACCATCCCCATTGTCAAATTTGGGGATGAGTCTCCCGGAGATGGCGTCGATGCCGCCAAGCGAGACGTGGAGATGGTCAGCCATGAATCTGGCCATGAACACTCTCCTCGTTCCGAGAGTATTGCTGATGTTGAGGAAACCACTCCACGTGAAACCGACCTTCCCGAACAGGAAACCGATCACCCCAGTGCTGCGCCCGAACATAAACCCGATGCAGCACATGATGCTGGCAATTTCTCTTGTCCTATCTGTACAGATGACTTCATTAAGGGCCAGGATCTGCGCGTACTGCCCTGTCAACACCAATTCCACGTGGAGTGCATTGATCCTTGGTTGGTAAACGTGTCCGGTACCTGTCCTCTATGGTATGTTCTCTCTTGATCTATGTTGTGTAACCATAAATTAACCTTCTGTCAGTCGTATCGACCTGAACCCGCCCAAGACGGAAGAACATGCCGAGCAAGACGAGAATGCCGAGCACACGGAGGAAACCCCGGCCGAGGAGGCTGGAGCGTCTACCGACGCAACAACCCACCGACATTCCCACCATCGTCTCACGAACTACTTGAATGCCCGTCGTATGCACAATGCCACCGTGGAGGAGCGCCTCGCTGCCCTCCGCCATGTCCGTGCTGCCAACCAGGGCACCGCTGCTGACGCTATTCCTGCCGCCAGCCGCCAGCGTCTCAGCACCCGACTTCGCGAGCGATTCCGCATTCGCTCTAGAACCCATGGCGTCGAGAGTCTCAGTCCCGGTGAAAGTGGCGCCACTACGCCGACAGTCACGACTCCCATTGTCCCGGCCCCTGCGCACATAGCCGAGACCGAGACCGAGACCGAGGCCCAAACCAATGAAACTGCGGGATTGCCCACCAACTCTAGCAGATGAAACTGCCACATGTCCCCCTGATTACACGATTCGATGACCTTTTTTTTTCTTCTTTTTCTCAGCTTTACATATTGATTTGCACAAACTTAGCTGATTACGGCGTTACGAGGAACAAGAGATGGGGGATTTTGGTTGGACAAATTCTTCCGGTACAGGCGTTTGAGATACGGAGGAAAAGATGATGTTTTCTTTCCTTTTCTGTTCTTGTTTTTCATTTTTGTGGACTTTTCTTGATCATTGTTGCATATACTTCCCGTACATTAAGGCATAGGGAGATGTAAATCCCATCGCAAACTAGGAATACAAGCATACATACTCAGCCCCTCTGAACCGCTTTACGTCATGCTACTAGAGGGGAACATATAGGGCAGGTATTCCCGCAACCCCAACCCAACCCCATCGGCAAAGGGGATCTCCGCGGCTTGGCTGCGGGGGGAAGAACCGAGACCAGCAACACGGGCAGTGGAGTCAGTGTGGGGGGAAAGAAAAGATGAACAAAGAAAACGGAAAAAATGGGGATCCAAGCCCTCCTGAAATCTCCGTCGTTTCTGCCCTACGTGGGTGGCTCCCTCAGCCCCGGGGCAATGCAAAACATATATCTCGTAAGAAATCCACGGGTCTAAGATGATGATAATCATGTGCAGCCAAGATCCCTGGGACTTACATCCCTGTTCCACTGGATGAATAAGGGACTATTTTACCTAGGTCGGAAGTGATGTTATGTTGATCCAACCCCGTTGATGTCATGGAAATCAAATCTCCTTCAACTCTCCCGACTTTCCCCAAGTTCTCCGGGGAACGGCTGGAGTCGGAGCAAGTCCGGTTTGTGTGCGGAGTCCGGGATCGTCCTGAGTTCCGATTTCTCCTCATGGCCTCGAGACGAAGTATTCATCAGGTTGGAGTTTTATCTGATTTCGTTTGTTTTGGTTGGAATTGGGGGATTGTAGAGAGTAGCTTGCAGGTAGAGAGGGCTTGGCTGATACTACTCTGGAAGATAATGTATGGTACTTATCGCGCATCCGGTGAGGGGATAAACGATTAACGATCCGGATTAGCCTGAAGATAAGGAGTTGAACTCGGGTGATAGGAACTTCTAGATATCTGCATGGATCTAGGGATGTATTATATCTTGAATTCAAATGCAATACTGTATGTACCTCTGCTAGGGGGTATCATGTATTATGATTGATCTAGGTAGACCGCTGATGTCTTTGAGGTCAAATATGTAAGGGGCAAATATCACTCCGCACGCGACCTTGGAGACGGATAATTATAAACCGAGCTAGAACACAAAATTATGTATCAGGCCATTGGGTTCTAGAAAGGATCCACTGCGTCTTTTTTTTTTTTTTCGGCGTTGGATGACACACGCTTTGCGGCGGCGGCGGGACGAGCCTGTCGGAGCTCACAGATCAGGCCATCGGGTAATTGTATTTGATGCAGTATTTAATAAAAATTTCGAGGTTTCCAGTAACAGAATATGCAAATATAAGTACTTGAACATCCATAGATGTACCTAGATACATCCCGTAACCACCACCGGTCATTTGATCTGATCATTAGCTATTGTGGTCATAGTAGAGAATTCCATATTTACACATGTTTCGCATGTGAACTCCACTATCCATCACGACGAAGATACGGAAGTTCCTCGGTTCCAGGTGGACTCCCTCGGCGATAGCTTCCAGTATATATAGATCACGCTGCGACAAAATGCCTCTTTTAGTACCTTTCTTTTCTCCAAGTATACTGTATGACAATCGCCGCAACCTGATTTAACCGTTCTACTCCACCCCCTCATTCCTCCTCATCCGGTGAACGCAAGCAGCAAGGTTTCGGTGACAATTCCGGGGAAAACGTTTGTCGCGTAATCTATTTTGTGTCAGACAATCATGGCAAACTTACATTCAAATTCTTCTGTTTCCCCTTCTTCAACGGCTCGCGATCGTCTCTCTTCCATCTCCTCACACATCATGGGTCCCTCCAATCCCTCCGTCTTCACCACCTCCACGGTGGCTGCTGCCCCCGAAGATCCTCTCTTTGGTTTGATGAAGGCCTATCGGGAGGATCCCTCAGAAAAGAAGGTTGATCTGGGCATTGGTGCCTATCGCGACAACAATGCGAAGCCCTGGGTTTTGCCCGTTGTCAAGAAGGTGAGCTCCAATTCTATCTTATCGCGTGTTTTCTTTGTTGGACGCCCTGTTTCTTGTTTCTTTTGCTAACAACCCACTCCTTCAGGCCGATGACGCCATCCACAACGATCCCACTCTTAACCACGAATATCTCTCCATCGGCGGTCTGCCCGATCTCACAGCAGCAGCTCAGAAGCTCATCGTCGGCGCGGACAGCCCCGCCATCCAAGAGAAACGGGTATGTACACCCGAGCAAACAACCACACTCACACCAACACAAGCTAATTTCATCCCTGTATTCAGATCTGCACTCTTCAAACCATCTCGGGAACCGGCGCTGTCCACCTAGGCGGCCTCTTCCTTGCCAAATTCCACCCCCAAAAGCCAACAATTTACCTCTCCAACCCAACATGGGCAAACCACCACCAGATCTTCTCAAATGTCGGCCTAAACATCGCCACATACCCCTACTTCTCCACCCAGACTAAGGGCCTCGATTTCAATGGCATGATGCAATCGATCGAGAATGCCCCCAACGGCTCCGTTATCCTCCTGCACGCCTGTGCTCACAACCCCACAGGTGTTGACCCCACCCAGGACCAATGGCGCGAGATCGCAGCTGCCATGCGCGCGCGCTCTCACTTCCCCTTCTTCGATACAGCATACCAGGGCTTCGCATCCGGTGATCTCAACCGGGATGCATGGTCAATCCGTTACTTCATCGAGCAAGGCTTCGAGCTCTGTGTTGCGCAGTCGTTCGCCAAGAACTTTGGTCTTTACGGCGAGCGCACGGGCGCGTTCCACTTCGTTTCGGCGCCGGGTGCGGATGCTTCGACTGCTACTGCGCATGTCGCCAGTCAGCTTGCTATCCTGCAGCGGTCGGAGATCTCGAATCCCCCTGCTTATGGAGCGCGGATTGCGAGTCGCATCTTGAATGATCCTGTGCTGTTTAAGGAGTGGGAGGATGATTTGAGGACGATGAGTGGACGAATTCTCGAGATGCGGGCTGGTTTGCGGGAGCGTCTTGAGAAGAAGGGCACGCCTGGTTCTTGGGATCATATTACCTCGCAGATTGGTATGTTCTCGTTTACTGGGTTGAGTGAGGCGCAGGTTAAGACTTTGCGGTCAAAGTGGCATGTTTATATGGTGAGTTTTGGTCCTCCCTTTCCATCTTGATTTTGTCAGCTTGGCTAACAGTTTCCCAGACTAAGAATGGTCGTATTTCTATGGCTGGTCTGAACACAAATAACATTGACTACTTCGCTGAAGCTGTCGATAGCGTTGTGCGTGAGTCATTGTAGATGTTCCAGGATGGAACATCTCAGCACTTGGGATAGACCAAGTCGGATTGGCTTTTTGATTTTTACTTATTACCCTATATCCATGCTCTACATGGTCTTTATATGACATCTCGGTCCCACGCTGGCTATTATGCTCATTTATTTGCTCTCTTTCGTATGCAGTCGGACTAGTGGGTCCGACTATCACATGTAGATCTAGGCTTGGAACGCGTTGCGATGGCTCTCACTTGATAGAATTCATAGATGTAATGGTTTTAGCATATCGAGTGGGTTCTCTTTGTTTATTCAATCGCAATATATGCTCACAACAGTAGGACATGGTGTATATGTATTGGTACGATGCAAGTCCTGATTTATACCTTGGTGTGCTAGGGCTGATGCTAGACAAAAGCTCAAACACCTCATCGATGCACTAGAATGCCTCTGACACAATGTCGAAGGTATACCATTAAAAGACCAAATCCCACACAACAAGCCAAGTACACAAGCCCACGGTTCCCCAAAACACGGCCTGCGCCGTACTCCGGCGCTCGGTCGCACGCTTAAGCTCCTTGTTTCCGCGCCCAACATTCGTATTAGTCGTATCAGCATCGCTGACCAATTGCGAGATATACTCCTCCTGAGTAGAAAGATGGGAGACGAGCGTACTCTGCAGAGACGAGATCTCAAGAAGAGACTTCTCGGCATTTCTAATGCACCAGTTAGCCCATAGAACAACATACCCAGTAAAGAAAAGACGAAACGTACTGGACCTTGCTCAATGTATCCTCATAATGGCGCAGCATAGTATCATTCTCCTCTGCAAAGAGCTGCAACTGCTCCGGGGAAAGCTGCGCCTCAATCCGCGCCGTATCGGCCTCACTTAAGTGCACCGCATCGGGAGTCGGCAAAGATACAGGAGGCTTCTCATTATAACTTTGTCGTTCTGACAAACCACCACCTTGTCCAGACCCAGACTTCGCCGCTGCAGCTTTACCTGCAGCCTTATACAGAACACTCTTCTCCTTCTCGCGCACACGTTCAATCCTCTTCTCGACCATCCCCCGCTGCACACTCGCTGCGCCCTCCAATCCGCGCCTTAAAAGCCAAAGCACGCTCTCGCGCACTGTGCGAAGAGCCTTCGCGCTCTCCTCGGCCTGTACCTGCTCTACAGATTTCCCTTGCGCATTTTCATCATCGCCTGGACCACCGCCGCCTGCCCAGCGGAAGAGGAGAGCGCCTGCGGCGCTGTGGCCGTAGCGTTTGCGGAGGATGGTGGCTTCAGTGTCTTGGCGGAGGGTTTCGGCGGAGGCGAGGTTTGAGATTGAGGCTGCGAGATCGCGGAGGAGGAGAGCGGTTGAGGAGTCGACTGCATCGCGCTCTGGTTCTGTAAGATGTTGGGATGTTGGGGGTGGAGAGTGTGGTTGGCGGGTGCTGGTGTTTTGGTTGCGGCGTTGTGGGGCTGTTGTAGTTAGGTAGGCGTGGCGGATTGATTGGAGATATTGAAGGAGAGATTGGATGTGGGAGTTCTGTTTAGCGTTGTCTTGGTTAGCTTTGGTGGTTTGGGTGGATGTGGTGGAGGGGTGGCTGACGATGCGATATGCCTCCTTTAGGAATTCGTCGGCTGTTTCTGTGGATGGGCGAAGGGCTTTTTGAGAGGGAATTGTTGGGCCATGTTTGGATAATACCAACTGGCTGAGTGTGGGTGTTAGGTCGGTCATTGTGTGGTGGGGAGGGTGTTGAAGGTTGGGAAAAGTGGAAGGTGTACACATGGTGCAAGTTGGAGATGTAGAGAAGTGGATCCCTGTCAACAACGTCACTGGGTGCGATTGGCCGAGCTTTTTTCCCCAGGGATGTGCAGGCTTGATATTTTTGGTCTATTTTATTCTTTTGAGGTATATATTTCAATTCGTTGATTCACTTATTGCACGGTCGCACAGGAAGTTTGTTGAAGGTTTGATTGATTGGGCCTCCCAATGCCACTTTATGTCAGCTTTAGAGCGGTTCCTCGTAGCAATATACTGACGCAGCGGCCATAGACCTGATTGTTTACCGGTATATTTCGAAAGCAAGACCTAGATCAGTTGGAGGAGAGAACATTCGGACATAAGATATGCAACATCCTGGAGTTTGCATGTAAGATAGCCCGACCTCGGAAGTCTATCTAGTGGGTCAACCGGAGATTTGGCTTGTCCGCGCGGCTAATGATATACCTCGAGTTGGGTAATGCAATCTCCATCTTATTTTAGAAGCAGAGCATCCGAGTGAGCCGTCGGCTACGATGTTCGTTAGCTGCATGGTCATTCTATATAGATTAAGCACCTCCAAGCCACCCCCATCAATGCCATCACATGATCCACCTCCAAGTGGTAAGGAGTGATAAAATCAAGGACCTCTTAAAGGCTAGACTTAAAGGTAGCCCCTGAAGATGAATCATCTTGAAGATAGATGAAGATAACGTGGGAAAGTCACCGGTTAATTGGTTTATGTCACGTGTACTCGCGGCTCTCCTTTACTGCTTCGACACTAACTCACACTAACACTAGCAACGCGCTCGACCGGGCAAGGATTTGAATTTCGCCGGGGGCCAATTCACCGGATAGCGTGGTCGCCTCGCCATTTCTTCTTCCCCCTCCCCTCGTGACAATGATGGCAACCCGGATGCATGGGTACCAGCAGATCTTGTTCCAAACGCTTAAAGCCCCCTAACTTGTTCGCCCAAGATGGCTGAGATTTATAACACGGACCGCTTCGCGGAGCTCTATTATCCATCCAATACCGCCGACCTCCTACACCTAGGCCTCGCGGCGAGGTTCGTGGCGGCGCTCTTCGAGTCGAGTGGAGTTACTTACGCCTTCATCGGAGGATGGGCGGTCTATTTGCGGGGTGGCCGTCGCCGCACCCAAGATATCGATATTACAGTTGCCACCCCGATGGACCATTTAAGACAGATTTTGACTGCAGAACCCCGGTACTTGTGGACCTTTGACTCTCTTGTTTTTCTTTCACGTCTATTCGTGATGGTGCTGTGGACTTTTTGTTGACCGCTACTAGAATCCATTTCCCGGCTATTCATGGCCGAACTTCCGTTCAAATATTCATTGACACGGGCCGCAGTGTGGATAGGGAATTCCCCCACGTACCTGATTTGGCAGTCAGTATGGATATTGTAATTAGTGGTGAGTGTGGACCTTCTTCATGCTCCATGTTGCTTATTCCGGGTTGTTCCCCGAAGTAATCGACAAAAGGCGGTTGACAAATGATGATCCCTGCAGGAAACTTGGGAACACCGGAGGACCTTCAATCTTCACGCGAGCCTATCAATCCTCATAGACCAACGCCATTGGGATCCCCCGTTTTGGTACTTGGATTGGTCTTCCAGATCTATGCAAAACTAGACGCCTTCTTCAGGCGCGGCGAACAAGATAGCAAAGACTTCGTGGACCTAGAGTTCCTTTTCACACAATATGCGATTCAAATACCAGCATTCAGAGGCTGCTATAGTGTTGAGCAACGACAGTATTTCTGGATGAAATATGCGGCCAAATATGCGACCTTTCCAGAACAAGTGGAAAATATGAGGCTTCTCCTTGGGCTTTGATGTTGACAGCCCTTCATGCGCAACGAATTTACTATTTATCAATGATAATTAAAATTATTTTATTATTTAACACGGGTCTTGCAGATCAACTTGATATAAGCTTCTGAGTCCATGGATCGGGAGATCCTTTGAGACGAAATCGCGTCTCGAATATCGTATCAGGAGTAGTCCAGCCTAACCTCCCCTTCTTACTTCGCACACGCGATTCCCACTGTTCTCGTCTGCTTATTGTTGATGTGGGGAAGTAGTGCACAAACATCCATCCTTTCCCCCTTGCAGCTTCTGCAGCCCCGATGTTCATTCGCCGGGTCCATTCTAGGTCATTGGACCCGTCTAACTTGAGATTTTGAATCCCCCATTCTTCGGACACATTTGATCCGTCGATGCAATCGCATAGCGATACATCATCGTTCATATCCAAGAAACTCTGCATCAGGACTGGTAATGTTGGATATGGTACACCATTTAAGCTGCGTCGTATGCGAAAGGGCCCACAAGGGATATGGGCGTGATAAGCAGGAACAAGGATAAAGTAGAAATGGATACCCCTGCCTTTGAATCGGTGATAGGTATGACTTAGAGACGAAGGTTGCGGGATCGGAATTGGAGGTACAGCGTGAATTTTGTGGGCCATCGAGTCAGCGGAGAGAAGAGAAACCGCCTCGCCGACCTTGGCATCGGGGACACATAGCTCCCATTCCTAGAGTACGAAACTAGTCAGCTAGGCTACTCTTTGTCGTTCACTCCAAACTAAATCCGCTGCCTGGTCTGGATACCGAGGTCTTTCAGACGCTTGGAGTCACAGGGAAAGAATCGATGGCCATACATCTCGTGCACGACCAGCACCGTAAAACATCAGTGCCGAAACACCAACAATACAGCACTCAATGCCATGGTTCTCAAGATAGCGAGTCACCTCCAGAATCTCGAGGGTTCCGTGGCCGCCACATGACGGGACTTCGTCTGGAGAGTATGTTGGGGCCTTCTCTACGGGGTCCGGTGGGACCGGAGCGTTGAGGTGGAAATTCGGGGCTAACATTGCTGTACACTAGGAGAAGGCCCTGCATCAACTATGTAGTCATGTCGCGGGGAACGGCATTCATTTTCATGGCACGTGATTGACTTAGTCACTTTTGCCTTCGGGTCTGGATGCTTCTATTTATGCATGAACTTCTCCCAAAGTTATTTCTTCCGACGGAGTTGCTTTTCACGATGGCGGTTGCGGTCTTGGGGGATTTATATGCAAAAGTACCGTCCAGAGTATTAGCTTGCATATAGCACTATTGGGCATAACTTCTGGCACAAAGAATGCAAAATAATGACGTCCTTTGTGCCAGTAGATCTCGGTGGGGCGGCCGACTTGTGAGCCCCTGTGCCGATCACCTGTTCGTGCGATAGCCGTTATTCGTATAGCCGAGTTGAAACCCATAGTATAAATCTGTTTTTTATTGGGTTTAGATCCAGTCGAGAGCAGGGGTAAGCATCACGCTAGCCATATATAGGGTGGCTTAAAATATGAATCGGGAAATAGTCAAGAACAAAGTGGTTAAGACAAAGTAGGAGCAACTTGAATGAGACAAAAAAACCTTCAAAGTCAGTCAGTCTTTATTCCAGATGTTTAGTCCAGTTTGCCCATATCAGAGTAATGTGGTGGTGATAAGCCAATTAGGCATGCCTGCTTATCGCCAATGTTGTTCGCCAACTAGTACTTCGAACCGACAATCCACTACATGGTGTTACCCCCACTATACGCCTAGGAAAAGTCTGGACCAAACAACCTGTAATCCGTTATACGTATGGAATTTTTTAATTGGAATATTTGAAGCACATATGCAACTTAATGACCTCGTAAATTATCACCGATATCACATACAATCCAATCAGCTTCCAGGATATACAAACCCTCAAGGTCCCCAAGTCCCTCAGGCCATACCCTGACTAACCTGCTCCTGTCTCTCTTGCCAAACATTCTTTCCAGAGCACGAGCAAACCATCTTATCATTATCCCAGACACCAGCGCTGCGCGCAATAACACCGACCAATGTGTTCGCATCTTCCCTTTGGAATGGTCCCTCCTTGCTCGAGGACACAACCATACTACGCCCAATCAATTCCCAAATAGCCACCGGTCGATCCAAGAAAACGCTTCCACGACCCTTCGCATCAACATCCACGGTACCAAAGATACCCCGAGACTCCTTCGCCTCTGAACCGAGCACCTTCGCCTTCAAAGAATCCCAGATGCCGCCCGTGGATGCAGCTCCCTGAGAGATATCACCAGCTTCCCGGATGGTAGCCCAGTACTTGCCCGGTGCGATACCGTTGATAGTCAGGTCGACCAAGGTTACGTTTGAAGAAACCTGAACCATGCGAGCCAGGCCTCGGATCTTATTGGAAACGGCGTTGGAGTGTGTTTCGAGGATGCAGACGGCCGAACCTACGGATTTACAGGTCAGATAATGTGTTTTCAAGGAATGATAAGCCGTGCAAGGCCATATCAGCGCGTACTGTCTGTTGTGCCACTGCCCCGCAAGATCGCATCGCGGCCTGTGTTCTCGATTACGGAAACGATGGAACTTGGGGGCGCGGTTCCTTCAATGAAGACAAGTTGGTCCTTGAGATTCGCTTCGACTTTCTGGATGCCTAGAGAATAACCGGGCTGTGAGATTGTGTTGCGCTGGAAAGACGGTGGCGCATCAACGAGAGAGGCGGATCGTACCATCGAGTTTGTACAGCGAGGAGGAGACATCTTTGACGCAGCTTTCGCAGGTCATTGGGACCGAGAAGGTCGTCTATTATATGAATCAGCATATCTTCTATAGCCAGTATCCGAACAAACCGACCTGGAAGGGTTCAATCATGGCGGGGAAGTAGATCCGATGGCGGGCGACGAATGTCTTAAGAGCAAAGACCAATGGGTATAAAGGGGAAGTAGCTCAGATAATAGGCCTAGCAATAAAGAGTATAGTCTTTTACAGACGAAAGCGAGAGTATGAAGCAAAAGAAAGTGGTTCGGAATTCAGGAACACTAGGCGGGGACAATTTGGATTTCAAATCGGAGCTGCACTTCGGCCCGTCCAACCTTCCCCAGAGAAACGTCATTCCGCCCTTCAACCAAAAATCTTTCCAACCCCATCCACAGACAATGTCAGCCTCCAAGTCGCGATGGGCTGACGAAGACCCCGAAACAGAAGCGATTATTGCGCAAAAGAAACGCGAAAAGGAAGAGAAACGACGCGCCAAGACTGAGAAGCAGCGCCAGCTGGAGGAAGCCAGTAAAGCTCAGACTGCGACGCAGACGGATGGCAGTGCCCAATCGCTCAATGGGGATTCAGGGCCTCCTACCAAGCGAAGAAGGTTATCGAATGACCGCGATGCTACCACTGCCGAAGCCGACGCCCCCGAGAGCGAGGAGCAAGCTCAGAAGAAACAGGCGAGCTTGCTGAGGTTCCCGGTGCGGGAATGGGGCACTTGCAGACATGTTGACAATTTCGAGCGCTTGAATCACATTGAAGAAGGATCCTACGGCTGGGTTTCTAGAGCAAAGGATATCACTACAGGGGAGGTGGTCGCGTTGAAGAAATTGAAGATCCAGAACTCGCCGGACGGGTTCCCTGTGACGGGGCTACGAGAGATCCAGACACTGCTCGAAGCGCGACATCAGAATGTGGTCTTCCTACGAGAGGTGGTTATGGGTAACCAAATGGACGAGTGAGTTTGACCATGGCACTTGCTAAGATTGCACAAGCTAACACTAATCAGCGTATACCTGGTTATGGATTTCCTCGAACACGACCTTAAAACCCTCCTCGACGACATGCGCGAACCATTCCTCCCATCCGAAATCAAAACCCTCCTCCTCCAAGTGGTGGGGGGACTCGAGTTCTTGCACGACCAATGGATCATGCACCGCGACCTAAAGACATCCAACCTCCTCATGAACAACCGGGGCGAGATCAAAATTGCCGATTTCGGCATGGCACGCTACTATGGAGATCCGCCACCAAAACTGACCCAGCTGGTCGTGACACTCTGGTACCGATCCCCGGAGCTACTACTCGGCGCAGACAAATACGGCACCGAGGTAGATATGTGGAGTATTGGGTGTATCTTCGGCGAACTACTCACCAAAGAGCCCCTTCTCCAGGGCAAGAACGAAGTGGATCAAGTTTCCAAGATCTTCGAGTTGACAGGTCCTCCAAATTCGCAGATCTGGCCTGGATTTAGGTCTCTGCCTAATGCCAAATCTTTACGTTTGCCGCAGTCAAATTCGGGATCGTCAAAGAACCCTCCGTTGCTGCCTCGCTCGCGATTCCCATACTTGACCAATGCGGGATTGAACCTATTGTCGGAGTTGTTGGCTCTTAACCCGGCTGCACGACCGACCGCTCGACAGTGTCTTGCTCATCCGTATTTCAGGGAGGATCCTCGTCCTAAGCCGAAGGAGATGTTCCCTACTTTCCCATCAAAGGCCGGAATGGAGAAGCGGAGGCGTCACCATACACCCGAAGCTCCTAAGCATGGCCAGGTAGCACCTCAACTTGATTTTGCTGGGGTGTTTGGTGGCGCTACAGGAGGAGATACAGGAGAGGCTGGTGCTGGGTTTACCCTCCGCTTGGGCTAAGTAAATAATCTACAAGTATAAGGTTTTGAAATCACAGATTCAACAGACGAAGCACTATTCATCTCGAATTTCTGAATCAAAGAATCGGTTTGTTCTGGTGCCATCCAGAGGCCATAAGAATACATGACTAGCAACAAAAGACACAAGGACAGAAGCATGCAAAGACCGGACATTTTGCTGATAGAACCACACCTCAAACACCAATATGCCAGTGCGTATTTGCAGGGCAACCCCCCTCCACTTCACTTCAACGGCGATGTCTTTCCGGATCGTGACATCCAGGGTAGAACTCATCGGTAGATTCGCTTTCCTCTCTCCTCACCACCGCACGCACTGTACTCTGAGATGAATGGGGAGCTGCGGTTGACACTCTGATTCTAGGGCATTGATGTTCTCTGCTGGATGGAATCCGATCAAGACCACGGCCACTGTGGACTCCTCCATCCCTGGCAACTCGCAGCCCTGCTTTTACCGGCTGGTCACCTCGGTCAGGGTACAAGGAGCTTGTCTTGCCATCCACATTCCAAAACTCGTTTCTGAAAGGATTCGAGAAAAGCACTTCCTCGTCGATTGGGGAGTTCAGTGGTGAGCACATGTTGGAAAAGGACGTAACGGACGTGAACTCTGGGGACATGGTGCTTCCTCGTGTGTAAATGGATGACTGGGTCGAGCTTTGAAACATGCTTTCTGCGGCATCATAGCTCCAGACCGGAGCAGAAGAGTAGTTGGTCTCGCCGTATTGTTGTTGATACATTTGATTCTCGAGACACAGTACCTGATCCTCCCGGCTTGTATCGAGTCCAGACTCCTATCATCACTGTTAATCATCTAGTGCGGTAATTATTGATTGATACACTCACATTGATAGTAGAGATGTGCAAGCCAAACGAATGACGGCGCTCTTCAGGTTGAGTGCTGACTACTGGTTCTGGCTGCATGTCCATGTTGGTATGGAAGGCAAGCGCATCATTTCCAGCCGTGAACGGCCCAGAAACAGCATCTGTTGAATTCGGTTCCTCGCCTTCGAGGGCCAGATCATTTCTTGAATCTGAGTCAGGAAGACAGCTTTCCATCTGTTGGGGGTTGCTGTGCAGGGGTTCAAATAACATAGGCTCTTCGTATCTCTGGTGGGGTGAATCAAGAAGGAAGTTCACCGTGGGTGAAAGGATTGTTATGGGTACCTGTCTACCATTAGTGACCTTATTCTCGAGATTCTAGGTAACGATACCCACAATATTCTCACTACTTCTGTTTCTGTCCCTGTCAACTACCCACTGCTCTAACAATGCGTGAAATAAACCAGGGAAGGCGACTGGGACATCAGCAGAGCTTTTACCTAGACTTGTAGTAGAGCCTGTACCAGCCGCAGGGCTTGGTGGCCCTGGGTCAAACAACAACAGCCGATCTTGAGTTGCGAATGCTTCAGATTGCGTCCAACTCATCCTCCGCCTGTGAGAAGTGTTTGAACTGAGGGTACTCAGCACACCGGAGGAGCGCCGCATGAATGAGTTCCCTCTATTCTCCAAAGTTTGTCTATCCAATGACGGAGAACCGTGATGTTCGTCATCAGACTCGATCTCTTCATGTGACATGGAAATATTACCGTCAATCAGCATCTTTCGAGTGAAATGCAAGGCCGTTTTTTGCTCTTTTACATGTGCTGCTTGAGCATCATCAACACCTCTCAAGCTCTCCACCCCTCTACCAGTGGAGCTCGTCGGGGAAGATTCTACTGTTTCCCAGTCTGTTGACGCAACCGAATGAGCTTCATGAACTGACTTCGTATCTCGCTTCGTATAAACAGTTTCCGCATCATTCTTATTGACTTCAACTCCATGGGAGCTCTGGGAATCAAGGATACCGTCGCACCTTGCTTTGCTGGCAGGTGGGTGAAAAGCCATACCCACATCATTGGAAAATACTGTATCTGGGTCATGGAACCCCCAAATTGGAAGTTCTCGCACCTCTGGTGCCGATGCAATGTTGGCCAGCGGATGGAATGCGGCGGCTCTCATCAGGACATCGATGCTGGGTTCATCCTCGGTTGGCGGCCATGGCACATTGGTTCGGTAAAGAGCAACACCAAAACTCAAGTCTTCCTGTGTACTGGCACTCGATACTTCTGTGTGATGGACTGGTGTAATTTCCACGGTCATGCTGGTACGGTGACGTCGAAGAAAACCTGCCCTGAGAGCCAGCAAGCCAGATCGAGCTTTGTGGAGAGACCGGCGAGGGAAATCCTGGACCCAGTGAGATTGCTTCTGAGAGTCAGAAGATGAAGTTTGGCTCTCCTGGCGGCGCCACGATGTTGATGCTGATGGATTGTGTCGCGGGTCTAGTGGATTGAACACAGGATAATGGCCTCTTTCCGCGCAAGTTGGTGAAAATTCGGGCGCATTTATGATACTGCAAAGGTCTTTCAGCATATACTCTTTGTGATCAATCTTGAGACTCACCTGCGCCTTCTTGATGGAGTCTTGAATACAAATGGAAGTGAGAATGTCGAACGGCGTTCAGCTGGTGAACCAGGACCGGTCCGGACCTTGTCTAGATCCATTTCCACCAGGGTCGTATATTCAAATTTAATGGAAACTGGACTGGCGAATACAGATTTTTGATGGAGATCGCGCTGGTTTGTACTGACAACTGAACGAGAGGAGTGAAAATGCAGCAAGCAATGAATTGAAGAAGTCGAAGCCCTACTACAGAGGATCCCAAATAGGAAAGTACGCCATTTTTACTGTTTACCTGGGGGATATTCGTCGCATGTCGATAATCATTATGGATCGAGTTTTCGGAAAATTGAATTGCATTGAATTTAGAATAAATGGAGCACAATTATTCACAGAAAATGTTCAAAATAGAAGTAAATTAATGTTCATACAGCGGGTTCATTGTTTAGTGGAGACCCGCCGTCGCCGATCCCGATTCCTGGAGCTTCTTTTCTCCTCCGTGATTCGTATCCAGCTCCTCCGCCACCCGTCCCAACCTGAGTTTCTTTGATTAGATTCTCAGTTATCTTCCATATCAGCATTCTATTTCCATTCTCACTATGGCTAATAAGCAGAACAAGAAGCCTGTCTCATTTGACGAGATCATTCAGTCCGGTAATCAATTCGCGATTCCCCTTTGATGTCCCTACTGCGAGCAAATCTGACCGGTCCCACCACTCTTTAGATCGCCAGAAGAAGCAGAGGGAACAACTAGCGAACTCAATTCTTGGAAAGAACCGGACTGCCCGTCGCGCCAGTGCGCCGAGCGCAGGGGTCCAGAAGTCGCAAAATGCCAAACCGGGGAGCCTCGCCAGCCGCATCGGTGTGCCCAAGGTAAGACCGATCAATCCCTATCCTCATCTCCCGCCTGAGATCCAATTAAGTACTCCTCTGACATGATTCCGCAAATCTTTAGCGCTCCGCCTCCACTGCCAACCTCCGTGGCAACAAGCCCAAAGCTCCGGCAAACGCTCCCACCGGGCCAGCAAAGAAACCCTCCAAGAGCAACCGTCAACCCAATGCACAGCGACTACTGAGCGCCCTCGAATCTGGCTCTAGTCAGGCGACAATCCGCGCTCCTAAAGGCGGCCTGTCAATCAAGGGCGCATCCGGTCCCTTCGTCGTGATCGGCAGCAACTTTGCGCCAGGCACCACAGCGGCCGATATCCAATCTGCCTTGGAGCCCACATCGGGTCCCATGCTCAGTTGCCGCGTCATTTCCCACAACCCGACTGTCACCGCCGAATTCGCGTTCGAGAACAAATGGAATGCTGAGAACGTTGTTGCCAACTACCACAACCAGCGGGTATGGACAGGACAGAACAAGGACAGGCTAGACCTACATGCTAACTTTATACCTAGGCTGACGGACGTCTGCTCTCCATGACGCTCAAGTCCACTGGACCTGCCAACACCAACCCCCAAAACTACAGCGACATGCGGGTACAGGCTGATCGTGAACGGCAGAATCGACGGGCTGAGCCAAATGTGCAGGATGGCCGCTATGGCTTCGATGAGAAGGCTAAACCGGCGAACAAGAAACAGTCTTCTGGACTTTACAGCGACACGATGATGGTGGATGCACCGCAACCCCGGAAGAACAACAACCAGAATCGGCGGCGCTAAACTGCAACGCCTGTGAAGAATGACGAGCTCGAGTACTCTGGGCTTTATTTTTAATGGACCTGCTTCTGTATTTGCCCTTTAGCCTCAGTGTATCCAATATCATGACATGTATGAATATCTAGTAAGTAGTGGAGTCAATACCAAATCTGTTGAAATTTAGCAGAGATTGATGTAGTTATAAACTTGTCCCATTGTTGATCACCGAGGAGTTTGCTGTACCAAAATACCCGTGGATTGGGTACCTGGCTTCCAAGGTTGATTAATTCAAGACGATTGAAAAGTAGTGCAAAGATAAAGAGCCAGAGCCAAATAGTAGTATGAAATACGTGGGATCAAACCAATCAAAATATATACTTATGAGGTTCTGGATAAGCAAACATTCTGGTTGAAACCTTTTCGGAGCTCTCACCCACCGGACTGAAATGTTAAGTTGCTCTCCTCTTATTTGCCTCAGTACTGACAGTTTGGTTTTAATGCCAGCAACGAAGAAGAGGATCGCTGGGTGTCAGATTTTCTGTGGGGCTGACTTCCTACATATCAATATCCTTGTCGTGCCTCTGGGTGTCTACTCTATGGTAGGTGATGCAATGGGACGTGGCTCTACAAGAGACACATCGGGGCTATCCTCTTCGCCATACAACTGAGGGGTTAGACCATGAGGATTGTTTGTAATTGCAGACCATCCCGTTTAACCATATCTATTTTAGTCGTAACCTTTCCAAATTTCCATCGGCATTTCTTTTTCAGCTCTCCCAAGAGTACGAGCAGACACCTGCAAGTGATACTGGACTCGTGCGGAGAGGGATTGAACTGGCTACAAAGCTTGCTTTTGTCGGGGATGAATGATTGACGTTACACAATGACGAGGCTGGCTGCGATGCGTATTGGTGAAGATGACAAGCATGCAGGTAGACGTGACATCACTTATCATCTATCAATTCCAGGTCGATCAGTTGGTAGTAATTGAATCCTGCACATCGAATTACTGCAGCAAGATAGCCAGCTACTATTTGTTGAGAAGTTGAATATAACCCGCTGATGTGACGAACCTATCACTAGATCTGCCTATGTATGGCAGTGTCGTATATGTAGATATGCACAGTGTGGGGCAGCGTACGTAGCAGTAAATAGTCACTTAGATTGTTAGACTTCATTTTGACTCATATTTCATAGCCTATCATAAACATCGCTGCAGCGCTGCTAGTCATTCCTAGCGTCAGTTTGTGGTTAATGAACCTCAAGTTTCTATAGCTTTTTGTTTCCGTTATGGGCGGCCTACTATTGAGTAAACTAAGGTGTAAGGTGAACTATACGGTTTAGGGCTTGATCGCTACTATGCGAAAAACTATCTGTATGTATATGATTCATGACCTCAACCCATAGTGGGGCGATGAAGTGGCTGGCTGAATGATCGGCAAATATAAGACATGCACATTACGATGGTTCTATCTCTTCAAAAGTCCTTTTGTTTATTCAGTCAACTAGCACTATCTGACTCTATAAAAGCCACGGTGCCCCTCCTACAATATCTAATATTGAATCCCACACATGAAATCTTCTGGCTTGTCTACCTGGTTGATGTCGGCCAACTGCCAGGGATCGCCGCTGAGTACGAATTTTACTTCGGGGACGACCTTCTCACCACGGTTTTTTTCAAGGACGGCAAGAAGGTCGAGACCATCCATCAATTTGACGAAATTTCCGTCAACGCTGAGCTCCAGAGACTGGTTGCATAAGTGTGCGTTAGTCAGATTTCATAATTTGGATCTAATCCATAATGGCTTGGAAATATCATTGCCCGCCTGAGTTTTTCGCGGCCCTATTCGCTCGCAGTGTCCCATTTTCTTACGACCCTACTGGCTACTTACATGACTGCTGGAAACAAGAATAAAGATGCATAGTACATTGTTGTAAAGTTGCGTATTCAAGATAACGTCGCAGCCATCACCATGATTGAACGGAGGGAAGATGATGAATCTCAACTTGTGTCCTTGTTAAGGATCCGCGATAGTCATGAGCGGAAATATAGTCTGATATTGTGAAAGCGTAGTTTGGGACCTTTTGTACTTGGTCGACTGATTCAAACCAAAAGTCGTGAATATCAACAGTGACCATCATTGTATTCTGTCAGCAATCACAGTACCTCCATATTCTGCTTGTTCTACATTCTAATATAAGTATCGGTTCAAATTGCCTGCAGCCTGCCGCCTCCATGATCTGCTCGTTCGGTGTAGTATAGACCGCTTATCGATAAGACAACATCATGTGACAGCTTCCGCGGAGTCGACATGACAAGATCGGAGAGTAACAAAAATTCCAGGAAGCTGGGATTGACGCTTCATCCGTCATATTCTAGTTCAATCCGTTGAAACTCTTGGTTTCAGCTCTCTCTATATAGCGTGCGCCAATTGAACTTGAAAATCACTGAGATCGCACCACAAACATGTATACAGCTCGGCGCGCCGCGTCGCAAGCGCTTCGGAGATCGCGCAACCCCATATTCTCTACAAGCTCGCGACGATGGAACTCTACCTTCGAGACGAGAGAATGGTCGACGCCTCTGGCCCGCACACTGGCCCATGCTATGAAGGTGTGTCTGCCCCGAGCCCTGCAAACTCATGTCCGGCCCTAACGATTGTGAGAACAACTAGGTTACGGGTCCGATCCCAATCGCAGCTTTCATGCGCCAGGTCTTGACTTCCCCAGAAGGCGGATATTACACATCAAAACCCGAGACTGGGGCTGTTTTCGGAAAACATGGTGACTTTGTCACATCCCCCGAAATCTCTCAGGTCTTTGGTGAATTGATTGGCATTTGGACAATTGCTGAATGGATGTCGCAAGGTCGGAAAAAAAGTGGCGTTCAATTGATGGAGGTTGGACCTGGAAAGGGAACTTTGATGGATGATATGCTGCGGGTGAGTGGTTATGATGACGGTTTGTACTATAAGATTGACTAACTGTGGAGTAGACATTCCGGAATTTCAAGAGCTTTACTTCTAGCGTCGAGGCAATTTACTTGGTGGAGGCGAGTCACACTCTACGGGAGGTGCAGAAGAAGCTTCTGTGCGGTGAAGCTGCCATGGAAGAAACAGACATTGGACACCGGAGCACTTGCAAATATTTCGATGTGCCTGTTATCTGGGTGGAAGATATCCGTCTCCTACCACATGGTACGTAAAGCATGAAAATCCACAGACAGTCCACAGTACTGACGAGATTTTCCACTGCAGAGGAAGGCAAAACACCATTTATCTTCGCTCACGAGTTCTTTGACGCACTCCCAATCCATGCATTTGAGTCGGTTCCTCCATCTCCTGAGAACGAACTCCCGGAACAAAAAGAGATCATGACTCCCACCGGGCCTCAGAAGCTTCACCAACCTGTCAGGATTAAAAATACTCCTCAATGGCGCGAGTTACTCGTTACCCTGAACCCAAAGGCTGTCGAGGACAACATTGAAGGGGAGCCCGAGTTCCAGTTAACTAAAGCAAAGGCCTCCACGCCATCATCCCTTGTGATCCCCGAGATCTCTGAACGCTACCGCGCACTCAAGTCACAGCCCGGCTCGACGATCGAAGTCAGTCCCGAAAGCAGAATTTATGCTGCTGATTTCGCTCGCCGTATCGGCGGAGATTCCACTTCTACATCGTCTGCAACGAAGCAAAAAGTTGACCCCAGTGCACCGCAGAAGAAGACACCTTCCGGCGCAGCCTTGATCATGGATTACGGAAGCATGTCGACAATTCCTATCAACTCGCTACGTGGAATTCGGGATCATAAAATAGTGCCTGCACTGTCGTTCCCTGGTCAGGTGGACGTAAGTGCTGATGTCGATTTCACTGCGCTAGCCGAGGCTGCCATTGAGGGTAGCGATGGTGTCGAGGTTCACGGCCCTATTGAGCAGGGTGATTTCCTGAACGCAATGGGCATCACTGAGCGCATGGAGCAGCTCATTCGCAAATCTGGAGATGATGAGCACAAGAAGATTTTGGAGACTGGGTGGAAGCGCCTAGTTGGAAAGGACATTGCCTCTATGGGTCAGATCTACAAGGTCATGGCCATTGTGCCAGAGAATGACGGGAAGAGACGCCCTGTTGGGTTTGGAGGTGGTCTTCAGATGTAGACACCTAAATGAGATATGTAATATTACTATTTGTACAATAGTGAACGATTGGTCCACACCCGGGGCTGGTTCTGTAGAACAGATACCAATCTTTGAACCAAATACACGCCCTTGTATGCCGTAGATAAGAGCAAAATTTTTGCAGAAACATCCTGTAGATTCAATATCTATGTACTGCCCTCAAGTCCTAGTGGTATCTCTAATCTAGTCATATCTCATAAAACGCGAGGCCACAAGAAGTAAGCATCGCCCTCAAACGGCCCTATGTGTATCTCCGTATGCCAGCATAGATCCATGGATAATTCCAAGCAACACTGGATCTAGTACTCCTGCCAGATATCTTCCACATAGGACTCTGTTAGGGATTGATCCTTGCCGTACTTGTCCTGCCATTCCACGAAGCCGCCCTCGAGGACACAAATCTGCTGTTTCTGGCTCTCTTCAGCGCCGAGAGTACTCTCACGCTCACGGGCGTAGCGAAGAGCAGCAGAGGGGCCACGCTGCTGGCTGAGGGCGCAGTGGAAGATAACCTTCTCGGTATCCTTGAGAGTTCGCACGAGCTCCGGCATGCGGACATCAAGGGTGGAGCTGGGAACCCAGGTTGAAGAGCGGATGTGTCCGCCAACGTGATCTAGGTTATTTAGCATAAAACCCATAGTAACTTTGAACATTCAGGATGGTCATACCTGAATCACGGACATCGATGATTGCTAGCTTGGCGGGGGTGGTGCCGGCTTTCAGCTGGGCGGCTAGGGCATCACGATTGATGCGCGGCAGAGTCGCAATATTGAGGGAAGACATTTCGAAATTAAACACAGATTTCAGTATGAACAATGATTTGCCTGTACTCTTCAATAAACTTTGAATCCCAAATAAAGAACGCAGTTGAAGTAGTCTCGCCGACACAGATTGGTTATGCGGAGCTTCACGTGACCTCGAATTTGGTCGGATTTTCTTTTGAACTACGCTAAATGTTGTCGCGACCTCACCCAGCCATTCCACCCTCCACTCCCTCCCACCAAGAGCACCAGCCAAAACCTGTCAATTGAACCAACCGTTCAACCCAGGTGCTCTGCCATTCACAATGGAATTCCGCGCCCTGGCCCGTGGCCTCCGTGCCCGACCAACCCCATGGCTCCTCAACACGCCTCGCATCCAGCACTCCAACATCCTCACCACACTCCGCTATAACTCCTCAAGCTCCTCTCCACAACAACCAATTAAACCTCCCACACAAACCACGGACTCCCCATCCGCACAAGCAACCACACCCACACCCACGGAGACCGGGATCCAGACGGAGGAGACAACCAAATCCGCCGCCTCAGACTTCGACGATATCCTCAACAAGCTCGAACTCGGCAACCGCTCCGGATCACAGCGTGCCCCAGCCCGCAGCAGCCGCATTGCCGACGCGATCTCTGGCACGATGTTCCCGTCCGCTTCGCGCGACGGCGTCGCCGGACAGCTCGCAAGCCGGAAGACAGAGCTGAAGCTTGGACCTACGCTTGGTCGCCAAGTGCACGTTGAGCCGGAGAGGGGAGTGGATCTTGGTGCTGCTATTCGGATGTTGGAGGTCACTTGCAACGCCAACCAGATTAAGCAGCAGGCTAATGCACAGAGATTCCATGTGCGGAAGGGTATGAAGCGCAAGGAGTTGAGACGGTCAAGATGGCGGAAGCTGTTTAAGTTTTCGTTTAATGAGACTGTTAAGAAGATTCAGAGAATGCAAGCTCAGGGTTGGTAAGAGTTTCATCGTGGCTCTTGCTTTTTGAAGTTTGTTAGGGATTCGGTCTGTATCTTGTATATACTGAGACTGGATTGGATTGGACTGAGCATGGGCTTGACTTGATCTAGCGTGATATCAGGCTAAAATTGGGGAATGATCCCTATCCCCTCTGTTTTGTTTTAACATGTATAACTATCTGTTTATTTACTTTGTTTGCATTAGACATGGAATGCATTGAGATTTATCATAACCAGTCTGTTGATAGTCGTACAACGATGTTCCCCCTTTTGCAATACACACTATACACAAGTCTATAGATACTTATACTAATGTTCACAATCCGTCAATCTTGAATCAATCCCTCTTGCCAGTAGGGAATCCTCCATACCCTCCATACCCAACACCGTTTCCATTCGCCCCAGTAGTAGCAGAGGCAGAGTACCCCCCATACCCATTAATACGTCCACCATTCCCGAACGTCACACTAGACCCCGCACCACGAGTAGACGGCGCACCCAGGATGCCATCACCCCGCCACCCAGCTTTTCCTCGGAAGCTCTGCCCATTCCGCTCCCAGTAAAGCGCAACCAAGGCACCAAGGGAAGCAGCCATAATAAAGAAAAACATGCGAGAGAAAAATGAGCCAGATCCCGAGCTCTGCGAGGCAGTAGCAGGGCCAAGACCCAGGAATGAATCCGTCTTAGATCGCTCCGGCCATCCAATCCCAGCACCACCCTCCAACCACGCAACATGGAATGAAAACGTGAACGGCTCGCCGCGAACCACTTTCGTCCCGTGTCCCAATGTCCAGGGCTCGCGCGCAGCTTGCGCAACGGCAACTGCTTTCTCATCATCCTCTAGCTTGATGTTCTTAACCGCAGCCTCGAACTCAGGCGTAGAGTATGCCGTTCCGGCGATCACGTAGCCTGGCTGTCCGCTCTGGGCTCCTTTGGAAGTACCCTCCTGTGGTTGCGCTGCTGCATCGGAGGGGATGTCGTGCATGAGCATGTTCATGTCAGACCAGATGTGTAGGTGGCTGAGCTGGAGTGTACCCTGCAACGCAATGGTGAGGGGAGTGAATGGGGGCCCGTTCTCGCTCAGCGCGATGAAAGGATCCTTCTCGCTGGACTCGGGGTCTGGTTCTTCAGGTGTGTTTGGGGTTGAGGAGAGGGGGGATGTGGGTACGCGACAGGTCATTGGGACGTCGGAGTGCACGTAGAACTCGAAGAGGTGGTAGAGCGTGTCTGAGAGCTCGGGGATGGTGCAGGTGATTGTTTCGGAGATGCCATAGCGGAGGGATAGTGGGCGGGATGTCTCGTTGCAGGTTACGAAGGGGATGTATTGGAGTTTGCCTAGGCTGTCTGTGATCTGGGATTTGTTTTGTGGTTAGTTGGGATGGGATTTGTTTGTTCAGGGTTAGGCGCATACATGTTCTCCTTCTCTGTTGATACGTCTGATTAGTATTCGCTCGCGCTTCTAATATTGGAAGAAGGATCACATACAGTGTTCGATTCAGGCATGATACTGGGACTTCGTCGCCAATTCTGTATCCATCCCCGCCATTGCTGTTGGTCCCCGCGACTGCTGCTGTAGGCCACAGCGCTGTCGCAAGGGAGAGTGCCACTGTGGCTGGGAACCGAGTCAATGGGCGTAGAGGAGACATGTCGTTGATTTTCATGACTGTGGTAATCGTAGTCACCCCCACGGTGGCGAGTCAGTGGAATGGGGAGTCGGAGAGATGTTCAGCCACAAATTGCGGAGCCAGCCAACCTGTCCATATCAACGCTATCTAGATCGGAATTGATCCACCCCTGAGGATCTTGAGCCCCCAAATTTGTCAACTTTATCTACACACACAATCACACAATATTTGTATAATTATAGTTACGATTGGGACGAATAAGGTGTGAAATGTCCAAATTTTGAAAATAAATTAACAGGTCAAAGGTTATCATTGCTCATCATAGCCGTCTTATCCACCACGGTCGTTACTCGCGACATTATATCTACGCCAGCTTGGCCTTCTCCTTGAAAGCAGCGAGCAGTCCGCTGGTAGAGGCATCGTGCGAGCCACTAGCACCCTCGGACTCCAGCTCCTTCTGAATGTTCTTGGCCAGGACCTTGCCAAGCTCAACACCCCACTGGTCAAAGGAGTTGATGTTCCACACAGCACCCTCAACGAAGGTGACGTGCTCGTAGTAGGTGATCAGAGCACCCAGGGTGGAGGGAGTGATCTTCTGGGCCAGGATGGAGGTGGTGGGACGGTTACCCAGGAAGGTCTTGTGGGAGACCAGGTGCTCGGCAGCACCCTCGGCGCGGACCTGGTCGGGGGTCTTACCGACCATCAGGGCCTCAGACTGGGCAAGGAAGTTGGAAGCAAGCATGCGCTGGTGCTTGCCGTTCTCGACGGGGTTGTGCGACTCAGCCGCCATCAAGAAGTCGGCGGGGATGAGCTTGGTACCCTGGTGCAGCAGCTGGAAGAAGCTGTGCTGGGCGTTGGTGGCGGGCTCACCGAACAAGATCGGGCCAGTGGTGTACTTGACATACTCTCCACTGCGGGTAATAGCCTTACCGTTGCTCTCCATGGACAGCTGCTGCAGGTAGGCGGGGAAGCGGTGCAGGTACTGGTCGAAGGGAGCAACCAGGTGAGTCTGGGCACCAAAGAAGTCGCTGTACCACACACTCAACAGACCACCAATGGCGGGAATGTTCTTCTCCAGGGGAGTCTCGCGGAAGTGCTTGTCCATGGCGTGGGCACCAGCCAAGAACTGGTGGAAGTTGTCATAGCCGATGTACAGAGCCACGGAAAGACCGATGGCGCTCCACACAGAGTAACGGCCACCAACCCATGACTCGAAGCCAAACATGTTCTTGCTGTCAATGCCGAACTTGGTGACCTCAGACTCATTGGTCGAGAGAGCAACGAAGTGCTTAGCGATGTGTGCCTCATCCTTGGCCGTCTCGAGGAACCAAGTCTTGGCAGAGTTGGCGTTTGTGCAGGTCTCGGCGGTGGTGAAAGTCTTGGAAGCGATCAGGAAGAGAGTGGTCTCAGGGTCAGAGTCCTTGAGGGCCTCGGCGATGTGAGTGCCATCGATGTTGGAGACGAAGTGCAGCTTGATGTCGGGGTGGCCGTAAGGCTTAAGAGCCTCAGTAACCATGACGGGCCCACTGAAAGAGAAAAATCATCAGCTGCTGTTCAGTTTGAGTATGAAAAAGCGACAAAAACTTACAGATCCGAGCCACCGATACCAATGTTGATGATGGTGTTGATCTTCTTGCCAGTGTAACCCTTCCACTCACCACTGCGGACCTGCTCTGAGAACTCCTTCATGTGCTCAAGCACGCTGTTGACCTCCTCAACAACGCTCTTGCCATCAACCTGCATGGGCTCGTTGGAGGTGTTGCGCAGAGCAGCATGGTAGACAGCACGGTCCTCGGTGAAGTTGATGTGCTCACCAGCGAACATGTCATCGCGCAGCTTCTCGACGCCAGCCTCCTTGGCGAGCTTCACCAGCAAGGAAAGAGTCTCCTCAGTGAGGAAGTTCTTGGAGAAGTCGAACAGGATGCCCGAGTTATCCACGGTGTTCGCAAAAGTGTGGCTAAACTTCTGGAAGCGCTGGGGGTCCTTCTCGAAGTACTCCTTCAAGACAATGTTGCGCCCCAGGGTGCTGTGGTGCTCCTGGAGCTCCTTCCAGGCATTGAGATCCGAGGCCTGCGAAAAACCAGGCATGATGAACGGCGATGACGCTATTTGGATCTCGGGTTAGTGCGGGGCAATCGGGAGTGGGAATAAGAGGGATTCAACCCAGAGAATGCCCAAAAGACTTACAAGATAGGACAAAAGATAGGAAATAGGGTATTACAAAACGATTAATTGAAGAGGGAAGCGCGGATCAAGATATAGCAAAGGAAAAGAGTTGAGACCGGCGCGCTGGGGTCCGGTGGAGGGGTGCCGTGGGGCAAGCATCATCATTGCCGCATTCAGTCCTGGTCTGGAGCGGGTTTGTTTTCTAATCAGAATTTTGATCCAATTGCCGTTTCTTTGTAGACGTTGACCTATCTTACATTGGGATTCGTGGTTTATTTTGTTTATTCAACGTGTTTCTTTTTATTGCTATGTTTAAATTGAGCTACAGCCTACATGTATATCTAACATCCCGATACATGCAGAGGTACTCGGATCTGCAAATAGAATATGCACCTACTATTGCCTCTGCATACTACTAGGTACAGTATTATCCAGGTGGCCAGGTGACCTAAAAGATTCTTCAATGCTGTAGCCTCGGGATATATCGACCATTTGTGTTTCAGGGAATTTAACCGGCCGGTGAGAATTATGGGTTCCGGGTGTTTCTAGTCCGAAGCCATCCCGACTTCCTGTTTATTTTCCCGCGTGTATCCGTATGGATATATAATGAGGAAGTGTGGATAATGCTGAGTTATAATGGAATGGTCCTATATTAGTTGAAAGTGCTGTCCAAAGTAGACATGCGTTAGTGTCATTCTTCCTCAGGGCTATTTCCAACTCTGCTATATACCCAAGCACTGATATGGCTGTCTAAATATGATTTGCTAAAATAGAACAAAAAACTCCGCGCAATGAACAAGTTAACAACATACAATTGACGCGTTCATTGATGCAACATTGAACGTATCGCAGAGCTGTAAGACTGCGCTATCCGCCAAGATCAGCGCACGGACCCACATAGAATCCGCAACTTTCTTTCCTTCAGTTGAAGCTCTATTGGAAGTAACATCGCCTGGAGCTGCAGCTCATTCTTTAATTGACATCTTATTCCAAATCTACTCGGCGCCAACGTGCGCACCTCCATCATGTACAATCCTTACCAACGTGAGTATCCTCTGTCAATCAGCAGTCGCGAAACAACGACAATGCGGAAGTTCTTACGCGCCGCAAATACTGACTTGACTTTCAGCTCCAGGTGCTTACGGCCACCCTCAGGACTATGGTGCATACCCCGGTGCGCCTGGCGCAGCCCCAGGCATGGGTAAGTCCCCGGCGATTCCTTCCAAGTCTCGCAGCATCGCTAACAATCTCCAGCTCCTCCTCCAGGGATGGCAGCACCTGGTACAGCCCCTCCTGCGAGCATGCAACAGACGAACGCCCAGCAGCCCGGCCGCGGAGGATTCCCAGCTAACTTCCAACCGCCACCGAACATGCCCAACATCAACTTCTCTGCCCCAGTGATTCGCCTAGGCACCTCCGGTCCGGCGAAGCCTGCCGGGCCAGAAATGGGCCGCGAGCGTGGAACAGAGGGCCCTGGGCGTCGTGCTGGTCTCGGCTCCTCTAGCGAAGGACAGCGCCACCATGGCCGCGACGCGATGATGCCCCAACCTCCTACTCGGGATGAGATCGTGCGAACCCTTTTTGTCGGTGGAATAACGGAGGGCGCTGGTGGTGATGATGGCATTGAGCGCATTCTGCAGTCGGCCGGCCGCCTACGACGATGGATTCGGGCGACGGATGCGGATGAGAAGCCTTGCCGGTTTGGCTTTGCTGAGTTTGACGACCCGGAGAGCCTGGAGACAGCAGTCGAGGTACTGAAGGATATTGAAGTCCCTGTTAAGCGACAAGTGCCTCGCGCCGAGGGCGAAGAGGAGCAGGATGTGGAAAAGAGCGCTCTTCTTGTAAGAACCTCGTTTTTTTACTATATCATGTGCCGTACTAACTATCTATAGGTTGTGGTGGACGAGAGCACAACTAAATATTTGGAGCAATTCAAGGATAGCCGAGGCGAACGAGACCCCGAAGAGATCAACGCACGCTTTGAGGCAGCCCGTGGGGAATTGAAGAATGTTCTAAAAGGCCTGTTCCACCCTGCACACCCCACCCAGAAAGAAGATGCCTCTGCAGTGGACCGGGAAGGCGATACCGAGATGCAAGATGGCGATACTCCAAAGGATGGAGAGGTTGTCACCATTCCTATCACGATTGAGGATGAGTTGGCCGATATCCCACCGGAGATGCGCGCAAATGTGGCCAAGGAAATTGCTGCATTCCGCGAACGGAGTAACCGCCGTGACATCGAACGGCTGAAGCGCGAGGAAGAGATTGAGACTATGGAGCGTAATCGAAATTCTGGATCGCGCTACAACCGCCTTGCTTCTCCTCCTGCCTCGGCTCCCAGCGGCCCCGCTGGTGGTGCGAACAACATCCCTCTTGGTCCCCGTGAGCGTGGTATGCCCAACGCACCGGCTGGCCCCAAGGGATTTGGTGTTCAGATCCCGAAGGATTACCAGAAGGGCGTCTCGTTTGTCAATGGTGGTACCAATGGATCCCAAGCCTACGGAAGTCGTGAAGATGAGGATTCAGATGCGAGCGATGAGGAGCTTGAGCGCCGTCGCCAGGCCAAGCGTGATGCGGACCAGGAGAAGCAATTCCTGGATCAAGAGCGCCGATGGCTCAACCGAGAGCGAAGCCGAACAGCTGCCCTGGAGCGTGAGAAGAAGCGTGACAAGGAGGATGATGGCAAGCTGCAGGCTGCTCACGATGAGATGGAAGAGCGGATGAAGGAGTGGAACGATGATGTTGAGGCCAGCCGTAAAATCGCTGAGTACTATGCTGACCGTGGTGCCTGGCTCCGAAGCCGTGCAGTATTCCGTGCTCGCGAGGCCAGCTTGGACGAGGCTGATCGTGCCGCCGAGGAGCGTGAGCGTGCCCAGTCCGCCAAGAAACAGGAGCAGGCCCGTGGTGCTGCCGACGATTTCCTCGCCCGGCAGGCTCAGGAGCTGGAGGCCCGTACACAGGAGCCACAGGAGCCACGTGAACCTCAGCGCTTCAAGTTGTCTCTTGGAGCCGCGGCTCAAAAGGCCCAGGCTGCCACCACTCGTCGCACTGCAGCCGAAGTTGAAGGCTTGTTGGAAGACGAGGAGGAGCCTGCCGTTACCACCCGCCGCCCTCTTATCCCGATCAAATTCGATACTGCTGCCGAGGCTGCTGGTCTTTCAGACGAGGAGCGGGCACAGGCTGCGCGCCAGCTGGCCGCAGAAATTCCCACCGACAAGGAGGGACTCTGGAACTGGACTATCAAGTGGGAGTTTGTGGACGAGGCCGTTCTCAGCGATCAGATCAAGCCCTTCGTGGAAAAGAAAATTGTCGAATACTTGGGTGTGCAGGAACAGATGCTGGTGGATGTAGTGGAGGGACATATTCGCCAGAAGGGTTCTCCCCAGGAGCTCGTGGATCAGCTCGCAGAGGTAAGTTTCTTGCATGACCCTTTTGTCTCTACGATGTGCTAATTAAGAATTTCCAGGCTCTGGACGAAGAAGCCGAGGTGCTGGTTCGCAAGTTATGGCGGATGCTCATTTTCTTCTCGGAGAGCGAGAAACGTGGATTGTCGGCATAGTGATGTGGTGCTGTAACCTGTTGTTCGAGTCTGTCCCTATGACTTCCTAAAATTCATAGTTACAAAATGCAAAAAGACATATGCATATTCTTTGACTATTTCATGTGTATTGTAGCGCGGTAATTGTCATCCGGAAAGACCAGTACTCAAAAACATCAACATAACGCTTCATTCGAGCTCGGATATACTGTACAATGATTTCTGGGTAGGAAAAGGCGGCCCAGTATCACTACTTAAATCACCTTCACGCTGGGTACTATGATGTAATCAATGGGAGTAAGTATGTTAATACTCTAAGTTTCAGATAGTTAAGTTAGTTACTGCACCTTACCTAATACCTTTAACCTGGCGTTCAGTTAACAATCCCCTATAGTTCCCCTACACTAAAGGCTAATTAGGGCAATGTCAACCCCAGACGCACGGAGGTACTCCGATTGACCTCCCGGAACGCTGATTGGTGGAGAAATCCAATTCCCCGACTCGGGCAATTCTCCTCCAATCCCCAGCCCGGATTTGCGGAAACGGGGACTGCGGAGTGAGGGGCGAGGGTAAATGTGCCAACGGCGCGGGGGTCTCAGAGACTATATACGGGCCCAGTGTCGCAATTTCTTCCGGTTTCTTTTTGATTTCTTTCGTCGCATTCTGACTTATATACCCTCTGTTCTCCTGATATTTCCAAGCGAAATACCATACAAATTTTTTTTTCGGAACCTTTCCCCGGATTCCTGACATCTCTGAACTGCGATTGCAAGGACGTGTTCAATTGAGTTTCTTCTAGCATTGTTGATCAATCGTCACCATGGTTAAGATTACTGGCTTCACCACGCGGGACGTGAGGTTTCCGGTATGTCTGCTAACACATCCAGTTTGTGCCGGGTTCAGTTGTTAACGCTTGAAATAGACCTCCCTCGACAAGACTGGCTCCGATGCCATGAACGCAGCCGGTGATTACTCCGCCGCCTACTGCATCATCAACACAGACTCTGACTTCAGCGGTCATGGTATGGTGCGTATATACTAAGTCCTGGGCAATGCAATTGCGTATACATGCTTTCTAACACGCCACTCAGACCTTCACAATCGGCCGTGGCAACGAGATCGTCTGCGCCGCCATCTCCCTCGTTACCCCTCTTGTCATCGGCAAAGATCTCGATGAGCTTACCGCCGACTGGGGCAAGACTTGGCGCTACCTAGTCTCCGATAGCCAGCTTCGCTGGATCGGTCCCGAGAAGGGTGTTATCCACCTTGCCCTCGGTGCTGTCGTCAATGCCCTTTGGGATCTCTGGGCCAAGACCCTCGGCAAGCCTGTCTGGCGCATCGTCGCGGATATGACTCCCGAGGAGTTTGTCCGTTGCATTGACTTCCGTTACATCACTGATGCTATCACTCCTGAGGAGGCGCTGGCTATGTTGAAGGAGGTCGAGGGTGGTAAGAAGGAGCGCATTGCCGAGGCCGAGGCTAGCAAGGCCGTTCCAGCCTACACAACCAGTGCTGGATGGCTGGGATACTCCGAGGAGAAGTTGAAGGTACTGTTGGAGGAGAGTGTTGAGCAGGGATACAAGCATTTCAAGTTGAAGGTTGGCGGCAACTTGGAGGATGATAAGAGCCGGTTGAGAATTGCCCGTGAGGCGATTGGATATGATAAGGGAAATATTCTTATGGTTGATGCTAACCAGGTATGTTGACCCCTGGTATATGGATGCTTAACGTTGGTACTGACTATTCTCGAATAGGTTTGGTCTGTCCCAGAGGCTATCACCTGGATGCAAGAGCTTGCCGAGTTCAAGCCTTGGTTCATTGAAGAGCCTACCTCCCCTGATGATATTCTTGGTCACGCTGCTATTAAGAAGGCGCTGGAGAACACCCCTCACGGAACCGTTGGTGTCGCTACTGGTGAGATGTGCCAAAACCGTGTGATCTTCAAGCAGCTGCTGCAAGCTGGTGCCTTGACTGTTCTGCAGCCTGATGCCTGCCGTGTTGGTGGTGTGAACGAGGTTCTTGCTATTCTGCTGTTAGCCTGCAAGTTCGGTGTCCCCATTGTGCCACACTCTGGTGGTGTCGGTCTGCCCGAGTACACACAGCACCTGAGCACAATCGATTATGTCGTTGTTACTGGAAAGCGCAGTGTTCTGGAGTATGTTGACCATCTGCACGAGCACTTTGTCCACCCATCCAGTGTCAAGGATGGCTACTATGTCACCCCTATGGAGCCTGGGTACAGCGTGGAGATGAAGCCCGACAGCATGGACGAGTTCGAGTTTCCTGGTGTGGAAGGCAAGAGCTGGTGGCGCTCTGAGGAGGCTAAGGTCATCCTGGAGGGTCCTCGCGTAGTATAAAACTTTATTTTTATGTCTTTATGTGTATTCATGTTAATAGCTTTACCAAAATATTGATCCAAGATTGTTCATATGATATTTGCTTCATTGTACTGAGTTCGATACACAGCGGAAATATGGTACATCAATCTGGGTGGTTCGTTGACCAGCCCTAAAAATACAATAACAGTCATAGACTGGCGGCAGTAGGCCAGTCTACAGGTGACTTCAAAATCCCTCCCATATTCCACACCTGGGACAAGAGCTCACAGAGATTCAAAGCCAACAACGCACGATGAAAACTCAATCACATGGTAGAGATTCCCGTAAGACTTTCCAACTAGAGATTGAAATGGCATGATATTAAATGCAACAGGAGCGCAATTCAGCGCCACTGAATGCCGAACAGTTTCAATGAGCTAGCCACGCTGGGCTTCTCCACAGCCTTCTCCAGAACGACACGAGAGTGTCCCTTGACATCTAGAGCAAGTAGTTGGTATTCCCACTCGTTTTGATCCAGGGGTTTGATCATGTGCACGTGGACAACTCCTGAATTGAGGGGACCCTCAACCTAAAGACAAAATGAGTATACTGTTCCGCAACGAGGAGACTGCTTGACGTACGTGAAAGTTCATGCGGAGATGCTCGCGGCCTAATCGGTCCTTCCCAACGGTCGTACTATATAATCCATTAGTTCATTTTGCCAAATCGCACTAACTTATCCAAAGACTCACGCAATAGGCCGATGCCGTGCCCATTTGCTCGAGGTGTTCTCCCCAAAGGCTTTGATTTCTCGTCGGTCACCCAAAAGTTGTATGCATCGCGGATCATCCTTGACACGATCAACGGCTTTTTCAAATTGCCATGTCCGACTGTTCGGGGAAATGACATCTGTCCATAAAAGATAGAAGACACCACCCTACAAATCGAAGAGTTAGACCTTGATGTTCGGTCTCGCAAAGGTGGGTACGTAAGAACCTACCGTCAGCACAACACCTGCGATCACAACCACGAAGTTGAAGGATTGCTGTGTAGCGCGCGACACCTTTTCCCGTCCGCTCAAATCACCCCACTCATATCGTCCATCATCAGACAAGACTGTAATGTTCCTCCGTCGCTTCGTCGTGCCGTTCGGGTTGCTTTGTGTGGCGTATAGTCGGCTTAATGCGGCTCGAGGAGAAGGGCGCAGAGTTGCTACGGCACTCGAGGTGGCTCGAGGCAGAGCACGCACGTACTGAGGATTCATCGTGGGTGCGATCGTCGACTGCTCCAATCTTGAAGATGAAGATGAACGAGACAGCGATAACGATAGGCACGCTCACGTGCTTTGAGTATTAAATACCGTACTGTAAATTTGCGGCCCAAGTGGCGTCATTTCCCCATAGTTAAGGGGACCCATGCCCCACCGCAGGTCACCGCAGAACAGCAAAATTACACCAGGAACAGGGACTCTCCCGAGTCCGACCACGTTCGCCGTTCCCGATACAACAATTTGGCCTCCGTTGTCTAGTACACCTCAACCCTGATTCCCCCCCGGATTTCATAGTCCACTCCTCCATCATGAGTGCCTCCAAGGCGCAGTCTCAAAAGCTCTTTGAGAAAATGAAGTTGAAGCCCGCAAACAAGGTGCGTTCTCGCCCCGCGCCCCCCATCCCGCCGTTCTCGGTGCATTTTGGCCATTGTTCACTAACGACACTCTTGAGATTAGGTGTGCTTCGACTGCAACTCTAAGAATCCTACTTGGTCGTCGGTTCCTTTTGGTATCTATCTTTGCCTTGACTGTTCGTCCAATCACCGCAATCTCGGTGTTCACATCTCCTTTGTTCGATCCACAAACCTCGACCGTATGTATTCTTCCAAAGGGGGCGGTGACCTTTCGAATAACGCGATTCTACGAGTGGAATTTGGCTGATATTTCACACAGAGTGGCAATGGGAGCAGCTCCGGGTGATGAAGGTCGGTGGCAATGAGTCCGCAACCAAATACTTCCAGTCACATGGAGGATCTGCTGCGCTTAACAGCAAGGATGCCAAGGTCAAGTATACTTCCAATGCGGCCGTCAAATATAAAGAGGAACTGAAGAGACGTGCTGCAGCGGATGCGCAACAGTTAGTATCTCTTACACAGTTTGTGGGTTCGAGGCAGAAGTTAACTGGCGCATTGTTTAGGTACCCCGAGGAGGTTGTTATCACCGATATCCCTGCTGGCACCCCCTCCGACGGCTCTGCTACCCCTGCCGGTGAAGATGACGACTTTTTCTCATCCTGGGACAAGCCCTCGATCAAGCGTCCGAGCAACCCACCCTCCCGCACCGGTACGCCACCCGTCGTGAGCCGAACCGGATCTCCGTTTTTGACCGCCAACTCGAACGGCTCTCGCTCGAAATCCCCCTTGTCTGCATCTGAAGAGAAGGCTGTAGCTCCCGCTCCGACTGCCATCCGCGCCAACGCTGCCGCTAAGAAGACTACCACGGTTGGAGGCGCAAAGAAGGGCGTTCTGGGAGCCAAGAAGGCTCCTAAGCTTGGCGCAAAGAAGGTTGCTCCCACTGACATCGATTTCGAGGAGGCTGAACGGAAGGCTAGAGAGGAGGCGGAGCGCATTGAGAAGCTTGGATATGACCCCGAGGCTGAGCAGGCCGAGGCCGACGCGAAGGCCAAGTCCACTGCTGCGGTGCCTCTTGCTTCTCCCACTCCAGTCAGCCCCAACCGTGGTGGATTCGGTGCTACCAGCAAGACCGATGAGCGCAACTCGAGCGATGTCGATCGTCTTGGCATGGGCATGAACCGACTTGGATTCGGTCAGGTCTCAAAGCCCCCTGCTCCCAAGAAGCTTGGATTTGGTGCTGTTGCTCCCAGGTCTGCGGCTGATGGTAAGTTCTTTTCTATAATTCTCTTGTGATGAACATGTACCTAACGAATCTCAAAGAGGCGGAACTTTCTCAAACCAAGACACGATTCGGTACACAGAAGGGTATCTCTTCTGACGAATTCTTTGGACGTGACCGCTTCGACCCCAACGCCCAGGCTGAGGCCAAGCAGCGCCTTACAGAATTCGACAGCGCGACCTCCATCTCTAGCAACGCTTACTTCGGCCGGCCCGAGGATGACCTTCCGCCGATGGACGATGGCTACGGAGACTTGGAGAACACCGCCAAGGACTTTGTCCGTCGCTTTGGTATCACCGCAGGAGATGATATTGAGAACCTGTCGCACCTCGTTGGTGAAGGAGCGACCAAGCTACAAGGTTGGCTAATGTGATTTCCTATACTAAAGGATGCAGTTTCTGACTTTCCCTAGGTGCCATTCGCAGCTACCTGAACTCATAAATGCCACCTTGGCGTTTCTTCTCCGATATCACGCGTTTTGTTACATTCAATAACTTAGCAAGCCACATTGATCCCCCCCACATTCCCGTGATGCGCGACGTATATCTTGTCTCCAAACCTCTCGCCAACCTCCAATGTCTTTCTGTTGCTTCATCTAACGCCGCCATGAGTGGTTGATTGAAGAAAATTGGTGTAAATTGCATCTGGCGTGGATGATGGTTGATTGACGATATTCCTTGAGCTTTGCTTCCATCGGGCATTTGCAGCCACGTAATGATAAGTTAAGGCTTTTCTTTCTTTTGTTAGTTTGACATGTTCTCTTGTATTTCTGATAGGATTTCGAGTTAATGCAGAAAGTTTATGGATTGATGGCGTCTTGTGTCATAGAGAAAAGTACAATGCATACACGAGAGTATTACATACTGTACCCTGTTCTTGATACCTTTAATGTGGTGTGCAGCTGAGTTTGCGGTGTTCAATTATCAATCTCCTCATACTGATGAGGCCTGGGATTACCAATGTATAACTATGACTGTATTATGGGAATGTTCCTACAAACAGCGTGTCTCTTTAGAGTGCGTCCTATAAAAGGGGCACAAATCCACAGTGTCTCCAAATAAAGCCATCGATTATGCAGGCGCAATGATGAAGAGCTAACGCTGAGTAGTTATATAAAGCTCCTATCACCTTGGAGAGGTTATATAGCTTTTCAAGCCTAGTGATGCTAGAAATCTTTGCTCAGTCTGCAACACTTCTTGCCGCCAGGTTTATGTTATTACCTCCCTTCCTTACATCGTGATCTTTGAGCAGTCAACTACCTCTCGATGTGGTACTTATCTCTTACCTTTCTCCCCTCTCACCTCTTTCCTACGTTTTTTCCTTAAGCCGAGACTTTTTGGCTATTTTAACGCCTCTCTTTGTGGCAAAAATGTCAACCCCAAGCACTCAAAACCCAAAATATATATATATTTTTAATACTGCCCAGTCAGAGATTTCTTTTCCCTCATATCTTCGTGATTTCGCATGGGGGGTCCAAGGACATCGTGGCTCCAATGAGATTTTCCCACAAGTCAGTGCACTGGCGCCCATTACCTGGCATCTGGACCGATCGCCCCTTTTCAACCGAACTGATTACCGTCTTTGGCATCCAGATAGCACGCCTGGTCATGGTATACAGAGGAAACCCAGCCCAGGCTTCACATTGTGTCAATCTCGGAGGCTAGTAATACAAGTAATCGATTCCACCAGAACAAATATCTAATCCGAATAGTGCGATCTGCGGTGCCCATCTTGCTCAAAATGTCAGCGAATAAAGTTTCATCCCACGTAAGCGATGAACAATTACACTTTCGAATATGAGATACCTTTCGTTTGGGGGTCTGCACCAACGAGTTTCTTCTATTCATAGGGATGTGAAAGCAAATAGGAGACGTAGTTCATATTGTATGGCGGTATTCAGCTGCACATCAAGGGATTGAGAGAGACTTCGGGAAAATAACTCTGCGTCATTTGTTGAACACCAGTGTTACAACGGCCAATAATTTTGCGCTGAGTGACTGAATTACAGTAGGTCTTATTGCATATAATTAGAACACACCTGTCAAAGCTTATAATTGGACAATCATGTTGTTTTGTTAGCGGGGTAAGAAAAGCACTGATCGTGAGATGCGCCTCTTTACAGGACAACGTAATTTGTATAAAATGATAGTGAGGACCATCATCGACTTGCACCCGTATTCATTGATATAAGTTACCGTCACTACTCATATTCCTTGACTTTTATTTCACGAAGAAAAGAAAAGTGAAATTATGGCTTCGGAGCTTAACTATAGGATTGATTCATTAGCGGATGAGCTGCAGGATCTCTCCGCCGCCGCATTGAAAAACGAAAATAGTCGCAAAAGGCTGCTTGGTATCGCCATGAAGGCTGTAGCCGAGCTCGAAGCTCCTATTGAATCTATCTGGAGGATGATCATGTCGGTAAGTTTACAGAATACCCAGTCGCATCTCGCTCCGATGCTTACCTTTCACTCCCAGCCCCATGCACCCGCAGTGTTGATGGTCCTTATTAGAATGGGTGTTGTTACCCACCTGGTCAAGGCTGGTGTGCCAAAGTCAGCCAAGGAGCTAGCAAACTCATGTGGTGGGTCGGATCTGCTCATTGGTAAGTCTTTCATTTCGCTGTTGTGGATATGACAACATTGCCTGATATATTCCATCAAGTCAGAATGATGCGACCATTGGTGGCTTTAGGGGTATTTCGTGAAACGGAGGTGCAGACATATGCCTCCACGCCTATTTCGGAGATGCTCATTACTCCTCCACTGCTGGGTGGCTATCAATTCATGTCAGTGATATGGGGTTCAACTATTCCTATTCTCGGAGTAGGGGCTAAGAAGATCATAGGTTTGCTGCCGCAACCCACTCTCTCGCCAACATGCCTACCTATCTGGAATCGACTGGCTTTAAACACGTCGATGGGGCACCAGGTCCCTTTCAAGCCACAAAAAACACGCAGGACGGCATGTTCCAATGGCTCAGCAAGGACTCAGCCATGATGAGCAACTTTAATGCGTTCATGGCAGGTTCTCTGGAGACCCGCAATGACTGGTTCAAGACATTTCCAGTAAACGAAATCCTCCTGGATGGTGCTGCCACCGATGATCTGGAATCCACTCTTTTGGTCGATATCGGGGGAGGAGAAGGCCACGATATCGACGCCTTCCATAAGAACTTCCCAGACGCCCCTGGAAGACTAGTGCTTCAAGACCTCCCTCAGACAATTGACAATATTAAATCTCTGGATCCGGTCATCATCCGACAGAAGTATGACTTTTTCACTGAACAGCCAGTGAAAGGGGCACGGGCTTATTACCTGCGGTATATCTTCCATGACTGGCCTGACAAAGACTGTATCTCTATCATGAAAAACATTGCGGCGGCCATGAAGCCGGGCTATAGTAAGCTTCTGATATTCGAGTGGGTTTTGCCCGCAAAGGAGACGCCCCTGTATCCTGCTCTTCTTGATGTGAACATGATGGCATTGCTGAATGGAATGGAGCGCACCGAAGAACAATGGACTGAACTGCTGGCACGGGCAGGGCTGAAACCAAAGAAGTTCTGGAGTGCAGGTAGTGATTCAGAGGGTTTGATCGAAGCGATGTTGGATGTATGATGCAATTAGCCAAGGCTTAGTGTGCCGATACAGCCTCTTATGAATTCCAGATCTTAATATGTTCCCCGAAGTAAAAGCGGCGGCAGCCGAGAAAGGAAAGCCCCACCTGGCAGATATTATCCGGTCTGTATAGCTGCATATATGACATTGTTTCGCAACGGACTCCATCTCCGCACTCAAAATATGCTTGGTTCGCTGTGAAATGGATTGTTCTTCGTGACAGGGCCCGTTCCTGTAAGACCCAGGCACGTTTATTGAGCGGACCACCCGCAATGTCTTCGTCGAAGGTATCGGCTGTTGAACAGATGTATAGTGGGCCATGGGTGGGTGAATTCATCGTGGAGACTTTTAGTCTGCTCTTTAAGCAGAACTTGAGCGTCGGGGTGAGTAGCCCCCAACGCGACCTTAATACAGTAAAATGTACTAGTTTTCTTCTTCTCCCATTTCTCTTATCATCTCCGTCAACTCTCAGTCGTGCATTTTTTAACTTTTATCTTTGACTCCCAATTCCGATACATTCTCCATTTAAGGTCCCTGCCAAGCCAACATCCGATCTGAAAGAACATTATTTCCCGCAGCTTCCTCTATCACCTTGTCTTTCCACTCATCACTTTCATACTGAGCTGTGTGAGATGACCGATTATCCAGGGCGCAAGGCACCCGTATACCAGTCGGACCTCTTCCTCTTGGTAATTCCATTCGTGATATCGTGATATATGCTTGGCGCTAATAATGCCTAAGGAGCGATGGCAAGAAGATTCGCCCCTCTCTATGGAGGCTCAACGCCAGCAAATATTTTCTGATTTTATTAAGCTCGGAGTACGGGGTCGTGAGGTGTGCTCTGTCCGCTCTATTAATATCCGCATGCCAAGGCTTACCGATGTTCATAGCCCTACAGGATCCAAAAAGAACAAACCGCATTCTCCTGTATGGATAGGCTTCCAGCCCACAGCCGAGAGTTACTTGAACGTGTGCGTCAGCCAAACATTGGGCGCGCAACCCTGGGTGATATCTACTGGTTGCGTACATGCTATGGACGGGATTCAGAGCCCGCTTGGAATACACTCTATGATCAACAGATGAGCCGTCTGCTGGAGGAAGATTCGATTTGCAACGATGAATCTGTATACAACTTTGGTCCCAACTGGGAGAGGATTTTTCTCATCAAGCCAGAGCTTCTCGAAACCGGCCTCACCGCGGAGGAATACGAAGAAACGACCCAATTGGCTCTGAGGGAGGGAATCGAGCTTGAGGCCGATAGCCCTCAGAGAGCGGAAGATAGCCGTGACCCAGTCGACGATCTTGATCTGGACCTACAAATATCATTTTCCTACCACCAAGTGACATCGTTGAATCGGATCCACATAGTGGATGCAACAACTCTCGCTTCCGAGGGGCTCGACGCAGGCAAAGTTCTGATTGTATTTTTTGATGAATTTGGGCGGACAGTTCGCTATGCCCGGGAAGAACCGTTTGAGTCAGTGGAAATGACGGCCTTGACCAATGCCTTTCTGGATGATCATGCCTGCTGGGCCTGGGCGGACATTGGAGAACTCTATCGAAGGGGTCAACCATTGGGGCCGCCGTATAGTGAGAATTCTGGGGAGTCAATCGGGTAGAATGGAAGGTCGCAGCCCAGAAGGAGAATTTTAGCATTAACTATGAATTGAAACTGGAGTCAAAGAAAGAGAGTTGTTTGGGCAAAGACGGAGTGAGATATGACGATGGATACCTAGTAAGCGAGAAGTGGTAGGTACACTGCCTGGCCATGTACTGACCATAAATGTGAAGGATCACTCAACAGCTTAACTTGGTTGTCCGTAATTTCCAAGACAGGGTTCACGGCCAGTGCACAGAAAGCTACATAGAAATACGCTGTTCTAGTTTCAAATATCATATTATACTTGAATGCAATTAAAATTCTAGAACTATGTCCGGCTAGAAATCGGTATGCCCACCTAGCAATTCCTCAACCTCCTATAAACTCCATGATGAATGAAGAAACAACCAGTGTATATCGTACAAAGTTGAAAAGCATAACGATACAAACATTTCCACCCGAAAGATGTACAGATTTATGTACATATTTTACGGGATCTTCAACCCCTAAACACGATAAATCGCATCAGCAACCTTCGCAACCTGCCACATCTCTTGCACATCATGCACGCGAACGATGTCAGCACCACCAGCAACACTAGCGGAAACAGTCGCAGCAGTTCCCCAAACTCGTTCTTTGGGTGTCTTGACGCCGGTGATATTGCCAATAAACCGTTTCCGGCTTGGACCCATAAGCCACGGCAAACAGTCCAAACCTTCAGCCGCTCGCAGAGCTGGCAACTCACGCAGAATCTCAAGGTCTTGGGGTTGCACCTTTGCGAACCCGAGACCGGGATCAAGAATGATGCGCCAGCGGCGGATGCCTGCATCTTCTGCGGCTGCTACGCGGGCACGAAGCTCGGCACCAACTTCGGGGATGACGCCGTTGGGGTAGTCGTGGAGTTTGGTCATTGTTTGCGGTGTCCCACGCATGTGCATTAGGATGATGGATTTGCCGAGACGGGCTGCTGTTGGGAGCATTTCTGGGTCCAGAAGACCGCCGGATACGTCGTTGATGATGTCTGCGCCGGCGGCACAGGCTGCCTCGGCCACTGCGGCGCGGTAAGTGTCGATACTGATGGCAATGTTGGAAGCCTCGGGGATGTTCTTGCGAATGTGTTGAATTGCGGGGGCTACCCGGGCTATTTCTTCCTCTGCCCCTACTGGTGTTGAGCCAGGACGGGTGCTTTCACCACCGACGTCGATGATTGTTGCGCCCTGGGCGATGAATCGGCGGACTGTTTCGGTGAGTTGAGTGAAGTCAGTTGGGGAGTGAGTGCCACCGTCGGAGAATGAGTCGGGGGTCAAGTTGAGGATGGCCATGACGTGGGTGGGGCGTTTTGGATCTGTTGCATAGAGATTCGGAAAATGTGGCGAGATGGGCGTGGTTGAGTATGGTGTTGGCTCCGGTGGTGGAAGAGCCTTGAGATGTTCGCTATATGTAAGTGCATTTTTCCCAGGCAGGGGTGGTCGTTCATGAGGTATTAATCTATTTTATTAGTGATGTGCACCTTTAATGGCTTGGTATAAGATTGCCACATACTGGCAAAGAGGTCGAAGCACAAAATCCCGGTCCAACATGAGGTTGTGTGGAACGTTGAGGCGTTCATGGGCGAACACCTCTTGGTCATATAGCAAAATATCCAAATCGATTGAACGTGGGCCTTTATCAATCAACTTCTTTCGGCCAAGCTCGATCTCAATAGATTGGATTGTATCCAAAAGTTCCATTGGCGAAAGGCTTGTTTCAACCTGGCAGCTGTTAGTGTCCTCTATGAAATCAAACAGCCAGCAAATTGAGAATAATTACCTCGCAAACTCCATTGATAAATGTGTCTTGGTCAAGCACATACATCGGAGTCGTTTCAAAGAGTGAGCTTGTTCTTTTGACTTTAATGTTGACTCGGTCCAGCTCAAGACAAGCCTTTTCAATCATATCGACACGATCTCCTACATTGCTACCCAAAGCAATAAAAGCTCGATGCAATCCATGGGCTCCGTTTGTGGAATTCAAGCTGGACGTTGACTGTGGCGAGTACCCGCCTGAGAATCGCCTCGCGTATGATTTCAAATATGATAGTGGGCCAGAGCGCTTCGACTGAACATTTTCATCACACGAAGGCATGGCCACTGGATTACCCATGGAGAAACCTAAATAATCTTAGTCTGTTGGCTGCAAAGACTGTTACGCAAGGACGCAGGGAAGTAGAAAGAGCATGCATGATGTCCCGCATTTTTTTTTCTTGGGTGAGCCGATAAAGGGCAGATAAGGCGGGGCCGGAAGAGGCAAACGGTGTGATGAACCTACTCGAGCCTGCAGTAGAAGTTATACTATAATCTAACTGTTAGAATGTATGCAATCGCTCGGCAAAATGATATGATAATCAATTAATTGGTACCTTCTCGTCCAGAGTCCGTGCAAAAGCCGATCACTCTGCCGCGTTGCATTCGGGGCCGGTAATGACGGGAGCCGAGGCGATCGTAATGCGCGCGAATATGAAGCACTACGAATGCCCCCAGCCGAAAGGACACGGTGATAGGAGGCCTGGAAGCTCATTCTTCCGTCGAGGCGCACGATTGTCGCGTCCCTGAGTTTCGGGGGGATTGACGTTGCAATCAATAGATCTTATCGCGTGTCAGGTGAGATTGATGCCTTGCAACGGCATATCGCGAGCCTTGATTTTCAGGTGTAAAAGTCAGGTGCCCAGGTGTCAAGGTCTCGCTTTCCCCGCAAGGTATGATTTGGTTCAGATGAACCGAGGCTCGTGAGGGTCAGATGGTGAGTGCGCCTCGGTTGCTTCCCTTTATAGGTCCACTTTCCCCAGACTTTCCTTTCTTTCTTTTCTTCCACTCCATACTTTATTCACCATGGCTTCTCCTCGTACGTATCCACTTTTTGCTTTTTGTGTCCCTTGTTGGATTCCTGCATGTCATAATGTTTGGGGTTTCAGCTATGACTTCATACCCGTCAGACCATACTAACATGTGGCCCCGGCAGAGGTAATCCGTACCCCCATCACCGATCTGCTCAAGATCAACCACCCCGTCCTGCTGGCGGGTATGAACGTGGCTGCTGGCCCCAAGCTGGCAGCCGCGGTCACCAACGCTGGTGGTCTGGGTGTCATCGGAGGTGTCGGTTACACACCCGATATGCTGCGCGAGCAAGTCGCCGAGCTGAAGAGTTATCTTAATGACAAGAACGCTCCGTTCGGTGTCGACCTGCTGCTGCCCCAGGTTGGTGGCAGCGCTCGCAAGACCAAGTGAGCATATCCCGCAGAAATGATCGCGAAGGCAACAAGCAGCTAATATACCCGCCTCTTAGCTATGATTACACCAAGGGCAAGCTCAACGAGCTCATCGATATCATCATCGAGAGCGGTGCTAAGCTCTTCGTCTCTGCCGTCGGTGTTCCCCCCAAGACCGCTGTCGACAAGCTCCACGGCGCCGGTATCCTCTGCATGAACATGATCGGTCACCCCAAGCACGTCGCCAAGGCCCTGGACGTTGGTATTGATATCATTTGTGCTCAGGGTGGTGAGGGTGGTGGTCACACTGGTGATGTTCCCACCACTGTCCTCATCCCCACTGTTGCCAAGCTGGTCAAGGGCAAGAAGAGCCCCCTGACCGGTCAGGATGTCCAGGTCATTGCCGCTGGTGGTTTGTTCAACGGTAACTCGGTTGCCGCCGCTCTGATGCTCGGCGCCTCGGCTGTCTGGATCGGTACCCGCTTCATTCTGTCCGAGGAAGCCGGTGCCCCCAAGGCTCACCAGGAGGCTGTCCGCACTGCTGGCTTCGAGGACAACATCCGCACCATCATCTTCACTGTACGTGTATCTTTTCCAAAATTCCCCCACTGTCTTACTAACACATACTCTAGGGCCGTCCCCTGCGTGTTCGCAAGAACGATTACATCATGAACTGGGAGAACAACCGCGCCGAGGAGATCAAGCAGCTCACCGCTAAGGGTATCATCCCCGTCGAGCACGACTTCGAGAACCTGCCCGATGATGTTGATGACGATATGATGGACAACGCCCGCCCCTTCCTGATGGGCAAGGTGGCCGCTGTTGTCGATGAGAAGAAGTCCGCCAAGGCCATTGTGGATGAGCTCGTCACTGACGCTGCTGCTCTGATGAAGAAGGGCCACCAGATGCTGGCCAAGCTGTAAATAATGATTTTTGTTTCAATCTTTGTCTTCTACTACCCATAGCGTGGCTTACAAATGAGCCACCGGATTGGCCATAAAGCCGTGGCTACACCTGGTTCCTTATCATCTCAAATCGAAGAACATTACCAATATATCCTGCATGCCTTGTCAATCACCATAAAACTGAATCATGATCTAGTCAAATGGCAAGCATATTGTCACATAGATGAGACCTATTCCTATCCTCGAAAACATTGCGCATAGAGTATTAAGATGTAGATTGTCATTGTATAGCTGGAATCTACCTATTGTATTGCCTATTTAGTATCAGTCAGACCCCCTGCCTCTCCCAGACGCCTCTGGCCTTCCTCTATATCTTTGCTCAGTTGTTCACCCATCCATTGAGGTTGACTTTGGCGTAAGGTATCCTCGAGCTCCACAATTTGTTGCCCTGCTGTAAAAAAGGCCTTGCCATTGAGTTCTGGTCGCACCACTGGCATCAAAAGTGCAGCAGCGACATCTTCTGACTGACTCCAAGGCAGAGGATCCCAGATTTTTTTGAGCGAGGATGGAACCAAGGCAGTGGCTGATAAACGATGATTTAGTTTAGCTTCTATACCAAAAGAAAAACAAACAAGTTGTGGGGGATCTGTCTTACCCGTCGCCCATGGCGCAACAATGTTAATAGTGATATTATTGTGGATCAAGATACTCTTCAGTGATCGCATCAGCCCAAGGAGACCGGCCTTGCACGTGGAATATAGATTCAAAGGCGCCGCATCAATAAAGGTGGCTGCTGCTGTCGTAATCACGATTTGGTATTGTCTACAAGGTTCTTTGCAAAAGAAGTAATTCGCGCATCGGATCACGAAAAGATGACCAATAAGATTGATATTAATTGAGTCGAGCTTTGGGGGCAGTAGTCTTCCTGTCGAGGCATCAATTTCCTCGTTCAGGAGTGTTTCCCCTGCAGTGACACCGGCGTTGGAAATCACTGTATCGATTACTCCAAACTTCTCGAGACCGGCTTGGAAAAGATCGAATACATCATCCCAATTTGCAACATTGGTCTTGCGGAAAAGGACATTGCTGTGTGAGAGATTTGGTCAGAGACAAAATGGGGTTCTGGTCAGTGATACAAGCTCCTACCTTGGGGAATCTAATGTTTGGATCATTTCCTGGGCAGCTCCTTCGTTCCAGTCTCCAAGAACCAAGTTCGCGCCATTTGCTATACGAGTTATTGAGTCTCTCTCACTTACTATCGGATATTTGTATCTCTAGCACTCACCATGTGCAATTTGAGCAGTTGCTCGACCGATGCCGGTGGAGCATCCAGTCACTAGGATGGTCTTAGACTTCAGCTTTTTCAGCTCTGCCTCGTCGATGGTATAGGTAGTCATTATGATGAAAGAAAAAGACACGATCTTCTTTCAAGTAAAGCTGATATATCAGTGGTTGGTGGTTGGTGGTCCGGTTAGCCCTTTAATATTGGAAGAAAACCTTCGGTTCAGCGGGGAAGAAATCCTGTGGGCCCTCTGAGCCCTCTCATGAGCTTCCTCCTGGATTTAGGTGCTACAGGGCAGTGAAGCCCCAGGAACTACAACATGTCAGTGCGGGACCCGATGCCCCGCGACGCCCCGCGACGAATAGATCTTAAAACCGGATGCCGAGCGTTTCTAGGCAGCGCTACTGTAGTGTTGACGAGCTCCCCTAGACGGAACCTAATTCGTGAGGGCTTTGCGACACAACTGGTAGATCAAAATGGTAGCTCAAGGCACGGATGCTCAACAAACCGAAGATCCGTTTTATGGACGTGGGACGTGGGACCTAAAAGGTAATCGCCCCAAGACCTGTACTCTACATTTAATAACCTTAAACATAATCAGAAAGACAGATACAGCATAATCTGAGTTGGAACGGAATTGATCAACCCACCCCCCCTGATTGATAAATAAACCTCATCTGGTATTTCGTGTACCAAGCACTCGTGCGCCGCTTACAATGCCACAAGCACTAGCTTGTACTTCGCCAGTATCAAGTGGGGCATGGGGATCCCACTTTATTAATGCGGGGAAGTATCAAATAGTAATGGATTATATCAATAGCTCTAATATTTCCACTTATGTTATTATCCTCCATGTCACTTGAAATACGCCGTGTTCTGCGAGAAAGGTTGCCCCATCTATAAAGCCTTCGCCGCGCTAAGAGTACACATATATCTCATGATGCGGCTTCCTATTCATTTTGCTGCGCGCACTACAACGCCGCGCCGAATTGGGCGCCCGGGAAGTCTCGCTCTAGGGAGTTTCACACGACCATCAACCCGACTGAATTCTCATAAGGCCTATACGGGCGCAAAGTTGTTTAAGGACAAAGTGGTTCTTATCTCTGGCACTGGAGGTGGTCAGGGCAGAGAGGCCGCCCTTGCCTTCGCCCGAGAGGGCGCAAAGGTTCTAGGCTGCGACGTCGCCGTGAAAAACTCGGAGGAGACCACCCGCCTGGTCAATGAAGCAGGTGGCGAGATGATCTCACTAGAGCCTGTCGATCTTTCCGATCCTAAGGATGCAAAACGGTGGGTCGAGGCCGCTATAAAGCAGTGGGGGCAGGTTGACGTCCTCTACAACAATGCGGCAAGTGTCGGGATCGCGCCGTTCGAAGCTGCCACAATCGACCATTGGAATTACACCATTCAAAATGAATTGACGCTCAGCTACGTTGCTGCGCGTGCGGTATGGCCACATATGATAGAGCGCCAGAAGGGCGTTATCGTGAATGTCGCGTCGATCGCCGGCCGTGTCGAATTACCTGTGTTTCCCGCCGTGGCCCACGGTGTGGCCAATGCCGGCGTCCAGGCCCTGACTCGTATGCTGGCAGGAGCAGGCGCGCCTCATGGGATTCGGTCGGTCAGCATTAGCCCAGGCATCGTCTTAAACCCAAACGCCCCGAAGCCGTTCGACGATCCAGAGTCGCCGGAGATGCGTGCTTTATGGGGACCAACTCCACTCGGGCGGCCTGCTCGCATAGAGGAGGTCTTGGAGACGACGCTATTTCTCGCCTCGGATAAGGCCAGTTACATTACTGGCACTGACATCGCCGTGGACGGAGGCCTATCGGGAATAGTTTGGTCAAGATAAGACTTTCCTAGAAAAGCTCTACTATCTTTCTGGAGTTATATCTACGATATTGTACACAAATCCACCTTTATCACCTTATCTGACCTTTCATATGTATTTAATCTAGCGGGGCTGACATCCATCTGTGTATATCCTGCATGCCTTGTCAATCATCTGTGATACTGGTTCTTGATCTAGGAAAGCAACATAGATACAGTGAAACAGATGAGATCCATTCCTACATATCCGAAAATCATTGTGTACAGAATTTTGGCGAGAGGGAGATTTACATAAGAATGATCGGCATGTATACAGTAACCTTGGAGTCCGACAATCCAGATGCCGATGTGACGAGTCAAAGTATTGGTGATCTATAGTTACATTCAATAACAAAAGGGGCTAAAGTCCCATTGTAATACATATTTTGCAGATCACTCCGATGATTGAAGATCTTCACGATTATACATATCATAGTAGCACGTGTTGAACATTTATTTTAGCGTTAAGATGAACTTATGCAGAGTCGAATAACATATGTGGTCTCAAAACACGAACACCGTGATTTCCGTTATCAGGTCCAATCATCGCTTTCGTTCCCCAAACCTAAATCCGCTCAACCGAGATAATACTACTTTCTTACAAGATTCGCCTTCCAAACTTGACTCTGATAGCGGTTATTTTCGTTATTGTTACCGCTGCCGAATGCGAGGAATCCAATTCCTTTCAGATCGACTGAAGCAGCAAATCGATACTACTAGAAAAGAATGTCGAGATTAATCCAAAATCGATTTAAGACAACTAAGATGAGAGTTACTGCTCAATGACAACAAGGCATTGTCCAATACCAGCGGACTACCAGAATCTCGATCGGCTCTTATGGGAGGGCGTTGCACGTAAAATATACAAAGACTTATTACTATCCGTGGACGAGAAATTCGACGCTCAACTTTTTGCACCCATTTATCCCTCCGAATCTTGCGCCGAGCCCTAGCCTAGTTGTTGATGGATCATATGCACAATACGCTGCACGACAGTATGCAGAGCTGAAGTATTTGGAATTTCTAGACCAATTCGGCTTGGTTTCCATGTGTGCTTTTGATTGTATTTAAATTCTATCCGCTGCTTAGTGATAGAAGGATTTCAGCCCACACATAGTCTTATTTCTGGTGGATTATGGTGTTGAAATGCTAAGTGGATGTTCACATTTCCCCCTTCATGAACAATACCATTCTTTCCAATCCTTACTTTTACCCATATCTCGACTACTCGGTCCAGAATGTCCATTTTAACAGATCTATACCTCACTAGCGTGAGTCTAGCGCTGCAAGTATTAATCCCAACAATAATTCTCGTCACAACACGCAAGCAATCAATTCTTCGATATCTCACAGTCCCATGCATGATCTGGATCTTCAGTTGCAATTTGCGCCCAATGGATCCCTACTGTCAAATGTTCGCTTTTATCATTGGTTCAATATTCATGGCTATCCCTCAAGCCGCCACCATCTTATTGATCAACCCTCTCGATGCGAATGACCTCATCCGTGAAAATCCAAGCCGTACAAAACGGCCCATTGAACTTCTTTACTACGCGTCCGAGCAGCAATCTGAACCTCGAGCTATTGGTACCCCTCGACAGGTAAAGGGCACTCATCCGCACCCCGCATACTATTATGATGCCAAGAAAGACACCACTGTCGTTTCCCGGGGCTCTTTCTTGTTGAGGCAACTCGTTGTTTTCGTCTGGCAATATGCTGTACTTGATTTGGTTCAGTTTGCTGCTCACCACAAGCCAGTGAGATCAGTGGCCGATGAGATATTCACGGACCTTGAGTGGAATGTGCCTCTTCATATATGGATTGAAAGGTTTTCAGAAAATTTACTTTCTTGGTTTTTGATTGCTCGCATTTGCATTGATTCCCGATACCGCATGGCTTCTATTATAATGGTGGGATTGGGGATAAACTCTACTCGAGACTGGCCACCGTTGTTTGGAAGGATGTCTGATGCATATACGTTACGAAAGTACTGGGGGTAAGACTTTTTTTCCTCCTTGTTTATTTGAATGAACAGTCAAATACCCCAGTCGAACTTCCTAACAGCATATAGGACTTTTTGGCACCAGGGTCTCCGCCAGCCACTCACATCAGTCAGCAACTTTGTCGCACGTGATATAATGCATCTGCCAAGACCATCAGTCTTAGAACGATACACGAATATATTCTTTGTATTCCTTGGGTCAGGTGTACTTCATCTGACGACTGACATAGTTATGGGTGTTCCCGCGCAGTCCTCTGGCGCCATCCTATTTTTCACGAGCTTCGTTTTGGGATACATGATAGAAGATGGCGTTCAAGCTCTCTATAAACGAATTCAAAGTACTGACGCACAGGCTGGCTCGAAGTGGAAGCGGGTTGTTGGTTACTTGTGGGTTGCTTTATGGTTGGGTATATCGTCAACGGCGTATATGTTCCCGGGTTCGCAGCCGATTCCGCCACACGAGCTGAGAACGGTTCCATTTAGCATATCAGATCACATTGGGATTGTGCCTGTTGTTGGGTTTACGTTTATCAGTGGTCTTGCTTTGCTCTTCGGATTCCAGGCCGAGATATGAACATAGGATGTGGAATTGACTACATAATTCATACAAAATGATTATCCGTCACCCAGTCGATGATTTCAAATCTACCTATGGTTTAAGCCGGGCACTATTGTTGTCAAGTGATGGGTATGTCACTTAGATGTCTTTCCTTCGGATAATTCATCGATCTACCTTCCAGCTTCCGTCGTTCCTCCGTCGGTTGATTATGACCAAGATCACTGCTTGAGGGGCCTGACACAACTTAAGCATGCGTAGCTACCTCAAAGTCTTTTCTAATGATTTTGTCTCATTTCATGTGGTCATAGATAATGAGTAGCGGTGTAGTCAATAGACTCGAAAGCTGATGGAGGCCACCCGTAGACCCACATGGCCCATCAGCTCTTCACTCATCCGAGACATTGACAACAAGGATCGTCTAGGTACTCGATGCTAAGACTATAGATGTCATCTCATATTACTGGAGAAGTTTCGGCGAGTATAGAAAATGCCAAACCAACGGTAAGCTCCGAAGCCATCATGTGCTGGCTTTGAGACAGGAATGCATACGCCGACATACGCACACTTCGTATTACTTCAACATTCTCCTTAATACGGAGGCTCAAACAGCCCGCCTTGAGGTGGCAATCTGGTTACTATCATTATCATACAATTTACAAAAGAGCGGTGCGTATATCGGGTTTGACTGAGCCAGCGAACCATTGCCATTATTAATTGATCGCTTAGCCCCAATTCAAAATCGTAACAACACCTCAATGGTCGCCTAATTTGTTCTATAATAGGCTAGTATTCGTTACGTGGGGCTAAAAGCAACGAATTGCGGGGATCGGGATAAGCTGCACCGCCAACCGCAGCCTTGGGCCCCGTGCCCCCGCGTGACTTTATAGTTCGCCGATCGACTATATTTAGATGGGTTATACTTACGAAGCCGGGGTACATCCTTGACATCCATATTAGTTCATGATCGGAGAATTTATACGAGGCTCTCAGCCTTGTTGTTTGTTGTATATTGTTTTCCTATAGGTTGGTGTAGGCTCGGCGAGGTGAGATTGTCTCATTTACTTGATGGTTCAACGTCACTGCTTGTTGTCCATATGTCTATGCAAGGCCAACCATTGCAAGTAAGATGACGAATTTTTAAGGCTGTGAAAGGGCTTCGTAGATGAGATGTGTTGATGAGTTTGGAATATAAAAAGGTCTTGAGATCCGGTAGTTGAGTGTATTCATTCCATCAACAAGTAAAACGCCCATCAATAAATCACTCTCAGCATTGCATTCCCATATATCTTATATTCAAAATGAAGTTCTCTGAGATCCTGGCTTTCTCCGTGGCCTTCGCCACTGCTACCGCAGCCCCCGCGAAGCGCACCGATACCGTCGAAATCACCTTCCACGGTGCTGCCGGTGCTCAGTTCTCGCAGAGCTTCCCTACAGATGACACTGCTACTTCCATCTGTGAGTTGATGCTTTCAAATTGAAGGTCTTGAAATGCTAACCCATGCAGCCAACCCCCTCAGCATCTCCAAAATCTCATCTAACACCAATCTTGTCGAGTGCTCATTCACTGGCGTGGACGGCAGTTTCACGACCGTCGATGGCGCCGTCTGGACTGATGTCGGCCCCCCTCAGACCCAAGTCTCTGGAACATGCGTCAAACTCTCATCGCAGCGCCGCCGCAGCAACGATGTTGTGATTACATTCATCGGTGCCGCCGGTGCAGAGTTCACGCAGAAATTCCCCATCGATGACACCGTTCGCAAGATCAGTAAGATGAGGCCCGACACCGACCCTTGATGATACCTACTAATTGTTTCAGGCAACCCTTTGAGCATCTCCCACATCTCAAACAGCAATGACGGTGTCGAGTGCTCTTTCACTGGCGTCGATAACAGCTACACCGTTGTAGATGGAGCTGTCGAGGTCGACGTTGGTCCCCCTCAGACTCAAGTTTCTGGACGGTGCTTTGAGTTGCCCACCCCGGCTCGTCGCTCATATGATGCTAAGGTTACCTTCATTGGTGCTGCCGGTGCGCAGTTTGTTCAGTACTTCCCCATTGATGGACTGACTTATGATATCAGTATGTCTCCCGTATAAATATATTCCGGAATCCTTGGTGGATAGAAATACTAATCGGTTTCCGTATAGCCAACGTTCTGAGCATTTCCCACGTTGAATTAGACAAGGCGGGTGTTTCTTGCACATTTGATGGTGTCGATAACTCTGTTACCTATGTCACTGGGCCTGAGACTGTTGATGTTGGCCCTCCTCAGACTCAGGTCCACGGCTCTTGCTGGGCCAGCTAATTGTCCTTCGGTCGAGAGGGCAGAGGGTAATAGAATTTGTGGTTGTTCGACACTCGGACTGTGATGTTTAGAGGAAGTTGATTTGCTTTGAGATTTGGACACTCCTTACCGTTTATATAAATTGTTTCGCTATTAAATTGACATTCTGTTTGACATTCTATTCTATTGAGGCAGTAGAGTGACAATACTGAGGGTCCTTGTGGTCCTGGTATCTGAGTCAGATAATATTTTGTGTGTAAGTTTACGAAGAAAAAAGGGAATTTAAAACTAGTGTATTCAACTATCAGAAATGCCGTGGGTAGTGAAGAGACACAACGAGGCCACCAAGGCAAGACAGCTTCCCAAACATAAGCCACTACCGAGTTTCTCACTTAGGAGAACGCCTGCTTATATTTCAACAAGGCCTCCTGGAAGGGAACAGGCTTCCTTCCAGTGAGAGTCTCAACAGCATCACTAGTCTTGGCCATATAACCCTTCGCGACCATCTCACCACAACACAAAAGGTCATCTACACAGAGCTTCATAGGAAGGGGGGACGGCTCAGTCACAGAAGTAGGCAATCCAAGCTTGACCCAATACTCCCTCAACTCATCATCCGGCAAATCAACAAACTCTCCCTGACCTCCAAGATTCTCACAGATCCACTCAAAGACCTGCTGATCGGTCACAGCCTCCGGGCCAGTAACATCAACCACAGTGTTCGGCTCACCCTTGCCCAAAAGAAGAGCAGCATGCACTCTTCCACAATCCTCGCGAGTGACATAAGCACCCGCCACACCATGCGAGTTGAAAATCCACTTATTCCCACAGAACTTCCACGATGGAGCGAAGAAGTTAGGAATATTATCAATATACAGATAATCGCGCTGAATACTGTATTCCAATCCGGATGCCCGAATCAACGCCTCAGTCTGCTTGTGGTCCCGAGGTAAAAAGGGCATCTCCTGCATCGGGGCAGGGTCATCAGCACCCACGAAAGAAGTATAGCAGATACGGCGCACACCACATGCTTTAGCGGCATTTATCACGTCCTGTGCTTGCTCGTGTCGGCGACCGAAGGCCCAAGTTGATATTAGGTTTACGGCTTCGGCTCCGGCAAAGACGCGCTCCAGGCTGCTGATGTCGTCATAGCTGGCTGCGGATACCGTTGCTCCTTTCTCTTTCCAGGATTCCAGCGTCGCGGTGGGAATTTTGCTTGGATCAGATGTGGTGAATAAGAGGGTGGTGTCTGATGGGGCGATTTCCAGTGCGTATGAGGCTGCGATGCTGCCAATATTTCCGCCAACACCGGTAAAGACGTACTTGGGCATATTGGCTTAGAGCTCTGCGTTGGCGAGGCGAGATTATTACGAGACTCGAAGATGACATGGAGATTATGTACAGTCGGGTTCTTACCGGAATCTCATGGATTGATGATTCGAATTACAGATTGCTTTGGAGGGGAAGAAGAATGTAGGTACACGGATTGATTCAGAGAGGGGTAGGATGGAATTGCCATGATTTATATCCCAGAGGGGCTGGTTCATTAATAAGGTGGGTATAATTGTAGCTGAAGATAGTTGAAGATCTTCATCTGAGATCCATTCAATATGTACTGCAAAGGTGATTGCCGAGGGTGTTCGTGCTAGATCCATCGAAAGCGGGTCTGATGGATCGATAGCGCTAGTTTGGACCAATAGAAGACAAAAATGGATCCAGGCCACGTCAAGAGTGGAATACCGATCCACCATGCTAGGCTAGATTTATCACACGCTGGAGTCAGGGCTTGAAGCTATCTGCCGGCTGAATATCTCTAATAATGTACTGTTTGGCCTCGGTACTTGGAACGGTTACGATTTAACTGATCACGATTCACGATAAGCTCGTAGACTTTGATCGACTGATTATTCTTATATTTCTCTCAGATTATCATGCCTTCTCTCCTCAGATTCTGATGTTCATGTGCCTGCGGTGAGCTCGGCAATGTGATTTAATTAGTCCGAACTCTTTCGTGGCGACTGTCAAACACCCACTCAGCTGAGAAAAGGCTATCTAGAATTGAAATATACTCCATACAAGGCACACACAAACACACTTTTAAGGTTGGAACTTAAAGGAAAAAGGAACATTTGAGTCGAGAAAATTCATTGGTCGCACAGAAACATAAAATATATATCTATCCATGGGTTCCGCTAAGGTTCGAAGTGAATCTGAAAAAGGGTTGGAGTTTCGATCCATGGATAAGTATTGAACGTTAAAGATTAATCTTAAACTTTAGATGCGACGCCTAAAGAATACACATGTACGATCGTGGGCTGGGTAGTGATACTACAGCTATAGTGTGCATGTACGATCTCCTTTCCGTTGAAACGCGACAGTACAATGTGGAGCAGAGGTCTAAGCTGCCTAAATGATTGGTTGTTCGTTAGTGAGGAATTGTAAATATCATAAACGGTTTGCACAGTTTGGCTGGGCTTATGAAATGGTCGAATGTTTGATTCTGTTGATTCTTTTGGATGGGGTAGTGTTGGATTGGTTTGCATAGGATGTTTCGTTTGTCTGATAAATTCATTTTGGGAAGGCACGATGCAGTCGACTATAAACCCCCCCCCTCTTTTTCGAATTTCAAGCCTTCTCTTCTTTTTAATCTTGGTTCTACCTCTCACCCTCTCCCATCCACGGAACAATAGAAGACAAGGAGAGAACTTTGTATTGCGTAATCATCGAAAGGAATAAACTTTGAAAGTCCCTTCAGAAAACATACAAGTGCAGTCCAAGTAATCGAATTCTTTTTCCTCTTTTACCAGGATTCAACCGGGTTGCAATGATGTCGCAGAATCGAGCTCCCTGCAGGCGGGTACGGGAGTTCTTCTCGGTGACGCATTTGAATGTGGATTGCAAGTCGATCCTTATCAAAAACAATTCCGACGTATTCAGATGCGGGCGAGTTGAAGTATGACTATTGATAATGCAGGAGTGAAATAATCGTGTTGAATATTGGGAGTTAGCTGGACATGGTCAAGGCCGGAACTCGGGAATGATAGAACAGATTGTCAATCCGATCGCGTCATACTTCGGGTAAACGCTCTCTCTGCAACTCAGCAACCAATGCTTCTTTCAATCTCCTTTCCATTTATGGCATACGATGTTTTTGCGCTTGGCATAATCTGTTTCGGTGCTCAGCCCCCGGGCGCAATTGCCGCCCACTTTAGCAGACCGAACATGTCCGAGAGATCGGAGTTCCCAGGTCATTATGAGAACATTGACAGACATCGGGGGGCTCCGAAGCATTTAATATCAAAGAAAGGACAACGCGTAGCTGAGATGCAGGAGATATGCAGGTAAAAGCAAACATGCAAGCCCCAACGCCCCAGATTAGAAACCCACCCACGAACTACAAACTAACGCCACAGACCCTGGCATCATAGCGATGGGGAAAACCAATGAAGTAGCCGGGATTTCAATCGGGGTACTAATGGCCTTACCACACTAGATCTGCGGTATCAGTAGATCCGGGGATGCATTCGATTGTCCAATAAGATTGTCAACGGTGATCTCCGCTTCCATGAGGATGGAGTAAGCTGCGGGTTCTGCGGACAAGATCTGAAGACTGCCCCGATGATCCGTTATCTGGGGCTAGACTATGCATGCATGCTAGTATCATAATCTCCTGCATTGGGACCGGCTGAACTACTCAATCAAGGTGTCTCCGACACTGAGGTCTGGTTGTCTACATTCCGGTCTGGATTCATCGATACGAGGACTATGGTTGGATATCGGGGGATAACAAGTTAGAGACGATGCTTTGTCCCCGTTACATCCGAATTGAGTTGTACATGTGCTTCCCCCGCACGAACTCGGGAGGACATGGGGAGGTCATGGGGATACGCACTTCGGCGGCTCCCGTGGTCCCATGACGAAAGCTTAACTTTGATATGCAAGTGAAGCTTGAAACTGGGATATCAAAACGTCAGGGGATGAATTGAAGTGGGTTCAAAGGATGAACCATGATAGCTGACACAGAGGTTGGGAAAGAACAGAGATAGGTATCAGCGCACGGGTCTTATCGGTGGTCCGACCGGCCAATGATGGGTTGCCGACGGAAGCGAGCAGTGAAACCTCGGGCTGCTGATAAGCCCGGATCCACCCTGGCACCCTGATTGGCCCGCAGAACGCGTTGGTCGCATGGCAGGGCTTGTCATTTGCTTCTTTCTGGAAATTCTCTGATGGGGCCCCACGCGACACTTCCCGGCCCTATCTTCTTCCCTTGCCACTGCACTGCGCGAGTGGGGCGACGCGCACTGGAAATTTTGTTCGCGACTATATTAAAGGATGGTCCTGCCAGTGGATCGAGAAAAAAAAAAAAAAGGAAAGAGAACCATGTGGATTTGGGCTGGTCAACACGCATCATTTATCTCTTGATTGAGTTGCCTGAGCTTTAAGAGCTCTTAGGATTCCTCTTTTACCATCTTTTTCAGGTCCTAGACCCTTTTTTTTTCTCCAATCGAAAACCGTCGAACGAGGAAAGCCGAAGCTATCAGCAATGCCCTCCAAATTTGGATTCGGTTCCCGCGGGAATGCCGATGTCGAGAAGGGCCCTCAGGTCGACAATGCCTATGAGAGCCATAGCAACGATACCACTTACGACAACGTTCGGGATAATGCCAGCGATGGTGCTGTTCCCGGCGAGAGCTTCGAGTACGGTGACTCACTCTATGCGCGGCTTCAGCGGCTGGCGGGCAAGATGAATGTCGAACAGCGTGGTATCGAGCGTGTGCCGGAAAATGAGCGGACGGATACTTCCTACTTGAATATTGGTAGCATGGTGTGTTCTGCAAATCTTGCGATGAGCCCGTGGGCTTCCCACTGACCAACCCTAGTGGTTTGCTGCCAACATGGTCGTCAGTTCCTTCGCCATTGGTGTCCTCGGAAAGACCACTTTCTACCTGGGCTTCGTGGATGCCATCCTCGTGTGCCTGTTCTTCAACCTGCTCGGTGTCCTGTCCGTCTGCTTCTTCTCCTGCTTCGGACCCGCATTCGGTTTGCGCCAGATGGTTCTGTCCCGTTTCTGGTTCGGATGGTGGCCTGTGAAATTCAGTAAGTCATGGCATGGATAGTCAGTGATCGCAATCGCTAATTCGGCTTTCTCATAGTCGCCATCCTCAACGTCATTGCCTGTGTCGGTTGGTCTGCTTCCAACGCCATTGTTGGCGCGCAGCTTCTCAACGCTGTGAACGGAACTGTCCCCGGTTACGCTGGTATCCTCATCGTTACCTTCTGCACCCTGTTCATCACTTTCGCCGGATACAAGGTCGTTCACGCCTACGAGTTCTACAGTTGGATCCCCACCTGCATTGTGTTCTTCATCGTGGTGGGCTGCTTCGCCCACTCAGGTGACTTCATCAATCTCCCCATGGATGTCGGAATTTCGGAGTTGGGTGATTGCCTGTCCTTCGGTTCGACCATCTATGGTTTCGCGACAGGCTGGACCAGCTATGCCGCCGACTACACTGTCTACCAGCCCGCAGACCGCAGTCGCCGCAAGGTCTTCCTCGCCACCTGGCTCGGTCTGATCATTCCCCTTATTTTCACCGAATTCCTCGGTATCGCCGTCATCACCGCCATCGAAATCAACGGCGGAGACAACAAGTACATGAGAGGCTGGAATGCCTCCGGTAACGGTGGCTTGATCGATGCTGTCCTCGAGCCCCTCGGTGGATTCGGCAAGTTCTGCCTTGTCATCCTCGCCCTTTCCATCATCGCCAACAACTGCCCCAACATCTACTCCGTCTCCCTGACCCTCCAGGTGCTCGGCCGCTGGACTCAGCGGGTTCCCCGTTTCATCTGGACCTTCCTCGCCTCGTGTGTCTCTCTCGCCATTGCCATTCCCGGATATTCTCACTTCCAGGTTGTCTTGGAGAACTTCATGAACTTCATCGCCTATTGGCTGGCTATCTACACCGGTATCAGCGTCGCCGATCACTTCATCTTTAAGCGTGGCTTCGGCGGTTACGTCCCGGCGAACTATGACAAGCGTGAAAAGCTTCCCTACGGCATCGCTGCCACTATTGCCTTCTGCTTCGGTGTTGTCGGCATGATCACTGGTATGAGTCAGACCTGGTGGGTCGGTCCCATTGCCAAACACGCTGGTGCTTTGCCTTATGGTGGTGATGTTGGTTTCGAGCTGGGCTTTGCCTTCTCGTTTGTTATTTACTGTGCGCTGCGTCCTCTTGAGATTCGTTATTTCGGTCGGTAGATCGAAATGTTTTGTATATGATAGTTTGGGACTGGATGGTGGATTTGAGTATATATTAAGTATAGATATTGTGCATATCTCTGCATTGTGATTAAATATAATTGAGCTTGCATTTACATTGAACATTTGAAACATTTCAACTCCTTCGTAGTCAATGACCTTCTATGGTCAGGTTATCTTATTTCCTTAACCGCGGTTCCAGTCTTCCGGAACGCCAAGACCTGCGCCATTTTCGCGTTTTCTATACGACTTGATAAAACGACACCTCTCTCAAATAATTTTCTCAGAACTCCAAGCATCCACAATGTATCGCTCATATAAATTACCAAGACTCCTCCACAATACTCACCAATTGATTCCCCCTGCATCTAAGATCCGCCTCTTTTCCAAAATCTCTTTTACACAAGCCTGTCACAAACCATCGAATCAAGACAATACTCCAACCCCATCACCCAGCACCATCTCCATCTTGAATCGCACCTTCTGGTCTTGCAAGTCAACATGGAAAAGAGCCCGAATCAACACACTTCGCTGTCTGCTGGGTTGCACAACGGGTGATTTCGCGGCTATGTGGACCCTGCAATCGTTATATCCAGAGCTAGGGATGAATACCATTATGCTTGTTTCTAGTTCGTCTGAGCTCTACCTCACAACAACTGATTGACTAATACTAATGATTGTTAGTGGCATCCGGGATTACTTCATCCATAATCCTGGAAACAGTTCTACTTAAACGTGGCGCGGATGCGCTATCGTGGAGTAGAGCTGCGCGTACAGCTATGGGAATGAGTATGTTTTCCATGATTGCGATGGAGATAGCTGAGAATGCAGTGGATTATCATCTTACGGGTGGGATTGTGGCCTTCGACGACCCGAGATTCTGGGTTGCAGCGGTGGTCTCTGTTGGTGCAGGATTTCTGGCTCCGTTGCCATATAATTATGTGCGGTTAAGGAAGTATGGGAAGGCTTGTCATTAAGCTTTCTGGTACTGATGTCATTGTGAGACTAGAGCTAGCTATCTGGCTTTATATCTCATTCGAATAGTTTGATCTGTTTACTGGTCAGGCGACGAGCCAGCGCTTGACTCGAGATGAGAAACTTCTCAACTCATCCGCTACCTCTTTCTTCTCTCCCTTCCCTCTCCGCTCTGGATACCACCTAATATAGACTTCTCCTCTCAATTGCTTCCCGCCTGTCCTCTCTCTTTTCTCTCGTCTCTCCGTAAGACTTGATATGCCTTCATCTCCCTTCCTTCCCGCGCTAGCTCTGTATGCGTAGCCGCTGTTGTCATCTCCTTGCTCAGCATGGTTTGCTAACAGGACCATAGCCCGTGAAACCATAACCAATGAGAAGAAAACATTACACAAACAATTATTACAAAACAAAGAAACACACTCAGGGTGATAACCTTGATGGAGGAAACTGTTACTTTAATGAAGCACTACTGGCAAAGTGGGAGATTGTTGGCAACGTATCAACATTCATGAAATTTAGGGATGAGGACCACCGTACTATAATAATAAGGGTGGGTAGATGTTCACCTCTGTCCCGCTCTGGCCGACTTATTCCGGCCGAGCCATCCCACATCTACCGTGCATACTAAGCCCTCCCCACATGGGGTCCTTGAGAGACCACGGGATCAAAAGGCTTGATGACCCCCTCCCCTAACTCTCCATGACGGACTTGCCTGTAGGAGCCGGACCCTTGAACAGGCCGCACCCGGTATCCTGTGGGTGTGAACGGATGGCATCGTTGGTTTTCACGAGAACTCGGTGTTTGACAAGGAGAACCCGGTCACCGGTTGCTTCATCCACACGATAGACGCCAGGGAGACTGACCATGACAAGGGTGCCTAGCCGAGTGCTCTCTGGAAGATCGCGAACCAGTTCCTCTCTGACTTGATGGCGTGTCTTGAAGTCAGTTACCTGGAACTCTTCCAGGAATTTCAGCCCTGCGGTTGGCCCAAAGCGATACCATCTCCACTGGTATCTTGTGCCGGAGCGTTGTATCTCGGTCGCGAGCTGTGCTGCAGGTGTGATCACTTGATCCAAAAGATTGCGGAATCTTTGGCCCCAGATGTCGCCCTGAATATCCATCATTCTGCGGAGTGTTCCCTTAATCATGGAAAGTGTGTAAAGGCAGCCTGAGGAGAGTTGTGCTTGGAAATTGGGAGACTGCATCCAAGCACGAACTGCCTCGACTTTCCAAAGGCTAACAGAGACGGCGTCTGCGAAAAGGTATAAGTTAGTACTCAGATAAAAGACAGCCCCAAGGGTTTCGTCTTACTTTTGTACGGTTGAACCTGCGCGATACTGTTCTGAAGCTGGCGTAGAACAAGTGCCTGATCTGGTAACATGCCAGCCACTGCGTTCAAAAATAACATCTCTGAAAGAACGGCCATAATGATGGCTGAAATCAGCTCTGGCTCCGTACCCTTGAAGTACCTATTGAAGGTGGTGTTTCCGGGTTGAATCAGGCGGTTGGCTGCCAGGTACAGGGAGATCGACGGCCATTTTTCAGAAAGATCAGTTTCAAGGGGCATGATAGTGTGTGACCAGGCCTCGAGGCTGTCGTAGATCTTGTTGAGTCTTGTTGACAGCGATTTATCATCAATCTCACCAGATTTGATGATTTGCACAGCTTGAGTTACATTGCTAGCGTTCTCAGCCTCCAAGAACTCGATTCGTTCCTGAGCACGTTTGAGCTCGGCTTCTGTCTCAGTGTGCTGGGTTTGAAGACTTTCGTACATCTGATGAAGGACGTCGATCTCATGTTGAACGCTGTTCAGAGACCCCGTTATCTTCCTACGACTCTGATGGACATCGAACTTTGTGTCTGCCATTATGCAGACCTTGCTCGCTGGGGTAAAAGCCTTGAATGCTAGATAATTGAGGCTGATATGCAGACGAAGCTGCAGCGCCCCCGATCAGAGGGTGGACACAGCGCGAAGCGTGATCAGGAGGGGCTGGAACAGCTGAAGATGTGGATGACGCGTCGAAAAGGACAGAAATCAAGAGTGTTTGCTGTGAAGTGGAAGAGATGGAGGGGAGAAGGCGCTGGGATAGGTGAAGTGCAATCTTATGTTTTCCATCTATCGATACGTCACTTGCTCCGATTGTCCGCTAACCCAGAACGATCTTTGCCATTGTTTATCGGAGATGAAGTACTGCCGACAAGTTACTTGCTTCGTTTGTCCGCTAACCCAGAATGGTCGTTGCCATTGAAAGTGTATCGGACATGGAGTACTGCCTTCCAACTTTCATGGTCTTGGTTGCATGTGTACAAAGGCCCTTTCTGCTCTGCTTGGTCTTCAAATGCGATTACCTTGGCAGTTGATAAACCATGGTTGAGGCCGGATCATTCGAGGAGCTTTGCAATCTTCTGAGATCTGCCGGGGATCTCTCAAGGTTTGCGCGCAGCCTAATAGCCGAGTATACTCGGGCTTTCATCACCCGCTTCAAGACAATGCGAGTGGAATTCGATATGATATTGCGTCAATGAGATTGACTTATCATATTTGTCCATCGGTCTGGTCCGCAAAGACCAAGAAAAGAAATCTCAGCTACAGAGCATGCGGCTTGGGGCCATGACCAGAATTCACAGCTTGCGAACATGTTGATGTCTTGGCAGCCACATAATCCATACAGCTTGACTGTTGGATGTGATTATCGTGGTATTGGAGGGTGACTGTGTAATCAGATTAACGCAGCGGACGCATCGGATTAAGGGCACAGAATTCTAAAAAGGATCAGGTTCAGAAAACAAATCGACGAGGTTGTTACAATGCGCGCTAGTAATGATGCGGAAGACAATTGGTTTGTAGTGTTTGTTCCAGAAAACGAAGCTCTCATCACGTGCTATGATCCAGCCACAGACTGCGCCACAAGAAAATCGCCGCGAATAATGAAATCCACAACGGACTCGCCTGTGAAAGAAATCCCAGAAATTCAGCTTTCGCCGCAACACATCACAACCACACACCATGTCTCGACTTGGGAAGTGAGTAATGACCCAGGACTAATCCCCGAGTTTTTTCTCTAACAAACGATTTTAAAATTTCCAGCCGTGCCGACTGGGCCGACGACGAGGAGTTTGACGACCCCTCCGCGCTCCCCGCGCAAGAAGTGATCACCAACAAAGATGGCACCAAGACCGTTATCTCCTACCGCTTCAACGATGACAACAAGAAAGTGAAGGTCACCCGCCGGATCAAGACCACCACCGTTCGCGAACACGTCAACCCCCAGGTCGCCGAGCGCCGGTCGTGGCCCAAGTTCGGTCTCGAGAAGGGACACCCCCCGGGCCCTACTTTCGATACTACCTCCGTCGGCGAGAACATGGTTTTCCGTCCCAGCATCAACTGGAAGGCACAGGCTAAGGAGGCTGAGAAGGATGGCGGCGAGAAGGGCAGCATGAAGGACCAGCTCAAGGACAAGAAGGTCAAGTGTCGTATTTGTTCCGGAGAGCACTTCACAGCCCGCTGTCCCTTCAAGGATACTATGGCTCCCGTCGAGGAAGCTTCTGGTGGTGCCGGTGTGGATGCGGACGACAAGGAGGCCGGCGGTCTCGGTGCGGGCAAGTCCAGCTACGTGCCTCCTCACATGCGGAATGGCGGTGCTGCTGGCGGCGAGAAGATGGGTGGCCGTTTCGAGAAGGACGACCTTGCGACTTTGCGTGTTACAAACGTATGTTATCTATGGTTTCTAAACTGGATGCATCGCGTTCCAGATGGCTTTTTTTTTCTTGTTCCGTTCTAACGAATTTTTTCACAACAGGTCAGCGAGTTGGCAGAGGAACAAGAGTTGCGGGATCTCTTCGAGCGGTTCGGTCGTGTTACCAGAGTTTTCCTTGCCCGGGACAGAGAGACCCAGCGGGCCAAGGGCTTTGCCTTCATCAGTTACGCGGATCGGGGCGACGCCGCGGGCGCCTGCGAGAAACTGGACGGCTGTACGTATACACGTGAGATTGGGTATGGGTATAATGGGATGCTAACATGTTCTTTCTTTAGTCGGTTACCGCCATCTCATTCTTCACGTCGAGTTCGCCAAGCGGTCTACTTAAAATCGTTTCTCGCTTTGTCACGACATTTCTTCTTTTCCTTTTTTCTTTTCAGGCGAGCCTAATTATCGGCTGATGCTCTTCTCTTTTGTACTGTATGATCGATAATGATGATTCTCGAAAAAGACAACCACCATGTCATTTACATGCATCAGTCTATACAAAAGCAATGGTTTAGAAGAGTTTTGCATGATTGCTATGTGTTTAGATTGCTACAGCCTAGGCTGTGGCAGCAGATCCGTTTCCAATGTTCACCTGTCTATTCTAGACTCCGAGTCCCTTTTCCACGTCAACTTACTGCACGAAGTGTATGCCAGATACCACATAGGCCAGGCATCACTATCCTGCGCCGACCAGGATAACAAGATCACCCGCTATAATCTGCTCAGCCCAAGGCTGGAAAGTTAATGAAGATCCGTATTGTCACCCAGCCCCTGGGCTATTCAAGGGTCCTGTCATCTGTCAGGATGTACGCCAGGCCCCAACGACAGCCACCTGAACACACAGCAAGGCAATTTCTATACCCTGCCATTTCAGTGTCAGGTGTGAACCTTTGAGCCCATTTCTAAAGGTTAATCCCGAAATTACACATCTAGACTTGACTTTGACTAGACTGGGCTAGACTAAACCTAACGCTCAACGCCTAACGGCGAAGATGAAGACTCGGAAAACCTCAAAAGTCACACCCGCATCACAGATCCTGCACTCAATTGCAACAGCACACAGATCTGGATCTCTAACGTAGCCGGCTATCTTGTCCTCCTGGACTAGTGAACACAAAAACCGTCCGTCTTAATATCCCGCACGTAAACTGGGTTGCATCACGTTGCATCGGTGACTCAATTAGGAAAGAGACTTGAGACGAGCAGGGTTAGAAAAGAAAGCTAACTTGTGACTAGGTTGGGCTGTTGCAAATCTTCCAATGTTGAACCTAAGTGGCTTTCTGAGTCACTGGCGACACAAATCTATGTTTTCCAGGACAGGGGATAGAAATAAGCATAGGCAAACCAGATTAGGAATGGATCTGAACTTTTTTTTGGTTCATTTTTGTTAGTCTCTTCTTCCCTGCTGCTTTCTCACTACCATTAGGCCACCGGCATTTGGAACGTCCCCTAAACCCTAGCCCAAATCCTTAAACCCCGTTGCTGTTGCCGTTGCTGTCGCGGTCATGCTGTATGACAGACCCGATACATGTGAAAGGGGTTCTTGACGTTTCGATGTCCCAGCGCCATTCATCATGCATCCACGTTGTGGCTGCCTGTCATATTCGGCTTCTGCGGGCCCGTAAGACGGAGGGGAAGCCAATTCGACTAAAAGGGCATTTCTTCACGGGATGCTCTCTTGGCCTCATGTCCATGAGCAGATTTGTCTCTAGGCTTTTTCTCCGTGTGACGGGGCCTTGTTCCCGGGTTGGTTGTCGCTTTTGCCCGGGACAGCTGGCGATGGCTGGTTGCCACGGCGTCAGGGAGGAACGAATACGTCGAGAATACGATTTGCTTTCTTTCTTCATTTATTTAGTTTCAATGTTTTGGAGGCGAATCTTCAACAAGGCTGCTTTGGCGAGTAAAATTATGATCATCCTCCCGGACAACTTTTCCTGGCTGTACCGATGTAGCTTGGATCTCGATTCCTGCTCGGGGAGATTCAACGTATCGACCCCTGTCCCTTGGTCTCCCCAAGAGGCGTATAGGTGGATTTTGGGTTTCCATGGGCCCGAAACCGTAGCTAGGATGTTCACGATCATATTACGATCGGCGCTGTCAGCTGGAGATCGCAGGTCGATCAAAGTTTCTGTTGATAGGATGGGTAGAGCACCAATGGGAGCTTCTTTTCTCTCATATCCCCTTGTCACCTCTTGCGTACACCTTCATCCTCGCCCCACTAGGTAGTGTCCCAGGAGTGGGCTACCGATAATGGGGTCAAGCGTCGCCCCAAGTGACCATCTAGTGTTTGCCATACGTGCCACACAGAACCTTGTATCCAGACAATAGTATGGAGCAATTGCTAGTATCGAGTTTGGGCTCATGAAGAAAACAATCTACGGCTCCCGAAAACAGATAATGAAGAAACCCGGGAGTATACTTCCTCTCTCTCGCGGGCCTAGGATTGGATTAACGAATTGCAAAACGGGAAACTAGAACCAGGAAAGCCGGTCAAGTCCCCAGGTATCTCCGTCGTCTGGTTTCTGGTATAGGAAATTAGTACAGTATGCAAGGCAACTGCGGCTGTGGAGACTTTTACTCCCCGAGTGACATCGTCTTTGTCTCAAACTTTATTATGGAGTAGGAACCATGGATCCTAGATGGGGGTAAAAGTCAACCATCCTCCAGCTTCAATTCTCGCCGGATTCGGCCGTGGGGTCCAACGGCTTCTGTCGCCGGTGAAGATGTCGGGAGATTAATTTTCTTTATTTTTAGTGTTTTTTTCTCGGCGCGATGCTGACGGTCCAGGGTCCTGTTGCGGACGCGAGTCATTGGACGCAGATCCAAGCGCGGGATCAAATCCTAGAACAACGGGCATATTCTAGCTAGGATTGCGGGACAAAAAAACTTAAGTCCAGAAGACTACCGGCTGTCGGTACGCGTCCATGCTGAAGTTTGTTCATTGGGGCCAATGGACGTTGGAAAGGTAAAAAAAAACCGCATATCATGCACTGGGTAAAGGATGAGGTTTGCAATCCCGACCTCCGGGTGGGAAAGGATGAATTGTTATTTTCTTGGTTTTTGATCAAGGGCTGAGTGAAGCTTTCTTTCAGCTTTTTTTTGTAATTTTATTTCTTGATTCTTCCCTGTCGAAAACTGGGCATTCGGCCGGGTGCAGCCTGGGAATTGACGCGGAACTGGGCCACGGTCTGTCATTTGCGCGCGCGAAATGCCAGTCGTACAGGGTAGGAAAAATCCGGTTTCCCCCATTCATCCTTTTCCTTTTCCTTTTCCTTTTCTTTGTTGCGTTGAGATATCAATCCATCCTCGCTGGGACACAGTCGATCCTCCGATCGTCACGCCAAGATCATCAATCCACTAGATCCGGGGGCACGTGCCCACGAGAAACCCTGGACACAAAGAATTAAGAAACGCTAAGTGAACAGGGATCGCAATCCACGCAGAAGCCTCGGAGATTGTCTCAGGAGACTATGCAACGTCAAAGCCCCCCTAATCTCTCAGATCTTTGCCCGGGGGATTTGCGTAGGCCGAACCATGGTTGGATCCAGGAGTTCCTACCAAAAACGAAAGTCAGTAAATGCATCTCCTGAGAAACTCAAATCACGGCAATATGAGCATGGGAGTCAAAAAAAGAAAATTACAGTTTGAAGAGAACAGGTACCTGCAGAAATCATGAAAGGGCAGGCACGGGCCAAATCTTGAAGTACGCTACTCCGCATGTTCCCAGGATCGGACAATTAACACCTCGTTCTCTCTGATCCTCTGATGTATCTCATACACAATATCCGAGCAAAGTGATAGCTCGGAAATGGTGGAGCTCCGGGAACGAGATTACGGGCAAGTGGAGACCCCCTCGGGTACGGAGTGGATCGATCTGATAGTCTGAGTTGAGGAAGAAAAGAAAAATCGCTAGTGGCTGGCTGGACCATGTTCTTCATTCCTGCAACGAACAAATTAGCACTAGTTAAATTGTACATTAACCCCACTATTTGACATTCATGATTATTCTACATGAGGCGTACGTAACGGAGGCAGTGGGGAAGCTATTAGGGTCCTTCACCGCCCCACGTGTACTGTACGGGAACGGATGATCTGCCCGTCAAAAAGTCAAGAATTCGTCAACCTTCGTCACTATCACTCGTCACTCATCACTTCATCACTCCATCACTGGAAGTTCCAGGGATTGCTCATGCATTTGGTACTGAGTTCGGTACCATGCAGAAGAAGGTGGTCCGTGTTGAGGTGGAAACGAGCTGCATAACATACCATTTCCTATTGCTCATCATTGGTCCCAAAAACATCGACCCAGTCTCTACTGAACCAATCATCGCCAGTCGGGTGCTTTACCACCGCTTTTGCTTTGCCATCTGGACCAACTAGGCCAGATAGCCATCTGCAGGATGGCCGATCTCTCAGCCACTAATGAAGTTTTCGACACGATCAAACCTAGCGGTTCCACTCCTGGAGTCCAGGATCGGGGTCTTTCGATCTATGATAGTACTAGTCACTCCACATTCAGCATAGCCCCCGATGTTACTAGGGGGCTGGTTCCCCCTTCCTTACTTGTCTCATTTATTAAGAAAAATAAGACAAATTTCAACTTCGATTTCGATTTGCTGGGTTGCCTTGGTGGATCCCAAAGAAAGCTCCTCTGCTAGAAAAAGCTACCGGGTACGGACCGCACACCACTATCCTTCCCGCTGCAGCTGCTTTGGGTCAACAGTGGGGCCGCTGTTCCTAGTTGGGGCGTGATTACATCGGTCATAGTCTCGAACGCCCGGTCCTGAGCTCCTCTCTCTCCTCCGGGCCAATTGCCCAGGAAGGAAAAAGAATTTGGGAAAAAGTCACTGCCTTAATCCCTTTCCCGAGATTATGTCGGTGAGAGCATTGCCAGCATGCACAATGCAGCTGGCTGAATGAATATTGCCGATCGCCTGATCTTCTTTTTTTTTTAACGCAAGAACCGTGCTTCGAACCCAAGAGAAAAAAAATACCACTGGGATCACTCCGACAGGTTCTTTCTTAATCCCAGCAACTTGGTCCATTTTCTGGGAAAGGCTATAGCAGGAATTATTGACACGGACGAATGAATGAATTTTTGCAGGAAACCCACGGGCTATTGGCTTGTCGATCCCCACAGTTTGATACATCAGGTGGGAGAGTCTGCACGGGTACATGTATGGGGGGGGAGTTGATCTTCTCTAATCCTAGTTTCATCTTATTTGGATTTACCTGCAGCGACCCGACTTCGGGTGTTCGCGCTGGGACATCTGACTTCATCGAGACGAGTGGAGAATACATCCAGGGTTATTGTCATTGCAGGGCCGTATCGTGCCTTACCCACGATCGGCTGTCCGTGCAGCAATTTCGGGTCCCTCCCAGGGCACGTAACATGAAGAATCTGACCAATGCCATGCTCCTTGAACAATCAAACTGTCCAAAAGCTCGGACCAATGTGATGTTACTACTGTTGGCCCACACCATAGCCTTGACCGGGACCAGGATTACACGAAAATGCCTTTTCTTTTTAGTTGAAAAAAAAATATTTATCTAATTCTAGGAAAATCCGGATATTGTGTACTAATTATGGTTGGACCCCTTATGCAGATTAGCTGCTGCCACCCACTCTGAATACAACATATTTCGCCCTGACAGGGACTGCCCACTTCTTTAACTCGTGGCGAGAATGTTCGGCCGATGATAACCTGAAGCTATTTTGGTTTCTCCGGTATTGACAGCTTTTACCAGGATCGATTTGATTGGGAAACAAATATCAATTGTCTTGTTTCCTTTCATTAATGAAGCTTCTTCTCTTCATCTTCAGCCACGCCACGCCAGTCAAAAAGAAATTATTCTGATCCAAGATCGAGGCTCTTCACACTTGCATTCCTTTCGGTATTGCTTTTGTCCCCCAAACTCTAAAGAATAGAAAGGATAGAGTTGGGGAGTCTATACCTATTCCACTCTAAGGTACTTTGCTTTTACTCTTTTTGCCCCCGATGTCATGATTTCCCTTTTCATTCGCGAGTGGGATTTGCCTTTTTCAGTTTTGTCATCATTTTTCATGTTTCCGGGGGACTGTGTACTCTTATCCGGATCTTCAGGTTCTAAGGCTTTTATTTTACTGGAGCCCATGACCTGGGCGTTGTGTATACTGACGCATCCCCTTTTGGCGCATACTTCTGATGCTGACTACTCGGATTCATTCCTTCGATTGTTCTTCCTGAGACATACTCTCTTATTCTCATCTTCACCCTCTTCATTCACTTTCTGATTTTGGTTCAAAGCTCCCCTCTTTTCCCCTATATATTCTTTTTACTTCCCACCGGCCCAAATTCTGCAAATCACCGCAATCAAGTTTTTGATTTTGTGACTTGTGGACTGTACCAGGAAAGCACGCACGTTCTTTCTATCCATACGCACGCAACCACATCACTCGTTCATATTTCGCTACCCTGGGAACATCCTCAAACTCCAGTCCTCAGGATATCTGGTTCCTCGTTTGTGAGAACAAGCCGACCATTGGACCTGGTTCTGAGTCACTAACTAGACTGCTTGCCCTAGATATTCACTTCTTTGCCACAGCACATTCAAGGACCTCGTTTGGGCATCCGTGTCACCTCGAGGAGCCATTCTTCAGGGTCTGAATTATCTGGCATCAGCGGGATCATGATGAATTCTTGTAAGTACTTGTCTGTTCCTTGCTCGTGGTTTACATGCAGTCATGCGGCGGGTATACTTGAGCTATGAGACTCGGCCACTAACTCGGTATCAGCTCTTCTATCTGATACTTTTTCCATGGACTGCCCCGTTACGACAGAGCGTGACTATATTAGTTCCCATGTGACAGGGTTCTCAGACGAGGACGACCACCAACGAGTCGGAGGACTTGCCTCCATGCCTGTCACCAACGGCGTGCGGTACCACACACAGCAGCCTGCGATGCAAGACTTACAGTAAGTTATTCACTTTCAATTTGGACTGATTTGGCTCCACCCGGCCGACCCTTGTCGCTGCGCTTTCTCCGGGTCTGGGCAGCTTGGACTCTAGCCCAGCCTGGTTCGGTACCTTCCATACCGATCCGCTGCGTGCATGCGTTTCTTCCGATGTTTTGTCTTTTTTCACCTGAGCTTGTCTTGTGCCTCCTGTATTTTTCTTTTCGCCATTGCCATAGCTCTGTGGTGTTTTCTCATTTCCCCGTTATGACCGGAGTGATATCTTATGATTTAATGTGGCTTCGACCCCATCGCTTCACTCGAAACATTGGTGATGTGACGTACTAAGAGGATATGTCTTATAGCTATTCCGGCTCTTCCGTGCTTGCTATGACACCTCCAGATTCGGTTTCTGGTATGGATTCCTCTCTGGGATGCGAGTTTCCGTACTGATCAATGCGGTATTTAACAGATTCTTTCTCTCCCACATCTGGTGCGCTTTTCCCATACCTTTCTCAGCAGCAGCATTCATTTAATCGCATGAACGAATTTCCACGGGGCCTAGCACTGTAAGTTTCACCTTTTAAGTCTAACCGATGCAAAGCTGATGAGCTTTGCGAAACATAGCCAACCTCCCACCGGCATGTCTACTACTATGCAGGCACCGTCACATGCTGTTAGCTCCATTCCAGCCCTAATGGGGCGAAGTCACGCCTATTCCTCTTCTTATGCTTTGCAGCGCGGCATAGGTCTGTCACTAGCAGGAGTCAACGATGTTTCCCGCTCCCATCAGTATTCGGGCGCACCCCGGACTCTAGATGGTCTAGATCGCCCCCAGGCCATGTTCCAGCAGCCGATGGTAGAGACTTCACCACGATCCCAACAACAGTTTGAAGCACCACCTTTCAACGACACTAACATTCTCGAGTCTATCGTGGCGGACTTTGGAACCTCCCAGACCGTTGTCAAGCCTGACATCCAAGCCAAGATCGGACGGGGCTTTTTCGCATCGGACGGCAAATGGACATGCTATCGCCGGAATTATTTCGCCGTGACCTGCAGCTTCAGTCTTCATCCGTGGACTTCATCAGTGCCTTTGTATATTCGACATGACGGAGGAGCTTTGACGCCAATTCGCGGTTTCCAAATGTCCATTTCCGCGATCGTGAATGAACAGTACACAGAGACCCGGGAGCTAGTCCAGCACACTCCGAAGCGAGACAAGCAATCCGAGCGAAAACCAGGGCCAGTAGCCCTTCAGCCTGCGCCTCCGCCATCCTTGTCAGCAGGATCAACAGGAAACGGACACTCCAGCTTTCCTCTGAATTCCCAGTCTCTAGACTACAACTCTTCATACTCGGGCGCCCCCCAGCCCTGCCACCCACCAACCTCCCACATGTTCGAACGCATCCAATTCCAGAAAGCAACCGCTAACAACGGAAAGCGCCGCGCTCAGCAGCAGTACTACAACCTGGTAGTAGAACTCCACGCCGAGATATCTGACCCAGTAACCGGAGAAATGGAGCCAGTCTTGGTCGCCCGTCGTCACTCACACCGTATGGTTGTCCGCGGCCGTTCCCCAGGCCACTACAAAGATGGCCGACGCGATAGTACCGCGAGCATGGGTCCGGACGGAAGCAGTGGCGACGGCAACGGTGGTCTCCATCACGGAATGGGACAGTCCACAGGCTCACACCTCATGATGTATGACTCCGCGCACCGAAGCGCCCTCCCCTACGGACGAACGGATTATCGTCAGATTCCGAAAGCAGAACACTCACATTCGCCTCTGAGTGATAGTCCGCTCGTCTCATCTTCATCTTCTTCTGGCTTTGATTATTCTATGATGAACGATACCATGGATCCTATGGATACTTTGAAAACCTCCCCAACTCTCGATTACCAAGATCCCTTTACTGGTATCCCACATCACCACCACCGTTCCAGTACTGGAAGTGGTGGTTACGACCCTGTTTATTCGACCTCGAACTATGGACGCTACGACCCTATCCAGAACCCGCATAGCCTGTGCACTTGAAGTGCCTCTTGGGTTTATATTCTTCTTTCTTTTCTCTTCTCTTTCTTTGTTTTTAGTTTGTATCTTTCATTTTTTGACTTATGTTTTGTTTCGACGGGTTTTTTTTTACGTGGGAATGGCTGGGAAGGGTTTACGGAACGGTGCAGAACGGCGCGGGAGACGAATTACGGCCCTTTTGTCAATTTCTTCTTTCTTGTCTTATTTTATTTATCTGTCTCATTGAGAACTTCGGTTTCTTCTCATTTCTTTGTCTTTCTCTTTTTTATTTTTTATTTGATTAATCCCCGTTCCATACTGGGTTTCACGTCAACAGCTTGACCATTGCCACCCATAAGCATGCGTGAATATGGGGCCAAGTCATGTCGTTTCATATTTTGCCTTATTTTTCTATTTCCTTTTGGATTTACCACCTCGTTTTGCCCTGGGGGCCTGGAAAAAGAAGAGAAACATACAGAATGTTATTACGAGCCTTTTATTGACTTTGCCAGCGCAATTCCAGATGCAGATACCAGATGTCTACGCCATAATGCTTTACCATACAAACATGAAAGTTTCGCTTTACATGTGTTTGCCTGCGCTCTCCCATCCAGCGCAATTCCCCGATTCGCCTAGCCCGCCAGGAACCGTTATTTGCTGCGGTTCTGGTCCTACTTGATATCTACCAGGGTTGTGCCGCATCTTTGCAGGGATTGTTGGGCCGGTGTGAATGGCTGTTAGGAAGCGCTGGTGTTGGTGTTGGGGTTAGCGCTGGTACAGGGAAGACAAGTTTGGAGGGGTACGGTATACTCAATTCAATTCACTTTGCGTTAGACTAATCTAGACTAGACTAGATCCTTTGTTCTTATTTTCTATTGGATTGTTCTGTGCCCCAAGTGTGGTAATGGGGCGGGTTTACAAAACTAAATTTCCAATTACATTAGAATCTTGATTTGATTTGAATTGTAAGATAAGTTGAAATGACTAAACTATTTATACAAGGCCACCCACACCAGAACCAGCGGACAAGAAAGCGCAAGTGTGCCAGGGTTCAAGATTAGGGAAGTCAAGGAATGGTGGCGTCGTCTCGATTCAACCCCATCACCAAACGAGATTGGTTCCTCGCACATAGGTCAGAGTGGAGTAGCCAATCAGAATCAGGAATAACACCTCTTGGGGCAGGATTATGCTTTCTGCTTATGTGTCTGAAGGCATTGAGCAATTCCAGGCAGCAAGGGTTAAATGCGGGGATGTGTCCGTGCTGAGCTGAAGGCTGGACCTCGGAATGAGAATGATTAGATTAGAAGAGAAAGGAAGAAAAATAGAATATAATGGGTATACAATAGGATGCGGTAGTAGTTTCCTTGACTGTGTTGGGGCCCCAAAGTATACATCAAAAAAGTAACTATAATCCCACATACTATACACATCATGTGTATTACTGTATTACTATTGGATGCTAGTCCAGGTACTAGCCCCGAAAAACAAATTTAAATTTAAATCAAATTCCATCCTGTGCATGTGCAGATGCAGATGCAGCATGCCCCCCCCCATCGCCATCGGATCGACGCTGCAGCACTGACGATTTATTACGTCTCAGCTCAGCCCAGTTGCTATCCGGGCTCGGCCTTCCACTGGTGGCAAAATGGATCCGTTATCGCTCTTCACAATTTATTTATGTGTCCAGGGTGGATGACTAGGCTCAAGGAGGAAGGGACTTCCCTATTCGGAAGACTTGAGTCATAACCTCTCGGTGAAGTACGTATCACAAGGTTGACTCGCTCGTGATTCTGTCTTCCTGCGCTTCGGTAAGTTCCGGTGTTTCAGTGCTTCCGCCACCTGGTACTGGAGATTGGATCAGGTTAGGTACTTAGGTGCCTCGGTTATGGACCAGGGTGTGATGCGAGTTAGTGGGAACCTCATGGGACTTTTGTCGTGGGATTCATTTCGACCGCTACTACGGTAGTACTATGGTCAATCCGTTTTTCGTTGAGGCTTGCCTTGATCTGGCTAGAATGGTGTATCGTTATTGGGATCGTGGCAATAAGCCCACTAATGACCACATAGTTCGTACTTTTGAGAATGAGTTTCGGAAATGAGGCCGACCTCGACCTTACAAGGTGCTTTTCATTTTTATTTTATTTAGCTTTTGTTTATTTACCTTTCTATGAAAGTTAATTCTCTTGGCAAGATGGAAACTTCGATGGCATACTGTTACTTTCAGCCTCGTTTTTGCCCGGTGCCCTACTTTGTTGTACAAATGCCGACGGCCGAAGGGGTCAGAGGACTGGGTTTTCCATGCCGTTCTAGCATGTGCACATCATCCTTGTCGCATATCGTAGATGCCTGATCAGCCTTGTCCTCGTTCTGGGAGGCTTAGGCTTAGGCTTGCGGGGTTCTCACTGGTTGTACGACAGAATCAAGGCGCGTAATGAATGATCTGATCAAATCAGGCTATCTGATGTAATTTGTCTAGGGAGCTCCAATGGACTGACAGTATTTGCATTTAGATCATGGGTGTGAGGTGTCAAGAACTTGATTTTGGTTTCTTTTCTTTTTCTCTGCATTTGCCGACTATCTGATCCTAGTCAGTCTAGCATATGCATCTTGAGACATTTGGACCGTGGGTTGCCCGTGCAACAGAATCATCCTGTGCGTAACCTGCGACAAACGTCGTGGCCGGGATCTTGATTGCTTGGACCGTTGTCTTGAGAGATACACTGTAGTCCCGCACATGTTATACTGATAGAGGTCAAGTTGCAATTAGTACACAGGATCAAGATATGTAACGATCTATTGGTCTGTTCCTTGAGTTGACTAGACACAGCATTCAACCTTATAACGCAAGCATTCATACCTTTCCTTAATTCCAAGGTTTGAAGTACACTCTCCAACCCACATGTACAGCCCTAGTCCCCAACTTTTCAAACAGAATCACAATGCTAATGGAAGTCTCGCATTCCAATCCCAACCTGGATTCGATAAAGACTGGTTTTGGGCCCCTTGATCGGGATTCCAATCTGTCCGACCCTCTCCCCTGGCTAACAGCGGAAATGGTGGATGTCTCCGATGTTCCACGTCAACGGCTCCTGTTATCTTCATCGTACTTGTTGCTCTGAGGCTTGGGCTTTGTTCAACGAAAGATAATCGGGCTAGGACCCGTAGCACGTGAGGGTTTGGTTTTTCTGGGGAGTTGGATTGGAGTTCGGACGAGGGTTCAGGGTGATATTATACTGGGGATAGGGTACGGGACCTCAGGATTAAGGTGAGGGTGGTATGTTGCCGGGATGAATACTGATAAGGTATGTGAATTGCTAGATTCATAGATATACAGGTTCATAGATATACAAATTCATAGATGTACAAATTCATAGATATACAGTCCATGATCAGCCGAGGATAGATCACCATCACCCTGACAGACTCGACAAGTATCGCAAGGCAGTTCCCAAGATTTGAAATCCCCAATCTCCAGTCCAATCCATTCTGACCTGACAAGCCGAAACACCATGCGGCTCGCAACGCATCCTAATTCCGACCCCATCAAGCCCGGAGAATAAAATGCCCCATCATTGGCCTCTTGAAGCCCCGACTAGCAGAAATTGCGATCTGGACTGGAGACATTACCGCTCGCTCAGTCGCCAAGAACTGAACGGGCGATTTCCGGACCCGCGACAACGCAGCAATTGCGATTGGGATTGTCTGTGTCTTGGTCCCCTGGGAACAGGGCAATTGAATGTAGATAATCTTTATAGATAGTTTCGTTGCGTTTCGGCCGGTATGCATGTTGATGTGCATTTGCATGCGCCAACAGACTCATGCGGGCATGGGCATGGGCAGAGGCAGAGGCTCTCGTCGGTAGGGTCTGGTCACGCAAACATGCGCAGGTGTAGACGCAGGCGGGCAGGTGTTGGTTCGGTATGGCCGGACTAGCTGGCTGAAGGGAGTATGAACCAGGAGGTTTGTAATGAATGATATCACCGTGCCGATGGCGAATGAGACTGGGCTTCAACTGGCTTGCTTGCGAGAGCTCTGGCTTTCCGAGATATCCGAGTCCGGTGTCTGCACTGTATCCACGGCAATATCCCGAAAGACAGGGAAGAGGCCCTCATTCCGATATCGCCGAGACCAAACTTCGGGTAGCAGGTATTCGCGATACGATAGGCCTTGATCAGGTGCCTTGGTCACTTCCCAGGTGGTTCAATTCAGTTCGCCTCATTCCCCGTCTCTTCACCGACCCTCGAGACCCGCACGGCAAGTTTCCGATCCAGAGCCTCTTGCTCCTCCTTAGTTGATTGCATGCCAAGTGCGCTCTCAACCTGAGGCGTAGTCCATAGTCCGATGGTCGCCCAGGCCATCACGCCGACACCGAAGAGGGCACGGGTCTTCGGGGTTAGTCCGCGGTAGGTGCTGTAGCGCGAATTGTCAGAACGGGTAAACATATGAGATTGCGGCTCAATCCAAGTGCAACTTACCTCCACAAAGACATTCTGGTTGATGTGAGGGTTATTGAGGTATTTTACTTGGGATTACATTCGAAAGAAGATATGAAGCTGATGTTGAAGCTCAAGATCACGTGCTCTGTCGATCTAACCCGATATGGTGAGGCTCTGTGTTCCTGTTCCTGGATGTTGCTGTCAGGTACCTGTACCACGCCGTGAGGTCGATCTGGTCGTGCTGGTAGTGCTGGTGTAACTGTGACTGAAGTATCGTGGATTAAGTGGGACTTGTGAGGTCCATCTAGAACTACGTTGAACTGGCTACTGGATTGACAAGGATCACCCAATAAACAACCATATAAGCAGCCCATCGCAATTTCATGTCTGTATTCATCACTATCTCGTCTAAATCGTGGCGTGGCGAGAGGATAAGAGCATGTCGTCACAGGTAATAGCAAATCAACAAGGCTTGAGATCGCAAATCAAATCAAACGCGGAGAGGGTAACAGGGAAAGAAAAAAAGAAGAAAAAGAAGAGCGAAGAATGAACATGAACATAGATGGGTGGAGACATTCAGCAAGATGAAAAGAACCTTCCGTCACTTTTGAGAATTTGATTAGTTCTTGCCGTAGGCCTTGTTGATCTGGGCCTCGTAGTGGCTAACGATCTTCTTGCGCTGCAGCTTCTGAGCAGCAGTCATGAAGCCCTGGAAACATTGTTAGTATCCCATAATTTCTCTTGCTCGGGGTTGGTACTTACGTTGTGGGGGGTCCACTCCTCGTCGGACAGCACAACACCGTTGATAATCTCAATACCCTTCAGACCGCCGGCACGGCCGCTGTTCTGCAGCTGTTGCAGGACAAGGCGCTGGAGCTTCTCGTTGTGGACGAGGGTCTCCAGGGTGTCACCCTCGATGTGATTTTCGCTGGCAATCTTCTTCAACGCAACCTCTACGGGGACAATGATGGCGATCGGCCTGTCCTGGTCCTGGGCGGCGTAGACACAGATGTTGCCAACCACAGGGCACGAGCGGTAGACAGACTCCAGCTTCTCAAGGGCAATGTACTCGCCGTTCTGAGTCTTGACCAAGTTCTTCTTACGATCAATAATGTTCAGGTGGCCGTTGTGGTCGAACTCGCCAATGTCACCGGTCATGAACCAGCCGTCCTCGGTCAGGGCAGCCTTGGTCTCCTCCTCGTTGTCAAAGTAGCCGGAGGTCACACTGCCACCACGGATGAAAATCTCTCCCTGAGGAGGGTTGTTCTTGGTAAAGTATCCAGCATCGGGGAAGTCAACCAACTTGATCTCCACGGATGCAGGCACTTCACCGAGAGCCTCGGGGTTCCAGGCCAAGGGGTCGTTCAGAGCACCCATGGCGGAGGTCTCGGTCAAACCGTAACCGCTGATCATGGGCGCGATAGCCATAGACAGGAACTTCTGGGTATCCTTGGAGATGGGACCACCACCGTTCATCATAATACGAAGGCGGCCACCGGTAGCCTCCTTGAGCTTCTTGAAGACAATCGCATCAAGGACGCCCGCACCAAAGCTGGCACCGGGGAAGCCGTTGTTCAAGAGGAAGGACTTGGCAGCAAAGGCACCCCAGAACATGCCCTTGACAATGAAGCTGGTCTTGTTGAGGTTGTTCAGGACACCCTTCTTCACGGTCTCCCACACAGCAGGGACACCAACCAGAACAGTCGGCTTGAACTCGCGAATATCACCCTTGCAGTTCCGCACCGAGGTATCGGACAATGTGCGAGGGTTACCGTATCCCATGGCACCACCCCAGAACAAGCAGAGGTTCTCAAACATGAACTCCAGAATGTGCGCTTGGGGAAGGTATGTAAGCAGGGAGTCTGTGTGGGTAATGCAGGGGCCGACGATTGTGTTGACACCAGCAGTGGCAGCAATGACATTGGCGTGAGTCAAAGGAACACCCTTGGGCGGGCCTGTAGAGCCGGAAGTGTACATAATGCAGCAAAGATCCTCGGGCTTGGGGGGCACAGGGTCCACGGGATTCTCCTCGCCGGACTTGCGCAGATCCTCAATGCTCTGCACCGAGATATGACTAAAGTCGCTCTTCAGCTTGTCCAGGTCCTCCTGCTTCACCTCGGTATCGGTATTGTAGATGATGTGCTTGATTGAGGGAATATCCTTCAGGATGTTGAGGAGGGACTTGATCAGGCCGGGGTCCAGGAAGATCGCGTCGGAGGCAGTTTGCTTAAGCGAATGGGCCAAGCCTTCCTCACCCAGGGTATCATAGGCAGTGACGATGGTCACTGATTGAGAGGCAGCACCGTGCGACATAGCCAGCCAGTGCGCACTTGTAGCTCCGTAGAGGTGGATGCGGCTGTCCTTCTCGAGGCCAAGCTTGCGCAGACCAGCTCCCAACTCAAGACAGAGCTTCTCATACTCAAGGAACGACATGTAGGTGTATCCGCTCAGCTCGAAGTAGGTCCATTGCTTGTCCACCTCGGTCTCCTGTCCGTCGATGATCTTCTTGACCTTCTTGTTCTCGACGTGGGTCTTGATCAACTTGCGGGTGGCGACGGCCTTGTTGTTACCGAACACGCGAGCGGAGCGACGGAAGTTATCGTAGGTGGTCGCGACATCCTCGGAAGGGCGCAGAATGAGACCATCCTTGGCTAACGGGTGTCGGCGGGGAATGGTCTCCCCGGCGACGGGTTCATAGCCGGAGGCCTCGACCGAGAAGGGGCCCTTCTTGACCATGCGCGGCTGGAGGTTCAAGTCGCGCTTCGACATGATGGCGTCGTGACTCGCAAGTATATGGGAGTGCGTAAATTAGGGGGGATAGAGGAAGGGGGAGAAGCAGGGTAGCTTGAAAAAGTGCCTGGGCCCAGTGACGTTAGCGCTTCTGTGGCGGCAGCGGACGGGGCCAAACAAGGGAAGCTTGGGCGGCAAATGCAAAGCTGTACCCGGAACAGACCGGTGGAAATGATCGCAAACCTTACCTCTAGTCCAAATAATTGAGTACGCTTTTGGGGGATTTGAGAGAGCAAAAGCAAAAAATCATGAAAAAGAAAAGCAAAAATGAGGAGAGTGCTTAGGCAGGAGCTCCAAGGTCACAGCAAGCACAGTACTTTGTACAATGCGCTTAGATTGTGGCTGGTTTTTCTCCCGCAATTTCGCGAATGACGCACTGGCCTCCATTTTTAAAATGACGAGTTTTCTATCAATAATACAATGCCATTCATTAATCTATGATATACGTGTACATATTACTTTGGCATAAACATTGCACATAACTCATAAATCTGAGTATATAGCCAGCGGTGGTCCTCGTATAGTAGCAAACTCTCTCTTTAGCCTTTCCAAGGTAGCCTTTGTAGATCAATTACTCTTTTCTGTAACTGTTGGGACAGCCCAACATCTTGTGGGGAAACTAAGATCATACATACATACACGAACTGATTCCAATCTTCGGAGTTCATGGTCTTCATTTGCGCTTTGATGGATGAGATGCCTTGTATCCACGTGATCTAATCTCATATGTAGCCTCAATTTCACTTACACAGACTTCAATGGAGCAGATCTTAAACTACATAATATGTCCATCACTGCACTGCTCGCCATCGGTGAAGAAGTCACCGACGTCGAAGAGGGTAAGTCACCAATAACATTCGAATACGAAATTCTATTTTCCAGCCAAGAACATCTGGCAGTTGCTCACTGCATACCGGACACGGTTAGAATCCTTCCTCCTCTTCAGTCAGGAAATCGCCACCGGCAACCTAGGATTCGTAGACTCGCACGCGACCACCGTCGATGTGACCATCCATGATCATGAATACACCATCCACCAATCTCCAACCTTACTCTCCTCGTCTCGAGCTGGAGGTACCACGGGCGCCGGTAAGTCTGATCTGCAATCCCTAAGCACGGACTCGCACACCCCGCAGTTTGTCTTAACCGTCCGGTCCAGGAACAAGATGAGCCGAGGCTCCGCTTCGGGTCTGGACTTTCATTTGATTTCATCTATGGGATCATCTGATTGGTTTATTTTGTTGCTGGAACTATACTGTCCTCTTGCGCGATTATATACACTGCTGGATTTTGATTATACATCCATATTCTGTACGAGTGTACTAACTCTATCTAGTCCTCTGGAAAATCACTCCACCCTTTGCAGAATGGATCTCTTCTCCCAAAAATCCCTTATGGACGAATTCCGTCCTAAGCGCAGAGTCCATCGTCGCTGAACTAGGATGCGGTATCTCAGCTCTGCTTCCCCTCTCACTAGCTCCATCAATACAGCACTATGTCGCCACAGACCAAGAGTACGTGCGCCGATTCTTCCGCACAAATCTCGAAGAGAACGCATCCGTCAACTCCGGTCCATCAAATCAAAAGACCGGAAAGTCAAAAGGGAGCGGTAGTAGAAAGAAGCATGCATCCTCGAAAACTTCAGCTATATCTACACCTTCAACCTCGAACATCACCTTTACAACACTAGACTGGGAACTCGATCAACCCAGCTTATTAAAGGATTGTATTGATCCTAATTCGCGCCAAGGAATGGATCCCGAAGATAAAGGCTTCGACCTTCTTCTTTCTTGTGATTGTATCTATAATGAAGCACTTGTCTCGCCGTTTGTGCGTACCTGCGCTGAGATCTGTCGTCTACGACCCGTGTATGACCCGGATACAGATGAGCCGGCCCGTCGGCCGACGGTTTGTATTGTTGCGCAGAAGCAGCGGACGCCGGACGTATTTGAGACTTGGCTCAGGGAGACCTTGAGGGAGTTTCGAGTTTGGAGGATCAGTGATGAGGTGCTTGGGGACGGGTTGAAGGGGGGATCGGGGTATCTGGTGCATTTGATCTTGGCTAGGGACAAGTGATTAGTGCTACACCAGATCAGAATTCATTTGCATCGAGGTCTAGATCCGCAGATCTACCAATATATCATTAAATATGCTCACTATGCAAATTATGGACAAAGTCGGCTAATCTAACAATATGCGGCAAAGAACATGGCAGCACAACATGAAAACAAGTAGTAGCAAGCCACCCAAATAAGACAAAAGGGTATTGAGAGAAAATGATAATGAATGGCACATGTGCAAAAGAAGTCGATTAAACCAGTGCTGATGATTGATGCAAATGTGATGATGTTTATGTCATATCGATGCTATGTATGGCTCATGGTAGCTAAATGACAACCATGGGATTATGTGAGATTATATGAAGTGGGAGAAAGAGAAAGAGATGTAGACAAAGATATTATGGGGTTACTCAGTCGCAGATCCTTCCTTCGGCTCTGCATTCTCTTTCTCGGGCGAGTATTCGAATTTCCGCTTCACGGGCACCGTCTGTTCCAAGACAGGTGTGTGCTTTTGGGAAACTGGTTCGGAAGGCCCGAGGGAAGCCAGAGCTTCTCTGGGCTCTGGTTCGGGGGTTCGGTCGATTATGGACGAAATGGATTGTTTGACTGAGCCGTTCAGTATAGGTTTTTGCACTGGCACGGGAGACATATCGTGTGATCCGGGTGTGTCCTGGACCTCTGAGATTCCAAGGCGATCGGAGACTTCAGTCTTGACGCGGTATGATTCGGGCGAGTCTTCGCTTTCTTCGGGGTCGGACTCCATATCCTCGTCTTGATCTCCGTCGTGGTCCATTGGGGTTGCGCTCTCTGTTGAGCCACGGTGGGCTGTCACTGGGGGCAATGGCGAGTTGGGATCAAAGACGATGCCGCAGAGTTCGAGGGCGCGCGATTGGCTCCCCAGTGTGCGGTCTTTGTGTTTCTTGGTCAGGTGGCACATAAAGCCGTGGAGGGTGACAAAATCCGATTTTCCGCAACCTGAGATTGGGCAGGTCAGATACACTAGGCTTCCATCTGATGGCCGCTTCCATAAAGCTCGACCTGATGGGTCGTGGGCTGCTGGACGGCCGTGACGCTCGCCCCATGCCTCGACGTTCTTGATAGTGTACTTTTGCTTGCGCCGAATGGATCCAGGGCCGTTCAAAGAATCATGGTGAACAATGTGGTGCTGAGGTGGAGGAGGTGGAGGCGCATGATGAGGTTGATGAGACTGGTGAGGCGGATGGGGTGCATGTGGTGGATGAGATGGATGAGATGGATGAGATGGATGGGGTTGGTGAGACGGGTGAGCTTGGTGAAGATGAGCTGGTGGGGGCATGGGAGGTGCTTGTTGTTGTTGTTGCTGCTGTTGTTGTTGCTGTGGCTGTGGCTGTGATACAGGAGGAAGAGGAGTCTGGCGAGGCTCTGGCGGACTCTGCTGCTTGAAGAACGCCAGTGTAGTAGCTGCGCTGGTCTCTGACAGTCGACGTGGTGGTGTAGGACGCAACGGCGGCGAGTCCGCTGCATTATTAGATCCCAAGCCCATCGACTCTCTCTTCATCCGCTTGCGCTGTCGTCGAAGATCCTGAATCATAGTTAGTTATATTGTTCATTTAGTTGTTCCTGGCGCGTATGACACATAGAGCCTACCTCTTCCTCTATCTCTGCACTCTCGGTCAATCTGCGAAACTCCTCATCTTCCCGTTTGCGCACCGCCAGAATATGGCTCCGTGTCGCCATCCGGTTCATTTCCTCATGTTCCAATTGTCGCAGACGCTGTTCGATCTGTTCCAACGAGGACGGGCTCGGTGTTGGTGGCGCCGGTGGGGGACCAGCATGAGGATCATGCAGCAACGGCGGTGCAAAGTGTCGGAAATGGTGATTCTGTACCATTTGATCTGGTGGTGGCATTGCTGGGTGTGGAGGTGGGTTTGGGTTCATGGCGATGGGGTGATAGCGTGGTAGAGAGTTCAGATGTCCCGGGCCTCCGTTGATACCACTGTCCGTGACAGGGTGAGGCACCAGCGGTGCAGTAGTCATAGTGAGATCGAAGTTCGATCTCCGGGTTCGCGATAATTAACGTTATAGGGTTGCAAGACCTTGTATTAAGAGCCCAGTATAGGGTCAAGGGTAGGGGAAAGGATAGAACCAAGGAAAACAAAAGCAAAAGCAAAACAACAAACGGCCCAAGGAAATAAGAGTGGAGAGAAACGAAAAAAAAAAAATAGAGACCCAGTTCCGATCTATGGGTCGTCAGGAAAGGTTTGACCAAGTCTCCATTATAAAATCTAATAAAAATGACCCCAAACGTCCCAAAACATGCAAATTCCACCCAAATCAGAAGAAAATAAGAAAATAAATGACACTCACTAGCGCGACCCTTGGGCTGCACCCCCGTTATCTTGCAAAATTTCCCGTAACGGCCAAGTAAGGGATCTTAGATGTGACGAGACATTGGATCTCCAGTAAAACCAGTTTGGACAATGCGGTCAGTGGGCAAATGCTTCCATGGATTGGCTCGGCGCTAGTGGATGTAATCAAATCACATCACAGTTCCTTTCGTGGAGATTTAGTTGATTTTAGGGGGATCTATTTTTATTATGTATCACCCTATATAGCGTCTCATCTCTCAGCTTCACCCTATAATAACGAGGGAGTTTATTTGTAAAAAACTTACACGTCGACTTCATTTCCATTTAAACAATTTTTCTCAAACACACAGAACAGAAAGTCAGCTGACCCCTTCCCCACCTGATATCCACCGTGGATGCAGAGAATCCAGATATTCTCGTTTCTCGTACACACTTCATCCACAGTAGCTACCTCATTATTAGCTCAGTCCAAGCTGCATGATGACCAGTCCCAATATGTATAAGGTAAAGCTGCATCAAAAAAAGGGGGTTGGGGGGGGAGGATTCCCATACTATGGAGTATACTCGTCACCTCCAAAATTAAATAAAGCACAAAATCAAATTCCGAGTTTTATTAGAATTACCGGACTCTCTCCGTAGATGGAGTACGTAGGAGTATGGGAATCGATGATCTATCACCTTTCCCCCTAAGTTAAACTCAGACGGGTCAAGCAAGCGGCTCCAGATTTTGACTGCAATTTCAATTTTCAGTGTAATATAAGCAGCTCTACCCAATAGGTACAAATGTTTCCGGTCAGAACCAATGATAAAGCACAGATCTACCGTCAGGAGTTGCCAAGGCCGAGCGTCATTGGGAAGATCAATTATGTAACACAGGGGAACCTGACCCTGGCTCGGTTCCATGGGACCGCGTCGAAGCTGCTGGAATAAAAAGAAAAAAAATACCATACCTTACCACAATACCCATCGTTTCTGCAGGAAAACCGTCTGGACAGCACTGGGTGCAAAAAGGGGCTACACGGAAAGGGACTTCCATACATGTCTCCGGTACTCCGTACTCCGTTTATTGTCTGTGTGGCATCGATCTATTGATTCCTGCAATAAGTGTTCCAGTCTTTTGTAGCCCCTCTCTTAACCTTATGTTAGATTGTGCCTAAAATTTCAAAAGCCTAAAAAGGGGGGAGAGGATCGTTGAAGTGCGGTAAGGGCATCACAAATGCACAGAATTGAACCGAGTAGGCGAATAGGCGATGACAGAAAGGCAATCCATTCCAATGGGAAATTGCGTTGCTCCACTAAGTACTAGTCCCCGCCCAGCGCTAAGTAATGGCCCCTAATGTGTCCTAATTCTGGATCTATGAGATCCATTCCGGATGGGAATCAAGCCAAGTGACCTACTTGGTGATCATACTGTTCTGGATTTTTATTATTATGGAGGATTGTCATACTTGTTTGGAGTAGACGCCAGGGCTTGGGGAAAAGAAAAAAAAAAGACAAAAAGCGGAAATCAATTGAAAAGTGGGGACATGGGAAATAATCATACACAGAGGGGCGCGCTAAGGCGGAAGGTCTCACACAAGACAGATGATCGACGAATGATTGAAGGGTAAAGTGATGGCGTTTGAAATTTTCTAGCTTGTTCATCATTTGAGAGAACTTGTGCGCCCCCAGTCAAAAGGGGGGGGAATAACTCCGTACAGTACTTTCTCTAACTAAAGGAGTAAAATAAAAACACTCTGCTTAAATGAGACAAATTCAAATTAAATCAAGTACTCCGTACCAGTTCCAAGATCTCAGGCCTCGTAAGTGACAAACATCATCATTGGAAAGACCCACTTGATAGCCCAACTGGTGTGTACAACGATGATTTGCCCACCGCTGCAGGGAAGTCTGCACCAGCCTCTGTCACCCGCGCCTCGAGCCCAAGGCCCACCAGATGCTCGTGTCCATCCCTGTTCTGAATGATGCAAAGAAGCATACAAATTAAAGAAACCTTGAAATTCGAGTGCTCTAGAACTTCCCTCAAGCTGACATAAGAGTGTATCTGTACATCGTGGACTTTACCCTCTCCGTATAACTAACCACCTTGTGGCGTATAGCACCCGTTTGATAATGTCTAGCTTTCGATCATCAAACACCAAACACTGAGCAGAGCGCGCCACCTCACACCGGCTGTCTCGTCCGAAAACTAGAGTAAAAAAAAAAAACAAATCAGGGATTATCCACTTGCAAAAGCTCTGTCTGGTCGCAGCCGTTTCATGCAAGGAATCGAGGTTTTAGAGGCGATTGGTCCATCTACAATGCACTAACTTTTTGACTTCCCTTTGATGGGGGTATGGATCCAAATTCAATCCAAATTATGGTTATGATTATATTAATTTTTCTTGTTTTGTTCCGATACTCTCCAAATAGATTGGTCATTGGGACGGACATCAATAGTTTCAAGCTAATGAGCGGATGACCCGGTGGTCAGTGTGGGCGCAAACGTCAAGCTGCATATGGCAGGGGAGCTTTTCCGACCTATCATTTCCTAGAATCGGGTTTGTTTAGGCTGGAGAATGAATGAATTTCGTACTTTGGTCTTAAGTGGTTTGGTGGTAGAGGGAGGCTTGCAGGATGCATTTCGGAAGAGACGAGCATACAGCCGCGACTCAATCTCATTGGATTGGAAGCCATTTGGGGGGCCTTCACCATCGTGGCGCGTTGAGAGCCACAAGCAATTTCAATCACCCCGTGCTACCTTCAACAACTCAGGTTACGCAACAACGGTCTTACAGCTTCAAATAAGAGAAATAAAAAGATTTAAAAGCGAGAGGAGAATGTTCCGATTTCTATTGTCACATGCACCCGCAAAGCCAAAGCTTGCATCCTTTTTGGTAGCCCCCCTTTGCCGTAATGTCATTAAATACAATGGTAGACAATCCCGGCGTACTTTCCGGCTCATTGGCCACAGAAGGTAGATGGGAGAAATGAAAATAGAGAAAAAAGAAAATAGATCATACAGGTTGGTAATCAAACACCGATACACCAGAACAAGAAAGGGGGATAGAAGGGCCTTGAGAAGTATGTGTACAGTTGATGCGAAAAGAGATGCGAAAAGGACATCAGGGAGTCTCTAACCCAAGGAAATGAAAAAGGAAAAACACAGGAAAAATACATGGGCCTAATGGCCGAAGGTGGGAGCGCTCAAAGACAAGCATTTACTGCTTGTTCTCACCCTGCTGCTCACCACCCTGCTGCTGCTGCTGCTGCTGCTGCTCGTTGTTGGCCTTGTGCATCTTGTCGAACAGGGTCAGGGAAGCAGTCTGGAGCTCATCGGTCTTCTCCTTGAGCTCCTCGGCGGTGGCGGTACCCTCACCAGACTGGTTCTTGACAACGAACTCGCGGAGAGTGGCAATCTTCTCCTTGATGGTCTCGGCCTCGGCCTTGTCAAGACGGTCCTCGAAGTCCTTGAGGGCCTTCTCGGTATCGTTCAGGACAGAGTCGGCACGGTTAGCGGCCTCAATGGCGGCCTTGCGCTCCTTGTCAGACTCGCCGTACTTCTCAGCATCCTCAACCATGGACTGGATCTCGGCATCGGAGAGACCGGAGCCAGAGGCAATGGTGATGGACTGGTCCTTGTTGGTGGACTTGTCCTTGGCGTGGACGTGGACAATGGAGTCAGCGTCAATGTCGAAGGCGACCTCAATCTGGGGAACACCACGGTGGGCAGGGGGAATGCCAACAAGCTGGAAGTTACCCAGCATCTTGTTGTCCTTGACGAGCTCACGCTCACCCTGGAAGACCTTGATCTCGACAGCGGTCTGCATGTCAGCAGCGGTGGAGAAAGTCTGGGACTTCTTGGTGGGGATGGTGGTGTTGCGGTTGATCAGACGGGTGAAGACACCACCGAGGGTCTCAATACCGAGAGACAGGGGAGTGACATCGAGCAACAGAACGTCGGTAACCTCACCAGCCAGAACAGCACCCTGGACAGCGGCACCAATAGCGACAGCCTCATCGGGGTTGACGGACTTGGAGGGGTCACGGCCGAACATGGACTTAACGGACTCAGTGACCTTGGGCATACGGGACATACCACCAACAAGGATAACATCTTGGATGTCGCTGGACTTGAGGCCGGAGTCCTTGAGGGCCTTGCGGACGGGCTCAATGGTACGCTGGATCAGGGGGTCAACAAGGGACTCGAGCTGAGCACGGGTCATCTTCTGGTTGATGTGGAGGGCACCACCGGCACCGGCGCTGATGAAGGGCAGAGAGATCTCAGTCTGGAGGGAAGAAGACAGCTCAATCTTGGCCTTCTCGGCAGCCTCACGGATACGCTGGATGGCCATGCGGTCACCAGAGAGATCGACACCAGACTCCTTCTTGAAGTTCTCGACAATGTTGCGGACAAGATGGATATCGAAGTCCTCACCACCAAGGTGGGTGTCACCGTTGGTGGACTTGACCTCGAACACACCCTTCTGGATCTCCAGAACGGAAATATCGAAGGTACCACCACCAAGATCGTAGACAGCGACAACACGGTCGGCCTCCTTCTCAAGACCGTAGGCAAGAGCAGCAGCGGTGGGCTCGTTAACAACACGGAGAACGTTCAGACCGGCAATCTGACCGGCATCCTTAGTGGCCTGACGCTGGGAGTCGTTGAAGTATGCGGGGACAGTGACAACGGCGTTCTTAACGGGCTTGCCGAGGTAAGCCTCGGCGGTGTCCTTCATCTTGCTCAGGACGAAACCACCAATCTGCGAGGGAGAGTACTTCTGGCCGCGGGCCTCGAGCCAAGCGTCACCGTTGGTGTGCTGGACAATCTTGTAGGGAACCTCCTTAATATCACGCTGAACCTCAGCGTCGGTGAACTTGCGACCAATGAGACGCTTAGTAGCGAAAAGAGTGTTCTCGGGGTTAACAACGGCCTGACGCTTGGCGGCAACACCGACAAGACGCTCACCATCCTGGGCGAAACCAACGACGGAGGGGGTGGTACGGGCACCTGTAGAGAAGAATCTGTTAGTTATCGCGTTTTCACAATTCATTGCGATAATCGGCAGAACAGTCCGGGATAGCATTCCGACGTGCTGCCGATATGACTCGCAAAGGAAAAATTTTCACATACCCTCAGCGTTCTCAATAATCTTGGGGGTCTTGCCCTCCATGATGGCAACAGCGGAGTTGGTGGTACCTAGTATCAATAACGTTAGATGATTGCCTTGAGGGATGATATTGAAGACTGTTGTGACCTACCCAGATCAATACCAATGACTGAGCCCTTAACCTTCTCCTCACCACCCTCGGTGGAATTCCATCGGCGGAAAGCAGCGCCGGGGACTCTGGAGGTAGGGGTGCGAGCAAAAGCAGCGCGCGGGAGCTGTGAGTATAGTTTAGTAAATGTTATTGCGACGCGTAATGGTTCCTTTTTCCGTCGCGGAAAAAAAAAAAGTGAAAAGCAAGACTTACCGCGCGAGACATGCGAGAAGGAAGCATTGTGAGTTAAATTAAGTAATACAAAAAAGAGAAAAGGTAGAACACTCGAACGAATCAATCGCGGAGTGATGGAGAGGTATAAAAAGGGGAGGAGGATGGAGATGAAGATGGAGGAAAGGGAGGAGAAGGAGAGAGAAAGGTTTTGCACAGTTTGGAAGCTTATGGAATCACGGGACATTGCCGGGGGACCGAACTCACCGCCCGATTTGTGCCGAGTTCGTTTTCCGGTGACCTATGACGCTTGGAATTCATAGAATTTTTAACGTTTGTAAATACTAGAGTTAGGATAGAATTTATGACCGTTACGGGATGGATCCCTAGCTTGGGAGATTTATTCCCATTGTTATCCAACAGTCGGGGTTCAATCCCCATGACACCCTGCTAAACTGGTATAGAACAGACTGCTAGGACAACCAGAAGAGCTCTTTGTTTTGTCTTTTATTTGTCCTTTTTCATCACAAGTCAATTGCCTCGGTTCTCCGTGGGGTCCGGCCTGTTCGATATGTCTTTGTTGCCTTCTTGTTATGAGGTTGGGTCCAACCGGGGAGTGTCGTGTGACCGTGCCCAGTCCTCGATTAGGGAGCTGACGATGGTTGGGAACTTGATATTGGCGGCATAAAACAGCTCCGACTGGAGTAGGCTGGAGTTTGGAGGCCCTATGGAGCTTGAAGATTACATGCTATTGATTCGAATTTATTCAACTCTTCACAAAACGAATATCCTCCACCTTCTTTTTCTTTTCCCATAGCTTTATCTGATCTATCTTTTGCCCTTCACAAAGAAAGAAAGAACCAGACAAGAATCGAGTAATCTATTCCGATGCAATATTTTGGTTACTTCATTTATTCTCTATTGCATTCGGCATTTGAATTTGAATTATACTACGGTACAACCGCATTCGCTCCCCGGCTTTTAACTTAGCTCCACCCAAGTCTTACGTCATCAGTTTGAAAGCGCATGCTAACTACTTAGCCTCAAGTTCAGCTCAAGTGCTCTTCAAAGCTCTCGATCGGGTCTGGTGGCGCTCTCAGTCTTTGCCCTTTTCATATCGGACAATGTCGCCGCGGGCGTAGTTGCTCACCATGACCTCGGACTCGCTCTTGTGAGTCTTTAGTCCCGCTCCCCCTCCAGCGCTCTTTGCCCCGTATCATGGCGATCGGGCCTTCTCACATTTGGATCTTAGACATCGCCCGACTGAGTCTCTCATCCTTCCGAACAAGCGCCGCTTCTTTCCTTTGAAGATCCCCAACTTGTATGCACCCCCCACCCTCTCTCGTTCCCTGACCTACATCTCGGAGTTCATGACCTGACAAGAACGCCACAGCCACCCCCAGCTCCGCCACTACATCAGTACGGCCGATCCGGATCGCATATATGTCGTCGTCGATCGAATTGTCGTTGCGATCCACATTGCGGCGCAAAAGCGGGAGAGCATAGCCGTCATTCCGTTCGAGCCGCGATGCTTGGCGGCTGGTTACGGGTGGATCGCGGTGGGTGGGCCAGACAACGGTGAATGCGCTTACATCAGAATCGATGAGAGAGGACTGCAGGTTCACGACGAGGCATCTCCACCCCGACCCGCCGATGTCGATAGTGCGCTTCCGCTCGACCTAGAGCCACCGTCCCGGCTCCCGTCGCCGGGAACCTCTGAGGGTGCCTCGGCATCTCGTCCGGGGAGACGATCATTGCCGGAACTCATCCTACACAAATTCGGAGGTAGTATTGTCAATTCGGTGACAATCCATCGCTTTCCTAGCAATGGTGAAGGCACCTCCCATGAAGATGTGATGGTCCTCAGGTACTACCTCCTCAACCTAGATCGAAGACTCGCACAGGCTTATTGTTGACCATGCATCGATAGTAACAACGATCATACCGTAACCGTCTATTCCTTGACTCGATCCAAAGTTCTCAAGATTATCAAACACACAACTTGTATGAACTATACCACCATATCACCAGATCAGACCATCTTGGCTGCAGTGGGTGATGAGAACAAAGTTTACTTCTACCGGATTCTGCGTGACTGGGGATCATCTGCATCTACGGAAGCAGGCAGCAAACTCGCGGGCTGGGAATGGGAAATGCTGCAGTGCATTGAGATAGAAATCGGCACTCGTCCTGATGACGCTTGCTGCTTTACTATTGCCTTTTCACCATCGAGCCACTTGTGTGCCATCGGCTCCCAATCGGGAGTCATCACAGTCATAGATGTAGAGGTCATACGCCAGACTTCCGGTGGCTTTGAATCTGATGAAAACCCGATTCTCTACCAGTTCCTGGCTTCCAGGTCCTGCCAGGAGGGTGGTGCTGTGCGCTGCATGATCTTTTCCCCTGAACCGTGGGATCTGTTGGTATGGCTTGAAGGCCATGGACGAGCTGGAATTGCAGATGTTCGCCAGTTTTTCCTGCGAAGGCAGCTTCTACATCTAAACCTTGAAGATCCACAGCTGCAAGGGGCTCATTTGGAGCCTCTGGGAGACGAATCAGATGACCAGTCCATGGATGATGATGATTTATCTGTGCTGCCTCCGCCCCCGCCGCGTTTGAGAATCAATGGCGATGAACCCACAATTGAGCAAGGCGCCGGCGAGACGGAACGTTCTTCGTTGCGCGAAAACTTAATACAGGACCTCACCGAGCGGGAGAGAATAATCATGGACTTTCTGAATACAGCAAGGTGGACGACGAGACCGGAAGAAGGGCTAACTGAGCGGCCAGAACGACCAGAACTAACAACCAGAGAAAGAATGCGTTTGGCCCGCGCGCGACAACTCGGCTCCACAGATGGCATTCGAAACTCCCATCCTAATTCACCCCCGCATACATATGACTCCTCAGATACAGCTCGAGATGTCGATGGAGAAATATCCCTGCCGCCCGCGCTACCTCCACCCCCGCCGCGCATGGGTCATTCCAGACGCGCGGGTGGCCCTCCCGAGCGGTCATACCACACTAGGCGTCAAAGTTCGATCGTTCTTTCACAGGGAAGTCGATCTTCAGAAACCGAAAATTCTAACCCCGATCCCCAGCCCAGCCTTACCCTTAGTTGGACGACGTCGCCATCTGAGCTTCTGTCTGCCGGACCAGACATCACCTCACGGGGTATTGATCCTGATCTCATCAGTCACGAAAATGACTCGGGTCCAAGAACTCCAGAGGGGTTAGGAATAGGGCCCTCCCCAACTGACCCTGGCACCTTGGAAGCTCTCGCCAGACTTAGGTCCCAACGATCAAGTTCCACCCCGCGGCGAACTGAACGACCTCAGACCGCGACAGAACGAAGATATGATAGCTCGCGCCTATCTAACTATGAAATAAGATCCAATCTTGCGGCGGAGCGTCTTCGACGCCGCCCAATAGCCAGTGAGGTACATACCTACCGCTCCTCCCTTGAACCAGAACAAAGGCGTCGCCAACTCTTTCTTGGTTTTGAACAGGCCCATTCGCCCCGCTGGATTAGGAACATCATCAATGACTTGCCTGACCGAAGCCTGGTCCATGGCTCTGGTGCTGGTGAGCCAGATGCTACAGCTGGATTAGGCTGGGGCGCTGACGGGAGAACATTGTAAGTCTCCTCCCGCCTTGTAGGAATTCTTCGCAGTTTTGGCTCACTATTCTCTAGGTACATTGCCACAGTGCAAGGAATCTTCGAGTTCCAACTAAACATCCACGACCGACGAACTTTTCCGTCAATTTCATACCGATGAAAGTTTTTCTATGGCTTGTTCCTAAGGCCATTCTGCTTCGGAGCATGCAGACCATTTCCATGGACTGGGGCTAATCAAATAAAGTAATCACCTTTTCTGGCCATCATTTGGGGGCTTCAATTCTTTCCACTTTCTGGGAGGTCACATTTCCATTTTCCCGTTATCTATTCCAAGCTGGATTTGGCCTTCAGTATGTTTCATCTCTTGCATAGGTAGGCCTCAGGCGCTCAGGGGGTGATTTCTTTCCAGCCATTCTCTCTCATGTTTTGCACAGTTTTTTTTGATTGGCTAGTCCTGGTACAAAAGTTCTACAGCGTATGATATCTAATGCCAATACTCACGAGAACTTATAAAGTTATTTTTCATAATTCAATCTCAATGCATATGTAGTGACAGGTGATAAGGTTGGTCTGACAGATGGGCAAGTGCCTCAATGCATTCAAAGTTATTTGGAGAATCTTGCGCGTGTTGAATTGATTTACATCTACCGATCATTTCCAGGGTATAAGTGGGCATGCAAGTATGTGTGATTAACCTAGGTCCCGAGTACGTAGTAGCAAAAAGCTCTACACGCAGACCGGGGTGCCCCTGCTTGGAAGTCCATGGGTGGCGTGGGTCGCCTCAAGCACTTAATTGCTATAAATTTATTCTTTCGAGTTCAGCAGCTTGCGCCTATCCGGGTACCTATGTATGTGAGTATTTACCTATTTTATGTCGATTGATTTGAAGACCGAGATGTACTAGAAGGTATCAAATACCCAGCCCTCGAGATACCTATGGGGTCATTCCATTTTTTGATTACATTACCAAATGAATATATATATTCTGTCTTCTATTGGACGATATCCATCGGCGTATCGACGCATAGACATGCACTCTGGCGATTAAATCATCTTAAACTACACATCGCCGAATCCATATAATCGGTCTAGGCTGGTATGTTTATTGCTTGTATCGCTTCACAAGGTTCAAGGCACAGTTTAACCTAATGTTGAAGGGTGGATCACTGGATCAATGGAACGTGCCCCCACACCTACGTCAACAGAGTACAGTATATTATTGCCGGTCGACACCGCCCGCCCAAAGCTCCAACAACCAAATAAGGTGGGGTGCACCATTTCTGGACTGACTATATTTCCGTGACTCTATTGTCTCCGCCGTTTTTTCTTCAGCCTCAATTGTTTCCGCGTTGCCCTCAAGCTGCTACTGTCTCCGCGTTTCAGTTTCCGCATTGACCCCGGCCGTGATTGGTCTCTGCAGAACGTTCCGCCCCATATTGTATAACGCTATCGAAAAATGGCAGATTCATTAGCATCGGCCTTGAATCAGCTTAGCTTGAGCACCAAAGATCTGGATTCAGCATCTGTTGAGGCGCGACTTGCTGCTGAGGAGGCCGGTACATTAGAACGACGCAAGCCCCGCAAACAAAATAGCCAGAGCGCGGACGATCTTTTGAAAGATCTGGAAGATGATTTCCTAAAGCCCTCCGCCACCTTTAGCCCGAAATGGCTGAATCAACTGCAAAAGTAAGGCTTCCTTCGAATGCATGATTATAGTGAAAAAGACAAGTCAATTGAGCACCGCTAACAATGCCCACAGGCGATGGGAAGTTCCGACGGACTCGACCGACCTCTTCGAAATTGCTCCGACACAGACACGCACTGTTACAAGATTCACACGAGAAGGACTGGAGGGACGGGTCACCGGCTACCAGGAAATCACAATCCCGGCTTCAAGCATCAATGCGAAGAACTCAACCTCGCTTCTTCGCCGACCGGCCGGTCGTGCAGACTTTGTTCGAGGTGCAGCGGGGTTCTTCCCATTTGCACCAGGTGGTTTAGATGGAGTTGAGGCACTTGCCGCAATGGAGGCAGATGCTGAGTCTGTGGAACAATCACGATCCGGGAGACAGGGAGGTTTAGATCGTATCATCAACTTTGGCTCAGAAGGTGGACTTCTGACCATACCCCCTGGGTTCGACCGTGGCATGAACTTCGCAGAACAAAAGTCCAAAGAGGCCACAGAGGGAGAAGAGGAGGTTGAACACGCACTCAATCAAGAGGAGAGTGATATCCAGGCTGACAAGCCTGATGAAACACAAGATGAGGATGGAGGTGTCAAGGTCGATGCCATAGACGGGGAACTCAGTGATGAAGATGAGCAAGATATTGATGCTTTGCTACCGATTGAGTTCCCTGCGCTTGAGCCGCGCAATCCGCTACTTGCTGGTATTCAGAAACAGAAGGGCCGGGAATGGGCACATGTTGTGGACATCAACAAGGAAATCCCGAACTTTCACGATTTGGTCCCGGATATGGCTAGAGAATGGCCATTCGAGTTGGACGTTTTCCAAAAGGAAGCGGTCTATCACCTGGAAAACGGTGATTCTGTCTTTGTTGCAGCGCACACATCAGCAGGAAAAACAGTTGTCGCTGAGTATGGCATTGCGCTGGCTGCGAAGCACATGACAAAAGCCATTTACACATCACCCATCAAAGCACTCAGCAACCAGAAATATCGGGATTTCCGCACCGAGTTCGAAGATGTCGGTATTCTTACCGGCGATGTGCAAATCAATCCGGAGGCCAGCTGTCTGATCATGACCACCGAAATTCTGCGGAGTATGCTTTACCGTGGTGCGGACTTAATTCGAGACGTTGAGTTCGTCATCTTTGACGAGGTTCATTATGTCAACGATCTTGAGAGAGGTGTTGTATGGGAAGAGGTAATCATTATGCTTCCTGAGCATGTTACCCTGATTCTCCTGTCTGCTACCGTACCCAACACCTATGAGTTTGCATCCTGGGTCGGTCGTACTAAGAAAAAGGACATCTATGTGATCTCAACTCCCAAGCGACCCGTGCCGCTAGAACATTATCTCTGGGGTGGAAAGGACAAGTACAAGATTGTTGATTCCAACAAGAAGTTCCTTGAGCCTGGTTGGAAGAAGGCGAACGATGCCCTGTCTGGTAAAGACAAAGAAAAGGCTAAGAAGGAGGCCGAAGGTCAGGGTCAGGGTCAGGGTCAGGCGCAAGGTCAGGGTCAGCGAGGAGGTGGCCGGGGAGGAGGACGCGGCCAGCCTGCTGTCAGAGGTGGCCCACGGGGCAATGGACAGCGTGGAGGCCCACAGCAGAGAGGAGGCCGAGGACAAGGCGGACGAGGAGCGCCCTCCAACCGCGGGACAGGTAACATTGCTCGTACTGGGCGTGGAGGCTTCCGTACGACCGCTGCCCAGGATAAGACCACTTGGGTCAATCTTGTCTCTCATCTTCGTAAGGAAGATCTACTTCCGGGATGTATTTTCGTGTTTTCGAAGAAACGATGTGAAGAGAACGCCGACTCACTCTCCAACCAAGACTTTAGCACTGCCAACGACAAGAGTCAGATTCATATGATGATTGAAAAGTCACTCACCCGACTTAAGCCTGAGGACCGAACGCTCCCCCAAATCCTTCGGCTTCGAGAACTTCTGGGCAGAGGTGTCGCTGTGCACCATGGCGGTCTTCTTCCCATCATGAAGGAGGTTGTTGAGATCCTGTTTGCTAGGGGTTTGGTCAAAGTTCTCTTCGCGACAGAGACCTTTGCGATGGGGTTGAACTTGCCAACTAGAACGGTCGTTTTCTCTGGATTCCGCAAGCATGATGGCAAATCTTTCCGGGACCTTCTACCCGGTGAATACACCCAGATGGCGGGACGTGCAGGACGTCGTGGTCTTGATACGGTGGGTTATGTGATTCTTGTCACTACTGGCAGAGACGAAGCCCCACCGGCGGGCTCCTTGAAGAACATGATTCTTGGAGACCCCACAAAGCTGAGGTCACAATTCCGATTGACATACAACATGATTTTGAACCTTCTTCGTGTCGAAGCGCTGAAGATCGAAGAGATGATTAAACGGAGCTTTAGTGAAAATGCTACCCAAGCTCTGCTGCCAGAGCACGAGAAGCAAGTCCAACTCTCCGAGGCCAGTCTGGAAAAAATCAAGCGGGAGCCTTGTGAAATCTGTGACTTGGATCTCCAAGCTTGCCATGATGCTGCAATGGAATACCAGAGGCTTACGACTGAGCTGCACAACGGATTAATCGCATCACCTGTCGGCAAAAGACTATTTTCCATGAAGAGTCTAGTCGTGTACAGAAAGGTAAGTCGGAAAGACATAATTATCCAATCTTCCATTAACCTGGTTTAGGATGGAATACGAACTGCCGGTGTTCTCGTGAAAGAGGGAGTATCCGGTGGCCCTATGCCTTGCATCCAAGTGCTTGAAATCGGCACAATCAGTAGCAAACGTCACCCCAGTGATATCCTACCATTTTTGCCCGTTTTCCGACCATATTTCCAGGCACTGCCCTCAAGTTCTACTTCTATGCATCTCAAGGCTGTCAAGGTTCCGCTGGAAAACGTCGAATGTGTTACAAGCACACAGGTCAAGGTCGGCGGACCTATTTGGTACTTGAACATCAAGAAAGGTAGATAGCACCACCCAAGCGCTCAAAATCTCCAGGACTGCACTGACAGAACATCCCAACAGAGTCTTCCAAGTTTGCAGAAAAAGAGTTGACCAAGTACACCAAATCCTGGCTCAATACGGCATGGGATGAGGTGGACTGGTCCAGGGTTAAGGAGTTGCAAGTTCGTGATATTCTTACTCAGAGGCAAGCCCAGGTGCAAATCATCCAGTCGTGTCACTGCCTCTCGTGCCCGCACTTCTTGAAACATGTAAGTGAACTTTACACGTTGCCGATTATGAGGTCGATTGCTTACCCCCCTTTCACAGTTCGAGATGCAGAATGACGAGTGGCAAATCAAGGAGAACATCTCGCAGCTGAAGCAGCTGATGTCTGATCAAAACCTTCAATTACTTCCCGATTATGAACAGCGTATTCACGTCCTACGAGAGCTCGGATTTGTTGACGAGCAATCCCGAGTACAATTGAAGGGCAAGGTGGCTTGTGAAATTCACTCCGCTGACGAGTTGGTCTTGACCGAATTGGTTCTTGAGAACGTTCTTGCCGAATTCGAGCCGGCGGAGATTGTCGCGCTCCTCTCTGCATTTGTGTTCCAGGAAAAGACTGACAATGTCCCTACCTTAACTCCACGTTTGGAGGCTGGTCAAAAGACTATCATCCAAATTGCGGAGAAGGTCAACGACTTCCAGGTCTTGCACCAGGTGATCCAATCAAGTGAAGACTCCAATGACTTTGCCAGTCAGCCCCGATTTGGGCTCGCTGAGGTGGTGTATGAATGGGCCAGAGGAATGTCCTTCAACCGTATCACGGATCTTACTGATGTCATGGAAGGCACCATTGTCCGTTGTATCACTCGACTGGACGAGACTTGTCGAGAGGTAAAGAATGCAGCCAAGCTTGTTGGCGACCCAACTCTCTACACCAAGATGCAGGCGGCGCAGGAGCTGATCAAGCGAGATGTGATTTTCGCCGCATCCTTGTACATGTGAGAGGGCTGCTATTGTCATATTTCTAGGGTCTATGTGCCCAACTGTTCCAAATCCATGATTATGAAATATTGTTAGAGACCGCATGAGCATTGATGACTGTGGCTCACTAGTTTGTGACCCTTAAAAGACATATCGATAAAACTACGAATAAATTAAATCGGGTTACTATACATCAAAGGAATGTAGAGTATAGCCCCAATGTCTGAAAGAAGAGGGGATGTGGAGTCAATAAAATCCATGTTGTGCGGCCGCTGATTAGCTGCGGGGCGACCGCCCTAGAAAATCCCAGATACTAATTCTCATTCTCCCCCTCGACAACTTTTTTTTATCTTTGAATCACCTTCATTTGATCCATAGGGAACCCATTTTCCCTTGCTCCCTTCCGCACATCTTTCCCTACGCCCTCGCGTGGTTCCCCGGGGTTTCCTACTCGGAGTTAATTTGTGATTTTTTTTTCTGGCGCTGGGGTGGTGCGAATATGGATGTCACGGCCCTTCGAGACCGCATCCAGTCTACTTTAGACGCGAATGCGGACATTCGCCGTCAAGCGGAGTTGGATCTGAAATATGTATGTGCCTATACATTTTGGTTGGCGGGGTTGATGAGACTGACCTCGTGGGGGGCTCATGGCCCCCTCTATTTTCTAGGCCGAGCCGCAGCCCGGTTTTATCAATGCGCTGCTAGATATCTTACAGGGGGAGCAGAACAATGCAGTTCAGCTATCTGGTATGTAGTGCATCTTCATTCCAACTGGCAGCTATATCAGATAGCTACTTGGGGTGATAATGTCGCTAACCCCGCCCCCCAGCTGGTGTCTACCTGAAGAACCGTATCAGCCGAGGATGGGCCCCTATCGAAGACAGTCCGTCGCGAACTCCCATTCCTGAATCCGAGAAGCCCGCTTTCCGGGAGCGACTTATCCCTGCCTTGGCCTCGACGCCGCCCAATGTCCGCGCCCAACTGGTTCCCCTCCTCCAGAAGATTCTGCAGAACGACTTCCCCGAGCAGTGGCCGGGATTCCTTGAGCTCAACCTTCAGTTGCTCGCGACTAACGATGCGAGCACCGTCTATGCGGGTCTGCAGTGCCTGCTGGCCATTTGCCGTGTGTACCGATTTAAGGCTGGAGAGAAGCGCGAGGAGTTTGACAAGATCGTGGAGCACTCGTTCCCCCAGCTGCTGAGCATTGGACAAAGGCTGGTCGATGAGGAGAGCTTGGAGGCGGCGGAGATGCTTCGGATTATCGTGAAGGCCTACAAGCATGCGATTTACGTGGGTGGACCATGCCCCTCAATGTCAGGATCTCGGATGTATAAACTGACTCGCAATGCTTTAGTTCGAACTTTCGCCTGCTCTCCAGACCCACCAAGCTACTGTGGACTGGTGCACATTGTTCCTGCGCATCATTTCCAAGACACCTCCGGCTAGCGCTATGAGCGAGTCGAAGGAAGACAGGGAGATGAACCACTGGTTCAAGTGCAAGAAGTGGTCATATGCCAACTTGAACCGTCTCTTCATCCGGTAAGATTTCTTAGGCCCCGTAACGAGATTTTAGGGCTATTATATTGACTTGCGATCTCTCTCTAGCTACGGAAACCCCACCACCATGTCGAAGCCCTCTTCTACTCCCGATTACACCGCATACGCGAAAACTTTCATCAGCACCTTTGCCCCCGAAATCCTCAATGGATATCTGCAGGAGATTGACAAGTGGGTTTCTAAGTCCCAATGGATGAGCAACTCTGCCATCTCCTACACCTTGATCTACATGGAGGAATGTGTCAAGCCCAAGGCGATGTGGGAGCACCTGAAGCCGCACATGGAGAACTTGATTGCCCATTTCGTTTTCCCCATCTTGTGCCAGTCGGATGAGGATATTGAGCTGTTCGAGGAGGATCCTTCAGAGTACCTGCACCGCAAGCTGAACTTCTACGAGGAGGTCTCTGCTCCCGATGTCTCCGCCACAAACTTCCTGGTTTCCCTCACCAAGAACCGCAAGAAGCAGACTTTCTCCATCTTGACCTTTGTTAATAGCATTGTCAGCAAGTACGAGGCTGCCCCTGAAGACCAGAAGCTGCCCCGCGAGAAGGAGGGTGCTCTCCGCATGATTGGATCGCTTGCCTCCGTTATTCTGGGCAAGAAGAGTCCCATTGCTGACCAGGTCGAATACTTCTTCGTTCGCCACGTTTTCCCCGAGTTCCGCAGCCCCCACGGCTTCCTCCGAGCCCGTGCATGTGACACCCTGGAGAAATTCGAGCAACTCGACTTCAAGGACCCTAACAACCTGATGGTCATTTACCGCAACATTTTGGAGTCCATGGCTGATTCTGAGCTTCCTGTCCGAGTTGAGGCTGCTCTGGCTCTGCAGCCCTTGATTCGCCACGATGTCATTCGGACTTCCATGCAGCAGAACATCCCCCAGATCATGCAGCAGCTTCTCAAGCTGGCCAATGAGGTCGATGTTGATGCCCTGGCCAATGTCATGGAAGATTTCGTTGAGGTCTTCTCTGCTGAGCTTACTCCCTTCGCTGTCGCATTGAGCGAGCAGCTCCGTGATACCTACATGCGTATCATCGGTGAGCTTCTGGAGCGCAATGCTACCAAGGGCGGAGATGATGATGGATTCGGCGACTTCCTTGACGACAAGAGTATCACCGCACTCGGTGTTCTGCAGACCATTGGAACTCTTATCCTTACTCTCGAGAGCACCCCTGATGTGCTCCTGCACCTGGAGACCATCCTGATGCCCATCATCAGCATCACTCTGGAGAACAAGCTCTATGACCTATACAACGAGATCTTTGAGATCATTGACAGCTGTACCTTCGCCTCGAAGAACATTTCGGGCACTATGTGGCAAGCCTTTGAGCTCATTCACAAGACCTTCAAGGCTGGCGCTGAGCTGTACTTGGAGGACATGCTGCCTGCTCTTGACAACTACGTCGCCTACGGATCTGACATGCTTGTGCAGAACCCGGCCTACCTTGCTGCCATTGTTGGCATGGTTGAGGATATCTTCCGCGACGACAAGGTCGGCGGTGTTGACCGCATTTGCGGCTGCAAGCTTGCCGAGACTCTCATGCTTAACCTCCGTGGCCACATTGATCAGTACATCCCGCTCTTCATTGAGTTGGCCATGACTGTCATTGATGCTGACGAGGCTCGTACCAAGACCTACCGCATCCACCTGATGGAGATGGTCATTAACGCCATCTACTACAACCCGGTTCTCAGTCTGCAGGTTCTTGAGTCTAAGGGCTGGACCAACAAGTTCTTCAGCAACTGGTTCTCTAATATCGACAACTTCCGTCGTGTACACGACAAGAAGCTGTCTATTGCCGCCATCAGCTCGCTTCTTACCATGGCAGCGGGTGATGTTCCCGTCAGTGTCCAGCAGGGCTGGCCGAGACTGTTGCAAGGTGTGACAAGACTCTTCCAGACCTTGCCTGCTGCGATCAAGAGTATGTCCCCCCTCTTTATAATTCCAAACAGTATTTTTTTTGCTAACCATTGTGGCAGTTCGTGAGGAGGCTACCAAGGAGTCTGACTTCACCCTTGATGACGATCTTGATGATGATGACGAGGACAACGACTGGGATGGCGAAATTGAGTGGAACGAGGAGGAAGTTGAGGAGGCTCTCGACGATGACGTTGCCGACGAGAGTGCTGCCTACCTTGAGTTCCTCAACCAGGAGGCCCAGAAGTTCGGTGCCTACGGCGATGATGATGACGATGACATGGACGAGGAGAGTCTCCTTGAGACACCCCTGGATAAGGTCGAGCCGTACGGCATGTTCAAGCAAGTCTTCTTGAGTAAGTCACCCTTACAAACACCACTTGAAACCAAGCTTAACTTTTTTCTTTCTCTACAGACCTGCAGTCCGAGCAGCCCCAGCTCTACGAAAACCTAACCAAGGTTCTTGGTCCCGAGGAACAGCAGATCATCCAGGCCGTTTTCCACGAGGCCGACCAGAAGGCGTTGCTCGCCCAGCAGAATGCGGAAGCTGCCGCAGCAGCCATGCAGGCCAACGGCAACCAATAGACCAGCGAAACGCAATGACCCTCATCCATTGATTTGGATGATCCCCATGCCAGGTCTCCCTGATTCCTTGCTCACGAGACATATGCCCTTTTCATGTCTTTGTTTAGATCATGCCTGTTCCCCGTTTATATCTGCTGTTTTGTCTATTTTTACATTTTCCTATTCTTCATCACACTGATGTGCTTGCAAAAAAGTCCCTACCCCCTCCCATTGATAATCCGCTTCATTGCACTCATTGCACAGATTCCCCTTCCCAAAGATTCACCTTTGGTATAGCTAGCACATCAGTCGCATTACACATATTCAATGCATGTTCCATTTCTGGTAATGTAGAGTTAGCTCAAGCTTGAAGGAGACATGATTTTGGCGATAAGGTTATTTATCTTGGCGCCGAGAGGTAGTCTGTTTGCCTTCGCCAGACTTCTAAATAAAGACAGCAATCCTCAATTCAAGGAACTAAATAAATATGAATTAGAGCAATTGTTTATTTTAATCCTAGCAAGAAGACTCGAATCAACCTTTCTTCCGCTGCCTTGCCCAACAATTCTACCTGCGGATCCAAATGCTGACACGTGACCGAATACAGGTTTGGGGAGTGATATCATCCACGGATCTACAGACCCAGTCTCGTTCCAGTCCAGCCAAACGCAAAAACTGGGTCAGCCCAAAATGTCAACTCCCCACGGCAACCTCCATACGAGGCAAGATGTCGAGCTACAGGTTCGGATTAACGTCATAATGATGAACACCCCAACCGGTTCGAGCAAGTCACGTCAATGATGAAAACATCTTAAATCTTAACTACTTATACTCAATTCTGTCCTAAAATTTTATCTATTTCACATCAAACATTTTAACTATCCATCTACCCTATTGTTGAAAGATCTGCTTTGGAGACAGGAAAATTACGACCGATACTTTTTAAGGTGCATACCCATGACCGCCATCTCTATAATTGAATCTAACCATCAATCTTCAAACAGCTCCCAAATATCACAGAATCATCATGGATCGCTCAGGCCGCCAATCTCCCCCACCGGAGCGCCAATCCGGCATCCAGCAGCGTGATCCCCCATCCAGCGGCAAGATTGGAGATTCATCTTCCCGCCCAGCACCGGAGTTCGCACAGCAGGAATCCGACCAGTCGAAGAGTAATACTTTGACGAGCAACCCCGAGCATCCGTTGGAGAAAATTGAGGCGGACAAGTACAGGAAAGGAACGGGCAACTATTCAATAATATGAGGCGGTTCAACGTCCACTGCCAGAATATTGGATGTATTTAAATTGAGATATGAAGTTTGGCAGAATTACATCTACTGATAATTTGGAACATGAATGGGAGTAAAAGCAATCGTATATTCATTCACTTGCAATAAAGTACTATGGAAAATCAAGTGGCATCAAACAGCCGCAGAGTCGTCACATCACAAATCGTAAGCTTGTGCCGGATAAACACGGGGAATGGGGGGCACGAAAGCAGAAATAATTAGATACGAAGAAAGCACGCCAGCGCAAACCCTCTTCATCAACTCGCTACTTCCCAAGCTATCGGTTCTAAGAGAGCAGAACAGGCTTACGCCTTGGGCTCAGCCGGGGCCGCAGTACCCGCAGCCTCAGAAGCAGGAACGGTAGCAGGAGCGGTAGTAGCGCCCTCAGCAGAAGTAATGTTGGGGACAGTCTCGCCCTCCTGGTTACGACCAAGCTTCAGATCGGCCAGACGGCGGGCCTCGTTGTGGATATCGCGCACCTGCTTATCACCCTGCACGTAGAAATCACGCAGCTTCTGGCCGGTGGGGTGCTCGAGGGCCTTCTCGAAGTAGTGGTTCAGCGAGGACCAGCCGCTAGCAGCCTTGTTGGAGATCTGGTAGTTCTCATCCAGACCCTTAGCGCGCTCGGTGGCGTTGAACTTCTTGTCGAAGTTGGTCAGGGCGGAGGTGAACTTGTTGGAGAATCCGTGCTTCTGGTCCAAGGCGATGGCCTTCTGGATTGCGCCATCGCTGACGACATAGCCGTGGGCGAGGTACTCGGCGAAGATGCGGGAGCGGGGCTTGTCTTCCTGTGCGATATCGTGCTCATCTTCCTTCTCGGTGGATGAGGTGGCTTGGGCGCCGGCGAGGTCGTCGATGTTCTGGGCGGCTTCCACGTGCACAGAGGAGGAGCCCAATTGGGTCTGGTCGAGGAGAAGAGCAGTCTTTGCGGCGCTAAAATTATGGGTTAGATATGGGTATATGGCGTGTTGCTGGCGCTTGGTGACGCGCGGTGCGGGGTAGCTATCTTACGCTTCCTTCTCGAAGGTGACGCTGGCGGACTTGGGAGAGTCGGCGTCAGAGCCAGTGGGGGTGATGGAAAGAGCGGTGATCTTGCCGCTGTATCAATTTGTTAGCTTAGAAGTCCATTGCAATACGTATTGCGTAGCTATGTTTGTTTTGGAGGGGTATACTAACCAGAAGCTGAAGAAGTCACGGACATCCTTCTCAGAGGTGGAGGGGGCGATGCCCGAAACGTGAACGGTGGTACCAGACATGACGGATATGTGAAATTGGCAAGGGATACTTTTTTTCAAGAGAGAAATTAGTTGAAGAGCAAGAAAAAGGAGAACAGGATGAGGTCAACTATTTATGGAGCTGCGCCACAGGTGACGTAGAGCGGGGCTGCACCGCCTCGTGTCACTATATCGATTTTAATCTAAAGTGGGCACCAGCCAACTTTACTCTACTGCCTAGTATCTACCTCTATTGCCGGCCACGGTGAGACCGCCGAATGAGCAGAGTGAAATTTCGTGGTCTAAGTTAGAATGTCTGCCTGCAAACCAAGACCTATGAAGTTAAGGATAGAAAGAAAACCTGAAAACCTGGCAGGCTGGCACTGCTCCTGGCAGGTAAAAGAAAAAGAAAAGGCCAGAGTTCCTTGATCAGCAAGGAACGTATTTTCTCACTAATCGACAGACTCCTCCTTCTGCTTCTTCAGGAGCTGTTCCAGCTCCCGAACCCGCCGTCTCAGCTGTTCATTCTCTCGCCTGGCGCTTTCTAGCTCCGATCTGTGCAATGCGACCTCCTCACATCGAGCGAGGGAGCTACTCGACAGACCTAGGTGAGTCTGGGAGACTGAGTTTCGATGGGGGTAGATAGAGGGACTTCCATAGTGGGCGACGTGCTCTGGATGGGGATGTTGCGTGTATGAGCTGAGTGATCCGACCGATGGGCGGCGATGAGAAAGAGATGGCTCGCGGCTTCGTGTGGATCGGTGATGATCGGCTGTTCGAGAGGGGGCTATTCCTGTGACGCTTGCTTGGCTGCCTTGAACTGAGGGTGTGTGGGAGCCGAGACTGGAGGAGGAACGCTGTCGACGAGATGAATGGGAGTGTGTAGAGCCGGCCAAAGAAGGGGAGCCATGCACGCCTTCAGTGGACTCGTTCAAGGTGGAGGTGGAGGATGCTGTGGATGCCACGGATGCAGTCTGCTGGCGGAGGAGAGAGAGTTCGCGCGTCAATCGATTAACCTGGTCTTGTTAGTTGGTGGTCACTGACAAATTAAGTGGCAGACCTCACCATCGCCTCCTGCTCTTTTTCCAGCACAAGATGAAGATCTGAAGGGGTCAGAGGCTTCGGGTGTCGTAGTGGTCCTGTGAGTTATAGTCTGGTTAGGCGAAGTATTTCAATAATAGATCAGAAAATGTTGGGCTTACCCTGGGCCGATCTGGTCACCTCCTGCTCATTTGAACCCAGCGGCGGACTTCCTCCATGCGCAGACCTGGGACCTCGTAATGACTGTCGAAGGGTGGGTGATTGAGGCATGGCTGGGAGAGTGGAAGTCGCGGCTCTAGGCCGTTGAGGCGTGGAGAGGGTAATATCGGAGGTCATGGCGATATGGGCATCCAAACGGGTATCTAGCACCTCTGGGCCAGCAGAAGGCATGTTTGCCCTGAACGATGGCTCTGCGGGGAACTATAAAGGTACGTGTTTCAGCGTCGGGCAGCGATGGCGAAGGCAAAACACCCCTTGATCGGAATTCCACGAAACATTCCCGGGATAGGCGGCGAGGTATGGATGCAGGTGAGCTCATTTGACGCAGGAAGGTGCAGAAAGGTGCAGAAAGGATGCAGAAAGGGACCATTTGTAACCGCTTTGTTCGGGCTTTTATTGGGCCGTGGACCTAGGTATCATAAGCACCTGATCTAAGTACCTCGTCTGTGCATATGAAGTACACCCATCCGTTGTTTTGAGGCTATTTCTTTTCTCTTTTTTTTTTTTTGCATTCCATAAAGTGAAGCTGTGAGCTTCTCAATCAACCGATCGGCAGAGTCAAAAATGAGAAACTTGTAGAGGCAGAAGATATATTCGATGACGAGGTACTTGTGCTCGGGCCTCGATGAGGTGTCTCAATTCCAATTTGCAACAGAAACACATGATGATCAGTCCATAGAAAACAAATAGTGAATATGTAACTTGCAATATTGTTTTGATTCTCCTCACAGCAGGCAAATTCAAATGTCCATTGAATTTGGCAAAATGGACCACCTGTACATGTACTATGTTCAGAGTTTCGATGTAAACAAACCAAAATAAGCTCGGCGATCTACAGGTTACATAAGCCTCCGCGTATCCCAAAACATTTGATATTTGGGCCCAAACAAATCACCTTCGTCATGCATAACAAGAATGATCGTCTGACCTTATGAAACTCGCTTTGCCCACTGATGAAACTGTGACGATCTGAGGAAATTCCTCCCTACCAATGACACCATGGCTCAACCCTACGAATCCTACGAACCCCCTACCCACATTCCGCCCTTCGTGAAACAGCTCACTCCTTACGTCAAGACCCAGCAAGAAGCTCTCCGCATTCGCCAGGCCTTGACTTTATATCTACAATCGTTGATTGTCTTCAACGATGACACCTCCCACACCTCCCACCTCGCTCTATGCTCGCCTACCGATGCCGTTGTCGGTGTGAAGCGAATACCAGCGGATATTTCAGGACTAAGAAAGGAATATCTGAAGGCACTGCAGGCGAATATAGCTGCTCGGGAGGGTTTTCGTGTCGCATCAGATGATGTGGCATTGCTGAGACGCCAAAGGGCATCCCGCACGCGAAATGTTGACCCCGCCGATCCGCAGGAACCCGGCGCGGACCTGCGAGATTACGTTTCGCTTTTGCGGGATCGACGTCGCTATACGAAGCTCCAGGTCTTCCAGCATTACCTAGAAGAGCTCAAGGCAAAGGAACCGACTGGTCTGGATTTGAGCGAGGACTCAAACCAGGTCATGTTACCTGAGGGGCTGGACACGGACGGACCAGCACAAAAAGACCCCGATACAGATCTTGAGGAATTGGTACATAAGCTGGAACGGGCTGTGGTGCGGGCCCGAACACAATTGGATCGGGAGAAACGATTGTTCGAGAAGATCAAAACACAGCATGATGCCAGAGAAAAGGCTCCCAACAGTGTGCCATCTGCAGTCAAGGCTCAGGCATTGCAGCGCACACGCGATGAGCTCGTACAATGGGTCGAAGAACGGTTGGTCAGTGAAGTAGATCCGGATGAAAGTATGGTACAAGACCTGCCACCAGAGGAGATCGAAGAAGCCCAGCGTCTACTAGAACAACATAAGGCGCAAATCAAGGAGCAGTATGCGGCCTACCTTCAGGCACGACGGGAGCTTCTTGACGCTGCCTCTACAGCCTGCCAACCTGTGACTGTGACCCCGAAACCTCCATCTCGGTCTACCCACAGAGCTGAGATTCTCGCTGAGGAGTTACCGGCCCCCAGTCCATTGGATGTCCTGTCTTACGCAAGTGAAACTCTCGTCCCCCTTTCCAAGAGTCAAAAATCGCTGGCTCTACAAAAGTCCTATCTCTCTGGACTTCTCGCTAAGGAAAAATCTACCACTCTACGCGCCTTGCACCGTATACGGGATGAGAGCCACCTCCTCTCCGAATATCCCCTGCTGGCCCGTCAACCACGCTTCAAGCACGCAGTTGCAGCCCTCAATTCACGCAATCAATCCCAATCCCCCGATCAGAACCAGCCGGATGAAATTGTGGATCTGGCAGAAGCATGGGCATTTGCCTCGGAGGCAGCCGCCGCCAACGAACGCGATCGTGTACAACAAAAAGTGGTATTGGGAACGGAAGTCGCACAAGATGCACGGAAGACGTTGAGCGAAGTTTATGGCATCTTGAACCAAGAATTGGGTGGTGTTATGCCAGACGCGGATCCCGAGACTACGTCAGATATCTGGGCCTCCGAAGCTCACACAACGCGAGGGGTCGGCAACCACAGTGGGTCCTGGGAGAAAAGACCAAAGGGACCCTGGTCGGGACTTCACGGGCGGGTTGGACTAGAATAGCCTGAAAAGTTTGTTGATGATTAGCATATTTCATTTCATAGTTAACAAGGTCTTGGAGACCATAAATATCTTGAGTCATGTGTTGGTTAAACTTCTTTATAGGATTGGGTGCACTGAATAGGATTTTATTTCTCGTCATTGCGACTGTGGAGACGCATCAAACTTTTTCGTAACTCGAACACATTCCCGGCCTCTTTAGCGTCGATCCCCACGGATAAGAAAAGATAGCGCTTGTGTGTGACCGGCAAGGTTCCGGCATCGGACTACAAAGGTACTTAACATCTCGAGAAAATTGGGATTTTTTCATGCCCCGAGTCCAATTGAATATGTATTTTATCTGTAGCTCTAATGGATCTAGACTTTTGTCTGACGATGATCATTCCTTTTAGCTAAAAGTGCAAGTAAAACGAGCGTTGGACTTTATAGAGGGAAATGCTGGTCTCCACTACCCTAAAATCCACCAAATTCAACGATTTGACTCATACTGAAAAAAAGAAAAATAGAGAAACTGGTTCAAGGAACTAGAAATACCTTCTTTTCTCCTAGAATTAAATTTTTTCTTTTCTACTCCATACCTAATTGCCCATATACAAATAATCCCCAATCCCCAATTCCTTCATTTATTTTCTCTCTTTGGTTCTTCATTCAAGGGAAAAAGAAGTGGAACCGATACGGTGAAGGGAACGAACCAATTAGCGAGGCCGGTTGGGGGAAAAAAAGACCTCCCGTCGGCGACTCATCTTCTACACCCCATCATCCCATCTTCGGGCCATTGAACCTCTCTAGTTCTCGTCTAGAACTTGCGGCGCGATGGTTCTTGCAGCTCGTTGTGGGCAGGCAGCCTCTCTGCTGCGATCGCGATGTCTCGCTGAGGCTCGTCCTCTCTCTCTCCGCACCTTCTCCTCCCAGTCATCTGTCCGATCTACGGCCGCTGCTCTGCGCCTGCAGAAGCTCCCCTCCCCGGCTCGTTCCAAGCAGCTGCGCTCCTTCTCTAGCTCGATTATCCGTCTTGCTGAGGTCCAGAAGGGTCCCTCTGCCGATGCCTACCTGGCTAGTGGTGCTGTCAAGCCCGCTAACCTCGTCGATGTGAAGAAGGTGCTGGTCATTGGTAGTGGTGGTCTGAGCATTGGGCAGGCTGGAGAGTTCGATTATTCCGGTATGTGGAGGATAGTTATGCTCATTGCTTAGACGTGTCCCAATGCCTTGTTGTATCCAATCCAATCCAATCCCCCTGGGGCGGCACACGACAGCTTTCTCTTTTCATTTCTCTCCGCGGGGAATGGCATTGGACTCGCTGGTCCCCCCACGAACCCCAGAAAGTTGTCTTGTTTGGTCACTGACAACTAGTTCTTGTGTCAATTAGGCTCCCAGGCTCTGAAGGCCCTGAAGGAGGCTGGTGTCCAGTCCGTCCTGATCAACCCCAACATTGCAACCATTCAGACCGACCACAAGCTGGCCGATGAGGTCTACTACCTCCCCGTGACTCCCGAATATGTCACTCACGTCATTGAGCGTGAGCGTCCCGACGGTATCTTCCTGACCTTCGGTGGTCAGACCGCTCTCAACCTCGGTGTGCAGATGAACCGCATGGGTATCTTCGAGCGCTACGGTGTCCAGGTTCTCGGAACCCCCATCAAGACCCTGGAGACCAGTGAGGACCGTGATCTCTTCTCCCAGGCTCTTAATGAGATCAATATCCCTATTGCTGAGTCGATCGCCGTTAACACCGTTGACGACGCCCTGAAGGCTGCCGAGACTGTTGGCTACCCCATCATCGTTCGGTCCGCCTACGCTCTTGGTGGTCTGGGCTCTGGCTTTGCCGCCAACGAGGATGAGCTCCGTGATCTGTCTTCCCGCTCTCTGTCTCTGTCTCCCCAGATTCTGGTTGAGAAGTCCCTGAAGGGCTGGAAGGAGGTTGAGTACGAGGTTGTCCGTGATGCTACCAACAACTGTATCACCGTCTGCAACATGGAGAACTTCGACCCTCTCGGTGTCCACACCGGTGACAGTATCGTTGTTGCCCCCAGTCAGACTCTGTCCGATGAGGAGTACCACATGCTGCGTACCGCTGCCATCAAGATCGTTCGTCACCTTGGTGTCGTCGGTGAGTGCAACGTCCAGTACGCTCTGCAGCCCGATGGACTCGACTACCGTGTCATTGAGGTCAATGCCCGTCTGTCGCGTTCCTCTGCTCTGGCTTCCAAGGCTACCGGCTACCCCCTCGCCTACACTGCTGCCAAGATTGGTCTTGGACACACCCTGCCTGAGCTCCCCAACGCTGTCACCAAGACTACCACCGCCAACTTCGAGCCCAGTCTGGACTACATTGTCACCAAGATCCCCCGTTGGGATCTGAGCAAGTTCCAGCACGTCAACCGCGACATTGGCAGTGCCATGAAGTCTGTTGGTGAGGTTATGGCTATTGGTCGTACTTTCGAGGAGTCTCTGCAGAAGGCTATTCGTCAGGTTGACCCCCGCTACCTTGGTCTCCAGGGTGACCAGTTCGAGAACCTCGATGACGTTCTCGCCAACCCTACCGACCGCCGTTGGTTGGCTGTTGGTCAGGCCATGATCCACGAGGGTTACTCCGTGGACAAGGTTCACGAGCTCTCCAAGATCGACAAGTGGTTCTTGTACAAGATCCAGAACATTGTCGACTGCCACCACGAGCTCAAGGAGATTGGCAGCCTCTTCGGCGTCAAGCAGGAGATTATGATGAAGGCCAAGAAGCTTGGTTTCTCTGATAAGCAGATCTCCCTCCTCGTTGGTTCCACCGAGGACGAGGTTCGCGCTCGCCGTAAGTCCTTCGGCATCACCCCCTGGGTGAAGAAGATTGATACTCTGGCTGCCGAGTTCCCTGCCGACACCAACTACCTGTACACCACCTACAACGCTACCTCGCACGATGTCACCTTCGATGACCACGGCACTATCATCCTGGGTAGCGGTGTCTACCGTATTGGTAGCTCCGTCGAGTTCGATTGGTGTGCTGTCAACGCCACTCTTTCCCTGCGCAACATGGGCAAGAAGACTGTCATGATCAACTACAACCCCGAGACCTACTCCACTGACTTCGATACCGCTGACAAGCTGTACTTCGAGGAGCTGAGCTACGAGCGTGTGATGGATATCTACGAGCTCGAGTCCGCTAGCGGCGTTGTTGTCTCTGTCGGTGGCCAGCTGCCGCAGAACATTGCTCTGCGTCTGCAGGAGACCGGTGGTGCTCACGTTCTGGGAACTAACCCCGAGGACATTGACAAGGCCGAGGACCGTCACAAGTTCTCTCAGATTCTGGACAGCATTGGTGTTGACCAGCCCGCCTGGAAGGAGCTGACCTCAGTCGCTGAGGCCGAGCGCTTCGCCGACTCCGTTGGTTACCCCGTCCTGGTTCGCCCCAGTTACGTTCTGTCCGGTGCCGCCATGAACGTCATCTACAGTGTTGATGAGCTCAAGGAGAAGCTCCTGAACGCTGCTGCCGTCTCCCCCGACCACCCTGTTGTTATCACCAAGTTCATCGAGGGTGCCGAGGAGATTGACGTTGACGCTGTCGCTTCCAACGGCAAACTCCTGCTCCACGCCGTCAGTGAGCACATTGAGCCTGCCGGTGTCCACTCCGGTGATGCCACTCTGGTTCTTCCCCCTGCCAACCTGGACCAGTCCATCATGGACCGTGTCAAGGATATCGCCGAGAAGGTCGCCAAGGCCTGGAACATCACCGGTCCCTTCAACATGCAGATCATCAAGGCTGACCAGGAGGGTGCTGAGTCCCAGCTCAAGGTCATCGAGTGCAACCTGCGTGCCTCTCGTTCGTTCCCCTTCGTCAGCAAGGTCCTGGGTACCAACTTCATTGACGTTGCCACCAAGGCCCTTATCGGTCGTGACGTCCCTGAGCCCGTTGACCTGATGAAGGAGAAGCGCTCCTACCTCGCCACCAAGGTTCCCCAGTTCTCCTGGACCCGTCTGGCGGGTGCCGACCCCTTCCTGGGTGTCGAGATGTCCTCCACTGGTGAGATTGCTTGCTTCGGTACCGATCTCGTTGAGGCCTACTGGACCTCTCTCCAGTCCACCATGAACTTCCGCGTTCCCGAGGCCGGTGAGGGTATCCTCCTCGGTGGTGACGTGACCACTCCTTACCTGGCCACCATCGTCGACTACCTCAACCCCCTGGGCTTCAAGTTCTACGCTGCCAACCCCGAGGTCAAGGCTCACATTGAGGCTACCTGCAAGGGCAACGCTTCCGTGCAGGTCATCGAGTTCCCCAAGAAGGACAAGCGTGCTCTGCGTGAGGTCTTCCAGAAGTACGACATCCGTGGTGTCTTCAACTTGGCCAAGACCCGTGGCAAGACCCAGCTCGACGAGGACTACGTGATGCGCCGTAACGCTGTCGACTTCAGCGTTCCTCTCTTCATGGAGCCCAAGGTACGTTATAGATCTAACTTTCCCTATACGGTATTTCTTGGCTAATTCTAATCCCCCACAGACTGCCCAGCTCTTTGCTCAGTGCATGAACGAGAAGATGCCCCGTGCTGACGGTATCCCCTCCGAGGTCCGCACCTGGTCCAACTTCGTTGGCGGCAAGGCCCTGTAAATCACGACCCTGCACAAAAGTCCAAACGCCTCTTCCACAACTGATTGACCCCGCTTGTTTCTGTATGGTATAAGTGAGTAGGGAGGGCATTGTTGATAGATGGTGTGCATTTCTTTGATATATTTTCCCCGGTCTGGTTGTCTGGTTTCTTTTACTTTACCACTTGGCGAATACTAGGATAGTGAGCTGCACTGATCCAGCCCTGGTGGTTCCCCGATTTAATGGGGTCTGCTTGTTTACTATTTTATTTTTGGGGTCTGTTCGTTGTAGTTGGTTTATTGTGTTTCAGCGACAAAAGAATTTCCTTCACCTTTTATATCTTAGTTTGGGTTTATCCATCTCCGCTTCATTAAGACCCTACAGTGTCAGTAGCAGCATAAAAGTAGCTGATATTCTGCATTAGCGCCGCAGAGTCACCTGATAAAATAGAGGACCCCCTCCTTCAGCTGAGAGGCAGACAACAAGCCGTCTCACGAATAACAAACAAAGCACGTTCATTTAGTCATGGAATCAACATCATTCAGTGGCAACAACAATGGGCTCCAGGTTGGAAAGAATAATGGGTCAATTAACACCGAAATTCATCTACCACCGGGTAAGACAAGGACCGACCAAGATCAAGGAAGACCGATTGACTAAGACTTCCTATCTAAGAGCGACCGGAAACTCCACCGAGCCCACTGTCGACTGTTCCGTTCCCACGGGATCTGGATTTCGTCAGCCGTGACGCTCTGCTTCGTCAGATTCGAGAGAAAGGCTCATTGCCAGGATCGCGAATAGCGCTAGTCGGTCTCGGCGGTGTCGGGTGAGTGACAACGATCACTACATGGTCCAAAGACCAATACTACTTAGGCACTTTTTTGTTGCTGACAATTCGAAGGAAATCGCAACTCGTCATCGAATACTCCTACCAAGTGCTATCCGAATCACCAAGCATATGGATTTTCTGGGTCCATGCAAGCAATGAGGCTCGGTTCAAAGAAAGCTTCCAAGATATTGCGAACCGGCTTAGAATTCCAGGTCGGCAGGATCCCAAGAAAAATATCCTTGAACTAGTCGAGAACTGGCTTCTAGATGAGAGGAAAGGCAAATGGATTTGTATCCTTGACAATGCCGATGACGACAAGTTCCTTTGTTCGCCTTCGGCGACAGGGAAGCGACTTTTAGAACACATTCCTAGATGTCAAAATGGGTTTACCATTATAACGAGTCGAAGCAGAGAAGTTGCGCTCAAGTTGGTACATTTCAAAGATGTTATTGAAGTCAGCCCGCTGGAAAAGTCTGAGGCACTAGAGCTTCTTCGAAAAACTCTTAATCAACCTGAGGAAAGCCCAGAAAGTCACCAGTTAGTGGAAGAACTTGAGTTCATGCCACTTGCCATAGTCCAGGCCGGTAGCTTTATTCGAGAACGTGGACCCCGATATTCGGTATCGAGATATCTACAAGAGTTCCGAGACAATGATCGTGAAGCGACAAAGCTTTTGAAAAAAGAGCCAGGCTATCTGAACCGAGATTCGGAGGCAACGAATTCAATCCTGATGACATGGCAAATATCATTTGATTACATTCGTCACACCAAGCGATCAGCAACGGACTTGCTGTCACTCATGAGCTTATTTGATCGGCAAGGAATACCCGAGAACCTCATCCAGCTCCAACCCAAGGCGAGCCATGCCTCGAATATAGAAGTCATTGACTGTAGTGATGGGGAATCTTGCGCATCCTTATCGGATCCAGATTTTGAAGACAATATTGCAACACTAAGGAATTACTCCTTTATATCTGTCGGCAAGGACAACACTCTTTTCACAATGCATCGGCTGGTCCAACTGACTACGTGGGCATGGTTGGAATCTCATGAACAATTAGACCAGTGGAGGGAGAAGCTCACTGGTATTTTATACCAAGAGGTTCCAGATGGTGGATATGAAAATTGGCGAAAGTGCCAGGCGCTTTTCCCTCATGTTCGTTCAGCCATTTTCCAGAAGCCGAAAGCACAAGAGGCTGTTTTAAAATGGACCATAATTCTCTGGAAAGGTCTACATTATGCAGCTTTAAGCGGCAATATCATAGATTCAAGGGTAATGGCATCAATATTAAGAAAGCAGGCAGTGAAGCTTTCCGGTGAGCAAAGCATGGAAGCCCTTAGAATTTCTGCTGTGTTAGTAGGTATATGCGTACAGGACTATCGATGGGAGGAGGCGGAGCAGCTTCAGGAGCAGATTATGGAGACTTACAAGATGACGCTTGGGGTGGACCATCCCGATACACTAACGAGCATGAGTGACCTCGCTTTGATATATGGGTTTCAATACCGGGTGGAGGACGCGGAGCAACTCTTTATGCATGTCATTGAGACTTCTAAGATAAAGCTCGGCGTGGACCATCCCGATACGCTAGACACCATGTATCACCTCGCCTTACTTTATAAGGAGCAGGGTCGGTGGGCGGAGGCGGAGCCGCTTTTGCAGATCATTGAGACTTCTAACATGAAGCTTGGCGTGGACTACGCTGACACGATAACAAACATGAACAACCTTGCTTCAGTGCTATCAGCGCAGGGCGGGTGGAGAGAGGCGGAGCCGCTCTTTAGGCAGGTCTTTGAGACTCGCAAGATAAAGCTCACTGTGGATCATCCCGACACGTTAAGGAGCATGAATGTCCTCGCCGCAGTATATGCGAATCAGGGTCGATGGGAGGAGGCGGAGTCGCTCTTCAGGCAGGCCTTTGAGAGTCGCAAGATGAAGCCCGATGTGGATCATCCTGACACGCTACGGAGCATGAATTGTCTTGCCTCAACATACATGAGGCAGGGTCGGTGGGAGGAGGCGGAGCCGCTCTTTAGGCAGATCTCCGAGAATCGCAAGATGAAGCTTGGTGTGGATCATTCTGACACGCTATCAAGCATGAATGTCCTCGCCGCAATATATGCGAATCAGGGTCGGTGGGAGGAGGCGGAGTCGCTCTTTATGCAGGTCTTTGAGAGTCGCAAGATGAAGCCCGGTGTGGATCATTCCGACGTGATATTTAGCATGGATGGCCTCGCCTTAACATACATGAAGCAGGGTCGGTGGAAGGAGGTGGAGTCGCTCTTCAGGCAGGTCTTTGAAACTCTAAAGATGAAGCTCGGCATGAATCATCCTAACACGCTACGGAGCATGAATTGCCTCGCCTCAACATACGTGAAGCAGGGTCGGTGGGAGGAGGCGGAGCCGCTCTTTAGGCAGATCTCCGAGACTCGCAAGATGCAGCTTGGTGTGGATCATTCTGACACGCTATCAAGCATGGATATCCTCGCCGCAATATATGTAAAGCAGGGTCGGCGGGAGGAGGCGGAATTGCTCTTTATGCAGGTCACGAAGACTCGCAAGAGGTTGCACGATGGCAGTCTGGTACGCTAAGCAGTATGGCCAATCCAGTCCCACGGAAGGTGACAGAGTCAGAGCTATATGGGATTCGAAAGCAAATATCGCGAAACCCGCCTTCGCTCCTTCTGTTCCAGTCCAACCATTGGACTGTATTCTATCTCGTATCCCTCCTTCTGCTGGCCAAGGTTTCCGCCCTCCAGTCTATATCATAAGTCACGATCAAGAATTCTACGGTTGGCCACAAGAGGGAATCTGGTCCTCATTTGAAGTTTCCGTCTTATGTCCTTGGCAAGAGGACGCGAATCCCGGCTTCCGTGACTTAAATAATGATCAGTATCTGAAATCATGCCTAGACGACTTTAGGGTCATCATACAAGAGCAGGGTATCTATTTCAAGGAAATGCCAAGCCAAGTAAACGAAGGGAAAAACAAATCTTCGCCAACGATAGTTCTGTCTTTTGCGAAAACTCCACTTAGTCGGAATGGGATTATCAATCAGTCCTCTGGACCCAGAGTGACAGCGATAGGAATAGTGCTAGATTCCTTTCCCTTCTTGACAATGATCGACTGGCCAATTGGGCCCGAGCTCAGGTACGAACATCAAGTTTAGTTCACTTCGTCAGGCTTATCAAGCTACAGCACCCTGGGATCGGTGAACTTTATGGGGCAAGTTGAAATTTCTTTGTCGAAAGTGTAAGTTTGGTCCGTACATTAGGATATTTTTTTTAACAGAATCCTATCTTCCCTCTCTGCGAAAGGCCCACATTCGAGACGCCATATTATGCTACATGATCTGACAGTCGGATAGATATAATTCACTTTAGCATCAATCCAGCGTTAACGTTCTGGAACTAGGATCATGGGAGGAGGCGGAGCAGCTTGAGGTGCAGGACAGGTTGTGGAGAATCGCAAGATGAGACCTGGCATGTACAATTCCTGCACGCTGAGGAGCATGTTTCATCTCGCATCAACCTAGAACTCTCTGTGTGTTGGTGAGGAACGTTATTTATTCCTACCCTGCAACTACCTAAGGGTAGATTATGAGCTACCTTACTACCCAAGCGGGCACATGTATGTTCCCAAGGCGACGGAGCCTTTTGTGAGATCCCGGTCATATCTTCAAACTCAATTCATTTCCTCTGTTCTCTGCGATCGTAAAAACTTGGAATGACGTCTATACAGGTTTCTTAGTTATCAACTTAGTGATCACTGAGCAGTGAGGCCCAAGCGAGGATGACTAAGCCTATCAACAACCTCATCATAGAAATCCATTCAATCATTCCAACGTTTGAACCTCAAAATGTCGTCCCAAAATTCCCTGCCGTCAATCACTACCAAGACAGTGCCGGGCCCTGCTCCCAATGGCATGGGCAATGGTCTGTTCGCGACCGAGGATATTAAGGTTGGCGGGGATGTCGTGCATGCCCAAACGCCCTTCGTCGCCGTTCTGGATTCCTCACGTCTGGACGATACCTGCTCCGGGTGTTTCGGTAAACGGCAGATGCAAGAGGGGAATGCGGATTTGAAAGCTTGCACTGGGTGTCGGGTGGTTAGGTATTGTGATCGGGTGAGTTTATAGTCTATTTCTATAGTTGTGTGGATTGCGGGATGTATTAAATTTGCCCTTTCTGCATTGCATGTTGAAATATGTCATGTTTTCCGGTTCACTGCTGACTTCGATAAATAGGCCTGTCAATCCAAAGATTGGAAATTTGCCCATTCTATGGAATGCAAAATCTTCCAGAAGCTGCAGCCTCAGATCTTGCCCAACAATGCTCGTGCTTTATTGCGCATGGTCCTGCGGACTGGGAAGGGTAAATACTCTCCGCAGGAGTTGGGTGTTTTTTCCAACCTGGAGACACATATCGCCGAGATCCAGAAGAATCAGACTCAGATGGAGCGTGTTAGCCTCACGACCAAAGCTGTCAAAAATTATTCTGAAACTGATATGACCGAGGAAGCTATATCTGCTTACGCCGCCCGGGTATGTATCTCACCGCTTCAACCTAGGTCTATGGATATATACTGAGACCATAACAGCTGGATCTCAATTCATTCAACCTCACAACAGCTCTATATGACCGCATCGGTCTGTATCTCCACCCATACGCAGCTCTGATCAACCACAGCTGCGATTACAATGCAACAGTCGGCTTTGACGGCGAAGAGCTCTACGTCAAAGCCCTCAAGCCCATCAAAAAGGGTGAACAAGTCTTCATCTCCTACATCGACACTACAACCCCTTGCCACGTCCGCCGCGGCGAGCTCTCAGAACGCTACTTCTTCACGTGCGAGTGCACAAAATGCACAAACGCCCCGGAAAGCGAAACCCTCTCCACAGCCGGAAAGGATGACCCAACAGCCTTGGTCGACGTAGCCGAGCGCGAAGCTCTCCAACTCCTCCAGTCCGCCTCGAACGAAGCCCCGCAAGAGGCAATCAAATCCCTAACTTCAGCTCTGAACCGCCTAGCCTCTCATCCAAACTGGCCCTTAACCCGCCAACCATACCCCCAGCTCAGAGACCAGCTTATTCTCTCCTACCTCGCAACCAACAATTTCAGCGCCGCATTCATCCACGCTGCTATTCGCTACCTACGGGTTGATCCCGTGCTCTATAGCCCCGCACATCCGATCCGACACCTCCACGCGTGGATTCTAGCAAAATTAGCTATCTACCTCTCGCAGAGTTTCGAGACCAGTCCGCTGGATCCGGTGCGACTGGAGGACTATGGGATTAACTTCCACTTTGTGCTTTGGTATGTACTTGCTGATTTGGCAAGTCGCCAGTTGGAGAGTTGTACTGTGCCCGGGTTTAGGAGACTTGTTGGGGCGAATTTTGGGCAGGTTAATGAGCAGTTTCAGGCGCAAGGTATTGATTTGAGTAAGAATGCGCAGGCTAAGGGGATGCTTGCTGAGGCTTGGAAGAAGCTGGAGAAGGTTGTTGAGGTTGCTTTGGAGAGGGAGTAACACCTAAAGCCGTCTGATACCTAAATATTGGGTGTATTAGGTAGATTTTTATAGAATAAAATGAACTTCCAAGATTCCAAAATTGCTGCTTGATTATCTCCCCAGTAGGTCCACAAGTACTCTATAAAAAGGTGACTACGTAACTACTGGCCCCCGGTGTTGTAGTGGATAAATGCTTAACCCTCAGAAAGTCCGGAAAATAAGATGTAGTCGTGAAAGATAATTTTATTGAGAACTTTGGCATGTCACAATTTCATGAGATCAAACTATATACAACTTGGCATCAAACTTCAAACTGCAGCAGGCACGCTACTCAAGATACTCATTGGGAATATAAAGGGGCATTGAATCCTCCCAAATGGTATCAGTGAGCAAAGTCTTGTTGGTACCATCGTAGTTCATAACCATAATCTGTCCGTAAGGCTGGAAAGTGTTGTCGAAGAGCGAGCTCTCGTCCTTGAAGCCGTACATACCGCTGCTCCACATGATACGGCCATCCTGGGACCAGACAGCGCTAAAACAAAAGTCAGTATATATTCACACTCATCAATGGGGCTGGGGAAGACATACTGGGCATCGTTGGACAGACTGTCAGTCAGACGAGTCAACTCCGAACCATCGGGACGGATAGTGTAGATATCGAAGCGATCATCGTACCAGCGGGATCCGTACGAGACAGTCCAGTTGTTGTTACGGGTGAAGACGATACGCTCTCCATCGGGAGACCAGCCGGGAGTGTTATCCCAGCCGATGGTCAGACTGTGAGTCTTGCCAGTAGTGAAGTTGTGGAGCTGCAGACCCTCCGGAGCACCAGTCTCCATGTTCCACAGACGGTAGACGTAAGCCGATCCATCCGGGGACCAAGCGGGGAAACCGGAGTTGACGGAGGTGTTGGTCAAGCTGGTAAAGGAGCTACCGTTGGCGTAGGCGTGGATGATGGTGGCGGGGATATCGACACGGTCAACGAACCAGCCACCGAAACCGACTAGCATCTCGGTTCCGTCAGGGTTCCAGGTGGGCTGGAAGGCTCCGGCTTCACCCTCGGTCAGGAGCTCGACTTGAGTGGAGTTGCTGGTGGAGTAGATGTCGTAGGAGTTCAGGGCTGCGATGACGTCTTTGTAGAGCGGGTCGGAGGAGACCGCTGAGCCGTTGGCGCTGCCGAGGACCTTCTGGGTGCTTGCAATGCGGTTGACAACAGTGTTGTGCAAGGGGAAGACATCCATGTAGCGGTAGGCCCATTCGTTGTCGTAACTGAAAAGCTCCAGATCAGGGGCTTGTTGGGTCCAGTTGGGGATACCGTAGACAACCTTGGATCCGTCGGGAGACCACCAGGGGTCACGGAGGTTGGTCAGGTTGAAGGTCTTGTGGGTAGCGTCAGGCTTAGTGTAGTGGATTCCCTCGTAGTCTCCGGCCTTGATGAAGTAACCGATGTTGTTAGAGTTGGCAATGTAGTGCTGTCCAAACTTGGGGTAGCTGCCGGAAGTGTGGGCGACGAAGTTCTTGCCAGTAGCGAAGTCGACACTGTAGATCTGGGACTCGATGAACTCCTGCTCCTCGGAGACACCGTGAGCATAATAGGTGTTCTCGCGGGTGATGTTGTTGTAGATGACACGCTTTCCGTCGCTAGAGAACTGGGGGGTACCAAGTGCATAGCCGTCCTCGAAGGCCAGCTGGCGGAAGCCAGTGCCGTCCTTCTTAATCACATACAGACCCAGGTTCTGGGTGTGCTCCCAGCCAGTGCCGTCACTGTGGCCGGTCCAGTCAGTGTCACGATCAGAGGAGAAAGCGATCCACTCTCCATCAGGAGACCAAGAAGGGCGGAAGTGGCCAGAGGGCCAGATGTTGCTGCTGCGAGTAGCAGCAGTGTCGGTCAGATTGTGTGCCAGACCGGTCTTCAGGTCCTTAACCCAGATGTTGGTGGTATAATTACCCTGGGTCGAAACATAGGCGACCTGGTTGCCATTTGGCGACAGGACACCGGCATCTTCGACCGAGTTCGTATCAGCAAGGGCCTCCAGGCCGGTTCCATCTGGTCGCACACGGTACAGATCAGACTGGCCGGCTCCACGGCGCTCGCTAGTGAAGACAATCCACTCGCCGTCTGGTGACCAGGAGGGGTGGTAGTCAAAGGCATTGGTCTGATTGCCCATCAACTGGGTCTTGTTGCTACCATCAGCATTGGCAATCCACAACTGTGAGCCGGAAGGTCCAATACGGTTCACTTGTATAGATTAGTATATATTTTCTATTAATGGGACTGAAAGGGACTACTCACTGTAAAAGATACCCTTCTTGCCCTCAATGGGTCCTCGCTTGGACAGCTTGGGCGCATGGGCAGCTGGTGCAGCAGCAGCCTCAGCAACCCGCTTCGCATATGGGCAACCCGGGGCAGCAGCGGCGGCGGCGGCACGCTCAGCATAGGGGCAGCTCGCGGCACTAGAGCCAGCTGCGAGAGCTGCCACGGCAATAGCAGCAGAAAATCGCATCTCGCCCAGTCAAATAAACAGACAAAGGTAATTGAGGGGAAAAAAGCGAAGGCGAATGCTGTTGAAAATCCCAGAAATGGAGAGGATTGACGCGGATATAAGTATAAAACGCTTCGTCTTGGCTTTCTCCACTTGGGACTCCTCGGACTCCTCCCCGGCCCCTCCGTCGAAGGGGGTTCTGGAGTTTTGCAAACCCAGTAACACCGAGAAAGCGTATATTGGGATCTGCACGCGGGACGACGCGACATCGCTTCGGCTGTACGGGCTTGTCCAGCCTCAACGGCACGGGTGTCCGCAAGTCAGAATCTGTCATTGGACCACGGCATTGAGCAATGGCGTTTGGAGTATAGTAATCATTGCTGCCTTCCAGAAAGCATATCGCGGTATGACTTAATCCTTTGACCCACTAGATAAGTTGCAGGAGAAGAATCAGGAGGGTCTCGGACTTACGAGCCAAACCTCGGCTGACCAATGGGGATGAGGGACGACGGCTAGCGTGGTCGAAAGGGACCAACCCCGAGCATACGTAACAAGCTTAGCTGGAAAATCCCATCCTTATCAAGCATCCAAAGCCGCACTGGACAGTTGCAGGGAATTGGATCAAGGATTGGAAATAGAACTGGATTCTATTTTCTTCGATCTACATTATCTCCGAACTATTGCATAGTCACCTATATGTCCCCCCTAACATAGTCTGTTTAGACTACAGGAACTAGAATCTTGCTGGTAGTTATGTTGCTCCACCTCTTTAAAAAGTAACTATGTCCGATGGAATCATCATTTTCCCATTTTACAGACCTGAACCATTGCGAAAACATCACCAGATCCAGGATTTCTATGCCTCATCAACTCCACTCCCCAGGCCAATTTTGTGTCCTGTGCTTGGCATTATACTCAAAACCTGTCACTTTAAAGATGTTAAATAACCGAAGCCTGATTTCCCCAGTGACGAAGAATGCAGTAAGCAGCCATAGCCCTTGGCATCCCCACATAGGCCATAGCGTGGGTTATCCGTACGGAGCATCCGTCCGAGTCCGTGAGGGTCCTTGGCGTTGCCACTAATGCCGTGACTTTTACTTTTGGCGTCGGTGCCTGCATCTGTACCTAAGAAGTAGTACACAACAGATCCTGGTGATATGTGCTTGCGTAAACCAACGAGGCGCACAACTTATCTTCGGTGCCTAGGTTCTCTGCAGCTATTCTTAGGAAATGACATATTTACCCTGGTGCCAATGATATCATTCAGGGTATGATTTTCTTCAATCCATTGTGGCTGAATAACCTTGGAAGTTAGGGCGTGATGGGTACCGCTCGGACGTTTCCGATCGCGTCCGCCGCGGGCTTATAGTGGGAGGGACCCGGCCGCTATCATTGTCTTCTGCAATTTTCGATTCTCTACGGAGTAAGATGATACGGATCTGGGTTACATCGTAATGTCGCTTGGAGGTGTGAAACCTGGGGTGTTGTAGAAATGCCAATCATTTCATCAAACCTTCCGTCTCGAGAGGCGGTTCTAGAATTCTTATCCGCCCTAACCTAAAAATCTCCACATTCTCACCGTTTCTTCGACGGACATTCTTAGCACCTATCAGGATGATTGAACAGGCAGAAGTGTAATATAATATGTAAAAAGTAGGTGGAGATTGGCCACTCCCTCCGACGGCTGCGCCGTGCTCGAAATAGGAGTAGCGTCTATGATCAATTGCGGATTTTAATTTGGCATTGAAGAGCGGACTATTGATTTCAAAGCGAAGGGTGATACAAAAGCACCCGTACTATTGACATCTGGAGAGAAGAAACTGGAGCTGTTGTAAATATTCATGGATCAATAGGTACAGGAAAGAGATGGTCCAAAACATGCAAATGTAATATATACAAATAATTACCTCATCAGGGTCCCGATCTATAAAACTCTGTTAAGCGAAGGCATGCACAAGATGATCACATCAGGCTCGTCCGCCCTCCAATTTCGTTTCCTGCTTCACCATTGGGCATCTCGCCGTTACGTCCGACCACAAACTCTCGGTAAATGCCCTCCAACCGCCGGCGTTCCGTAGAGCTAATCGAGGGGCGGGTCGTGCTGAGAGCACGTTCGACATGTTCCCACCTGACAATGATCTCGTCACGGAGATCATCTGGACCAGACTCGGTTCCGTTGGTTGCAGCAGGATTCACCGGCCCGGAAGGAGCGGTGCCATTCTCAAGCTGACGCTGACGGCGTCGCGAGTTCTTGATTGCGTCTAGCTTCGCTGCAACCATGGCTGGGGCGGGCATGGAAACTTTCCCGGACGCCTCTTCGGAAGAGGAGTAAAGGAATTGGATGAATGACCTGCTGGAGGTATTCGTGGAAGACTTTGAGGCGTTAGGCTTCGAATTGGCTTTGGTGTTGTCAGCAGTCCGATCACCCAATGCGTCGTGCACCGCTTCCAGGTGGGCGTTGTACACCACGGCCTGAATATCGGCACCGGAGAATCCTTCGGTCTGGGCGGCGATGTCGTCGAAGCGAGCTGCAATGTCGTCACTCATTTTCAGCTTTTCGCTGACGGCTTGAATGATGTCAACCCGGTCTGCGTGGGATGGCATATCGCAGAGAAGAGATTTGTCCAAACGACCGGGACGAAGTAGAGCCGGATCAATCAGATCCGGTCGAGAGGTTGCAGCCAGGACATACACGCCTGAGAGACCCTCCGCTCCGTCCATTTGGGTGAGGAGCTGGTTGACCACGCGGTCAGTGACGCCAGTGGAGTCATGTCCACGCTTAGGGGCGATACTGTCGAATTCATCAAAGAACAGGACGCAAGGACGTGCGGCCTGTGCTCTTTCAAACAGATCACGAACGCTCTTTTCACTCGCACCGATGTACTTATTCAAAATCTCAGGACCCTTGACACTGATAAAATTCAAGCCACATTCACCTGCCACCGCGCTGGCCAACATGGTCTTACCACAACCAGGAAAGCCGTACAAAAGAAGACCGGATCGTAGACGCAGTGGGCATTGCGCAAAGATGGGTGCATATTTTGTGGGATACTGAAGAGTTTCCAAGAGCATTTTGCGGGTCTCAAACAAGCCACCAATGGCTGAGAAGGTAGTGGTAGATGAAGTGAGGGTGACATTACGAAGAGATGCTGGAGTGAACCCCTTCAATGCACTTTCGAAATCTTCGAGTCCAAGAGTAATCATCTTAGAGTCGGTGGACAAATCCTGAACAGAGCGGATGAGGGCTTCGTTGCGAGTACGGGCAACCAAGAGCACGAGATCTCCTGGCATGTAGCCGTCAGTCTTACCAGCAAGCTCAAGGAAGTCTACATCCCTGCTGAGGACAAAGCCATCTCCACCGGAGGAGCTGGGACGACTTCCAGGATTTGAAGGATCGAGCCATGAGTCCTGTGTAGAAGAACTCGTCGTCCGTGTATGGCCATTGAGAGCCTCGGTAGCTTTGTCTTGGCTGGTGAGCTTCTCTAACACCTTCCGACGGCCTTCCTTGTCCGGAGCTCTCATGTTGATGATCTCCCGAACAACATGGCCACCAATAATCACATTATTCAAAGACTCTTTAGCCTGGGCTGTGGCCAACAGGACAACGGAGGAGTTCAGGGAGCAGTATTCACGGACCATGGCGCAAATGACCTCGCTGTTCTGGCGACTGCGTCCGTTGTCTCCGCCAACTTGTAATTCTGTCTCTACGGGACACAGTTTGTCGAGATCGTCCAAAATCACGACAGATTGTCCACCGAGACGAGCACACCAAGAAGCAGACATGAAAAGGCGGTTTAAAACTTCCTTGATGTTCGAGATACGAGTCTCATCGGTCACAAGCTTGCGACAGGAAAAGTACTTGACATTGAAAAGATGGTCTTTCCGCAACCGATGAGCCAAAAGGTGCGCGAGAGCTGTCTTTCCAGCGCCAAGCCCACCGGTCAATAGGATAGATGAAGACTTTGTCAGGTTACCCAGAGACTGGGAGATTATGGAATCAATCCCCACTAGTTGAGGTGCAGTCTCTGGGATCGGATCATCAGTCGGGAGAGCCGATGAGGCCGAGTCGGATGGTTTGGGTATCTCGGCCTGCACCTCAAGGTTGAGTATAGCTTCAGAGCCAAGGAGCCACCCAAATATCGACTTGGTCTCATCCGGACCTCCCTTCAAAGGGGGATCGAATCGCAGGATAGCACCATCAAAGGAAGAAACTGCGGGATGATTTTCGACTTGGGGTAAAATCATGCCATCGGTCAACGGTCCTGAGAACAACCCGACATCGGACCCAGTGCTGCCGTAGATCACTTTGAGACGCTCGGCCAAGGCATCCCGAGAGGCGGCAGTGTCAGAGCCGAACTTGAGGCCATCCTTTTTCTTGGAAGCATCAAACATGAACGGGTACACCTTGAGTGTTTTGACCGCTGAGCGATGTAATTGTGGTGGAGCCGCCTCCACACGCACGATTCCGCCCACCATGTTCTCCACACCTAGGGCCGTAGACAACAATGTGGACATCGCAACGTGCCGATTGTCTGGAGCGTCTTCCCACGGAAGCAATTTAGCTACCAATTTAGTGGTAGGTGAGCCAGCTTCCTGAGACTTCTGTTCCTGCTGGGCCAGTTGTTGCTGGGGATCAACCGGGGGCTTGAGCCCTGAAGGCTGCACAATCGAGACACAGGCCCAGCTTGCGCCTCGGAGTTCATGAGATGCCAACATATCCGGGTCCACCCAGATGCGGAGACCATCATTCTCATCCTCGTCCATTTCAGCATCGAAGAGCTCATCAGCCGCCCGACGGTCCACGCCTCGGAGGTACAGAGCACCTCGGCTGCTAGAGTCAGATCGACCACCCTTCGGGCGGACTGTGCTCGAGGCACTCCGGCCACCAGTGCTCTTTCTACTGCTTCCAGCGTTGCTTCGGCTGTCCCCTCGAGATGATTTACTGGTCTTCGATCGGACTTTCGGGGCAACAATGACCTCGGCATCGGGCGCGATCTTTGCGAACGGAGAAGTAGAAGATGGTGTAGGGTCGAGGGAGGTTACAACGATATTAGCGGTTGAGGTGGGGGAGAGATGCAGGGCCAGCGGATGCATATGCTCCGATTGCGCTGCAGTGTAGGAAGGATTTGGGAGCGCGCGGATCTGTGACAAAAGATTGAGTTCCAAAAAGGTAGCATGTAGCTCAATGACTATGATAAAGCAATTAATCAGCCAAGAGTGTCGAGTTCGAGATTTCATTTCGACATACTTTCCCAGTCCTCTGGTGTCAATGGCTCGATATTGATGGTATGCGCGACGGGTGGATCGAGATGCACGAGTAGCCCAACCTGTAAGGGGTTAGCAACCACGCGAGCTCACAGATGATATGGTGGGATCTACCTTCTGCCCCTCGACAAGACCAACAAGTCTTGCAAATGTCGTGTCCAATTCCACAGTCGAGACCTCCTGCTGCTCTCTGTTGTACCCGGAGCTGATACCATCGCGACCCACTACCGGCGCAAGCCTGCGCTTACTCGGCATACCTGTCCAGCCCAAGAAGCATGATCGCTGTGGCGGAGCTCCATTGGCTTTCCCAGTTGTGGACTTAAATTGTAATTCGATTATGACATTCTGGGCAGCCTGCAATCACATGAATTAGCCGGGAAAGCGAGTGGGAGGGCCTCGGGGACTGACCGTGTTTGCATTGACCAGCAAGGAGACAAGGGACGGTGGTAGATTGACGAGACAGTTCTTCAAGGGAATAAGAGCGACTTCCGCCGTCGTCGAGGGCTTCTTGGGCGCCATGTTTAGAGCTGTTCACAAGAAGAGGCGGGGAACGGGGCCTTCCCCGGGTCTCTAAGATGAAGGTCACCGCCCGGGAATCGGCCCGCGGTGAACCTCGGCTGAAACTTCTTTCAGGCATCCAGGCATCATTCCGGGGTAACTGTATCGATGGCAGTGTTTGACGCGAGGTGGAGCGCAGGAATCAATTAGTATTAAGTAAGACAATTCAAGGAAAATATTATTGGAGCAGGGCTTAGATTTTCAACGGTGCATCTTTGGAAAATTTGGTAAATAAGGTTGTCAGGGTACCTGGGCGAGTTCCAAAAATACATCCTTCGCAGCCGCATTGTATCTCAACTCCTCCACGCCCACAGTGACCCACCACATAACACCTCCATAAAATGTGGTAACAATTTACAAAGAACGTTGAATCAAAGAAGAAGTCAAAAATAAGACCAGACATGGTCTTTTACTCCAGGGCTATGGCTGGGTCCCACCCACCCCCTGTGCCATGAGCCGCTGAAACTGTCCTAGGACCTGCACCATCTTAGCCAACGCACATGTCCCAAGACACCTTAGTCATGTACCGCTGAGGGGACTTACATCACTAGGCCAACAGGGCTCATGTTTGAAATATTGTCTTCTTTTTTTTTGGTGTAAGGGAGCGTTCGTTAAATTTTCTGTTTTTCTTTTTTTGGACTACACCCTCTTCTCTTTTCTAGGTTCCAAGATTTTATCTCGCCTAGCAACCTTTAAATTATCTTTTCTTCATATCAATAGCTATCATGTCATATTATATTCTAATGGCTACAAAGGTTGATCTTTTATTCATGATCCTCCAAACAGTGGAAGCTAATCTGGCCAAACTCTGGTGATGTGACCCGTATGGCTTCAGCGGGTCGCTCTTCCAGTACTTGCCGCTCCCAAACATGGAATCATATCTCGGAGCTTTGCAACCGGGCCAGAGACAGTTTCGACACATTACCCTAGCTAATAATTTTTGACTTCCATTTTGGCGCCTTGCTGCTAAAACGGCGGCTGGTTGGAAACTGCTAGGGCAAAAAGATCAATCGCTCAAGGTGCTATGAGAAGGTAATAGTAATAGCAATCTGAGTTACAATTAAGGTTAGTGGATATGTTGCCTGAATAGGTTCCTCTACGTCGTCGTCAAAAAAGAAGGTTTTGACGATCTAAAACGAAATCCACAATAGATGCGGACCGTGCAGTCTAGAATATCATCTGAGTATATAGAATTCTTTCCATTAATAGGTCTTCACCTGGGTAGCAGCAGGTAGGTGCCAACCATGGAAGTAGCAGGAGGAATCAGCAGTAGGTACTCAGGTACCTTCCAAGGCTGTTGCCTCCGGTCACCTGGACAAGGAGAAAATGCAAGGAACGTTTCAAATCCATAAATAGGTGAGGCTCCCATCTGGAGATGCATAATGTTCCGCTGATCGCAACCTATCGCATAAATTGGCCAGTGCTTGGACCGCCGAGCCGCAATTGGATCCACTGGAACGACCCACTCATCTGACAGACTTCCAGCACGTGCTCATAATATAAAATTAGTCCCGAGTGTATCTTGACATGACTGTGCCACATGGCATGCAGGGGGTGAGGGGGTGACGAAGTTATGACTCTGTGAGCACGAGATATTTCTGGCGCTTTGCATATAGCTGCTCATCGGAACATCTTTCGACTGCCTATCCAACCTCAAATTCGAACATAACCAACCTTTTCTGGCCTTCGTGCCGGACGCCGAGGCATCGGCTTGTGTGTGCTTTGAAAGGTACCTACTGCAAGGGCTTGCTGATCCTTCAGGCAACTAATTGAACGGTGTTGCAAGTAGTGTTGAGGATTAATACTACGACGACATGGATCGATATAATAATCACCGGCCGCCTTCCTCTATGCGCAGCTCGATCAACTCCGTCAACTTCAATCATGTCGTGGCCACAGTCACACCACCCGCTTCCCCTCCAGCATATCCATCATATCCACTCAGCCCTCCAAGCACGAGCGCATCAATAAGCGCGACAACTACAAGCCCGGGACCACCTAGTATGACAGCATCTCAGAACAGCACGCGCCGATCGCATAGTAATGCTTTAATTGAGGCTGCAAAAATTAGAGTTCAGGATGAGCAAGAAATGCAAAACATGCTCCACAGCGTTCAACTATCTTGTCAGGTCTGGAATGCTGAGATCGAGCCTGAACATGAGACAAATGAGCTCTGTGAATGTGCTGTGCACAAATACCTGAAACGGAAAATCGATCGCCTTCAAACTCAGGAGATGTGGTCCAAAGCCGTGATATACCCCGGAGAAAAGCCATACGACGACTGCACTCACTTGCGCCTGTTCAAGAACAACCCATATTCAACCGTGATTATCTCGCCGTATGGACTCCCAGGAGCAACGCTATCTGGAAATGTCCGACCCGATCCACAGAACCATGCGACCTTCCTTCAACAGACGATAGCACTGGATGCGAGTCTGAATGCAAAGGCAAAAATCGCTGTTCAGGCCCTGGAGCCATCCTTCAACATCTGGGATCTTGAACATTTAGAGTCTCTGGTATCAAATATGGCCAATGGCCAAAACCAAAACGATAAACCGTCAAAGCGTTCCAGCATTAAGAAGGCTCTGTCGGTCAAGAGCTCTGATGAAAGAGCTGCCGGCAGCTTCAAAAGGAAGTTTTCTGGGGGACTCGAGCGTCGCCAGGAAATCCTCGCAGAGGAGGACGGTCGATGGCAAGACGACTATGATAAACATATTGTAACGGTCTATCAGCAGACTGTTGGAATCTCATTGAAAGTCTACGAGCTTCGAACACATCAGCCCCTCCAATATCTTCACCTCCTACGTGCAGGATATTTTGAGCCCATTCCGATATCCTGGAGTGAAGAAACAGAGACCTCTAATCCCTTGAGGTTCTCAATTGATTCTGCCGTAGGATGGAGAGGGGTCACACCTGCATGGAGAGGCTACGACAATCTTGCTGAAGAAAGATTGTACTGGACCCTGAGCAACCGAGATACAGGTGGTGTCGTTATAAAGCCCGACATTATCTCAGCGCTAGACATGGCTCGCGCTCGGTTGGACTCAGCAGTGGATATACCGCCAGCATATTATGATCCCGAGGACATCTGTCATGTTCAGAACACCTCTCATGGCTACTCGAAACAGGTCAGGTCCACTTTCAGATGGAATATCCCGATGTCGTCAACGGACGAGACTATGATTTTATTGGATGTTTCGGGCTCTATGGACTTCAACCCTGCACGACCAAACTACAACCAATCTCTCATTACTGGTTTTGTCAAGACCAGCCAGCCAAAGAACAAAGGTAAATATTCCCAAGTCTTGGCTATGCATATCATAAGCTAACTCTGCACGAAAGATCTTGCAAAAGCGATAATCCGTCGCTTTATCCACGCACTGGGGAACCATGACCATGGATGGCAAGGCTACCCACTGATCACTTTCTCCAGCCAAGCCAACTACTTAGGGTCTGTCAATGGATGGAATATGGATGAAGTCTGGGAAAAGGTCAAATTCGGTGGACGGACACGAGTCATGACAGGGTGGGCAAAGATAAAGGAACTGCATTTCCAAAAGCACTCCAACACAGCAACATATCATCCAGTCTATGGGTGGCAACCAGGTCCAGAGACACCCAACCTACGATTACTCTTAATACTTGACGGCGAGGCAAGCGACATGGATGAATTTGAACTCGAGCTTCTGGGTCTCTTGGGCATGTACTACCATATTTCTGATTGGTGTCGAAGGCAGTCTCAGCCACCACCGTCATGCAAACAAGCTACAAAGAATAAGCGAGATCAACCCCCGGGTCTCCTTTGTTGAAGCACAAGGAAACGTTGCAGAGCGGTTTATTCTCCATGAAATCCTCAAACGACATTTTGGTCGCGAGCTTTCAATGGCCGAGCTCAGAAAGTTACAGCATTTTACAGCGGAATTGCCCTCACCGGAGCAAATTCGTCATGATAGGCGCCAATCAGCCGGAAATCAACTTGAGCAGGTGCCTGTCGAGCTGCCATCGCTCGAAGAAACGCGACACTGGCAGATTCAACAGCATCTTGTGCCGTTGCACGTACCGTCCTCACCATTGGTTGAGTTACGAGCTGATCGGGATCCGATTGAATTGCCCGCTGCTGAACCACCGTCGTCTCCGCCGCGATATACTCGATTTCCTCCCCAAGCAGCCCTTGGAGCATCTAGTCTCCCACTCACACGTCCACGTCCATTGAGCCGTGAATAGTCATCATCATTTGCCCCATGGGACTCATCCGCTTCACATGTAGAAATACATCTCACGGCTTAAAGACCCTTCACAGTCCTTAAGCACATGATTTATATAGTAAAAGGAAATAAAAAAAGTAGTGTTGGGGACTCGCACATGTTTGGTATTATTATTGATATTAGAATTGTAGTTTTTGAATAGTAGCACTTGTAGTGACTCAAAGGTATGAATGTCTAAAAATATGATGCCATCAAGTTTAATGGGTATGGAATTCTAAGATATCTGCATGCTGTAATGGCCTATCGGGCGGCAATACCGCTCCATGATTGGCTAAACAAGTCGATTCGGCTCTTCAATTGGCTCAAAAAACAGCAGCCCATTAGGTTCTGTTCAAACACAAAGACATCTCTACGTTATGGAGTACGGATAAATCGATACAATGATACAATGATACGTAACCAAAATAGACTGGTGGGATGACGAAACACGCCACACCTGGGTAAAGGCTTTGTTCGGAGGAAATAGATCCTTCCAAGGTTGGAAGAGATGGTCCCTTTGAGGCATGTAAGATGCAAGTGGCAAGCCATATAAAGCACTTGAAAGATCTGCTTGACTGACCTAACTTTACTATTCACAAATATTCCTTTCTGGCTTTAGCAACGAGCTTATTACGCAGAAATTCCGTCCTACCTCATCCATGAATTTCAAAATGTTTACGGTTAGCAAGAAGCTCATTAAATTTCCGCCTAGTCAATGGGGTACGTCTCTCCGAGTAAAGTAGAGTTATGCCTTACCAAATATTGAATGTTAACCATTTGAACAGACTGGAAGCGCGCAGCGAGTTGGTACTACGAAACCACAAATCCGGCCTGGAATAGGAGAACGGAATTTGAACAGGCTTTAATTGATTCGCTCTTCGAATTGAAGGAATTACCTATGGAGAAGGCAGTCGAGTTTTACAATCAAGCTGAGGAAAGTATGACCCAGCTTGCGAAATATGAGAAGGCAGTGGAGGAGGGAAAGTTGCAAGGCCAAGAAAAAGAAGCAGCCAAACAGGCTGTGTTTACTCTTTATGGGGAAGGCATGAATGATCTTGAGAGTTTCACAGGTGAGTAATTTTGATTCCTGCGATTAGTGTTTATAGATTGGGTCTTCAGGGGTTGAGACTGACATTGATAGGCTTTCGTTATGGGGACTGGTCTAATTTACACCATGTGAAGTATTTTAATGCCCAGGCACCGTCAGGGACTCTTTGGTCTACGGGTTTGCGATTTTTATGGCTCTTCCCTTTTATTCTATTTATTTATTCAATCTATCGTTGTTTTTGATAGCTAAGCTCTGAATCTGAAGCAAGATTGACAAGACTTCCGATAAATACACTTGATGTATTGATTAGTATAACAGTGGTAGAAAAGAATAGATGACCTTGAAAAAGACCAAACTTCAGTATATATGTACTGGAGATAGAGCGACCCAAGATTTTCTCCCAAGGGTTGTAAATCAGGGACATGAAGAATGGACTATCATCCACTCTTACCAATCCACATGTTCCCACCAAGTAACAGCGTCATGATCGAGGCCAAGTGGTGACATCATCAGTAACACAGGCACTGGATTCTTATACACGCCATCTGTAGGAGATATATGCACTAGGCTGATACGATGTTCCTCCAGCGGGACTCTCTGTTCGATACAAAGAGAAGCGAAGGGAGCTTCTTCCAGTTCAATGACCCTTTCCGCGACTTTACGGCATAGCATCGCATAGAAAAAGCCTTCTCTTTTGGGATATCGCGACAAGACACATATAGCTCTGCGTCGAATCCAAGGATCACGATACTTATTTGCCGGGTAGTACATCATGGGGACTATCTCAGCATCGAAAGAGAATAGCCCTAAAAGAGGCGAATCATTGGGCTCCAAGTCTGAACTGAGCCGAAGTACTTCTTCTGCGGAGATCACCATTGCCTCCCAATGAGGCTTTTCATCATCATAAGCGCACTGTCGTTTATATGTACAGCATTTTGCCCAGACCGTAGATACACGCCATGCAATTTCAAGGATCAGGGGCGCGCGAGGGTCGGGTATTTGAGCTCTTTTGATTGGATCTGCCATCATTTTGTCGAAGGCTACTTTCCAGTCTTCTGACTTCTGCAAAAGCCCTTTGTACTCCTGTTGCTGATACTGTAGTATTCGAAATCAGATTTACCTCTACACTCTTAGACTTTCATTCCCGAACCCTAGCCTGAAGCCCGCTAATCCAGATACAGTAATTCTGTCGATCTCCTGGTTCTTAAAATAGAAGTTGTATCTTACAATAACGCGGCGGGACCGCCCTTGGTGTAACTTCCGCGAAACTATACGTATTATACCACTCTACCCCTCCTTCTCCTCCTCGTAGCGATGATTTTCCTCAATACGCGACTCTGAAGCGCATACCCTACGTTAAGCTGGCAATATGGCTCCAAGACTTCTCCCCTCAAACCTACTACATCTTATCCGAGATATGATAGAGAGCCAGTCACTGGCCACCACTCAAATGGCCGAAAGAAGCCGAATGCAGCAAGGTCATATTGTGATCTTCTCAAACGATAGATAATTAAGAGACATGGGATTGGCAACGATTCTCTACCACTAACCTCTACGAACATACCATGGCCAGGATTATGGGTATATAAGGCCACTCATGCAAGTGATTAGTATATGCATCAAATCTTGCCTGCGGACCAACTCTACCCCTATTAGTTTTCTTCTTAAGGGGTATGCCGAGGTGGTGTTGTGGTCTCGCATTTTCCGCGGCTCAACGGATGCCTCGGTGCTCGAGTACTTAATCGATCAATTTCTTAGGTAGTGAGGCAGATGGTATCAAGACATGATTGACCGGAAAGAAAATCTTGGCCTTCATTCTTTTTATTACCCGTGCAAAATCAATGCCGAGTGACGATATCAACAGTATGATAGCCAAGTTTTTGCGCGGCTCTCCTTCGCCGTGTACAAACCCAAAGTAACGATAACGCCTTCGTCAAATCATCGATTCCCACTAAATCGTGGCAGACCAATCAACATACAGACTTCCTGTATCAAGACCTTTTTTTCCCGAGAGTCGAAAACATAGCTGATCGTCGCTGTGGAGAAAGACTTCGTCGCTGACCTTTCTCAAGGTCTTGATGTGGCTGGCGTCTTGTAAAACGATTGAATCCACGTTCTATACTGTCCTCCAGCTATGTATGTTGTTAACAACGGACAGAACCGTAGTGGATAGAGTAAGACTGACATCACTGTTACGCTTGAAAATCAACCACACGGCCAGTGTCAACAACGTAGTGACCACGGCAAAAAGAATATAAAACCACCAAGGTGGGTTGGACGCCAAGATATCAACGTTCATACCAAAGAGACTCTGTATCCACGTCAGGCATCTTTCTTGCAAGGCGAAACATAAACTGAGAGTCATACCGCGATGAACATCAGTGGGAGAAAAACAAACTGGTAACAGAAATAGTCGGCAACTGATGCGGTAGATGCAAACAGGCAATTTCGACCTACCGTAATCCAACTAAGGCGCTTCATGCTCTTGTTTGTCGATGCTGACTTTTGTGCTTCCGAGATTGACGTAAGATTGAATTCCTGTCACAAGTCAGTCGGTATTACCATTAGAGCTGGAATGAATTATCGATACTAATTGAATGAGATTGTTTGAAGTTTCCGTCAGAGCTTTCAATCCTTCTGAATAGACCTGTTCCAGTTTGTTTATTTGATCTTGAAATGATCTCATCTCTTCATCTACCTCTTCGCTTCCTGTGGAGTAGTTCTCACGGAGGATAGCCCACGATTGACTCACGTAGCTGTTCCGAAATGCCATGAACTCGGCAATTTGCTTGTTGCAGCTCCTTCTCAGCAGATCACACAGTTGCGCATCGCCCAGTAGGTCTCGAATTAAGCGCGGGTTTCTGCCATTCGCCCTTAACAACTCCGTACGCTATTTTATGGTTAACAAGGGCCTTATCGCGAACCGAATGTCCCTCACCTTTATTGCTAAACGACTTTCCGCCGCCTGAAAGGTACGATTCCACTCTTGCAGAAGTTGCTGAACCAAGGGAGCGAAAAGATGAGTGGCGCGAGGGGGCACTTGTGCGTATTCTGAGGTGCTGAAGAATATTCTGGATTGCAGCACACTCCCCGCAGCCGTCGTGTCCTCACGCTTGGTCATAATCCATAAAATGCCATAAGTCTTCTCGAAGTCCCGTATATCGAATTCGGAGGTATCAGACAATCTAGGCCAGCTATAGTCGGGGGAGAAAGGCAATGTAATTGCACGAGTAGTGAAGCAGCATTCAACGAAGCCTTTATATATTAATAAGGGAGTTTATTAACATAGACCGCATGAAAAGAATGGACTTACAATCTTTTTTTGGAATTTGAGTCAGAGCCACTCGACTGGGTACTTTACTCGGCTGGAGTCTCCACACTAGGCTTGCCCCCTGCATTCGATGGCGAGCAAAAAGGTCAGCTGGGAGTGCTCTTGCACTCTACGCCACCAACGACAATGGATACCAGTCGAGGTATGGGGAAAGAGATCCCCATCAGCAAGGATACTAACCCGGTGGAGTGTGAGCGCTTGGTTGTCGGCAGTAGGTTAAGAGTACGTACAAAATACGTCTGGAGCCAATGTCCGTTCCCATGAAATCATCAGCTCTTGCGGGATATTCAATAGCTTTGTGAGAAATGGGATAGCCCCTTTTCATGATATCGCTTTCTAGCACCTTCGTAATAGTCGTAGAGTTACTGATAGCCATTTCAAGGTGGCCCGCAGAACTGGACAGGAGAATTCTCCACATGGAAGCCTCCACGAAGCTGAGACTGTCAGTGCTTCTTGACAGAAGTAGTAGCGCAATTTGATGGTCCCTCTTCTGAGCCGCAAGTTGAAGTGGACTTAAATCACCGAAATCCCGTGTATTAGTCAGAGCACCATGTTCGATAAGTTGAGCAACAGCGGATATAGAGCCTGCCTCAACCGCAAGATGAAGCGGGGTCCGCCCTTCGCTACCACCCTGCACGTTGATATCCGCGCCTTTCTCAAGTAGTAGTAGCAGGATCACTGTCTGCCCTGTCGATGCTGCGGCCTGGAGAGCAGTTCCAAGTGCGCCTCCTTGAGCGTTGACGTTCGCGCCCTTCTCAAGAAGTAGTTCCACGATTTCCGTGTGCCCCTCTAACGCGGCGGCCTGGAGAGCAGTTCCAAGTGCGCCTCCTTGAGCGTTGACGTTCGCGCCCTTCTCAAGAAGTAGTTCTACGATTTCCGTGTGCCCCTCTAACGCGGCGGCCAGGAGAGCATTTCCAGATACGCCTCCTTGAGCGTTGACGTCCGTACCTTTTTTAAGAAGTAGTCGCACTTTGTCTTCCTTCCCCATACTCGCAGCTTCGTAGAGGTCCACCGGTCACTGCCAGATATGCCAATTATTCGTGGAGTGAGGCTTGCGTTATAGTCGTATCGAAAGGGGTATTCCTGGGTTTCTTGTCTCTACTGGGGAACGGCTAAAATCAGACTAGCGTGTTTCAGGCTAGGGTTGGGGAACGAAAGTCTAAGAGTGTAGAGGTAAATCTGATTTCGAGTACTACAGTATTCATCTATCAGTTCACCATTCTCGTTCAAACGCCTTGACTCGTTGAATTTCAAGGTTCTTCGATTGAGCTTTGCTGCCATATGTCGGGCCTGATGAACACTTTCAAATAGCAGGTTTGCTTTATAGATTGGCAAGTTGGGTTCGTATTGGAGTATGAGCGGTCGGCCAAAGTAGGGGAGTTTGTTATTGAGGCGGACAAGTAATTCGGATATCTCACGATCCAAGCTACGGGTGGAAATTTCCTTCTCGTGATAAGTCTGAAGGATTCGTATCGCGCCCTCTGTGTGATTGAGTGCCTGGCCTTGATTTCCTCTGATCTGTTCCAGACAGATGAACAACACGCAAGTAATCAACAACAACTGAAGTTCGTCACCCTGGTGTCGGGATGCAAGCTTGATGAAGTCTTGAATCGCTTTATTATACTGCTGCGTTATAAATCGGCCATTTCGATCGGAGACTAATGCAGCTGGTTGGGCTTGCTGTACGTAAGCCGCGCTCACAGCCGCGACCGCATGGCGGACCATGGGTCTATGATGGCTATGTTGAGGGATTATGCGAGCCCATAGATCAGAAGGAATGGACCCAGCTACCGATCCTGAGCACAGGTGTCTAGGGGGTTACATCTATTTCCTTTGTTAGGGAGAAATGGGGGCCAAATGCACTCTGAGAAATTTGTGAGGGCTGCTTTAGCGCCGACCAGGGTCTTCCACTCGCACTTTGACGTACTCCATGATCCTATAGTCACATTGCATATCGGATTCAATCCCCTTGCGTCTGTGGTCCACATTTAAGGTTATTTATGGACTGCAGCTAATCTGCGCCTGCTTTCCCTCAAAGAATATGTGGTGAGTTTAAATGGAAATACATCGGATCGTAGACAGACTCACAATAAGCTTCGTCAATACAGTAAATTGCCCCGATACTTATTCTATGCGTACCTGTTTCCCTAGCATAGCTCGATCAGCAGTAAAGTATTAGTGGATCCGTCGCGGTCCAATCAGATCAATTCCCCGAAATTCCTTGGCGCGTCTGGGACGCGTTTCGTGTTTCTCGTGTCTCTAGGGGCTGGAGATCCATCTCGCCGCAAAAACCACTCCCCACCACTTTTGCGTTCCTTCTCAACCGAAGCGCATCTCACAACCCCCACCACAAAAGATGGCTTTGCTTCAATATCATGCCCCGGTTGACTATGCCGCCCAATTGGACGGCTTCAAGGACTTCCTGAAGCATTTCAAGACCATGCAGTCCACTGACGAGGCTGCGGCGACCGAGGCCCTGGAGAGTTTGAACATTGATGGCAACCGCACCAGTGATGAGTACGATATGATGGACGATCTTGAGGGAGGCGCCCAGACCCGAAGCGCGAGGAAGCAGCGCCAGGTTAAACTCAAGTATATGGATATTTTGCTGGACGTTGCCAACAGAGATTCCACGCACATCCTGATTGAGCTGGATGATCTCGAGACTGTGCGTTTACCGCCGCTTTTTTAATCCTCACCTTGACAATGACTAATGATCCCAATTACAGTTCGAAAAATCTTTCCCCGAGGAGCAGCAAACGTTGAAATTGGTCGAGTCCATTCAAAAGAACACCAAGCGCTATATCGATGTTTTTTCACAGGCAGTGGATGCGATGATGCCCGCAGGAACCAAGGATATCTCGTATGTCGCCTTGAAATAGGCAATGCTCTCGCAAAGTGAACTGCTTTACTAACCTGATCCAGCTTCAAGGATGATGTGTTGGATGTGATCATGTCCCAGCGTGACAAGCGCAATGAAACGATGGAGACCGCCGCCGAGGCTGACATGGACGCCGCCGACGCAGCGAGCCTGTTCCCCCCGGAACTCACCCGCCGATACACCCTCAACTTCAAGCCTCTCACCCCCTCCAGCTCCAGTAGCGACCTCGCGGGAAAGGCGCTTGCGGTTCGGAATGTGCGCGGCGAGCACCTGGGTAGCTTGATCACTGTGCGCGGTATCACAACTCGTGTCTCCGATGTGAAGCCGGCAGTCCAGATTAATGCCTACACTTGCGACCGATGTGGATCCGAAGTTTTCCAGCCCGTCGTCACCAAGCAGTTCACACCCCTTACTGAGTGCTTGTCTGAAGACTGCAAAAAGAACAACTCTAAGGGTCAGCTATTTCTTTCTACCCGCGCCTCGAAGTTTGTTCCATTCCAGGAGGTCAAGATCCAGGAAATGGCAGACCAAGTGCCTGTTGGTCACATCCCCCGGACCCTGACTGTCCACTGCCACGGAGCTCTTACCCGCACAGTCAACCCTGGTGACCTCGTGGATATCGCTGGTATTTTCTTGCCCACTCCCTACACTGGTTTCCGCGCAATCCGCGCAGGTCTCTTGACCGATACCTACCTTGAGGCTCAGCACATCACCCAGCACAAGAAGTCCTACCAAGACATGGGTATGGATGCTCGCACTCTGCGCAAGATTGAGCAGTACCAGAACTCGGGCAACATGTACGAGTTCCTCTCCCGCTCTATTGCCCCGGAGATTTTCGGTCACCTTGATGTGAAGAAGGCACTGCTTCTGCTCTTGATTGGTGGTGTCACCAAGGAGATGGGTGACGGCATGCACATTCGTGGTGACATCAACATCTGCTTGATGGGTGACCCCGGTGTGGCTAAATCTCAATTGCTTCGATACATCACTAAGGTTGCTCCTCGTGGTGTGTACACTACTGGTCGTGGTAGCAGTGGTGTCGGTCTGACTGCCGCTGTCATGAGAGACCCGGTGACCGACGAGATGGTGCTGGAGGGAGGTGCTCTGGTTCTTGCTGACAACGGTATCTGCTGTATTGATGAGTTTGACAAGATGGAGGACTCCGACCGAACTGCCATCCACGAAGTGATGGAGCAGCAGACCATTTCCATTTCCAAGGCCGGTATCAACACAACCCTCAACGCTCGTACCTCGATCTTGGCCGCCGCCAACCCGCTGTATGGCCGATACAATCCTCGCATCTCCCCCGTTGAAAATATCAACCTTCCCGCTGCCCTGCTCTCCCGTTTCGATGTCATGTTCCTGCTCCTGGATACGCCTTCTCGGGACTCTGACGAGGAACTGGCCAACCACGTTACCTACGTCCACATGCACAACAAGCACCCCGAGACCGAGGATTCGGGTATCATGTTCACTCCCCACGAGGTCCGCCAATACATTGCTAAGGCGCGCACCTTCCGACCCATCGTTCCTTCCAGCGTCTCTGAGTACATGGTCGGCGCGTACGTGGCCATGCGTAAGCGACAGAAGAAGGATGAGGCCAAGAAGCAGCAGTTCTCGCACGTCACTCCTCGTACTCTGCTCGGTATCGTCCGTCTGTCACAGGCACTGGCCCGTCTCCGGTTCAGCGAAGAGGTTGTCCGCGAGGATGTCGATGAAGCCCTGCGCATCATCGAAGTCAGCCGCTCGTCTCTCGACAACGATCGGGAGGCTGGTGCCGACCATACTCCTACTAGCAAGATCTACACATTGATCCGCAATCTGTGGGAGAGTGGTGCTGCCGCCGTGGGAGATGATGATGAGAATGCTATGAGCATCCGCCGTATTCGCGAGCGTGTATTGGCTAAGGGATTCACCGGGGACCAGCTCACCACTGCCATCCACGAGTACGCAGAGATGAATGTAAATTTTTTCCCCCAATTACATTTTTTGTTATGTTTCATACTAATTTTCTACCAGGTCTGGCAAACTTCCGATAACGGTGCGCGTCTGATGTTCGTCAACGCGGATGACGAAATGATGGGTTAATTGTCTTTGGGACTGGCTGATCTTCTTTAATTCTTTGCGTCTCAAGCTGCATTTGTGAAACTGGTAGATTACGGCGATTGGTGTTCAGGTGTATTGTGGACCGGAGGCTGGTTTTTGTGATTGTTCAATCAAAATCGTATTCCCAATCTACTGATTATTTGACTGAAATACTATATGATCAATGTGTAATATTGAAAGACAACTTTGATATTAAAGGAGCGACATGGCATCGTGTTTGCCCTGAATAGATACAATAAAACTTCCAAGGTTCCCCGACCAAGACTGCCTATCATATCCCAAATCCACTAATATTCAATCGAGTCCTAGCTCTTCCACTCAATTCCATACCCAAGCCACGCCTGGTCACCCATTCTAAACCTCGCACTGGTTATAGATAGGCACCTCATTACAAATAGTAGAAGGAGCCCCATAAGGGTCATTGCAAAGCGTATCACAGACCGTATTCTGCGGCACAAACACCAAGAACTCGTAGTTCGGCATGTCGAGACGGAACTGCTGCTTGATGTTATTGTTCTGCTGCGATGCCTTGTATCCCGCACGGCAGGCGCAGTGGAAGGTCGAGCCAGTGTTGATGCATGAGGTGGTCACATCACAGCTGTTCTGGCCGGAGAGTGGGTTGCAGGTACCGCATGTTGGGTGCGCGGGGCTTGCGAGGGCAACTGTTGCCGTTAGGAGGACTGCGATGGTTGTGAAGTGCATTGTTGTGGTATGGGACTATCAATAGACAAGATATGAACTTAGAGATCTGGATTGGTTTGGTTTTGTTTGATAGAAGTTCGAATTGATGGCTTGTGGTTGAGCTTGATACTCAGTTTTGTCGAGGAATCGATCATCCTTTTATACTAGTCTCTTTGACTGACCGGCCCAGCTTCCAATACCCAATCCATCATCAGACTCATGCCAAGTTCTACACCATAGCCGAATAGAACATCACATGGCCCCCAAAGGTCTCACCGTCATTCATCCCAAAGCAAACAAGTCAGACATCGCCCTCCACACGGGAACTTTGCCAACAAACAGAAGAGAGGATCATGATTCAGGTCTAAACGACTGTAGTCGGGTCTGACCCCCATGCTACCACCCCTCGTCTCTCGCATCGGATAGGCCGGGAAGTACACACCCCAAATCCGGGGTTGGATTTCGAATACGAGATCTGGAACAGGTTCTAGAGACCCCACCAATGTCGATGCTGAGATCGGTGGCTGGTTTTTAAATATAGTATATTGCCTTGAAGTCAAAAGGGGATCGCCATTGTATTGCGGGGGTTTGATTCGGGTACTGGGATGATGGAGTGGAGGTGGGGTTTTTGTCTCAGTTCACAGCCTTATTCGGGTCCTTGCTGGACCCTTGAGGGGGTGAGAAATGCGGGGATAGTGGTACTAGGTATCTCACCGCTTGGTTTACGGGGTCCTGGTATTGGGTTTGAGTGTATCTTTGATGACCGTATTGTTTCCGGATGCTTGTATCTATGGATGTGTGTATGAGATGTCAGTTCCTGGTGATAGTTCATGGTCTCGGGCTTATCCGGTACTAGCCGTGCTACAGAGTCGTACAGTTTGTAGTTCTTTTAAAAGCTTTGAAGTCAGTCTTACTTTACCCGATAAGTCTAATCTACATAGTGCCAAAGTTTGGAAGTTCTAGTAAGTATGAACTGCATTGTTCGCTCAACTCAGTTAAAGACAGAAGCAGGTTCAAGGCAGCATAAGAACATTAATAATCCGATCCCTTTTTCTTAGCCCAACTACTAGAGTCACACTCGATCTATAGCTGGTCAAAGACCTTAACAGCCGCCTTTGCCGTGGAAGCAGCACTGGCAGGGTTCTGACCGGTAACCAGGCGACCATCAACAACATGGAAATCATCCCAGACACCAGGAGCCCGTTCATCTAAGCAAAGGTCAGTAAGAGAAAACCCAGCACCGATCAATAAAGGATAAACTCACAAGTAGCACCCAATCGCGAGGCAAGCTCCTCCACCAGCTCAGACCCAAAACTCCTCAGCTCACTCATAATACCCATAGTATTCTCTGCCTCAGTGGTGAAACCAGTGAGCTTCTTCCCCTTGATAATCGGCTGCCCAGCTACATCCTTGATTTTCACAAAGATAGCAGGACCGTGACAAACAGACGCCACAACACCACCACTGGCCCAGACCTGTTCGGCGATCCTCTGCAAACCCCTGGCAGTGGGGTAATCGATCAGTGCGGCATGACCCGCAGAAGCATAGAAGAGACCATATTTCGATCCGTCGAGATCAGCAGCCTTGGTCATGTGGTCGAGCTTCTGACGGAATAAGCTGTTGGTGTCCTTCCAGGTCTCCAGGTCTGAACCGTTGAGGAAGTCGGGCTGTTGGGAGAGCCAGTCGGGAGTGTAGCTACCTGTCTCGGAGGAGAGGTCGACTTCGAACCCGGCAGCTGTCAGGACATTGAAGGGGTGCAGGGCTTCAGTGATGAAGAGACCCGTTGTTTCCTTGCCGTTGAAGAGGGCCGCGCTGGCGGAGGTAATGGCGATGAGGGCTTTGCGGGCAGGCATTTTGTTGGTTGGTAGGTAAAGTGATTGAAACTTGAAGATTGTTTTGATTGTATGATACTGTGTTCAGATTATTTGCTTTGCTGATGATTTACATTTTGACCGAGGGATAAGCAGCATTTTATAAGTTGGGACTCTTAGGAGTGCAGGAGCTTATTCGGTCTAGACTAGACAGACCATCGGGGTTCTGACATTCGAATCATGACGTGCCAGTCTGACAGATTGATAAATTAGGTACCGGATTCCGACTCCCAGGCTCCGTGGCTCCGAGCTACGATGCGGATTGGCTTCCCTTGCATTGAATCCGGAGATTAGGAAGATGTCAGCGGCATGTACGTTCATCCGGTTCTAGTTCTCGGATCCGGAGTCACGGAGTCGCGGAAATATGGGGTCCAGGCCTCGGTCTTCCGCCAATCATATTCATCCAACATAGTGCTGACTCCGAAACTCCGCCATTTTGTATACATTTTAGAGATTTGTGACCGGAGTCGTGATGATCAGCGTAGGAGATTATAAGAACCCTTCTTCCACTTGATTCGGAGAAGTTCCAATACAACATTGCAATACACTTGCAAACTTCCATTCATCCTAAGCAAACAAGTCGAAATGGGCTCAATCGCAACCTATACTCCCTCGGAGTCCAAACTCTTCAAACCATTACAAATCGGCAATTGCTTGCTACAACATCGCATTGTCTTCCCTCCTTTGACTCGCCTCCGGAACGATGATGACCATGTCCCATTGCCGCTCATGGAAAAATACTACGCCGACCGCGGCTCCACGCCCGGCACTCTTGTCATCGCAGAGGCCACTGCCATTTCACATGCTGAAGAGGGCAACTGGAACAATCCCGGGTTGGTCAGCGATCAACAAGTCGAGGGATGGCGCAAGATTATCGACGCAGTCCACGCCAACAAGTCAGTCTTCTTCCAACAGATCTGGGCTATGGGACGTGCGTCTCGTCCTGATGTCCTGGCAACTCGAGGATTCCCCTATAGATCGAGCAGTGCTGTACCCATGAAGAACTCTGATACTACACCACGTGCCATGACAGAGGCAGAGATCCTGGAGACAATCCAGAGCTTTGTTGACACATCGAAGCGTGCAGTGTTGGCCGGTGCAGACGGTGTTGAGATCCACTCTGCACATGGGTATCTACTCGATCAGTTTCTGACCTCGAGTGTCAACCAGCGTACCGATAGATGGGGTGGGTCGATCGAGAATAGAGCCCGACTTACGCTCGAGGTTGTCCGGGCTGTTGTTCAGGCTATCGGTGCCGAGAAGGTGGCTATTCGATTCTCTCCCTATGCCGGGTTCCAAGGCTCTGAAAAGACCGATTACCTGGAACTATACACGTATCTCATCATGGAGCTCAAGAAGATGAATGTCAAGTTTGCCTACCTGTCCCTTGTGGAAGCAACTGGTGATCCTGGGGCTTTGATTTGGAATGACAAGGCGATTCATCAGGACAAGTCGTTGGACTTCATTCTCGAGGCATGGGACAACCTCTCACCTGTCATTGTTGCGGGTGGATATCAGCCAGATACCGCTGCCTGGGCAGTGGAGGAGAAGTATAAGAAGTGGGATGTTATGGTCGCTTTTGGCCGCCATTTCATTGCTAATCCCGACTTGGTTTTCAAAGTTAAGGAGAACATTCCTCTGGCAAAGTACAACCGGTCGACTTTCTACAGCTTTAAAGCATGGGAAGGCTACAATGACTACCCATTTAGCCCGGAATTTTTGGAGGCACATCCACATGCTGTGCATCCAATGGTTAATGAATAGTGTATCTCAGCGAGTCTGCATTGTACAAAACTCTAACTCATCTAGATAGGCCGTGCTATAGAGCCCAGGGGTATTAAATAAAGTTCAAAATTACATTCACTTCAAATTCTACCAATTTCCAGTCAAAAGAACTTATTCTATTTGATTCTGATAAAAAATAAAATAAAAAAGGCTTGACGAGCCCTACACTATCCACGACATGGTATTGGCCGGTCGGCCCGCAATCTTACAAATCTCACCTCCCGCCACCCTTTCTCTCCGCATATCTAGGGGTGTTGGGGCTTATTGTCCCTGAACCTTCCGCAACATTTATGCCTTGACCATGCATGCCCCGGCGGCTCGAAAACGGGATGCGGCCGAGAGCGCTATAAAACCCCTGCGGAGGCAAGTTGGACGTGCCTGCGACGGGTGTCGCGCAAGAAGGGCCAAGTGCGATAATGAACGCCCGTGTAAAGTCTGTCGTCGAAGAAATGAACCATGCTTGCAGACTGGATCGGATGAGCCTCGGACTCTACCACAGGCGATGAGGTGAGAGCTCTTACAGTCAAGAGGCGTAATTTTAGCATCTAATGGTATGTAGAGAGATAGACAGGCTGAAGAAGCATATCAAGGAAACTGAAGATGAACTGCTCTGGTATAAATCTCAGTATCCTTCAGGCTCCCTGCAAAGTTCCCTGCAAAGTTCCCTGCAAAGTTCCTTGCAGTCGAACAGTCCGCCTGGGCAGACTTCTTTACCTGGGTTAGAATGGTCGTCCAGTCGCACCACCCATTCACCCCCAGACATAGCACAGAAGCCTGATCGACATAATCCTTGGGGAGGAATCCAAATTGGTACTGCTCGCTCTCCAAACTCATCTTGGTACGGGTCGTCATCGCTCTTCCATTTTATCGGACGCATGAATAGCTACTTGGGTGCAATCCTCCAGCAAACCCAAATGAGCAACCAAATGGTTCTCCATGGAACCGCAAGCACACTATTAAACGGTACAACCGAAAGCAGTCCGGAAGATGAATCGCAGCAAATTGCCCTTTCTGCAGAGGACCCATTTACAGCGGGTCAATTTTTGAGTCCAATCCAGGAAGAATACTTTCTCGACTTCTTTTGGAAATCTTACCACACATGCCTCTTTCCGATCATCAATGAAACCGAGTTTATGGACCACTATCGATCACTGTGGGCAGAGTCTGGGAACAAAAGGAAGCCTGCCGCGCTTGTGGACATTGTGATTGCCCTTTGCATGCAACATGGCGTCTCCCAGATATCCGCTGAGCAGCAGAAGTCCATAATTGGTGGAGACCCTAGCGTTGCCGGCCGTTGGTATTTCCGACGTTGTCAGCAGCTAGTCACCTACCAGCTCGAAAGTCCTACCGTTTCGACAGTGCAAACTCTGATGTTCTGCTCCATATACCTATGTAACGGATCTTTTCAAAACATGTCAGCGACATGGGCTGGTATGGCTGCGGAAGCGGCTTATGTTGCCGGGCTTCATATAGCCCCGTCACACGACCTTCCAGCACCGGAACGTGAGCTGAGGAAGCGTCTATGGTGGGCTCTCTATGAGCTAGATGCAAAAATTGGCATGAAACTGGGTCGACCGTTCCTTCTCCACCGTTCTCCTACCGAGCCCGGACTTCCTGATGATCAGCCTGAAACAGCAAAGCAATCCGGATCTCAACTGGCCAACTCGGGCGAAAGAAAATCATGGCTTAGCTTCCACCTTGAAAACTCGAAACTTTTTCTTATTGCACGGGAGATTCACGAGGCCTTTTACGCAAGAGATGTGAACCTGCTCCAAGGCCAAACCATCTGGGATGATCCCCAGGCTCTAGAGTCTCACGCGGAGTTCTTGCAGCTTCATGCAAAACCTCTGGATCAATGGGTCGATGAGTTACCAAATGCGCTGAAGACCAGCCGACAAGAAAACGGCACCCCCTTCTCCACGGACGGATCAAAACTGGACATCGAACCATTCGCACCGGTATGGCTTCAGCGTCAGCGTCTCAACCTGGAGTTAATTTATCACAATCTCTGCATCAACATCCATCGACCTTTCATCTCGTTCGTCACAGGACCACCATCCGGTTTGACAGAAGAACTAGCCACTAAATGCGCTCTCCACGCCATGGAAATCACCAAAATAACGCACCAAACACTATCCTCAACAGCCATCCTAACAGGCTGGCATGAAGCATTCCAATGGCAATGGAACGCATCAATGACTCTCGTCGGATTCATCCTCGCCCATCCAAAAAGTACCCTAACACCAGAAGCTATTAAAGCAGTTGATCTCGCCATAACAGTCTGCGAAATATTCGGAGAACGCTTCTCTGTTGCGAACAGCGCCGCGACCATCTTGCGAAATCTTGGCCCCAAAATCAACTACTTGTTGCAAAACAACTCAGAGATGCGAGGTGTACCGAATGATGGAATGGATCAGGGAATTTTCAAGCCGGCGACGAGTACAGAATGGCTGGATAGTTTGATGGGTGATACTTCATTTGATCCGTCGCTTATGATGCCGATGCAAGATGTGTTCCAGATGGCCTTTTCGATTGAGCAGTGGAGTGCTTTGGATAATCTTTTGCCTGGATTGGAAGGGGATCAGTGGAATTCTCAGATTGTAGGGGCTTTTTGAGTCCCCTTGAGTAATGTGTGCTACTATAGAACGAGATAGATATACCCAGAATATTATGCGAACGGCTATGCACGGAATTTAGAACCTTGATCTGAACTGGTCTCAGTTTTGTTTTAGTTCTGTAATAAACGGTTTTCGTATATACGTGACCGAGGGAAAGTATGATCAATGCTTGTTATACGAGGTATAAAGTTCTCGCCGGGAACCGTGGCACCTACCTGTTCGTCTGCAAGTTCGTTCCATACTTCTAGTTCGGGTAAATCTGCTTGCCACATGGTTGGTCCAGTTTTAAATACATATGAGCTGTCATACAGGTTTCACGCAGGCTACAAAGTGACATGTCATGCTTACTTGCAAGTTCTCGGCTCTCGGCAATACGTACACCTTACTAGGAGCGACTTACTGACTGTGCAGCTCGTTTAATAGCGGCTGGGTATGAATAGGTATGGCATTGAGGTACATAAAATGGGCAAATGTACTTCGGTGAAACATGACTCAAGTCATGGTATATTCTGCATTAACTCTCCATGACCAATCACTGCTAACACATGGTAGTCTATAGGTGAGCCTGAGACTCCTCAGGCTCACCAATCAATTTCAAGAAGCTCGGATGCACCTCATCAGTAAGATCGCTAGCCTGCATGCTCCGCCCTTTCGCTTCGAAAGCCCGTCGCGATGATTCCCTCGTAATACTACTTCCAGCCCATGCAGCCAGAAGCAAAGTAGTACCAGGAGACATACGCATGTCAGACTCCAGCTCAGCCTGCACCTCCTCTCTGCTCGCCGCCTCTTTCTCATTTGCTTTCTCGCCCGAGTCCCACAATTTCTCGTGGTATGCCGCTCGCCAGGCAAGCATCGTGCCCAGAGACCCGGTAAGTGTATCTCCCTGCCCACCACTACGCTTCAGTCCACCCTTGATATCATTGATTATGCTGGTAGTTCCATTAGAAATCACATCGTGGGGACCCTTCTGCAGAATCGTGACGCCGCCCAGCGCGTTGGAGAGCTGCTGGCATGCATCGGACTCTCTGCTCGTCTTGTCGCCTCCTTCTTGCGCGATGTCAGCCTGGCTGGGTATATTGATCCCCAGTGCCTTTGCCAGACGCCCGAACTCAACGACGTTCGGGGTCAGGATACATTCTTTGTATCCCTTGATGAGGCTGGGGTCCTCCGTCACAACTAGTAGCCCGTCTGCGTCGAGCACGAAGGGGATAGACCGCGAGCGTGCTTCTTTAATTACCTCCGCGACTACCTTCAGCGTGACTCCATCGCGGCCAAGTCCGGGGCCAATAACGAGGGCGTGCAGGCGGGAAAGCATGCTAATAATTGGGCCAGCGAGAGTTGGTGCATCGATTGATTTGGAATTGTTGACTGTATCTGTGCTGGGAAGGATCGGGTGTACCATTAAGTTTGGCGAGTAGGATTTGATGACCTGATAGACGCATGAGTTATGGTATATTAGTTTGAATATGTGGGACCATACCGGAGCTGCGGAGCGTTCACAGAGAACATGGCTCTGGGGGGTGTCAGTTGTGGCTCTTTGTGGCTTGTTGATTATTTTTCACAATCATACCATATCACATCCTGGCATTGGTTAGCTAATGAGGCTTCGTTTAGCAATGACCGAGTGACAAACCTAGTTTTGCCGATGCAATGGCCGAGAAATATGGCGCACCAGTGTAGCTGTTTCGTGATTAGCTCATGCTGTGAATCCCGCTATCGGGCGACCTACTCGACACAGCCGCCAATGACTGCCACACGACCGAGTTGTCCTAATTGAGTGTTAACATGATTGCCAGAGATCAAGGTTTACGATGGGGTAGCGGCTAGGGGTCCAGTGGGGAAAACATACCTTTGTGGAATTTCTCCAACATCGGTGGTACGATGTTGCGGACATTTCTGAAGAGGACCTTCGATGAGGTCGTGACATGATGAACTGGCTCCATGTTGGATAGATTGCAATGAACAAAAGATTTGGTATCGAGTGGTTAAAAGAAGGATGAGCTTGCGGATGATGTCACCCAAGTGGGGCTCGCTGGATGACAAGCTTGTGTACAACCACGGGCAAGAAAGATAAAGAGCGCACTTTCAGGTTTTCGCCAGTAGCTAACACGCTGCCGTTTTGCGTCGAGTGTGTAGCTGTCGACATTGTCATTGTAATTGGATAAAAAATTGGATTAAATGATTTTATAGGTCACGCAAGTGGCAAGGGATTTGGATATGAAGTTATTCAAACATTTACGAATTTCGATATATGCGAATCAATTCATTGTCACTGGTTACATAACTATGGTCAGACTTTCCTGACCAGGATTTCCTTTCGTTATATCCAGAGTTTCGTCATAACCGGCTTTGTACTGGAGGAGCTACGTACTTTGCACCTCACAATGAAATAATGAACCGAAAGATAAAATCAGAGTGGTATTGCTAGTACGCCCGCTATGGATGGTGCTCAGAAGACTATTGAATACCCATCTAGTATCAACACCTCGTAACGCTCAGAATGCTCCGCAAAAAAACCTCCCAGACAAAGGAAACAAAGAGACAAAAGAAACAATGTTGAGATCAAAGGGGCTGGAAGCCCGTAAGTTGTGAATTCATCGCTTGCGAGATGCAAGGGCGGCCAGTTTTTGCTGGCGCGCCAGTTTCTCCTTCTTGGCGGCCATCTCCCGGCGCAACTCCTCCTCGTCCTCCTTGCGAGCATTCTTCAAGGCAGCGCCTTCTTCCAGCTCGACATCGTCAAAACCAGCCTCCATGTCCGAGGATGCATCAGAGTAGTAGTCGTCATAACCACCGTATTCGCCTTCGTCCTCCTCGTCGGTTCCCATGTACTCGTTCATGCGACGCTTGCCATGCTGGCGACGGTCATTGGTGCCAGGCTTTCCAGGAAGACGTGCGGTTCCCTGGTAGGAAGGCGGCTCGGGCGTCCTGGCTGGCTTGGCAGTGCCTTTGTAAGAAGGAACTTCGGGAGATCGCTTGGGGAGTTCGGGGGATCGCTTGCGGCCGTAGCTTGGCGCGGGCGTTGGTGTAAATTTCTTGCCCTTCGACTCCATTTTCGCTCGGATCTTGGCTTCTTGCAAGCGACGTCGGAATTCGTGGCGGCCAAGGTGCTCGCGCGAAGCAGGCTTGTTTTGGAGTACTCCAACTTTGGCAGGGGCCTGTTCCTGTCGAGCTTTGGCGATTGCCATGATTTCGGCATACGAACCTTTCGGTGGGGCCTTGGAGGGAGGAGCAGCCACAGCAGGCTTGGATGGAACGGCCTTGGTTGGTGCAGGCTTCGTGGGAGCTGTCTTCTTGACTCCGACGGTGCCAGTCTTGGGGACAGGCTTGGAGGCAGAAGTCGGTTTCGGCGCAGCCTTGGGTGTCACAGATGAAGCCCCGGGTCTGGTTCCAGACTGGGTAGAAACTGGGCCCTCAGGGCGAGTAGGACGAGGCAGCTGGTCCTCCGCCTTGCGCTTAGTTCCTGCATTCATGGTGGAAATATGCTCGCGGGGGAGCGAGCCAAGTTTGCGATCATCGCGCTTGGGGGAAGATATCTTGGGGGGGGATGGGGGTTGAGAAACCGGAAGCCTGGTGGGCTTGCCGGTTTCGAGCGAGGTGAGAACCGAGTCGAGGAACTATGCCATGTGTCAGATAAGAACATGCAAATAACAAAGAAGACATGAACATACACTCATCTTGGAAGGTCGAAATGCGAAAGTAGAAGTGTTTGTGTTGGGAAGTTTGCAAGTTAAAAAAGCAAAGAAAAGAGTTTGTCACCGATGAATGATTAGTTCGACGAAGTATGAAGCTTCATGACTCCGAACGCGAGACCATGTAAATGGAGCTCCGTCCGGAGGGAGTGAGAAGATGCGCAACTTGATGAAAAACACAAAGAATAGGGGGAACAGAAGGAGCGGTAAGGAAGGAGGAGTCGAGCCACTCGAAGAAGTTCCGAGGGCTTTTATGGACGTGGAATCGCAGTGAATATAGCGGGGGGAAGTTGGCCACGCTTGATCCATGATTCACTTCAACTTCGCCCGAACGGGACGCCCACGTGACGTTTGCGCCACACTCGCTTAGTCTTTTTTCTGCCGGGCGGTAACACCGCCACAGAGAGCCGCAACGCACTTTTTCCCACGATTTCCGTGCGCTCGATCTTGATCCTCAACCAACTCCTCCCGAACTCGACGTTGCAGTCTCCGCCCAAATTTGCGGTTAAATCGATTGTTTCTCTTGTTCTAAAAGAAAACGTGAGTATCCTGAAACGCTTCCCTCGAATTCTCTGCGATGGCCTTTTTCCCCTGCTCGCACAGTACAGACTTTTCAAGGGACCAAATTTACTGATATCGAAATCGCGAATAGTACCATCAAAATGAAGCACGTCGCCGCCTACATGCTCCTTGCCCTTGCCGGCAACGAGTCTCCCTCCGTTGCTGACATCAAGGCTGTCCTCTCCTCCGTCGGCATCGACGCTGAGACCGAGCGCCTCGAGAAGCTCATTGCTGAGCTCCAGGGCAAGAACCTCCAGGAGGTTAGTGAACATCCCAAGTCTTGAGAATTATCTGACACTCGACTAACACATTTAATTACAGCTGATCGCTGAGGGTTCCGCCAAGCTCGCCTCCGTTCCCTCCGGTGGTGCTGGTGCCGCTGCCGCTGCCGGTGGTGCCGCCGCCGGTGGTGCCGCCGCCGAGGCTGCCCCCGAGGCTGCCGAGGAGGAGAAGGAGGAGTCCGATGATGACATGGGATTCGGTCTGTTCGACTAAATGCACCCCTCATCACGGTCTCAAAAGGAACAACCTGGGGGAACAGATATCTGAGTGGTCTAGTCAGTTCGGGAAGGAATTCCATCGACAGGTTTCTCAAGTGTGCATTGTTCAGGCTGTCCTAACGCAGTTACGAGTTCTTCACATATGAGCTGGAAACAGTTCATGCCAATACAGATCATCTGACCTCCACTATTGTCTTCTGCGTACGAAGTAGCTTGTAGGATATGGTATTAAGCCATATAGACATGTCCAACAGGCCATGATCTGGTATACTCACATCTAATAAAGGACGTACGAATTATCTGATTGCCCTGGCTTCAAGGATGCAACACGATCTACGTCAGAGCTTTTGGGATTGCCATGATCATTGATTTGATATCAAAGATGAGGTTGGTACAGACAAAGTATGGCGCTGCGGACAAGAAGTAATCAAAATACAAAGTTCAGTATTTTTGAGGTACATTGAATATCACGCTGAAGTCAGGCAAAAATCATGTAATCTCTGATCTCTCATTGGATTAGAAACGGTAAATTACGATTGTAATACAGACTACCTAAACCGGCCTAGTGGCTTAGGGCTTAACCTACCCGTCGCTTAGGCGAGCCCCTGCCCACCTCACCAGTCTCAGGTGTACTAGCGAGATCGTTCCCGCGACACGACGACCCGACAACCCATCTTCCTTCGCTTTTCGAGATACCGTTCGGAAGGCGAGCTCCAAGGAAACAACCGCAAAAATGGCTGACATCGAATACGTGAGTCCTCTCTCATGGGACCAAGCCCTGTCTATCAATAATGCTAATATATTCTTCTTAGAACGCCGAGGAGGCTGCCGGTACGTCTTGAATCAATATTACCCAACCCATACCCCGAAAAAAGTGTCAAGCGATGGACGAAATTGGATCGAACGTTTTAGAAAGGCCGACAATGAACGACGAAGAACGAGGGGTCAGATTTTCGATATCGCTTGGACGAAGGGATTGCACGACATATACACACACCACCATCGAGAGCCCAGATCGCTGACAGGAATTTCGCCCAACAGAGATCAAGAAGAGAAGACAGTTCCGCAAGTTCTCTTACCGCGGTATTGACCTCGATCAGTACGTTTGCCCGTCAAGCCCATCCACTCGCCACCCCCACTCGCAACATGCACCCAGTGTCATTGAAGGAGAATACGATGAACACTATCACTCCTTTGCATCACCCTGTCGCCAGGTGCTTGTTGCGGGCATGAAAAATTAGGCGATGAAATTTTTGTTCCGCAGTGTCTAACTAAATTTTCTAGGCTCCTCGACCTCTCGTCCGAGCAGCTCCGCGATGTTGTCCACGCCCGTGCCCGCAGACGTTTCAACCGTGGTCTCAAGCGCAAGCCCATGGGCCTGATCAAGAAGCTCCGCAAGGCTAAGCAGGAGGCCAAGCCCAACGAGAAGCCCGACCTCGTCAAGACCCACCTCCGTGACATGATCGTTGTCCCCGAGATGATCGGCAGCGTCATCGGTATCTACTCCGGAAAGGAGTTCAACCAGGTCGAGATCAAGCCTGAGATGGTTGGCCACTACCTGGCTGAGTTCTCTATCTCCTAGTACGTTGCCTTCTCCACTTGTTTCTATGAAACAGTCCTAACAACCCTCTAGCAAGCCCGTCAAGCACGGTCGCCCCGGTATCGGTGCCACCCACTCTTCCCGTTTCATTCCCCTGAAGTAAACGATTTCGAACGATTCCCCTTGGAGTGGCGTGTGGTGGAGATGGTGCTGGGATAGCAAAAATGGAAATCAGCACCCTCAACTGGGTTGCTTTATTCAGCTTGTATTTCCAGTGCGGGCTAGCTGTTTCCAGCTCAATTTAAGATCTTGTCGGCATAAAAAATTGGAGATGTATCTCCTCCCGGTTTTCGTTGAGTCTGACGAAGCAAAACAATGTTCTCCTTGGCTACAGTCATGTTGCTAAGGAGGGCGAAATTCACGATATGATAAATTTCACTTCTGTCGCATCGTACCGTAGACTCAGTAGTGTAGACAAATTTTGCAACGCTGCACCGGGCATCTCAAGTACATATATTCATCACATCTACGTCCATGACTGGGGTCACTACCTGCTACGCGCATTGTACCTTCTTTCTGAAATTCAATGTTATGTATATTTCAAATGCAACCTCTTTGAAACCGTTGGCATTGAACCTCAGATGTGACTTCAAATGTTGCGATTTTCTGCGATTTCCATGCTACGAAGACACTTGTATTTATTCATGGATAATTTTATGTCACTTCTGACTGAAATTTTGCAAACTCAGGGTGGGATGTCGCTGGAGTACTGCTTGCTACCTAAACAAGTAATGGAGAGTTCGGTGAGAGATTGACCTTGGAGAAACAACTATATATATCCATGGATGTAGTAGTGATCTGCAAATGGCGAAACTCCTCCCACAACTTGGAAAAAGAATAATGCATATCCAGATGTCATAAGAAGAACATCATTCTCATAGCAGATATTATTCATTCATGAATAATTCTATGACTGTGATGACTCTATTTGGACAGCCCAGAGTGCACGATGACGTTCCCAACGTTTATGAACCCCAACCCTCGGACCCCGCTGGCCCCGGCACCGAGTGGAGGCGGCTTCGGGTATATCGAATCCAACCAACAATGGACCGAGGCTGACCGCGAAAGTGCCGAGCTTTGCGGAGTGAAAAGCGAGCCTCTTCTCTAAATCTCAGGTTATTTTCTTAACTTCTTATTGTAACACACCTGAACTGCCGCTTCTATACCCTGACCCTTGACCCCTTCACCCCGGATCTACGCGCTTGGCTTTCCCCCGCAATATGCCCGTTTCCTCCAATTATCCTCCGGTCGACATCCCCAACGTCGACCTCTGGTCTTTCCTGTTCGAGCGAGAAGACCGGCCATTTCCCGATGACAAGAGTAAGATGCCGCTACAAACCCTCTGTGGATTATAAAGCCTTCATACTGACGTCGCACGAACTCCAGTCCTCTACCAGGACGCCGAAACTCAACGTCATTACACCTACAAGACCCTGAAAGATGCCTCTCTGGAATTCGGTAAAGGCCTCAAAGCCACTTATGACTGGAAAAAAGGCGATGTTCTCGCTCTCTTCACACCAAACACAATCGATACCCCAGTCCTGACGTGGGGAACCCTGTGGGCCGGCGGAGTCATCTCCCCAGCAAACCCAGCCTACACCGCCGAGGAACTAGCCTTCCAACTAAAAAACTCCGGTGCAAAGGTCCTCGCGACTCAGCCTGCTGTTCTGTCCGTTGCCAAGGAAGCCGCGAAAAAGGCCGGTATCCGTGAGGACCACATTATCCTGCTCGGTGACCAGCGCGACCCCGAAGCCCGGTTTAAGCATTTTACTTCTGTCCTGAATATCTCTCGCGCAACCCGGTATCGCAGGCAGAAGATCTCACCTGAGTCTGATGTTGCCTTTTTGGTTTATTCTTCTGGTACTACTGGTGTGCCCAAGGGTGTTATGCTGTCGCATCGGAATATCGTTGCCAATATTATGCAGCAGGTTGCCGGCGAAGGTGGTAATTTGAGTTGGAACGGTGGACCAGATGGCAAGGGAGATCGTGTATTGGCGTTCTTGCCATTCTATCACATTTATGGTACGATCATCTGGCTTACTCAGGAGTAGAAACTTTGGACTGAATCGCTGACTGCTTGTTTAGGATTGACTTGCCTGATCACCCAGGCTTTGTACAAGGGCTACCACCTGATTGTCATGTCGAAATTCGACATTGAGAGCTGGTGCGCACACGTTCAGAAATATCGCGCCACATTCAGCTATATCGTGCCGCCAGTAGTGCTGTTGCTGGGCAAGCACCCGGTGGTTGAAAAGTATGACCTTTCCAGTCTGCGCATGATGAACTCCGGCGCTGCGCCGCTTACCCAGGAGCTGGTGGAGAGTGTATACTCGCGCATCAAAGTTGGTATCAAGCAGGGCTACGGACTCAGTGAGACCAGCCCTACGACTCACTCGCAGCGTTGGGAGGACTGGCGCGAGCACATTGGCTCTGTGGGCCACTTGATGCCGAACATGGAGGCGAGGTATATGACCATGCCGGAGGATGGCTCTGATCCCAAGGAGGTTACCGTCGGCGAAGTCGGCGAGCTTTACCTGCGTGGTCCGAATGTCTTTATGGGATACCACAAGAACCCGGCTGCAACCAAGGAGTGTCTGTCCGCTGATGGCTGGTTCCGGACCGGTGATGTCGGCTACCAGGATGCCAAGGGCAACTTCTTCATCACTGATCGGGTGAAGGAGCTTATCAAATATAAGGGCTTCCAGGTGCCTCCTGCCGAGCTGGAGGGACTTCTGGTGGACAACGAGGCGATTGACGATGTGGCTGTGATTGGTCTCGAGAGCGAGGCCCATGGATCCGAGGTTCCGATGGCTTGCGTGGTTCGCAGTGCGAAGAGCAAGTCCTCTGGCTCTAGTGAGAAGGATGAGGCTGCCAAGATCATCAAATGGCTGGATAGCAAAGTTGCTCACCACAAGCGTCTCCGTGGTGGTGTGCGATTCGTGGATCAGATCCCTAAGAACCCTAGTGGAAAGATCCTTCGCCGCATGCTGAAGCAGCAATTCAAGGATGATCTGAAGGGCCCCAAGGCCAAACTGTAGAGTTGTCAAGCACTGATAGAAATTGAAAATATGAATATGTACACAATACAAGATCGTCTATTCCAAGCTACGGACATGGCTAGAAGAGCAATAGGTGAAGCATTCTGCTTCGTAATTTGAAATAAATCCAAATCCAAACGGTCGTGCCAAGGATCGAACGTAGGATCTCTGGAAACTAAATGTCCTCGCTCGAGGTTTGAAAATCCTCATTTGTATACAATGTCATATACATGACAAGATTCCCAGATTGCCAACTTAGCCACGACCTTTTCGACCCCAACATAATGCAAATCTCACCAGATAAAATGTATGATAGATGAAGCAGACTATTATCTATCTATACATTCAATATCAGATCGAAATATCCACAGGAAGTGGGTCGGAATCCCCTAAACCTCATAAAAACCCTCAATTTGTTAGCCCGGTTCCTTTATAGTTTTTTTCTTTAGATACAATTAAACAAGCCCCCCCAGATGGCCCAGTGGTAATGAGTGTCAAGTCAGATGATCCTGAGGCGACGCCATAACCCTTACTGCCTGGGGACGACCAAATTGGTAGTGAGTGACGAAGGATCCCCTGGCTCATACGTTGCCCACATGAGTGGTCTAGGTGAAGTTGGAGGTCACCTGGCTCATGTGTCCAACGCGGGTATTTGCTTTTTGTTTCTTTGATTATTTTTGATACTATTCAGACTTTGCTTTGCTGGTCTTTCCCCTCCATACTTGTCTTTCCAATGCTTGCATTTTTGACACCATTCAGACTTGGCCTTGCTGGTTTTTCAAAACATACACCCTTGGTATCTTTTTCCTTTTACAATAAAGATTGCCATGTACTTATTCCAGGGAGATACAAATTGGTAGTCATCACCAAAAGGCCAATCAAACCAATTTACAACTAGGCGAACGGCCAACTACTCAAGGAAAAAACCTCTTCACCATCCCATCAACATCCTCTCCCACAACAGCATCAACTTTTTCAACAGCAACCTTCTTCACCGCCTCCTCAACCTCAACATCCCCATTAACAAGATCAATCCACCCCTCAACATCAGCCCGAGCAAGCAACTGATCCGCAACAATAGCCACATCCTCCCTCGTCACACTGCCCCTAGCCTGGCCCGTGATGCCCAGCTCCACCTTCCTCGTCGCAGGATCATCCTTCAAAGTGCCAGGCCGCAGGTTAATAGCCTGGAATGGGCGATGATCTTCCTGCTTGTGCTTTGCTGCGAGTGCTGTCATGTACTCGTCTGCTTCGAGCTTAGCTGCAGCGTAGGTGGGCAGTATCTCGTTTTTGGCGACCAGGACGCCCGCCCAGGCGTCGTCGGTCATCCAGCTTGGTTGTTTGCGGCGGCTGCCGAGCCAGGAGACCATCAAGAATTTAGAAACACTTGGGTAGGCGAATGAGGCGCCAATGAAGTGTTTGGCGGCTTCTTGGTCGATTGCTATTGTGCTAGCTGGGCCGCCTTTGCCGCCGGCTCCTGTTTGTATTGTTAGTTATAAATCTTTCAATTGCGTTTATTCTTTCTGTTCGGTTTTGTGTTGTTTCACAAGTTTTTATGCCATTCTCTGCCATGTAGTAGATGGAACCCATGGGGTTGTGAGAAGTGGGGTGAGGGGCACGTACCAGCCGACCAAACTACATAGTCTGGTTTAGTCGCGTCCAGGATTTTGTGGGCGTCCGCGGCGCTTTTAACATTCTCCAGACTGGAGATCAGGACATTAAGTTTGCCCTTGTGACCTTTGCCGAGATCTAGGATCTCGCTCTCGTGGTCGGGGTTGCGCACGACGCTGGTGACTCTCCACGAGCGGTTGAGAAGGAGTGGGGTTAGGTATAGGGCAATTTTACCGTGGCCACCGAGAAGAAGGACATGCATTTTGAATAAGTTGAAACTTGTTTCTTTGGAATTTGTTTGTGGGAGAAGTAGAGGTGCGAGGGTCAATGGTTGTCTCAGAAGCTTCTGCAGGGAGCTGCATTCAGCTATGACGTTATGGGTAGTACAAGGGTCTGGTTGGATTTATAATCGAGATTTGGATATGGTAATACATAGTGAGCTTGAAAGACAATCGAAAAAGCGAACAAGGCTTCTTCAGAATGATCATTTGTTTTTTGTTCAATTCACTATCTGGAGTTAATGGTCTCATGAGCTGTTCGCGGTCCGATCAAGGCCTCAGGCACACTATGGGAACAGTATGGCATCCAACTGAGCACCCATTGATCCAGCGATGCCTAATTACCAAAACCACATTGACCTAATAATCCAGGATATTTAGCAAGAAGCACCAGATGGCACATTCTCACACTTGTCGGTAGCCGATCCACCAGTCACACTAACATCAGACCAAGTCCAGTCCGAACAGGCCCCATCAGCACAAAGAATATAGACCTCGGTCGCATCACTCTCAACAGTACCAGTGATCTTCTCCACAGTAAGGTCGATAATAGGAACACCGTCAGTAGGGGTGCCAGTCGGGTCGCCATTCTCGTAGTCCTGCTCGAAAACAATGCCGTAGTCTGTGATACCAGAAAGCTTGATGTTGGAGAAGGTGACACCAGAGACGGAACCAGTGGTTCCAGAGTTGGTCTTGATACGGATTCCGTTCTCCGAGTTCTTCACAGTTGAGTCAGAGATGGTGACGTTCTTAACGGTGTTGTCGGAACGTCCGCCAACGGAGCCGATGGACAGTCCGTGACCACCGGAGCAGGTACCACCAGTGAAGACGATGTTCTAGAGAGTGTGAGCTTAAGTCGATCGGATTTTCTTTTGGATGAACTTACTGTGCCGGAGTTAACGGCCAGACAATCATCCTGGTTCATCACGACAGCATTGCGAATAGTCACACCGTTGCTCTCGCCAACATCAAAAGCATCAGTGTTGTGTCCACCGTTCGAATCTCCATCCGAGTCGTCAATCGTGATCTGGTTAAGAACGATGTTGTTTGACTCGACACTGAAGGCCTGAACAGGCGTGTTCTTGACGTTCAGACCGGTGATAGTCGAGTCATCCAGGTCATGGGCATAGAAGAACTTGGGCTTCGTCTTGCCACCGTTGGTACCCTCGCCATCCCACCAGCGCTCTCCTCCACCGTTGATAGTGTGGTTAGAGGTACCAGCAACAATGATGTTGGAGCCCGAGATCTCAATCAGGGGTCCGTCCCATTCCTCGTATCCGAAGGTGGTCTCACCATCGAAGATAACCTAGGAATAATGTCAGGCACTAGCTAAGCCGTTGGAGCCGATTGGTAGGGTCTTACCTTGGTGCCGGAGGTCAGGTCTGTTAGGTCGAGTGTTTCACCGGCAGGCACCTCGATGTTATCCAGCACAATCGTGGTGCAGGACTTCTTGCTAGCGCTCGCACTAGCAGCTGAGGTGAAAGTGCAGGAGGTGGCTCTCTTCATTTGTGAGACACGAGAAGGAGCCGGCGCAGCGGCTGCCATGGTGGCGCCCAGGGCCAGCATGGACATCAAAGAAGTGCGCATTTTGTATATTGGTCTGATCAACAGACAGTATAAAGAATGACGATTGAGTCTAGCTCAAAGTAAACAAAAGGGAAAGGAAAGGAGAGAATGACAAGGTTGAAGAGAACAAGAACCAACTGGAAAGGCGCAGCAGCATCTCAGCATATATGGAAATCCTGATATTAGCCTCCAGAACATGAAACATTGAAAAAAGATCGTCCCGTCCATCCGAGACTCTTCGCATTCTACTCGGGCACAATCTATAAACTCATCTAACCGAAGCCCTGACAGACCCCCACATTGTCTATCATAACCTTGTGAAGAATGGTCTGTTCCTTATGTAGTAATGTCCCGAGCCGATCTTCAGGAATGTCAGGGGAAGAGTGGAAACGGCTCCTGAATTTCGGGGGATAATCGGTAAAATCCAGGTCTCGGTCGGGATGAACAGTTTCACCATCAAACCGCCCTGCATTCTGGTCCAATGGGCTTTATCCACCTAGACCTGTGCTGAACAAGCATGCGCTTGAAGGGTGGGGCAATGCTTGGCTTATCATTTAATCAATATAAAGCATGTCTTAGTTGGAGGTAGGTTAATGTGGCTGAGTTTAACTATTTTAATAAGACAATTGGCAGAATACTTGTCCGGCAATTTATATTGATTGCTTGCCAGTGATGTCAATGGCAGCATTTATCTCTGAGAAAACCGGGTAGAGTAAAGAGATGGTCGAATACCCAAACTCCATCGCCCTGATTGAGGAAGAGCTAGATTGATTGAATCGCTGCAGGATTCAAATGTAAATGACACTTTTTGCTGTACAAATCCATCAAGCACTCGACCTATCAATGTTCACAAAGGAAAAATGCCCCATTCTCGAATTCGCGATTATTGTCCTTCATCCGAAAACTTCGCTCTTCCATAAGCGCAAGCCTATGTTCCTTCGCCTCGTCCATTGTCATCAACGACCCATTCACCTTCGAATCACCTTTGTCCTCCCTCCAATCCTCCCTTTGCGGAGGAACGTTTGCAGACGAGATAACCCGTCTGTGAGGATCCACAAGAAACAGTGCAAGAATTTTTCTGTGTCCCGGCTTGGTCCGATCCGCCAGTGAGAAGGGAGAGACGCAGTGTTGCAGAGTGTTCGGGAACGTGATTAATCGGCCTTCTTTGCAGACGATGTTTCCGTCGAGCTGAGTCTTGTTAGATTCGTTGCGTCCGTCGGTGTCGGGTGGGAACCCGTAGACAACCTGCAAAAATTCGTGGGAGTCTTGCTCGTAGTTGAAGTCGGAGAAATCGTCCATAGCTCGGTGACGGAAGGCCAATGTGCTTTCTGTGATGTTGGCGCTGTCGTAGTAGTAGATTGCCGATGCGCAAATCCGTTCGTTCTAGTCGATTTTAGCAATGAGAGAAGCATTAGTAGAAAGCGGGTAAGTTACTAACCAATTGGCCCTCTATGTGCCAGGTACCACCCTCATAGTCGGGCTTGTCCGGTGTCAGTTCGATATTCGCCAGTTTCACGATCACCTGGAGGTTCTGGTTCTTGAACTGCTCTCGCAGGTTGACGGCTTTGTCGTAGTAATCTAGCGTGTACGTTCTATCGAAGCGGCCTGGCTCGGGCTGCTTGATCGGTCTGGAGGCCAACGAAGCCCAATGGTCCTCACAATGCTTGTCCTCATCATGGTCTCCCTCTGTTGCCTTTGGCTCCGGCTCGGGAGCTTCATCGTACTCGACTCCGGTGTACTCGATTCTGGGTCGGCGTCTGGGATGTTTGTTTGTCAGACTCATGTCCCAGAGGGGAATTGTTTGCGCAATGATCTTTTCAACGACTTCGTATAGCGCTCGGTGCTTGATAGGATGAGCATTGTTGATGTACGATAGGATTCGAGAACCACCATTCTCTGTCAATTCGACGTCGCAAGGGAGCCATTGGAATTTTCGGCTCAGGACCGAGGGACTCTCACTCGATCTCTCACCCCATCTTGATATCACTGGCGGGATAATTGAATCTTTCTCTGATGGAACTGGGATCAATTCGCCTTCTCCCATACTACCTAGGCAGTCGTCCAGGCCAATGATACGGTCTGGTAGGACACGGGTTCGACCGTAGATAACTGGGAACAACGAAGGATGGACCAGGTCAACAACTTTCTGATCAGAGCCTGGATGATAGTCTTTATCACTTTGGGGAATATAATCCAGGGGGGCGACTGCGTCCTTCAAAGCCTGTTGAATCTGTTGAGAGATCGCAATGTCAGATTTGACCACGCCAGAATCAAAGACGTGGACGGCTTGTTTGTCTTGATGGATTCTCGCTTTCCAATGGAGCTCGTCGATTATCCAATCCATCATCCTAGAGGATACATCCTGGCCACTTTGGGAGATCTCTGCATGCCACTTGGCAGTGATTTGTTCGTCGAAAACCTGTGGAGAGTCAGAGCAGAATCCACAATATACACGCGACCAGAACGAACTTTTTGATCCCATGCAGGCTTGTCGGTAATGTTGTTCATCACTCGCATCATCACGATCTCTCTGTGAGTAACAAGAAGGCTACAACGAGCCCGTCAGTCCCAGATTTGGACTCGATCCTAAGGCTAGTACTTACCGCGTCCATTCGCTTTCGCAATAGCTTGGGTCTAAGGCATTCTGAAATCCCAATTGCCCGTCATTCGTAGAAGTCACCTCCTGGGGCTCGCCAGTATCAGCTGCAGGCCTTGCAATCAAAGAGGGGGAAGGCTAACCTTAGGATAGAGATCGACGTTGAATCCTGGCATCTCAAGTCGCGGATTCGCGAGGGGGTCGTTATTGGTTCCTGACATCTTGAATCGCGGGCTCGTAGCTGGAGTGAATTGAGCGGCATGAGCCTGACTATATAGTCTTTTCAGGAGACGCAGACGCTGCATCTTGGCAGTATTCATGCAAAAACATTGCAGGCTACAGCGGCGGCTAGCGTGGAAGCCTAGCAACGCTAACCTGAAATAAGGGTCTTCTACAGGACCAGGATTTTGGATATTTTGATATCAACGATTCAGTTTCCATTAAATTCAGCAAAAAAATAACCCTCAACAACAAATCGAGTGTAGGGACGCACCTACCTACAGTCTACAGACTTTAAGGCACTACAGATGCCGCTTTAGTGATCGCTCTCGCCGCTTTTTGACCCGAGAACTGATCACGTGAGTGGTCCAGTTACTATTACGTGAGGATCCACCCAAAGAGCAGCCTGGTAGGCAGTGGAGGACTTGGCGGATCTTAATAGTAAAAGTATTGCAATAAGAGATAGCGGTTTAATATAGAGCCCTGTTTCTGCCTTCACAGAATCCACAATATTAGTCAGTGTCTCAAGTCCAGCTGTCTCTCAGCATAGTACTGGTATCTATCAGCCATTGCGTGTCTTAGGCGTTTCCCGTAAACGATAAACCCAAAGGTGCCAAGAAGAATGGCAGTCATCAAGACTGCAATTGTCACAAAGACATTTGCCAGGCCAACTCCCTCAATCCATGGTGAGAGGGAAAATACCAAAGCAGTTGCAAAAAGATTGCGGACGAAACTGACTCCAACCAGTGAGTCGGCAACAATCTAACAAGAGGTTTTTGGTAAGTAACTTGGCGTTTCTGGTAGCGAGTAGGTGGGAGAATGGGAGTGCATACCTCTCCATAAGCATCGGTGATATACGTTAAAGAAACGCTGCTGGCGGGCGCGGTGCCAAATGCACAAAGTGCATATCCTATTGCCAAGACTGGCCAAGGAGCACCTCTGCTCAAGCCCAGACCAAACATCAGTATTCCTGCTGGGACAAGAGGAATGAAGCCGGCAATGACCCAAAGTCGCATCTCCGGTTCATAGATGCCTTTGTTTCGTCTTGCGAGAAAGAGGATTATCCAGTCGCTCAGTGGGCCCGTTATAAGGACTCCCAGACTTGTCCCAATAAACGGGGGGAGACTCATGAGGCCTATCTGGGATGAATTGAAATCATATGGTGGCAAGGCCATGTATGATGACAGGGTGGTGATCATGATTGTTGAGCATGCCGTCATAGCACCGTATATAAGAGCCATGAAAAGGACGGATGGAATGGTGAAAAGAATGAAGACAGGCTGGTAGCTATGCCGAAGAAAATGGTGAAGTGAGCCTTGAGGCTTTGTAAATGGCACCAGACGCTGTAGGTATGTTTTCTTAGGAATAGAAGTATCGATCTGTGGTCTCGCCGTGTCGGAGTTGGAGCTCGTCCGTGTCACATAATCGCCAGTTTGGTCGATTTTCTCATCATCCTTGGTGGTTGCATATGTCCCCGATGCCTCGAAATCCCTCTCAAATGTCGGAATACCATCGATCACCCCAGCAGGCACCTTGTACAAACTTTCCTCATAGAAAAAGGTGAAAGCAACAAAGCAGATCCCAAAAAATATGGCCATCCACCACCAGACCATACGCCACCCTTGAGCAATAGTGATATAGCCCGCAGCCAATGGCGACAGATTAGCACCACTGTACATGAACCAGACGTAGATACTATTTATCAAGCCGCGTTGGTGAACAAAATAGATATCTGCAACAGTCATCTGCACAATGACTTCGGATAGCGCACCAAAGAAGCAACTGAGGATATTGACCATCATAAGATCGACAACTGTTTGCATTTTTGCCGACCATATGCAGATGGCGAGCTGCGCCGCGGTGCTGATCAGGTATACAGGGCGTCGTCCGAACGCCAGTGCGAACGGAATCATAAAAAATGCCCCAATGCATAAGCTTCCACATCCGGCTGCATATGAGTCGTCGAGTATCTCGAAACTAAAGCCGAGCTGAATGTTCATATCGGTCCAGGTTGGTGTTGCGGCGTCAATCCTTCTGTCGTCAGCGAAAGCATGTTAGAAGGGGGCTGCATACTTACAGCGCCCAGACCATGAACGAATAGAAAGATGCCAGGAAGAAATTGAGATGTTTGCGCCATAAGGGCCAATTCTGTAGGTTCGTTATGTCAGATGGTTGTCTCAAAGCAGAGGGGAAAGATGGCTCCTTACTAGGGGATCATTTGGGTCCGATGAGGGACGAGGTTGTAAGATTATCTCGCCATGGGTTTGTGCATAGTCAGTACCCTGTAAGCTTTCAATTCGAGCTGTACCTGGTGGCCAGGCTGGGTCACGGTTAACTGCATTTCCAAGGGCCATGTTTGCTCATTCAGCATGGATTAAGGAGATGAGATGTTGAGCGATTCTGATCTGGACTCAGATATTGAGCTGGTCTTTATACCAACCATTGCTGAACGTAGTCTGTGGTCCTCTGTTGCGTTTCTTTATCTCTTTTGGAGATAAATAGCCTGAAGGCTATTAGCAACAAAATGTGTTTCCTATCAGAGCGTATCTTGGCGCGAGTGCCTATTGGCTAATGCGGCAAATGGCGGGGGACGGACCCGTGCACGGTTATTCCCCGCATGAAAGTTACTTCTATCTTGAGCCATTGGGAACTTACCGAATAGATTACGTTTTTCACTCGGATCGAGTGGCAATATCTGTATGTCATAGGGTAGATAATATGCGATAGGCTGTGGAACTTCACAGGTTATGCAAAATCATCACTAGAGTCTCCCTAGATTCATGGTAAGAGTGACAAGAGATAGACGTCAACTTCGTTAATTATCATATCAAGACTGTGTACAATATGCCAGGTTCAAACGCCTCTCAATGCCGAAAAGGCTTCCGTGCTTGGCGTTCATCTCTTCAAATAATTTACAGATCCAAGCCTGTTGAGCCCTATCTTTCGTTTCCATGCTTGCCATAAGCATGGGCCAACTTATGCGTCCTAAAAGTCGCATATCAATCTCCAATACCTTTTTAGCCGTTTCCATGAGATCGTTCAGAGATGACTGGTGGCAGTCATGTTCAGGTAATTGGCGGCAAACGACTCGGTGACAGAATATCTCCATTCCATATAATTCAGCAGCAGCAATTAGAGTTGTACGCACTACACGGCGCAATTCAGTACCGGGTACTTGTACAAGCTTCGCTATTCGCAAGAGGTCTTCAAATTTCTGCTCTTGGTTAGCATATTTGCCTTGGCCATGGAAGCGTAAGTGGAGATATCCGTACCTCCTTAGTCCGACATAATGCTTCGCGTATGCCCTTCATATGGGAGGTGTTCAAAGGCAGGTCTGGTGAGCTCTGATCCAGGATTTCCACTCTGAACCGAAGCTTGCTACACTCATGAACGAGGTCCAGAGCCCTGAGGTTCTCAAGGTCATCAAGAAGCTCTTCAGCTGGATACCGATCGTCCCAGACTCGTGGTAAGGTATGATGCGCTGCTTGGAAGAGCTGGTCGTAGAACATACCAGATTTCTCGCCGTCGAGAAAGTATTTAAATGAAGCCTTGGCATCCGGGATCTCTGGTAAGATCGCTAAATTGCAAGCACTATTTATATAATGAGCCATTTTCAGTGGATCGACTAGTGTAGGACTTACAGGGTGAGAAGCAATAAGTGCTGCGACAGCGGAGGAAGACGATCAATTGATAAGTGATCTCCATTAATTCCGGACAGCTGTTTTGAACTACGAAAAAATGACACCAATCCCTTGAGGTGTATTGATGTAGTGGCGTTATTATCTCCAAATTGTGCCTCATAAAACACCATGAGATAGAAGAGAGTTAGGATCGCGTCGATGGTCTCATCCGTCATTGGTGCCGGCATATGTAACAGTCGCGACAATTCGCTCAGAGCGTGACAGTAATGCACTTCTCCTGCCTCTTTTATTGGTGTCAAAGAAGTGTCATGATGTGAATACGTCGTCTGCTGTAGTTGAAGTTCCTTCGCCCCCATGGCCATGATAATGTGCATCACGCTGGAGTTGCGTTTGGCTACTTCCCGGTAAATATAAGCCGGGGCACTCCACTCCCAAGCTTTCCCATAGTGGAAAGCGAGAATGCAACGGGGAAAGAATTGGAACAGCTCTCGGTCTTTTAGACCAAGTATGACGGAATTTTGGAGGGGGATATGGTCTGTCCCTAGGCTTCTCGTGAGACGAGGCTTATAGTCATAGATTGAATGATATCGGTCGATCTGATAGGTGAAAAGCTCTGCGGCGGTGGCCGATGAATAACGGATCAAAGGTTTTAATGAACGACAATTCCCACGCGGTTCTACTGCCCTGCGTGCTGAGCGCCGAGGAACGGGCACCCAGTCCCAATCGCATTTTACATGACCACTAGTACAGCGCAGACACTCTGGTCTTTGTTCATCGCATTTCAGCTTGCGGACACGACACGACAAGCAACCTGTTTATAAAATGGTCAGATGACGAGTGTATTGCATCCTGGCGGTACTGACCTTTCTTAGAGCGGGGTGCATGTCTCCCCGACATATTGGATTCTATTAGAATGGTGAATCGGGTTAGCACAGAGTTAGACGAGGTCAGGTCGCTTAGAGAAGAGGAGTGAACAGGTGATAAGGTGTGGAGACGCGGTAACCACCGACTTACTCCGCTTGTTATCTGTAGTCTTTTGCCGCATTAGCCAATCACAGATCAGTTCCATATTTTCGATTTAACCAATCGGACCTCGAAGTACATGTTGGCTTCACTATGCATGGTCTAGAAAAAGTTATGGTGCAATTTTTTCCGCCCTGTGGTCTATAAATTGGGTTCAGGCGAGTCTATGTGATATTTTCTCTTATTCCCTCATACACATTACCCCCAGATCGTGAGCCATGAGAACTACTATCCCTGTACAAGCTGACCTCGGTCAAATTCACGACAAAATCGATGTCCTGGCAAACACCCACAAGGATGATTTGTGGCATGTAAACAAACAGGTATTTCGATAAATCTGCCATCCGAGAGCTCATAAGTTTTCTAATACTTTTTCCCCCACCACTAGATTCACGGAAACCCCGAACCCCATTATGAAGAGGTGCAAGCCCATGACAACATTTGTGGTTTGCTGAAAAGCCTCGGGTATACTGTCACGCCCCACGCGTACGGAGTTTCAACAGCCTTTCAAGTCGAGTTCGGCACTGGAGGAGGACTCGTGAGTTATAACGCCGAATACGATGCTCTCCCCTGTGAAAGTGACGGATATCACCACGCATGCGGACACAATCTCATTGCCACCTCCTCAATCGCCGCCTTCCTATTCACCGCGGGTTTAATCAAAGAGATGGGGATACAAGGCCGGGTCCGACTGCTGGGTACACCAGCTGAAGAGTCCGGTGGTGGCAAAATCGACTTGATCGAAGCTGGTGCTTATCGCGGCGTAGATGCTAGTCTTATGGCTCATCCGTCTAACGATATTGAATCCTTCGATGGCATCAGTTGTCCTAAAACTCTGGCCATCAATTCGGTCAAGATTAAGTTCCAAGGAAAGGAGGCTCATGCTGCAGCCTCTCCGTGGGCTGGAATCAATGCACTCGACGCTGTTGTTGCAACATACAATAATATCGCGATGCTGCGACAGCAACTTCCCTTGACGGAACGTGTTCACAGCATAATTAGCAATGGCGGCGAAAGACCAAACATCATTCCGGGGCTTGCGGAGATGGAACTCTATGCGCGGGCTGCAACCGATGCGGAATTGGAAACGCTTTGCAAACGGCTTGAAGGCTGCATTCACGGCGGCGCACAGGCAGCCGGATGCAAAGTTGAATTGACATGGTGAGACCAAACTCGTCTCCGATTTTTGATCGTATCGATCAGACGTTAACCTCAGTCAGGGATCGGGCCTACAAAAACCTGCGAAATAATGAGACAATTGCAAAGGTCTTCACTGAATCTATGCGAACCATGGGGAAAACATTTCAACACAAATTGGAGGATAATATTGGAGGCTCAACTGATCAAGGTAGCATTTCCCTTTTCAAGTCAGTGGCTGCGTGGCTGTATCTCTGATGTGTCTGCTTCTAGGGAATGTGACCCACGAGATCCCCGGTATTCACCCGATGTTTGTTATCCCTACTCCCGGTGGTGGTACCGGACCGCATACATCTGGATTTGCAGAAGCAGCAGGCACATACGACTCGTTTCTGCGAGCATTGGACGTTGGAAAGGGTCTTGCAACTGCTGGTTACCAAATCCTGGCAGATCCCCAATTGAGACAGCAAGCTTGGAACGAACATGTAAACCAATGACTGGGTGTTATAGAAGCATCCATGGAAAGCAATACTACCTAGAGGCTTGAATGTTGGAAGCAGGATCTAAATCCAATTTGCATTCTAGGGATTCGAGACTAAGATCCCGTGATGATGGAATCCAGCCAATCATCAGTGCACTGACCCCGGACTGAGATTTACCTAGTGGGCCCAACTCTGAGCGTATCTTACGTCATACTCAAGTCACGTGTATACTCCTAGGGCGCAAAAGGCATTTATAGAAACCATGTGTTTCAATTCAATGTTCATCTCTGGAAGCCCAAAATATAGATGCAGATGCAGAATCGAGTTTTCCTATTTTCAGACCCCTTGGAATGAGGCGTAGTTTTGGAAGGCCCCCGGGGTGCAGTTTCGAACTGTTTACTACTCCACCAGGGCAACTGGAAAATATATATCGGGCAACTCCCCTTATTTCAGGACAGTATCGGATTGTATCCGCTCATGAATCCTGTGATCTTAATACCTCGACCAAGCACATTGAAAACTTGGAACATTATATACGAAAGCTTCAATGTTCTAGATCTTCTTAATTTTGTGCCTGTTTGAAATTAATTATCCCCGATCCAATTCCAAGGTTGAACGAGGCTCCCGGTTCTTGAAAAAGCGGGATTGAACATCAAGGCTCCACCAATGGCCATTCAACTGTCAACCCCCGACGACGTCCAGGGCTTCGGAATAATATTATATCTTTCACAATTGAGCACCGCGTGGCATTCACGAAGATCATTCCGATAACCGAGAACTCCAATCAGAATACAAGGTCGCCCACCAAAGATGAGCCGGAAAAACTTGATCGCACACTTGAAACAACGGCGCGCGGGGCCTTCAATTACAATCTTCCCTTTAGGGGCGGAGCCAGAAATTGGGTTTGGTGGTCTGGCACCCACCAAACATGGATCATACTCCCGGCCCCAACGTTCCTCCTAAATCTTCTTAGACTTTCGCAAGAACACAAAATCGCTGGATCTGGGCCCTAGAGCTCCAAGATCCGATCGATATGCACCCTCTCCCGTCGATCAATATTCAGGAATCAATGAATCAACGAATCCATGAATCCATGATTCACGAAGTATAGATATTGACTTTTTAACGAGTGCTCGATACGAGATTCTACATCTGTTTAATCAATATCCCGAGAAGTGTGATAGATCGGAAATTAATATAGCCTCGACTTTGGGCCGTTTTACAAGTGCGAGTACCGGGAATTGGAAGGTCCTTTTGTGTAGTGTTACCGGTGGAGTCAATACCGGCTGCCCCACCCACCAGGTACGGCCGCAGGCACAGGTACTTCGAGCTTTAAAATCCAATTCCTTCAGCTTCCCCTTTTACAAATCATGAGATCATAATGATTTGAGAAAGTCTATTGACCACCATATCATAAACCTGACTGAACCAGGGAAGTAGAAGTGCAGAGAAATCATGCATGTGCATATCAAAATTACGAAAGGAATCCGCCCTAAGACTAGTCAGGGGCACCACTTTGCCAGCCAATCCACGGCCCCGGGGAAGTGAAAGGCAGTTTTTAGGCCCAAACTATCATATTTGGGGCAAATGGGTCAGGTGCGTGGAGGTAACAAAAACAAAGGCGATGCGGGAGCAAGCTGACTGTGTGGACCCAACAACGACGCACTAGTCCCTCTTACCCAAGCGAGCTCGTCTTCCCCACTGTTGCCCTTATTTTCTCCGGTCCACCACTACGAGAGGAGAAGGTTCTCCGCGGGATCCAGAATACCTGGGCAAAGCTTACGGGTTGGGTCCTAACAACGGCTGTCAGTCTTGGCTCCCAGAAAAACGCGAGCCAGAAACGCGCTAAACGAAGTTTGCTCCTTTGGGGCCGTCTCCGGTAGACCATCTGCTTTTCTTCTTGTCCGTGCTCATGATCTGTCATAGGTTCCACCAGAGCTGGGATGAGATCCGGATTCTGGATTCATAATCCTTAATTGATGATGCAACACCTGCGTCGCGCCGGAAGAGAAATCAAAACAAGCAATTCCTCTTTCTGCAGGGCCGAAGAGGTTCCTAACCGAGCGGAGCTCCAATGGATCCAGGTGACCGGCAGTTCTCCTTGCAAGTAATAGGGTCCGCGTAGGGTCCACGGCATGGGCGTCTGCCAGTGTGGCACAGCATGTCAATAGCAGATAGAATATGCGCGACGGAATCAACCGTGCTGCACGACGCAGGAGACTCGGAGAAATAACCTGCAGATTACAGTAGCTAGTAGGTATTTTTATCCATGAGCTGGCCTGCAGGTGGCTGAAGATACCCTGCAAGCCATCTGATGAACGAATGGCAGAGATTAATTGCATTGTCCAAGTTGGCCGCCATGCAAGGGTAATGAGATATACTTCATGCATCATGGGCCATGAATAGCGCGGCAGTGTTGGCAAAAGTCCCCACCGATTGTACCGAAGGTATCGGATTTGAGATCGCCTGCTTTTGCTATCCATCTGGAGATCGGTCAATCCAGTTCGCATTGGCAAGGTTCCCGTGCCCAGACTCTTGGAAACAAGCTAGTGGATTAAGATTGACCTTCCTTTTTCTATGCAATACCCGGCTCTGAACTCCCGATTGAAATGGGGAATATCAAATTAACTTTCAACAGTAAACAAGCCCCGCGCCGGCATGGGTATCCTCTCCATCCTTAATTATGAAGATAAAACATCACAATCATTGGACGCGACTGGGATGCTGCAGTGGCGTTCAGCCCCAGGTTCCACATGCCGCACGAGGAAATTTACATGGTATTTACTGTATTATTGAACGTTCCTGCAAGGGACCCGTAAGTCATTGGGTCCACGGGTTATTTATTATTAAATAATTCTCTATAATGGAATATTGTGATGTAATTAAAGTATTGTACCGTATCCTTCTCCATGTCTCAACTCCCCTCAATTGTATCCATGGATGCACCTTCGGGTAGCCCCTACCTACCTCATGGGCATAGCAGCTGCAGGGTAAATAAACAATCAAGTCGTTGCTCAAAACTTCATGTGCACATCATAAGCGATCGACTTGTAGAAAAGGTGGACACTCGTATCGGGGACGAGCCGGATCCAGATCCCTTTTTATTTGGGAATAAAATTTGACTTTTGGATTTTTTTTTTCTGTGAATTTTCTAGCGTCATACAGTCAATACAGCCCTGGTACCCGTGCCTGGACACTTTTCTCCCCATTCTCAATCTCCAATCATCGCATTCCTTGAAGAGGTCGTCCTGTCATATTTGACTTTTCTTTTCTCCTGTTACTGATCGCTATTCCTCACGCTCTTTAAACCTATCGATTGCACTTCCTACTGGGACGCCCCCGATCATTTCCTGCACGTCGACTCCTATCCCGCCTACTCGTTTCCTCGTGTGATCAATCAAACCAATTCGCCGGCCACTTCGCCCCCTCAGCTATATTTGATTGGTGCTCGCACCCCCTAGTTCTGCTTGTCCATCGGTCCACGGAACGCGAATAAGAATAAATCAGTCGCGGGGGCTATTCTTTACACACGCATTTCCCATTCAGGAGTCAGCTCTTTACTCCTACAACCACCTTGACCTGGCGCTTCATGGTCATGCCGCTCTTTTGTATCAGTGGATAAGCATTGCCTAGTGAGTATCTGGGAAAGGAGTTATCTACAATCCCAGAGACTAATGTGCTCTGCCAGTCGCTAGTCACTCGTTGCCCGTCGGTAAACCTGCAATACGAACTATACCCGCTCGTTCCCCTATAATCAAAACCCCACAAATCGATCCGATGATGAACCGCTTTCGCAAGAATAAAAAGGCCAAGGAGGTCAAGGACACATTAAATGAGCTAGAGAATGGCCCATCTACATCTCCATTCAACTTGAAGCTGTCGAAAAAGAAGAATTCGGTAGAGGAGCAACCAAACTTGGATCTCTTAGCGGACGCCCTTCCACCGTCAGACGATTTCCGTACTAGTCTGCTCATGCCAAAGCTTTCTGCTCGGTTCAGCATGTTGAGAGAACAGGACGACCCGGCCTCTAAGATTGGCAAAGCCAGTGACGACAGCGTCCTCTTCCCCAAGCGAGCTTCGCGACTGAACCTCTTTGGACACAGCCCAGCAATGCTTACAGATATCGACGAATGTTCCTCGAATGACGGTAGCCGACCTTCAATGGCCTTGGGCCGCACCGACTCTTATGCATCTGGTGGTGATGGAGGCTATGGAACCGACGATGACCGATCACATAATGGGAGCATCATGAGCCGAGCTCGTCGAGCCGAAGGAAATAGTTTGTTTGGTGGTCGTCAGAAAGTATTCCGCATTCCAGTCCGGTCTCCAGGGGGTTCCTCACCCGCCACTGAGAGCCCGCTAGGAATGGGCAAAGCAGTATATGAACATGACTTGAACATGTCTGCTTTCCAACGGATGAGACTGCAAGAAAAGCAAGATAGAGAGGCAGCGGCTGCAGCTCTTGAGATCGCTACACCGGAGTCCGAGGATACACCTTCTATTTCATCTGCAAATCGGACCACCTTATCGTCAACTGCATCTGGCCCCACAGCGAATGCACGCTACTCAACCGCAGCGACTTCGATTGATGAGTCTCAATCTATTGCATCTCACCTGCAGCCTACAGGCCCGTCGCACACCGCTCCAACACCGGAATTCCAAATGGACGCCCGCCCACATTCTGGCATGTCGAACCCAAGAACTGGCTCGGTTCGATCTCGTCGTCTGTATGGTCAGGGTCTGACACAAAACGTGCAAAGCCAACAAAACTCGACCTTGAATCGCCTAGAAAGCCTCAGTCGTCAGCGATCTGGTACCCCAGATCTACTGCCTTTGAACCGCAATTACTCCAGGAGCGCCTCCAACCTTCGTGACCGACTGCAGAAACTCGCTATTGCTGAACCATCTGGCCGTCGACCCAACAGCCCTCCTTCATCGGCAACCTCGCCAAAGCAGCAGCCTTACGTTGAAGTGCCTCCTAAAGAGCGCATTTCCCCAACAGGATCCTCTTTCGGTACACCTCCACTGAGCCCACCTTCAAGCGAAACCGACGATAGTCACTCCTTGCTGGCTGCAGCACTCAACCCAGAAGACCACGGGAAAGCAACAGCAATGGGTCTGTTCAACAGAGCAGCTACTGGTTTTGATGAGCAGCAGTTCGTTCGCCGTCAGCTCCAGTTGCACCAAGGCCGAGATACCCCTCCTCCTCGACGACCTGATTCGCCCCCTCGTGCCATGCCAACCGATCAGCCAGGCCGCCTCCGCGGACTTTCCAAGTCCAGCTACCGCTCCAGAGCCGAGTCAGCCTCCTCGCACTACAGCAGTGATGCGCACCATGGCATGGAGAGCGTGGAAGCGTCTCCCCGCATCCCTGGTGGCAGAACCTTCTATGCTGCTTCGGCCACGAGTGATTCGGGAGATGATGGAGAGGATCGTCGCTCGTATGAAGTGTCTTCAGTGACATCTGCAGCCACCGATTACGGTAATGCCCTCTACCACCCCAGCGTTACGTCTAAGCCGCCTACCCCTACGGGGGACTATCTTGAAACTTTGCCTGAAGTGCGGTACTCGGATCTTGGTGATCTGAAACCAATTGACGAGAACGAAATCCCGGAGGAGACCCAACACTCTGACATCGCTGGCTCCGTGACTCCCGAACGCCCGGACTCCCCAACGATCCAACCATCTGGATTTGGTATGGATGGTATCCGGTCGCACTTGCGGTCTGCCAGTGACAAATCTTCAATCTTCCGTTCCCAGTCCCCAACTTTGCCCATGGATGAGTCGGACTCGAAGAAGCTTGAGCCGCAAGTGTCTGTTGTTGAGGTCCAGCCCAGCCCTACGGCAGAGAATCAGCTCCATGTCGATACTATTGCCGAGCTGACCGAGCCAGAAACCTCGAGCACCCGGGATTCATCTCGACAGTCCGCAGAGGTCACAGCCAGCCGTGGCAGTGAAGACTCCTCCGATGGTGCTATTCCTGACAATATTCCGTCATGGAAGGAAGAGCTTGCATACCACCACCGCCGAGATGGAAGTACCGAGACTCAACGGGAGCGCGAAGAGTTTGCTATGGAGATTGCCGAGAGACGCCGGAAGATCCAAGAGAAGCTCCGAAGTGTCGCAGAGAGTGAAAGTCGCTCTAGTAGTCCCACACCTGGTCGCCAGACCCCCGACTCTCAGATCAAGGCTGGGAATGCTTTCTCTCTTTTGAAGCACAAGTCAAGCAAGCAGGGAGTCTCGAAGAATGATCTATATGGTTACAGCTCTTCCACCCCTTCTCTTGGTACCGAAGATTCACCGCGCGAGGAACGGCCATCTCTTTTCAGCCGCCATTCCAATGCTAGCGCTCCCCAGGTCTCAGAGCGCTCTCTCCGATCTCGCATGCCGACTCTCAGCCGCAGCGCATCTCGAGAGTCAAGCCGCAGCCGTGGCACGTCCCCGCAGCCTGGTTTCCGGGCTCCAAGAGATCGCTCGAGCTCTGATGCATCCGGCCGATCCAAGAGTCGCACCAGATACCGCGAGCGAGACGATCTCGAAACCGTGGAGGAGGGTGCGGTCATCGCCCATGAGAATTTTATTGTCCCTGAAAACTTCGAGCCGCCAGTACCTGCTTCAGCTGCTGGCTCGGCCCGCCCATCCATGGAGGCTTCAGAGCATGCTTCTTTCGACCGATCTGCTTCGGCCGCATCGGGCAGATACCGCAGTGCTAGCCGGTCCGGCACTCCGAGTTTCCAATACGAGCGACCATTCCAATTCAACCAGCCATCTCACCCACCCTCTATAATTGGTGCTCCGCCCCGACCCTGCCCTGCTACCCCTGCTTACTCGGCCAACGCCACTCCTCCGCTGAATGAGATTCCCTCGGATCAATCAACAGCCAGTCTCGCTGCAGCCAGCTCACAGAGCCTGCCCCAACGTGGCCCGGGTAGTAATATGCTTCAGAAGCGACCTGTGAACAAGAAGACCATCTCCGAGCCGACCTTCGTCTCCTCTACTTCCAATGTTCCCACAGTTGGTCTTCCAGGAGGTCCGGCCCCGGCTGCAACTCCCCCAGTGCCTCCAATGAACCCTCGACGCCGCCGAGGCACACAGACTATTCTTTCTGCGTTCAAGGCTGAGTCGCGTGTCTCATCCCCTGCTCCTAGCATCAATGACGAGCACAGCGTCTTCCCAGATGATGAGAAGCGCCCTCGATCCCGCAGTCGTCTCCGCAAGAAGTCGATTGAGGGTGGTGAGCGGGCCCGTCAAGAGGCAATGAGCCCTGTGCCAGACATTCCACACTACCCACCCCCTGCAGTTCCCGTTGATGGTGGCATGTTTTAATACCCGCGAGCCATTCCTTATCTTGCCTTTTCTTTGTGTCTTCATTGCCCCAAAGCACATATCCTTCCCCCTCATTATGCCAGAGACCTTAACGGTCTAATTTCTTTGACTTGACATTTCACGACCTTTATACCATTTGGTGCATTTATGAGCGTCTGTCTTTAAACCATGCACCATCGTTTTGCTTTTTTGTTTTGTTTTCAATATCCAGAGAAGGTGCAACCAGGTGTATTTCCAGTTCTATGTTACATATAGTCCCTGTGGATAATGAATTATTCAGAAGATCACATATTCTTTTCCCGTAAAAGGGTTGCAAACTCCTATTAGAAGTGTGCACAATGCTAGTGTACATTTAACGTAGAGAAATTCAATAGAGGATGGTGATTGGCGAATCACGTGCGAACATTTGCCCTTGAAAGTTGAAGGTGTGCATACTAGACAACCAAACTGATGGCGCTTTCCCCCAGGTCTGAGCCTCGACCATGAAAGAACGAATTGAATATTAATTTCAAAGATCATAGGGCATTTGTGGCATTAAGGGAGATAGGATTGACTCTGCGTGACGGTGTTGCATTGAAGTCTTCAAGTGATGGCGTGGCATTTGTAAACGCGAGAGCGTATTCATAACCTAATCAGGCTAGACTCGTTTCCATGAGTATTTAAGTAGGCCGGATAATTATTATTCCGGCCTCTCCTTCTCCCCTTCCACGCACTCTCTTTGTCTACCACCACGCACGTGATTACTGTCCCCAGTTCGAGTCGCCTTCTGTCCTATCTTTTTCTTTTTTCTTTTTTCTTCTTCTTTAACATGGCCCCAGCTTCTTCTCGTCTTGTGCGTGATCCAGACTCATCTTATTTTGACTCTCCTGAAAGGTTGCATTGGTTAAGTAGAATGACTGCCGATAGCCTTGCGAACTGGGGCGTGCGGCAACTTCCCAATCAGTGTGACTGGACTCTCCAAGAAATCCTTAACATTGAAAAGAAGTCTGGATTTCGCACTACCCGATGGAGCTACCACAGGATACATGGATTCCAGCCAATAAGTACTGAAGCATGGCGTCCTGGTTTTGCTGGTGAAAAGAAGGAGGACATTCCTGCCCATCTAGCTGATGTGAAAGCCCATTTTGGTAAGTTTATACTTAATATATCTCCACAATGTACAAGCAAACGCTAACTCAAATAAAGATGAGGATGCAACCTGGATATTCTGCAAGGATGGAAATGAGCGTGGGATGAAAGAAGCTCCTGGAGAGGGTCGGAAAACTATCATCAATGAAGCAGTGGAAATGTTCACGAAGGCTCTCGCATCTGGCAGTTCACCTTCAGATGCTGAGCACCTGCAAGACCATAACACCACAAAACTTAACCAGAACCAAAGACTTTCACCTGGAACCTCGTCCATTCCTCTATTCCCTGACTTTCCATACCTCAACATCCCACCTGGCGACAACGAACCTTTGACCCAACCGCCTGCTTACAGTGAAACTGATAACCTGCGTGTTTACACTGGTCCCTTTGAAGCCACAACTGCTGTCACCCAACCAGCTCTTGCTTCTCCTCCTCCTTACTCTCCACCCTACTCTCCACCTCCATCTACCGACACGTTTCTCATCAACGCTGTTCCGGTCATTATCATCTATCCGCCATCCTCATCGCCTTCCCCCTCTACAGCAGCACCTCCCATCAATCCCCTTTCTCTTTCTCCCATGTCTTCTCTTTCTTCGCCGCCAATCCCCCCTCCCCCCTCAACAGTGCCCTCTGTTCCCTCGAAGAAAACAAAGGGCAAGAAGGGGAAGAAGGGGAAGAAGAAGGAGAAGGCAGAGAGAAAGGCGAGCAAGATGGCCGCTGCTGCCGCTGCCACCACCCCGGCGGGGCCCTCCACCGACGAGGGCCTCGACCAACCCCCCACTCCTTCCTCGACGTCGACGGTGATTAATACACCGGTCACCGGAGAGATGTCATCGTCTTCCTCGGCCCGGCAAACCCCCCTCACCTTCGAGGTATGTGATGATTCTCCTGCTTATATTATTCATCCTTTATACTAACTTAAACTCACAGGCCACCTTGGCAGCTTCTTTTGCTAAGGTCGAGGCTACTGGTGAGGTGGTGGTGAACGCCGAGTTAGAGACCTTGGCTTCTCTTCCGGCCCTGCAACCTCTCACCTTTGAGGTATGCTCAGCTCACTTTGCTTTCAATATTGATTTAATTGCTAACATATCTCTAATAGACCACCAAGACGGCTCCTGCCGTCGAGGTCGCGGTCACTGGTGAGGTTGTGGTCGACGTCGAGTTGGAGATGTCGCAATCTCTCTTGGCAGGGTCACCTCTCACCTTCGAGGTATGTTATTCCTTTTTTGCTACCCTGATTGATCTCATTTACTAACATATTATTCAGACCACCCCAGTAGCTTCTTCTGCTGAGGTCGCGGTCACTGGTGATGTGACTTCTGTCGAGATGGAGATTGTGGCATCTCCCTCCGCACCACCCACCACGAAGGTATGTTATGCTTTTCTCACTTCTATTATGTGTCCTCTTTTACTAACAATTCTGTTAACAGCCCGCCGAAGCCGCTACATATGCCGACTTCGACCTCACGATGTGTCCAGCATACCCACCATACTGGCACATTGCCTGCCACGGAAAGTCATATTTCTGTTGGCAGCATGAGGACGGTCATATGGAGCCCGTCGACGTGGCTACCCTCGAGCGAGACGACACCGTCCAGAGTTGTCTCTTCTACCCACCTTGCACACAGCACCAACCTTCAAAGTCATGTTGGTGTCCCGAGTGCGTGGGCAGTCTTCGATTCTGTTGCTGCTACCATTACCCACGGTACTGCAATTACCCCTACCCACCAGTGCCTGCTCCTATGGAGCCTTGGTGGGCAGAGCAGTGGTGCTACGAGCAGCAGAATCTGGGGGCTGAGGACCAGCGACCTGTGGTCAAATCGCAGGTTCTGGAGCCTGGGAAGATGTCAGCCGCGGCGTCCGTCCCTGAGGGCAAGAAGGTGGAAGTGGTGGAGCCCGCCTCGGTGCTGGAGAGCGTGGTAGCTGCTGACAAGCAGCCCACCCCGAAGCCCGAGAGTGTGGTTGAGTCCGCCTCGAGGCTGACAACGCCGGTGGAAAGCACTCGGAAGAAGAAGAAGAAGAAGAGCAAGAAGAAGTCGGGCAAGAAGTCTTCACCTCCCCCGCCCCTCCCCCATACTCCTCCTCCGCCCGGGCCCGTCACACCCGTTCTGAAGAAGACTTCGGCCTTTGAAGTGCCCATGCCCACAGAGGCGGCCACCCTCACGCTCTTTGAGTGTGAGGAGATGCGTCGACCCATAAGTGGTGCCTCTGGGTGTTTCACTGAGCCACCCGGCTTCCTTGACCTTCCTTCGCTCTCACCGTTTGTTTCGACCCGGCGGGCTGCGAGCCATATCCGCCGTGTGTCCTGGCCTCTGAACCGGCTCAACATCGATGAGCGCTATGCGTGAGATCTTGAGCCGTGGAAGTGGTCGAGGGTGCAGGAGGGATGATGGAGTTTGAAGGTGGTCCCCTGTGAATGGGGACGGTTTGTATGATAGCTGTGTGGGCAACGGATTTGATCCCCGTTTGCCGGTGTATTTGTACAGGCTTGAAAACCCTGAAAAATCCAAGATATTATGTCTTCTGAAAAGAGGATAGCATTTACGATAGCTGTGTGTGAGCAACGGATTTGATCACCGTTTGCTGGTTTGAACAGGTTGAAAGACCTGAAAAATTCAAGATACGTCGTTCTGTCCCCAAGTTTCCTGCTTCTTTGAATGCGTAGTTGGACTTGTAGATCCTGACCTTTAAAAAATCAAATATCTCGTACCTATTGAGACACCCAAACATGATTGATTACTAGGCCCTTAGTCTGACGATTAAGGCGTCTAGTATTAATCAAATATATAAGTTTCAGGCAGATATGCGTAAGCAATTGCTTTATGTGTTTGCTGGAGACTGGAAATATTACTGAATCACGAAATGTAGGTTCTGCTGTAGTCGTTATTGACGGGAAGCATTGCGGAAGTTTAAAGGCGATGGGGTGGAGTGCTAGTGTTGGTGGGGCGAATAGTCTCGCTGTGGCTAATGCGGTAGTGTAGGGTGCAGTGATGATAGAAGTTTTGGTCTGGCTCAGGTTAAGGCTGGGAGTCTAGCGTAAGCAGTTGGGTAGTCCGAGAATTTAGCGGTTGTGCCCTTGTACCCCAGGATTGATTTAGACATTCGCATGGAGAATAGGATTCGATGAAGTCATATTATTCATAATATTTTCAATTCACTGGTATATTGCCCGTCCAAGGTATCATCAGTCATTTCTATATACAGTCACGTCTCATCTATACAGAAAACATTTACTGCTTATCGGGGAAACCGAAATCCTTGCCGAAGGGAGGGAAAACGTAACGCGTGAAGGACTTAGTGGCTGCCAGAGAATCAGAGTACTTCTGGATAGTGGCGAGATCCTCAGCGTCCAGCTTGATCAGGTCGGCGCGGTTGGCCTCGATGCGGGAAGGAGTAACGGACTTGGCAAGGACCGAAGAACCACGGGCAACTGAAAAGAACATATTAGCATCTTGTGGCCCTAGAGAAACAGGAGAGAGAGAAAGGGAAGTCTTACTGTGCCAGCTCAGCAGAACAGTAGCGGGGGTAACGCCACGCTTCTCTGCAACGGCCACAATCGGCTCAGCAGTGAAAAGCGGGCTACCGGTGCTACCCAGAGGGCTGTAAGCAGTGATGTGAATGCCCTTCTGGTTGCAGAAGTCGACAATCTCCTGCTGGGGCAGAGATGGGTGGTTCTCGATCTGGTTGGCGGCGGGGATGATGCTGGCCTGGGCCAGGAGCTCCTCGAGGTACGGGACACTGCAGTTGGAGACACCGATGGCCCGGACCTTGTCAGTGCCCATGAGCTTCTCCATGCTCTTCCAGGTGGTAACGTGGGAGTGGCTGTGGTCAATGTCCCGGGAGCCATCTGCGAGCTTGGGGAAGATGGGGTGGTTGCCTTTGCCATTCGTTAGCTGGAGTCTGGAGATCAATTGGCATTTCCTGAGTTCTTACCCTTGGGGTTCATTGCCAGAGGCCAGTGCATCAGGAACAGGTCCAGGTAGTCCAGACCCAGGTTCTTCAGACTCTCCTCTAGACCCTCCTCGACACGGGCGTGGAAGGAGCACCAGAGCTTGGTAGTGATAAACAGCTCCTCGCGCTTGACGATGCCGGCATCAATGGCCTCCTTGATACCCTGGCCAACCTCGTGCTCGTTACCGTAGCACAGAGCAGTGTCAATGTGGCGGTAGCCGACCTTGATGGCGTGGCTCACGGCACGAGCAACTTCTCCAGGGGCAGATTGCCATGTTCCCAGACCCAGGGCGGGGATCTCAGCACCGGTGTTGAGCTTGAAACGAATGTCTGCAACGGCCATTGTGTATTGTAATTGAAGGTTGTACTAGAGAGAGAGAGAGAGAAGGAAAGAAAAGAAAAGAGAGAATAGAAATCGCAGAAAGAAGTAGATTTCTCGTAGTAAAGATAGACCGAGTCGCACCCCCCACGCGGGGTTGCCAAACCACAGTTAAATGGCCCCGCTATTCCTCCGTCAACCATTCATTGCCCGAAACCCCCGCGCGTTTTCCCATCAATCAGAGTCCATCCGATTCCATCAGTGTCGGCCCTCAAAACCATGAAGATATCCGCTACAAGGTCATCTCCAGAGTATACAAATCAATATGATAACCTGATGCGGGGAAGATTCGGCGCCGACTGCCTAAAACGACGCATACCGCAGGTACCGGAAACCAGAATCCTGGGCGACTTCAATCTTGGTTCCGCCTGACATCATTCCCCCCACGATCCCGACAACTGCCAATCATGAATCGCCATTGCGAGACCTAGCAGTGGGGCCCTTGAAATCTTTCATAGGGCTTTGTCGGCACGGATTCTGGAATCCGTGATCCATGCTCCACGAGGTCTGCACACACACACATGTCTGCAAATCATGGTCGATCTCTGGGGAACGATGTCTACGAAGAGAAATGTTCTCCGTAATAGGCACGGAAATCTAGATGCGATTTGCTACGTAGCCGTGGCGATGATTCTATATATGGATCTGAACTTCCCCAGAGTCAGGTTTAGCATCCACTCCTAAGCAAATAAGAAGACTTGCATTTCTCATTCTTTGAGATAAAAGATCGAGTGCTGGCAACATACTTGTGCATATTTCTGTTCATTCCCTGAATCATAGTCCCCAGCCTCAGGACTACTTCACACATATACAAAATGGCACCAGTCGCTATTGAGAACAGCCCACCCCCTGCTGTCACCAAGCGGGATGGCCAGGCTTTGGAAGAGATGTCCGATGCCATCGATGAGGTCAACGTCCTCAAGACCAATATGAAGAAGGCCCAGGAGGCCCAAGAGAAAGGCCTCTACGAGGAGTCCGAGTTCGACAAGGAAAAGGACAAGACCGGATTCCGCCAGTACGAGGACGCCTGCGACCGCGTCAAGAACTTCTACAAGGAGCAGCACACCAAGCAAACGGTCGCCTACAACCTTAAGGCCCGCCACGAGTTCCACACCCAGACCCGCGCCGAGATGACCATCTGGGAGGCCATGGAGAAACTCAACACCTTGATCGACGAGTCGGACCCAGACACCAGCCTTTCCCAGATCGAGCATCTCCTCCAGTCCGCCGAGGCTATCCGCCGTGACGGCAAGCCTCGCTGGATGCAGCTGACCGGTCTGATCCACGACCTGGGCAAGCTCCTCTTCTTCTACAACGCACAAGGCCAGTGGGATGTTGTCGGCGATACCTTCCCCGTCGGCTGTGCCTTTGACGAGCGGATTGTCTACGGCCGTGACTCCTTCAAGGATAACGAGGACTTCGGACACCATGTCTACGATACCCAGTTCGGTATCTACAGCCCCGGCTGTGGTCTTGATAAGGTCATGCTCTCCTGGGGCCACGATGAGTACCTCTACCACATCGCCAAGGAGCAGTCTACCCTCCCTGACGAGGCTCTTGCTATGATCCGTTACCACTCGTTCTACCCCTGGCACAACGCTGGTGCTTACCACGAGCTGATGGATGACCATGACAAGGCCATGCTGCGTGCTGTCAAGGCTTTCAACCCTTACGACCTGTACAGCAAGAGTGATGGTATCCCCAGTGCGGAGGAGCTGAAGCCTTATTACATGGAGCTCATTAATGAATACTTCCCCAACAAGGTCGTCCGCTGGTAAAAAAAAACTACATTGGATAAACATTGCCTGGTCATTTTCCTTTGGTTCGTTATGAGATTCCCATTTTTCTTTGGTCATGAAGCGTTATCTAGACACATGCACGACATGAATGAATATAAAGTCTGGCAATTGCTGGACGTGTTTACGTTAAAATATGCTCTTCGTACTCACAGTCTTCCAGTGATTAAAAAGTAAAGCGTAGAGCCAGTCAAGCAGCGAACAACTTTATCAAGAGTCTTGAAAACATCCAAAGAAATCTCACAAACCACGAACCTGCGTGGCTTTGTCATGGCTACAGGATTGCAACCAAAAGCTCCGCATTTCATGATTCTTGCTGCAAGGAACGCAGAACGAGGCCCACAGTGTCTGACTGCCGGTAGCACCTGGCCTATATCCACCAGTTAGCAAAAATCTCGAGAAACATAAGAGGAGTTGGAATGTGGATGCCTATTGAAGAGAGTGATCTCAGTAGATGTTACATTATTTTCATGGCTCGGTCCTTGCGGTGATCCTGATAGAATCTGTATAGTAGGCTGTCTTGTTAACATTTCTCATATTTTGTAGCTCACGGTAGCCTCTTGTGCTATGTAACTAAAATCTACAAACGAGCACTCTCAACCCGGTTCCCACTCTCATCAAAGAAGATCTTCTTTCCAGAAACCATAGCTTCTTGTAATGCAGCTCCAATCCGAACCGCCTGCACAGCACCCTCCAACTTCAAAGGCAGCTCCCGATTCTCCAAAACAGCAGCCGTAAACTCATTAGCCTCCGTAACAAAAGCAAACTCAAATCGATCCCAGTATGTCTGCGGGATCTCTCTTCGCACACCGTTCTCATCAGAGAGATGCACAAGATTCATCTGCGGGACGGCATTAACAGCCACTTTGCCCTTCGTCCCGATAATCTCAGTCGTATCCTCCTGACCTGCAGCCATCATCCGACTAGCATAGAAATAAGCAATCTTGCCATCGAAGAACTCCACCAGTCCCACTGCATTGTCGCGGTCATTGTGTTTGCGGAGATCCGGCTCGACGGCGGTGATACCCACTGCTGAGACGGACTTGACTTTGCTATTCGCGCCGAAGAACCAGAGAGCCAGGTCGATGTCGTGGATTGAGCAGTCGACGAAGATTCCACCGCTGTATTGGGCGTAGGCGACGAAGAAGCCGGATGGGTCGAGTTTGTCGCAGGTTTGGCTGCGGAGGACGGAGGGAGTGCCGATTTGGCCGGTTGTCATCTTCTTGTGCGCGTCTCGGTAGGAGAGGTCGAAGCGGCGGGAGAAACCGCACATCACTTTGAGATGGGGTTTTTGGGAGGCGGCGTCGACAACGGATTGGGACTGAGGGGGTCGATTAGTTTGAGATCTAAGTATGTTGATGGTTGGGTATGGTACTTACCACTTCGACACTGGTTGATAGTGGTTTCTCACAGAGAACGTGCTTCCCTGCATTGATAGCCTTGATGGCTTGCTCGGCGTGGACAGCTGTGGCTGATGCAACCACCACGGCTTGAAGACCTTCCTGCTTGAGCATCTCATCGTAATCTTGGTATAGACGAACGCCGAATGGTTCGAGGTGTGTCTTGGCCCATTCTAGCTCGACGGGATCGGGCGAACTGGCGGCGACTAGTTCGGCTCGGGGAGTTCGTTCGAGGAAGTTCAGAGCGTGACGCTTGCCCATGCGACCGAGACCGGCGCAACCAATTTTGAGTCTTTGAGCCATTGTATATAGAGAATGAATGTACAGGAGGTGATATGGGCGGGAATTGTTGGAGTTAAGCTATTTAACGAAGAAATGCGGAGGCCAGAATCCGAAATGTGGAGAAAGTGGAACCTCGAGAGTGGGAACCTCGATCAACCCCGGAATTCGGCGTTTTCACGACGGAAACTGAGTTCCTATTGACATAGCCGATATACTGAGTCGGATTGAAAAATTAAATCACATGAACAGGCTTCGGATTCATCATACGTCTGCCTTCTTTGCGCGACGAGCTTTGCGTTTCTCCATCTCGATGGGATCTACGAATCCGTCGCCCCGCAGCCAAGTCAATCCCTTCCGCAGACCGCCACCTTGGACTGCGCCTGGGTTCGCCTCCAGGATCGAGCCCATTAGTGCCCAAGACATCACAAAGAGTGCTAGCTCACCGCTACGTCCTCCCTTCCACAGTCTGCGCTTGATCCCGGTCTTCCAGGCCGAGTCCAGAGCTGCACGGAAGAAATATGTGAAAAGGCTGCGGCTGTTACCCATGAGCAAAAATGGGAGACCGCCCAATGCACCACTCAGGAAGAAGCGTTTGGTGGGGAGCGTTGATCGGGGAAGTGTATTGTTGAACAGACAGACACTGCCCCAGGCCGAACCAATGGCGGCAGAGAGAACAGCTGTCAGCATGATGATCTTCTTGGAAATAGCATTGATAGAAGTAATGGGCTGCGCAAGAATGCTCTTGAATTTGGGGATGCTCAATGCCAGGGTAATGGTCGTAAGGAACCGGGCGAGCAGAGGCACCGAGTGCAGGATGTGATGCAAGAACGCCGTGCTGCAGTTAGGCAGGCTCGGGTGGAGAACTGCGCATGATAGACTCGTGATCGAAGGGTGCGCAGGACCAGTGATTGGGGAAAGGAATTTGACCGCTGCTGGTAAGGTATTAGGGTCGGTCGGGTGGAGGATAGGAGACACAAAGGCCCTAGACATCACGTCAGTATATACAAGTAGGCCGGTGTGATCTAACTCACGGCCAACGCAAGTCCGCAATAGACGCAAGTGAGTCCACGATCTCTTCCTTCTCCGGCCAAGAGACGTTGACTGGAAGCGACTCCGGTCGGCTGGGAATATAACTGGGAGAGAGTCTCAGAATAACCTTCCCAAACCACTATAAAGAATTAGCATCATAAACACATAAGCTGAAGAGAGGAAAACGAACACCTGGGGTTGTCTCGCGATCAAACACAAACGCATGGAAGAGCTGTGCACACGAGATCGGCATCAGCAGCCAGCTGCCGAACCACCATGGGCGACCATCTAGCCACCCCTTCGAATCCATCGCATTAAACAAATACTCTAAACTGCGCGTAGAGGCCCAAATGGCAGCCGTCAACCGGAGCTGGTCCTGCGGGGCAATGCCTAGCGCAAAGCCAGCCAGACTGGCTCCGATGGCGGGGGCATACTGCGAAGTCAACGCGCGCGAGGTACGCGGGTTTCGCTCACGGAATGAACGGGCATCGTCGGTGCCGAGATTCGCGCGCAGTCTCACGAGGAAGCGATATAGGAGACGGTGGAGGAGGAGTAGAAGGGATAGAGAGAAGGAGAGGCGGAAATTGGGCGAGCGGAGGAGAGGGGTGCGAGGCTTCTTCCTATAATAGGGTACGTTAGATATATACTACCAGTGTTGCTTGGTGGGTTATCGTACTGTAATGCATTGCCTTTCACCCGGCTCATGATCATCTCCACCAGCTTCAACGCGACGCTCGAGCCAACAAAGACACGGAGCGATGCGCGGACGGCTGCCAAGCTATGGCGGTTCCGCGCAAAAGCAGCAGGATCCTCGCGTAGAGACGAAGGGAGGTTGTTCTTCAGGGCTGGGGCGCGTTTGACGGCAAAATCGTAGAGGACTCGGTACTCTTTCGCGCTGAGGCATAGTCGCACGGTGTTCCGCACGGCAGGTCTGACATCTTTGACATCCCCAGAATCGGGCACGGCGACCCCTGGGGAGGAATCTGGGGCTGACATGATGGATTTAGTCCCAAGTCCCAAGTCAGGAAAGGTTGAAGAGGTGAGATCTGGGGTGGAGAGGTTCTCCGCTCAAACACACGGGCCATGTGGACCGACCTCGGCTTGGTGAACGGGGCCAATAGTAACATCAGTGCATATATACCGGGTTGATCTTGATTTACGGGAAATTCTTGGAAGTTCTTGGCTCAACGTACGACTTAAAAAAGATAATTCAGATAAGTCACATCCTCAGAGGTATATTGAAAGACTAGGTAAATTCAACAAAGGCCTCATCGATCTTAGTCCACGGCGCGTTTAATTAAGATCGTGTAATCCTAACCTTGGAAGGCATGATAACGACTCTCTTGACTTAAAGCTAGAATGGAAATCGACCCTGAGTAACGAATGAGAAGTGGGGGTGTGTGAAACTGGGGTCCAGCACCTTGATCATAACCTGCTTCTTAATTGACCCGATAGAGGCTGGTTCAGTGAGACTGGTTAGGGGGTACTCTCCTCCGCGCCCTTCGGCCTCGAGAGCCAAGTAGCCCGGGGCATAAAGCTCAACATCACTTATCCACTGCTCTCGGTCACATAGGGGCATTGACTTTGGAAGTTGGTTAGCGTCCTTGGCTTGACAGAGAATATCGACGATCGGTAGGTCCATGTCAAGTCTGATATCATGCGTTAGTTTGTGGAGCTGACTTGGTAGGCTAAGGAATACTCACGGCTGATTTTGGTGTCTATAACCACCATCAACACACCTGATATCTTCTGGCCTTCCCCGGGATCCGGAATGGTGAGCGCGCAAGTTTGGACTTTTCATGTTGAATGGACGGATTTCAACAGATTCTTGCACAGTCCCATTGATTTCATACTCGACGAATGTTAAGCGCCCGGTTTGCAGACCTAGTTCATCAACCAACATATATGTGCCTAAACGACCGAAATAGATCACTGTGCCAGTATGCGTGAGATAGATAGACAGGAAGTTTGCGGTTTCAAGATCTGCCCAGGGCAGAAAATCCTCTACTGAAGGATCATTAGTGGTTGCTGGATTGAGGATAGCCTCCGATGGGATGTGACTATCGATACAGTGCCCAGCCTCGATATCATAGTCGTACAACAAGATCGCGAATTTCACCAATCGCGCTCGATTTTCAGGATGGTTCTCATCGACAGGGGCAATACAAATCAGGCCGCTGGTATTGTCTGCCTGGAGAGTATCGTAGATACGTTCCAATGCTTCGGCTGGGTATCGAAGACCTTCAATCTGTTCACCCCTTGATCTTGACCCCTCCGTGCCTGGAAGACCCACAGGTGCACGCGATTGGTACGCCTGGATAAAAGAACTAGTTAGTGCAATGGACTTCGGAGATTTGACGGAGTTGGACCGAGGTGAATTCACATCACGAAATTCCTGTGTAGCCGAAGCCCATTTTTCCACCAGTTCCCGCCGGTGGTTTAACTCATAGTTCTCATCGGAGGAACTTGTGTTTGCTGCAGAAACCCAATTTTCCTGGCTGCATGTTAGCACGGAATTGGAAGTGGTAGTTGGAAACGTGAATGCTATGAAGATATATACCTGTACAAAGAGTAGCCAGCCCTTAACTTCCTCTTTGATCTGATCCCAAGACAGATCTGGTTCTGGGTGTGGTTGGATGCAAGTGGGGATTCCCCCTGGCCAGTGTTGAACGGATCTCGGCATCATGTGAGTGATCAAGTGTAGGGGTCCAAGGAATAAATGATTCAATTAAATAAATGGGCACTGGAATTGCCGGAAGAAAAACTTTGGCCAACCATGTACTAGTGAAAGCTTCACTAGCTTGATTAGCGGGGCGCCTAACTTGGTTGGGAGAGACCATCAGTTAGGACCTTCGTGGTCAACAACAATATAGTGTATTGGCTACAATTTGAATGTATATTGACTACGATTTATAATGATGAGCTCAAAATCTCAATACAATGGATATCTCGGTTTATTGTATACGAAACATAGACGCGACCAGTCCAGAGAACATGATGGACTCAGACCGCAACAAATTCAACAGTGAAAAGCCTGTCGAAAACAGGCAAGAATTATGAAAACAAAAAGCAGCAGTGTCGAGGTCACTGTAGTTACAAGCAAAGAGAAAAAGCACAAGAAAGGTAAAATAAATCATATCGCATCAAAACACACCAAACTCCAGCTCGACAACCCGAGCTCACCAGAAGCTGCACCATCCAATCCAGTGCTGACAGATATTCTCCACATTTGTGGCTTGCGCAAGGAGCTTATCAACCTGGTCGGTGATATTAAGTTCCTCGTAGTGCTTGAAGTCACGTCCAGTCAGCTTTTCCTTCACGCGAGCAAGCACCTGGACGGCGCGGGCATTCTGGGCCTCCCGAGCCTCGGCAGGGACGCCTTCTGGTGTATCGAGGATACCACCTTCCAGGATCGAGGGTCGGCGGTGACGAGAGAAGTTGCTTGGCTGCACACCATCTGCGAGATTAATGCCTTCGATAATCGACTGGCGGCGTTCAGCTGTAAGAGACACGCGATCGGGAGATTCTTGGGCTCCAAGACGCCAATTAATCAGGGGATCGTGAATGAACTGGAGAATGAGTTAGAATTGGAATCCCTTCGTAATCAGTATAAAGTAAACTTACAGCTTCCAGAACTGCCATCAATGAGTCCTTATTCTCTCGAAGGACACGCATGACAGCCTCGCAAGTGATACGGTAGCTTCCCTCGATGTTACTGACCTCCATGGCAAAGGTCAACATCCGAGTGAGTCGGAATGGAACTCGTTCGGGATACTTCTCGCGGTGCATGGCGACCTCGAAGCAATCACCGAAATCGATGTGAACCACCCGACCAGTGACCCGATCCAACAACAAGTTCGAAGGATGTCGGTCACCCAGACCAAGGATATAGCCGACCATCGACATGACACCAAGGGATCTGGTGTAATTTGTGCGCCGCTCAAGCCAGGCTTCTGAACTCTTACTCTTGAGCCATAAGACCCGATACAGATCCTTGCCGGTGGTATTATCCATGGCATATCCAAAGACCTCGACCTTTTGCATGAGGGTGAGGCTGTCGTAGTCGGGCGCCATCTGAAGCATGATTCGGTGCTCAATGTTGAGCAGAATGCGACGGCTTTCTCGATACTCCTTTATGAGAGCGTGCAATGTGTCACTGTTGCACACCCAGCCCAGTAGACCAGAGCTCTGAGATAGAGGAATAGCAGGGAAACGCTGAACGGAAAGATGGCGCTTGAAGCTCTCACCGTCGTTGTCAAGAAGAGTATTGCACAGACCAAAGAGCTGCATAACTCTCTCATCCTGTCGAATATCTTCGTGACCCTTAAGTGCATACATGTAAGAGCAGCCATTGTTGCCCTTGAGTGTCATCCGTCGTGGTCTCTTCTTGGTCTGCAGGACATGCAGAATCGGATCGAAGCTTGTAATGCAAATAACTGGACGACCACTCTGGTATGTTCCTGGTACGGCTAAGTCCAGGCCTGAGCAATCCTTAAGGCGGGGAGATACATATTTGAGATCAAGGATAGATAGCTGTGGAAGTTGTCTGCTGATCTTGCGGAACACCGTGTAGTAGAGATCCCACGCTTGATTCAAATCTCCAATCTCATCAGTTTGGCGGTAGAGAACACAGTAGTGTTTGGCTTCTGCGAGATCACGGCCAAAGGCTTGTGCGAAAGAAACTTCACGGAGCGTCTCGGCTCCCTTGTCCAGCATATCATGAAGGGGTGCGAGGGTTGCGAACATGCCTTCCACATTGTGATCACCGAAGTAGAGACGAGACGCCTCCTCCAGACCTTCATGCCAGAGTTCGTGCCACAGGACAGCAACTCGGATCAATTCATGGCTGACAAGGTCTGCTTGTTCAACCAGCTTGGCACTGTGCTGCCGCATGCTTTCCATAATGCTACTAGCAGACTGGGAGCGGCGAGCGACATTCGACTTCATGGCCACCGTCAACGGGTACACCAGAGCCTGAGGATGTGTCTTTCCGACCTCAGCAAGCAAGCGGTGGACTGAGCCTCGAACTCTGATATTGGGTTGGTTGATACGTGCAATAATTTGAGGTGTGACAGAAAGCCAGGTATCGATGTTAACGGTAGTAAATCCTTCAGTGACAACGGTGTTGACTTCGTGATCGCCTCCGTGAGTGAACCACAAGGTGAGCAATCTCAGGGTGTCTTGCAGCGAGGAAGTTGAGGACAAAGCGATAGATCGCAAGAAACCACGGAGAGCAGGAATGACATGCTCCGTGACAATATGACCTGGAACTGGCGCTGGTTTGCCATCACGACTTGCCTGGTTGGCAATCGCCGTGACCACTTCAAAGTTGGCAAGGGCCCAGGAGTGCCAAGCTTTGTATGAATCACGGTTGTACTGCGTGGCTGCTGAGTAGGCGCTGAGGACCTCACGGACATACTCTGGTCTCCAGTCACCCTTTTGAAGTGCAGTCTGCCATTCACCCTGTCGAAGATAACTCTTGGAAAGGAGCTTTCGGAATTTGCCTACGTCTCCAATGCGTTCACGCAGGCTGATAGCATCAGGGTGGCTCGGATCTGAGATACCATTGACACCGTTAATTGCGTTGTGTTCAGAGTGAGACACCATAAGCGTGTTGAACTTGGACAGATCATCACTCAATCCAGACGTAAATTCCTTCAGCATCTCGAGGGATTCTTGTTGGTGGCCGTTCGCCCAGCTGAATTTCAGTCGGGCATAGGTGACCTCAGGAGGAGCGATAGAGTGTGTTCCAGTGGCATCGGTGACCACCGTCTCCAGGGCAGCGAGAGACCGTTCAGCAAGACCCATGCGGTTCGATTTGCGGCAAAGATTGGCAAATTTGATGGACATATCAAGATTCTCGCGAGGCGCGGTCACGAGCGCACGAACTTTAAGCATGCGCTGCCATACCTCCACATTCTGCTGACAGCCGAGCAATCGCTGGTTCCAAGTCTGGCGCATGGCCTCCTGCTTCTCAGGGTCACCAACATTCTGCTTGTAAGTGATGATCTCCTCAAGCTCAGCAAGCATTTGCACGCGGACGACAACATTGTAAGCCCGATTGTATGACTCTCCAAGCAGGGCAGAAAGCTCGGTATCTAGCCCGTTACGTGCCTTCTCGATATACATGTTGGCCTCCTCGAACTGGTTGCGGTGGATTGCAAGAATGGCACCGAAGAATGATCGATCGGGAGACTGCTCTTTCATGACCCCGAGGTAGGAGTCCATCAGCTCCCACTGCCGGCGACCCCATGCGGCAGCTGCAGCGAGTGGAGCAATAGCCCTGCGATGCTCCAGGGAGGCTTGGTTCCATTTCTCCTGGGCGAGGTCCGAGAGGACCTTCCACTCACCCAAAGCATGAAGACAACGCATCTTACCCATGGTGATACCAAAGGAGTCCGGATCCGTCTTCTCACGCCTCTTGTAGGCCGCGAGAGCTTCGTCCCATCGCTGAAGCTTTTCAAACCAAGTTTCTTTCAGCTCCACGTCACGATACGCTTGCGCTTTGCGGAGGATACCAATTGCAGCGTCAGACTGCTGGAGTTGATTGTTGATGGTAATGAGAGCTTCAACAGCACCCGAATTCTGATCCTGTTCAAACTCCAGTTCCTTGTAATGAAGGGCCTTAGCAAAGGCATGGCACTTAGCCGCATACTTTCCAAGAGTTCGAATGTCGATGGGAAGGGCCTTGTCATCATGCTCCATGAATTCAGCCAGATTGAGCAGGATCTGCAGAATCTCCGGTGAGATATTAGGCGAAGTGAGCGCCTTTTCGATGGATCGAACAAGCTCTTCTTGGTACTGGTCATACAGTTCAGTCCAGCATGACACGAAGGCAGCATTGAACAGATCCCGGGCCAACGGCTGATAGATTCCAGCTAAGCTGGCACATGCTCTTAGTGCAGGAGACGGCGACTCTTTCAGGAGCTCTACACTGAATCGACGGATCCATTCCTGCCAATCTTCACGAGTAGACTTTTGCGAAGCATCCCATGCATTCTTCAAATGCTGTTGGTTCACCACCATCTTCTTCTGTCCAATCTCTGCATAATTTGTATCGTCAACCGGAAACGCGTAGTTCTCTTCGGGGTTGAGATCTTGTGGAAGCGGGTCTCCCTTCTGAAGCTTTGTCACCAAGATCTGGTAATTGACATGGCTGATCTGGTGTTGCTTGAGGACCTTGTTCAGAAGATGGATGTAATGTGTGAAGTCCTGGCCAAGCTGGAAAATCAGAGCACAGATACAATCCAAGGCGGCTTGCCGCAACACGCGGTCAGTGCCTGCCACAACGCGGGAAAGGGAATGCACCATGAGGGATGCAAAGTCCGACACGTTGACTTGTCGGGACAACTTCGTCAGGCTGTCGATAGCAGATTTGCGGATGCTTTGAGGATGCTGTGCTCCATCGAAAAGACGCACAATAGCAGGAATAATGAGATGCATGTATTCCTCGCCACTAGACCCAAAGATCAGGAAAGCGTGGAGAATCTTTTCTGAGGGCTGACGGCGAGGAGTTGTGTCCTTCTCGAGAGTATCCAGCATTGCTGGAACCAGACCAGCTAGGTACTTTCGGAATTCTCCCTCCAAAGACCTGGCGATAGCCTCGACTAGAGACAAAATGGTACCTTGCACCTGGTATGATGTGTCCCAGAACTCACGAACAACTTCGATGATTTCTGGGAGGAAAGCACGGATGTGTTGTCGCACAATGTTGACCAGGATAGCCATCTGATTGAAGTAGGACTCGAGACGGCTCGTAGGAGAGCTTCGAATGACCCCAATGAAGCCGGGGATGATCTGCCCAAGGAATGGTACGCATTTCAAGCCGAGGGTTTTGAAAATGGTGACAAGGGCATCGATGACGGCTGAGTGGTACTGGACCAAAGAGTTCTCGCGTAGAATGTTTTGCAGCAGAGTATGAATGACTACGGTTGGATAGTATTCCTCGTTCGACGGTGTCAAGCCTTGCATGATCAAAGCAACATCCGAGACACTCTGAATTTCGTTGATATGGTGAACATCAGGCTCGACATCACTGATCTGTTGGTACTTGTAGGGGTCCAATGCACCAAGAACACCGATTAGTTTGATAGTTTCCTTTCTGAGAGACCCGGTCTGCTCAGTCTTTGTGATATTGATCAGTACATCGAGCAGATGAGGGTACTCAAGGTATGGCTCGATCACGTAACCGGAATTACTGGCGAGCTGTCCTAGGGTCCGCAGCGCAGCTTCTCGCTTCGTATGTGATGACAAATCTTGGAGAGAATCCAGAATTATTGGCATAATCTGGGGCAGATACCGTCTCATCTCGCTTCCGCCAACATTGGCAAGCTCGCCAACGGCCTTCAATGTGACAGCAGCAACACCGGGGTTGCTATCTGTAGCTTTGGGCAGCAGCGCTGTCACCATCGGGTCCACGTACGATCGGATTAACTTGGTCGCATTTGAGACGAACAGACTAATGAGCTGGGCGGTCTCTTCCTTCTGGCGTGCTGTATTCGCGAAGCCCAGGCCGGTCAGGAGATTAACCAGCAACTTTCGCAACGGCGGGAAGACGTAAGCCGGGTTCACACTGGAAAGACGTCCAATGATGCAGATGGCAGCTTCCTTGACTTCGAACACTTCATCGTTAACAGCGAGGAACAAGCACCGAATGTTCTCCGGCCGTGCCAGGTGTCGATCGAATTTCGCATCTAATGACCATAAAACCGTACGCCGAATTTCAGGATCCGAATCACCAACACCGACCGTCAGTAGCTTGTCGATGACTTCACTGACGACTTGGATAGAATGACCACTAGTCTGGTTGATAATCGGATCGTGGACGAACAGTTGACAGCATGTGAGGGCCGAGGCCTTTCGAATCTCAGCATTATCATTTTCCACGTAGTTGATGGCAACATCACGAACGAACTCGTTCAAGATATGACCTGAGAAGTCGAAGCTGCCAAGGGTGTGAAGAGCCAATGCAATATCCGCATCAGACTGCAGGTCTTGGGGCGCAAAATCCTTTGCGAATGATGGCATGGGAGGAAGGCGGTTCTCTGGACAGCCCAGTGGGCGGAATGGTGTCCCACAAAGGATGATGCTGAGCATATCTAGCAATTTCTCTTGGATGATGGGTTTGATCGGGGGGATATAGTGAGCCATATCAACCAAAGCCTGGGTCAATGACTTGCTTAAGCCGCAGGCAAAAATGGGGTCTAATAAAGCCTCCATGTATTTGCTGAGGGCTTGTCCCACTGCCAAAGAAAGCATACTGATACACTCAAACATAGGGGCCTCTTTGGTGCCCGCTCGGTTTCGCGCTTTCATTGCGAGTCCCTCTCGAATGTATATGATGATCCCGTCCAAATACTGGGCAATGGCGGGTCCCACCGCATTGGCAATCTTTCCAATGGCGATAAAAGCGGAATTCCGTTCCTTTTCTCGCTTTAATTGTGCTTGGAGGTATATCATGAAACGGTGTAGATAGATCTCGATGAAGTCGGTGGGGGCGTAGGATGCGAGGATGGGGATGGTAAGGACGACTTGGGTACGGATCTTGGGGTCTCGGTGGTCTTTGAGGCGTAGGACGATCTCACAGGCATTTCGGTAGTGCTCATTCATGAACATGGTACCCTTCAGAATTAGTGCTTTCATAACCAAAAGAGATCCATGAATCCAGTCAACGTTGTGAGATTTCAAGCCTAGTAAGGCTTCTTCGTAAATCCGAGCAAACCACGATTGGCGGACTTGGGCATCTCGAGCTACAATGATTTCAAAGCACTCGCCCACGGCCTCGGCGGCAGTCTCTCGAATGAGAACTTTCGGGTCACGAAGCGCAACCCAGATGAGCTCGAAGATTTGCGGGACAAAGCCGTACAGGAGTGTGGGGGAACCCTTTGCCAGCTCCCCAATGACAAGAACCGCGGCGAACCGTCGACTTTCCTGGCGTTCTGATTGTAGCCATTCCAATGCGGACTGAATCTCACTTTCCACCAGCTCTGCGGTCAGTGCCCCGCCCGGCTTAGCCAGTCGGCCCAGCGATCGGGCAGCGTACACCAACACCACACTATCATTGCTTCGAAGGGCACTCCGTAGGTAACTGGCAAAGCGGGTGGTCTTTTGGGCGGCATCCACACCGTCGAAATCGATGAGTCGGTCAAGGGCGAGGAGTCCACCGATTCTCTCATTGGCGTCGCTCCCCGTTACCACCAGCTGGGCAATTCTTTGGCTAACAGCATTGTAAAATTCCACAAACTTCTCGGAAGGCCAGTCTGTAATGAAAAGGGGGTCAGCTGAGTCCAGGGGGGCCTTTTCAGAGGGTAAGTGAGGACTGTACCTCGTGAGACTGATAAGACGTTGTCATAGAGCTCGTAGGCAGCTCGGGCTCGGGTCTCCTCGTTCTTCGACTTCAGCTCCACAAAGAGCCTCTGAGTCACGTCGGTGATCGGGCCTGCTTGCGCCATATTTGCGAGCTGCACCCCAAGGTGGACATTGGAAGCCTACCAAATGGGAAAAGCAGAGGCGCAAGACGCAATAATGGTGAGGGAAGGTCATGTGTGAGGCTCAGGTTGAAGACCGTCTGGCGCACAGACCACCACGGGTTAACCACCTGACGTTCAACTCTCATCAGGTATCAACCAACCCTTGACTTACAAACGATTGGGTTAAGTTAGATAAAATGTTCCAAGAGTTCTTGAGGCTGAATTTGAATGCTACAATTTTGGAAGCACCTTGCATTGATACAAAATATAAGTGCACGTTTGCTTTTGATCAGACCACCGTCGGCTATTCATGTAACAACCATCCCTCCTTAGTAGGTACTTAAGGTAGGGATTTATGTATCAAACCATGGATGGCCCCTCAAAATGACCAAAAAAATTAAATCTTGCTCCTAATTGTTGCTTATCTGAGATTCTACTAAAGGGCAGATATGTTCTTAACTGTGCACAACATGATAGCCGGTAAATTGCGGGGAATATATGTAGGACCGTCAAGAGACCCAGCACGTTCGCTCGCAATGACGCGGCAACCTTAACAAAACCTGCAACTTTTTAAAGTCTTCCGATATTATAGTTTCCAAGATTGGCTTGTGCTAGGATTTTACTCTATATACTTCAAGAAAAGTGACCTATCGGGCGGCTTGGAATGTCATCCGCAAACAGGTCGTCGGGTGGTACTCGGTACTGCCTTTCCGATGCCACATAGCAATCTGATCATTACATCGCAATTTGGGACTTTTGGATGCAGGAAGACAAAATATGACAAAACCTGATTAGGTGGCTAGCGTCTGATAAGATGCACGGCTAAGTTGCCGGCGTTTAGTGTCTACATAGTGCTGACCGATCGTCCCCGGAGTTTAGTTAAAAAGGTGACATGTCTAAACTAAAAACGGAGTTACTCGGATTTATTCATTAAATCCCGCTTCAAGGTGGAGAGAATGGCATGAGAAGTCATATTCTCATTTGTAATCGACGACGCCGATGGTGGGGATCGATGACGGGATCGAGGGGTATGGAGAACCATAAAGCGAGGGCGATTCCCCGGGTCCTTCAAAGCCTGTCATCCTCAATTGATACAAATTTACCAACCCGATTATCGAAATCGTCAAAATGGTCAAGGTTCTACTTACTGGTATGACATTCTTGGACCGGCCTCCATATATCTATCTAATCATCCATCGAACAGGCGGCAGTGGCTTTATCGCCGCTCATATCGTTGATATCCTTTTGCAACATGGGTATGAAATGAACGCTAGAAAGTCATAGCTCTCACTAATTGTATCTATTTACTAGCTTCGATACCGTGGTGACCGTTCGGTCGGAGGAGAAGGGTAAGCGCATTCTTGACGCCCACCCGGACACGCCCAAGGAAAAGCTTTCCTATGTTATTGTCAAGGATGTTGCTCAGGATGGCGCATTTGACGAGGTAATTGGCTCCGAAATCATGCTCATCTTGAGCCTTGACCTCTCCCAAGCTAATTCGTTCAATACAGGCCGTCAAATCAAACCCGCCATTTGACTATGTTCTCCACACGGCATCGCCTTTCCACTTTACCATCAACGATCCCGTGAAGGACTTCTTGGATCCCGCCATCAAAGGAACCACCGGCATTCTCAAAGCTATCAAAGCCTACGCTCCCTCTGTGAAGAGAGTTGTGGTCACATCATCATTCGCGGCCATTGTGAATAGCAAACAACATCCGAAGGTTTATAGTGAAAAAGAATGGAACCCTGTAACATGGGAAGAAGCTATGGACCATTCACAAGTCTACCGGGCCAGCAAGGTGAGGACATAATACCCACAAAATAGAATTGATGGAAGCTAACACACTTCCTGGTCAAGACCTTTGCCGAGAAAGCAGCATGGGATTTTGTTGAAAAGGAGAAGCCCAACTTTGACATTGCAACCATCAACCCACCCCTGGTTTTCGGTCCCATTGTTCATTACTTAAACTCTCTGGAGGCTATCAACACTTCGAACCAGCGGGTGCGGGATATTATTCAAGGGAAATTCAAGGAGAAGATTCCTCCCACAGGAACTTTCCTTTGGGTGGATGTTCGTGATGTTGCACTAGCACACGTCAAGGCAATTGAGGTCGCCGAGGCAGGTGGCCAGAGATTCTTCGTCGTGGCCGGGTTTTTCTCTAATAAGCGAGCTGTCGACGCTATTCGTGAGACACACCCTAAGCTGGATTCAAAGCTTCCTTCTCCGGATGTGGCGGACGACTTCCCCAGTAACATGTACGAGTTCGACAACAGCAAGTCCCGGGAAGTCTTGGGGCTGAACTATCGGCCTTTCAAGCAGACGATCTCGGACACAGCTGAGTCTCTCTTGGAAGTCGGCGCTTGATTATATTTTGGAAATCCATGTCTCTCATCTCTTCAGTTAGATTTAAATGGAATAGACAAAATCGTACAAGCTTTGAAATGCCGTCAATTGGTGAAACAAGCCAGATTCTGGTCGAGCGGAGTGTAGTTATGGACCTGGTCCCTGCGGAGATGTAGATAACTGCGCGTTAGGTCTCCGTGGTCGACCGTACCGCATGGCCCGTGAGCCGGTCAACTTTTCTTGCGCGATCTCCGTTCAGCTCCATTGCATCGTGACATTGAGCAGAGATGGCAACCGCTCGGATTTCGCCCACGGCGAATCTTCTACGGAAGTCCCGTTTGTTTGCACTTCCCCAGGCCTTGCAAACCCCACAAGACCCGCCATCCTCGAGGTCCGTATTCGAGTCGAACACCGCAACACTCCCTCACCCCATCCGAGCCGCCATCGTCACGCCGCCCAAATCACTCGCTCGAGGCGATTGGGGCCTGAAGCGTCCACTTCCGGCCAAAGCCACTTCCGACAAGTCTGCGAGACCAGTTGTTAGAATCCAGGCTCTCGATACCTACGAACATGTTACCGACTTTGAATCCGCGGCCGATCACACCATGACCCTGGAGAAGTTCCAGGAGTTGCACATGCCAATGTCTCTTCCCTCCAAGGTCAATTATGCGACCAGCATTGTTCCCCGTCACCAGAGCCCGTTCGAGACACATGTCGACAATACAGAGACTAGTAAGGGGCGTGAGGTACCCGGTTCCAAACAATTTAGACACGCTGGACCTTGGTTGGTTGGACAGACTGAGGCTGAGTTCCAGGCCTACTTGAAGCAAGTGCGGAGCCAGAAGCCCGAATTGCTGCAGAAATTGCGCGAGCGGTTGGAGGCCAAGCTCTTTGCCGAGGCCCGCAAACAAGCACAGGACAACGGAGGTGATTTGGAGGGACTTGCACCCGTAAAGGTCACCGATGAGGAGTTCCAGGCACACGTCAAGTCTTTGCGTGAGGACCCCTTCGCCCTCGGTCCCGCCGTCTTTGAGTTGCTGGATCTTCCGTCGCCCCCTGCTGTCCCCAGCGAGCGAATTGGACAGAAATACTACCAGTCCCCCGGAACTCAGCTGTCTGCCGCCGAATACGCCGTTAGTGGTCCCCCCATGACACACCCCTCCGCCGGTCTCTCATACACCCGATCCCATGCTCTCACATACAATCACCCTCAACACGGTCCTCAAGCCTACCAGCGTCCGGTCCAGGCCCGTATCCTGCGACCCAAGGGCCGTTTCAAGGGCCAGTCGTCCAAGGCCATCGCTGGTGTTGGTGGTATTGCCGTGGAGGATTTGAACGCCATGACCTTCGTTGACCAAGGAACACCCTCTGGTTTGACTTCCTTCGACTCAACCATCCCCGGAGGTGCTAAATACTATGTTACTCCGATCCGAGCCTCTGTCGACTCTAAGGGCCGCATTGGCCTGTTCTCCTACCGCGCAAGTGCCACTGCGAAGGCACCTTACGGAATTGAAGACTTGCAGAAGGAGAGTGTCACCAGCATTTCATCAGCTGCCCGCCGCGATGCTCGCTTTGTCCCACGGTTGGACAGAGATCTCAACCAGGCGCGTTTCAGACCCTCGCGCGATTATAAGCAACGGAAGCCCAAGCAGGCCACTGAGGATGTTGCCCGCAGCCTCATGCAGAACTTGAGCTCGAAGCAATAAACGGAATGGAAGATGAGCGAAATTTGCTGCGAATTGTACGATTAGATTTGGTGCTTGTGTAAAGCTACTTTCATTATCCTTCTTAAACATGTGATATAAATTCGATGCATCAATCTTATGTTTTTTTATCTCAATGGTATATGTTGAAAATGCATTGCTTCCCGAAGAATGACTGCCCAGGTGGATAGACAATAGACAGGTCCCCACACAATCACGTCCGGAGACAGATATCCTCAGGGTTCCAGGGTTATGGTTTAGGTACCCAGCTGAGTGTCCCGAACTCGGCGTCCCCATCTCCGGCGTTTGATTTGTGCATTAAGGTGTTTGATCAAGTGACACCACAGGTGGCGGACTAGATCGTTCTGTGACGTGATCTCCTCGTAAATCATACATTTATGTGTTGGATCAACCTATTAAAGCTACGAGTCGACGGCTAGATAAATACTTCATATTCTCGGTTTCTGGCATTTAATTCTTCATTTCTACCATTCGTTCCTCTCTGAAAGCGAAATGCATCATGGCTCAAAAAATGATCTCACCTGTCTCAGCCAATGACGAGTACTATAATCTAGGCTCGTTTGGGTGTACTATTACCACCACTAGTGTCGACGCCCAGATTTGGTTTAATCGAGGCCTTGTTTGGGTCTATTCCTTCAACCACGCAGAAGGTGCTTATTGCTTTCAACAGGCCGCGGCGCATGACCCTGCGTGTGCGATGGCGTACTGGGGCATCGCTTATGCCGTTGGACCAAACTATAACAAAGCGTGGAATAGATTTGACCATGATGATCTCCATACATCCGTCAAAATAGGCCACAAGGCATCCCGAACTGCAAAAGAGCTCGCTTCAAGGGCAAATTCATTCGAGCAAGGTCTAATCGAGGCGATACAATCGCGCTTCCCGACCGATCGGCCTGCGACTGATTACCACGCCGTCAATAAGACATATGCTAGCGCTATGAAACCAGTGTACGACGAATTTGGCCACGATTTGAATGTTGCTACTCTATATGCCGATTCGTTGATGAATATGGCTCCTTGGGCCCTGTGGGATCTATTCACAGGCAAACCAAATCCGAGGGCCCCGACCATGCAGGTAAAGGCTGTACTAGAACGAGCGCTGGCGCAAGAGCAGGATGGTGCTTATTTGAATCCTGGACTTCTTCATCTATATATACACTTCATTGAGATGTCACCCACCCCGGAGCTGGGCATCAACGTTGCCGACCATCTACGTGAGCTTGTCCCCGAGGCTGGGCACGTCAACCACATGCCCACACACCTAGATATCCTGATCGGTGATTGGCGGCGCTCGATCGCCTCAAACTCCAAAGCAACTATCGTGGACGAGAAATATTTCCGAAGATCAGGCGCGAAGAATTTCTACACTTTCTACCGCATGCACAACTACCATTCTTTGGTCTATGCCGCGATGTTTGCCGGCAAATCTAAGACTGCCCTAGATGCAGTCACTCGCATGGAATCAACAGTCCCCGAGGAAGTCCTTCGAATCCAGTCCCCACCGATGGCTGACTGGTTAGAGCAGTTTATGTCTGTTGGCATCCATGTAATGGTGCGTTTCGGTATGTGGGAAGAACTCAAGAACAAAGAGCTACCCAAAGACAAGGTGCTTTACTCAAGCACCACCGCCATCATCCATTATGCCAGGGGCATAGCACTTGCCGCTTTGGGAGACGTGGATGCGGCCATGAAAGAACAAGATGACTTCCATGCAGCCTGGACACGAGTTCCTCAGTCTCGGCGTGCGTACAACGGCAAAATGATCGAGGTACTCAAAGTAGCTGCAGCCATGCTGGAAGGAGAAATCCAATACCGCTGCGCTAATTATGACAATGCATTTGCTGCCTTCTGCCGTGCGATCGACCTCGAAGACGAATTGCCTTATAGCGAGCCTTGGTCGTGGATGCAGCCTGTTCGGCACGCATATGCCGCTTTGCTGATGGAACAGGGCCATCTGGAAGAAGCTGCGAAGACGTATCGTGCGGATCTGGGTCTGGACAGTTCAATTATTCGGCCCCGTCGGCACCCTAACAATGTTTGGTCACTGAAGGGGTACCATGAGTGTTTGACTCGCCTGGGAAGGATGGAAGAGGCGGCTGTGATTGAGCAATCGGTTAAGTTGGCCCTTGCTGTAGCAGATGTTCCTATCAGGTCATCGTGCTTCTGTCGTCTGGATGATTCTGAAGCGCCGCAGGTTCTTGGTACGTGCTCTGCCAAAAGGAGCTGTCACTGAAGCACGAAGAAATTTACTTTATGATACACATTTCAGTAGCTTCCGACCTCATGAATGGCGACAACCTTGTTTTGTTTCCCGGTAAGCAGATGTAGGTGTTTGATATCGACGAGATATTGTGTGCTACAGCAAGATAAATTGCTGAATTCATTTCTCACGAAGACAAATTTTACGAGTTCGTTACCTTTCAGTTCTGTTACAATGTCCTTATGATAGCATAATGAAATACAAACTTCCAACGTAAGACAAAGCCTTGATTTTTTTTGCATCTTACGTGAGACCTTGGGGAGCTGAAGATAGTCCCCGGACAGCAAATTAAAGGTGCAGTGTGTTTCAAATGCCGAAAGCTTGCATTCTCGACCATGGAAGTGCTCCACTAATGCAGGAAGACCCACAATTTAAGAGCTGGGCCGGGGCGATCTTTACCGCATTGGTCGATGTTGCTCACTGCGGGGAGAAAATGTACAATATATCCATCGATGACAGTATCAGTTTTGGGAGAGGCTGCTGGTAGGAATGTTCCTGCACTAGAAGCTAGTGCTTGAATGAAGTGGAAATTTAATCGCGTGGCAGAATATTGCTAACATCACTTCGTGGCCTGAGGCAGCAGTGGTATACGGAACGGGCACTTTGACCTCATAGCTGGCAGAATGCACGGCCAAGAATTTTCCAGTTCTTCACGACTGATTTGTTATCGCCAATAACCACACGAGGAATGGGAAGAGGGGTTTCAGTTGAGATGTCTAGCAACCAGAATGGGGTGCTAAATTTAGTGCCTGAGGCAGGGCGCAAGAGACGTATTATATAATCAACACATGGGCTGTCACGTGATCTAGGGCTGGGCTAGGGCTGGGATCCACAAAAGACTAAGCGAGAGCAACCGCCGTCTCTTATCCAAACTGGTGATACTTCGAATTTCCTCTTCGAACATCCTTCCAGCCAACAATTCGCCAAAATGGGTCGCGTCCGTACTAAGACCGTTAAGCGGTCCGCCAAGGTCATCATCGAGCGTTACTACCCCAAGTTGACCCTCGACTTCGAGACCAACAAGCGCATCTGCGATGAGATCGGTTAGTTTTTTCATCGCGAATGTTGCACTGAGCCGATAGACTAACAAACTCGCAGCCATCATTGCCTCCAAGCGTCTCCGCAACAAGATCGCTGGTTACACCACCCACTTGATGAAGCGTATCCAGCGTGGCCCCGTCCGCGGTATCTCCTTCAAGCTCCAGGAGGAGGAGCGTGAGCGCAAGGACCAGTACGTCCCTGAGGTCTCCGCCCTTGACGTCTCCCAGACCGAGTCTGGCCAGCTCGACGTCGATGCTGAGACCAAGGACCTGCTCAAGAACCTCGGCGTAAGTTGATACCAACGATGGACATGTTTTCGTGAATTTCTCTAACTCTGCGTCACACAGTTCGACAACCTCAAGGTCAACGTCGTTGCCGTCTCCCAGCAGCAGAACACTGAGCGCCCCCGCCGCTTCGGTCCCCGCTAAATTCAGCACCCTCGATAATATCCAAAAGTGCTTGTCTTCGGTCGACACCCCGGCGTTACCCGATACTTGTTCTGGTTGGCTTTTTTCCCGGCTATCATGGTTATAGCATGATGATGGAGGCTATCTATGGATGAGGAATGAAAAAATGATTTCCTATGACAAAGGTGTCGCCGATTCCCCTATGGGGATGACGCTTGATTGCCAAAACTTTTTCCCCGTGTTTATACCTGCGTAGACATCTGTCTCCAGGTTAGAACTACGTAGGGGTTCCCGGATCTCTGATCTGGAAGGCCCAGACCTTTGGTCGAGGCTATGCTCAGATACTGGTGTCATGCTAGTTATCGTGCGGCCGAAGATCAAGTTATATATGGTCATTTCGTAGACTTTTCATGCTCCCGTATGCTATGATATGCCTCCACAGGGTATTATCTGTAAATCGCTCGAAAACGCCAAATGATGCCATGGCTTTTGCCATCTTCAAATCTGGTCAAGCAGATCTCCCTCGTCCTGAGTTGAGCGCTTGTTTCCTACTTCCTGTGGAACATATCCTTCGATGGATCCTCCCAAAGCATCTTCTGGCCGCCGCTGCGGTGCGCGAGCAGACGGTCCGGACCCATGTTCTTTTTCGTTAATCTGGATGTCCACCCGACCGTCACGATGGATCACGGTATTGTCGCCACGCTCCAAAGCGAGCTCGCGCGAGCGATCAGGGTCTTGAATCTTCAAATTCTCCATCTCAGCAGTAACTTCCGCGGCCGAGGAGCTTTCAGCCTTGGGCTGCTTCTGGCGCTTCGCACGAGCTTCTTCCAATAAGAGAATTCTCATGCCACGAGTATCACTGGCACGCCTCTCCCAAACAGGCTCCTCTGCCAGTTGCACACGAATAAAGAGTGCCCGCTCTACACACTCGTCTGAGCACCACTTTTCCAACTTCTCCCGAGGCACGATATTCATGCTGCGACCACGACCACCAGGTCCGCTTCCCTTGGCGCCATATTTAAAGTGGAAAGTCTGACCCCGGGCGTTCGCTGACTCCTTGCGATTCTTTCGGGGGCAAAGCCCATAGCCACAGAGGTCCTCGTAGTTTCGCTCCATAATATAATTATCGTAATCGGTTGGTCGAAATGAGACCAGTGCAGATTTGAAAGTCCGGGCCTCCTCTGGTGACGGTGAAGCCGGGTCCGCGGAGGAGGAGGCGGGGATGGCGAGAAGCTCGACCGTACGGTCTAGGATCATTTCTTCGGCATCTTTCTGGGCCTGGATCTGCTGCGCATGTTGCAGTGCGATATCTAGGTGACGTGCATTTGCGCCGGGTCGGCCCTGAAGGTATCTATCTTGCTCTTCCTGTGACAAGGATGAGTGGTGTGGCGCTGGTTGTTCGGCGTTGACGGCGGCGTATGCAGAGGGGAGGGACGTTTTTAAGATGGATTTGGGGGGGCCTTGAGAAGGTGCCATGATTTTGAGCAAGTTGAGTTCAATATTCAGCTGTATCGGTGCTGTTTGGGCGAGATTTGAGGAAGGAAGAAGCACAGAGCAAGAGGAAGGAAATTATGGGTTCGCGGGTCTTCGGTCCCAAAAAAAACGGAGAAACGGGAACCAGCAATGAAACCCCGGGATTTGTGAGGCGATGATGTCGCCAATAAGAGTCACGACACTTCACCCACGCATTGGGCTGCAGCGGGGCTTAGCTTAGGTATAGATAGATCTATCTTAATCTATGACAAAGAGTTTGATATTTGTTTTCTCTAATCAGAGGGTTTAGCTACATACGTATATCTACTACGTGGTTGAAAGGCTAGTTGCATTACCTCATAGGAGCTGTATGAGCTTTCCTTCCTATATGTAAATTAAACAGACGATATTCGAAGTCGTCTAAGGACAGATCAGAATCTGCCCATTTCTTAAACAACTGCTCATACCATATGTGTGTACCCTGGTTCAGTTGCTTGCTTGTTAGCCGCCGATCGTCAGTGGAGCCTCTGTTCCCTCATCCCGCCAAGTGACGACCACCTCACCTTCTCTTCTTTCCACTTCCCCCTCTCTCCCCAACTGTGTCTTTTTTTTGCACTCGATCATCCTTGTGCGTCGATTTCCAATCCTTAATTCTGCTTAGGGTGATCGATACTCTTTGACTGTGTACGTTCCCCTTTCCAAACGGCCCCTCTTCCTCTCCAACCCCCTCATCTCCGACCTACTAGGCACCCGTTGTGTCCCACGCTGACCGACTCTTCGGCCTTTAGGCAAAAAATATTGTTTCTCCCACGAAGTCAAACAACCGCTGCATGCTGACCGTACTTGAGCTGGTGCTCGGCCCTGTATAGTTCTCGCCCGGTTGCCGTTACACACCTGTTGTTTAGCGTTGTCTTTACCTCCGTCCCCGTGAACGAGGTCGATTTGCCAGATGTCCAACCCGCCTTTCACGGCTCGAGCCGTCTTCGAGTATGCTTCAGGCCACGATGACGACCTGAGCTTCCCAATCGGCCAGATCGTAACCGTCACCTCCGAAGAGGATGCCGAGTGGTACAATGGCGAATACACAGACAGCTCGGGAGCCAAGCAAGAGGGTATCTTCCCCAAGAATTTCGTCGAACGATATGAACCTCCGGCACCCCCGCGACCAGCACGCCCAACCAGAGCAAAGAAGGAGCCTGAGCCTGCACCGGTGGAAGCTCCCGTGGCTGTGCCTGAGAGCCCAGTCCAACCAGAACCCGAGGTAACGGCGCAAGCCGAGGAAGAACAGGAGGAACCCGAAACAGCCCCCCAACCACCTGCCTCTTCCCAGGCTCCGGTTCTGTCTTCGAATCCTTTTATCCCGGCTGTGCAAGTTCCGTCCTCGCCCCCTCAGCCTACTCCGGCCCCCGCCCCGCCTCCGGCGAAGGCATCTACAAAGCCCTCACCACCGGCCGTGGGAGAGAAGCCTGCAGGAAACTCGTTTAAAGACCGAATTGCTGCATTCAACAGATCCACTGCCGCGCCAATTGCACCTATCAAGCCTGGTGGTCAACAGCCGTCCTCCTTTATCAAGAAGCAGTTCGTTGCTCCGCCCCCAAGCAAAGACTCCTTCGTGGCTCCGCCGCGGGAGCCTGCTGCCAAAATCTATAAGAGAGAGGAGGACCCGGAGGTTAAGGAACAACTTGCTCGGGAACCTCCTGTTTCTGAAAGTCGACCCCCACCCCCGCCGCCGGCACAGGAGGGCGAGGAAGGCGCAGAGGATCAGCCAAAGCCTACCAGCCTAAAGGACCGGATAGCTCTTCTTCAAAAGCAGCAGCTTGAACAAGCTCAGCGCCATGCCGAGGCTGCTCAAAAGAAGGAGAAGCCGAAGCCTCCGAAGAAGGCTGTCGAGCAGCCTATTGAACAACCTGTGGAAACTGCCGCTGCCGGAGCCGCAGCTGAAGACGAAGAGGATATAGAACAGTTGTCTTCTCCTATTGAAGCTCCGACAGCTCCCCGAGACCCCAGTGTTGATACCTTGAGAGCCAAAGCTCCTCCCATCATGCCCCCTCCATTCTCACCTCAGGAAGAGATCGCCAGCGAATCGAATGACGCCGACTACTCTGCCGCAGCAGACTCCGAAGATGCTGGAGAGACCTCTACCAGCAGAGATGATGATGAGGAGCGCTCACGTCATGCTCCAGTCCCGCCGGCCCACACTGCTGAGCAGAAGGATGAATCAGAGGATGCCGACGAAGAGGAGGAAGAGGAAGAAATGGATCCTGAAACCAGACGCAGAATGGAGCTTCGTAATCGAATGGCCAAGATGAGTGGTGGTATGGGTATGATGGGACTTTTCGGTCCCCCTGGTGGCATGCCCGGCATGGGTGCTCCTGCACCTCGCAAGCCTAAGACTCCTGGCGAGTCAGAGAAGAGGCTTGCTGAGCCTGAACCGACGTCCCCAGGCCATGCTCCTCCAGTTCCAATGATTCCCCTTCCTGGAATGAACATCGGCACCAGACCGGGCCCGCCTGCCGATGTTGAGAAGGAAGAAGAGGAGCCTTTGGCGACTCCTATAAGGGAGCAACATGCCCCACAGGAAGTGGCAGACGTCGAAGATGTTGTCCATGAAGGTGCTCCCCCACGTTCCTCTATCGACCGTCCTCCTGCTCCCCCTTCCCGTGGTGAGTTATTCTTCCTTCGATAGCCTTAGAAGACATGTCTAATTCCTTGCCAGAACGAGCTGCTCCTCCCCCACCTTTGGACTCTCGACCCCTTCCACCACCCGTGCCTACGGAGCAGTTAGCTTCCCCTCCCCCAATCCCCGGAGGTAGGTTCTTATCTTCGCGAAGTCCACCCTTTTGACACGCAACAAAAGACTAACAAAATATCTATAGGCCGGTCTCTCCCTCCTTTCTCTAGGCCATCTGGCATTGACCCCGGCCATGAATCCGACGATGAATTATCTACGCATGCAAATAACCTGTCCTTGGAATCTGTCGCAGGCGTGCCCCCGCCTGTGCCTGCTCGTGCTGACAGCATTGATTCTCGTCGTTCCTCGACCTATGATACACCACCTCCCCTGCCTCCGACGTCAACTGCCGAAAAGAGAGCTAGTCGCCCACCTCCCCCAGTTCCATCAAACCCACCCATGCCACCGGCGCAGAGCCGTGCCCCACCTCCACCACCTCCAAACCAGCCACGCCGGCGATCCACTGCGGATAGTCGCGGTAGTGCCATCTCCGCTCCCCGCCAGGCTGGAGAGGATGTTGAAGGAGAAGTGACGGAATACGATGGCGACTACGATACTGATATTGCGTCCGGTGTCAAGCACAAGGATGCACTGAGAGCCCATGAGCGTGACTCCAGCTTTGATGAGGGTATGATGACTGATGAGTATCCTCTTCAATCCCCTCGCAGCCCTCCGGAATCCCGTCCTCCTCCACCTCTTCCTCCGACTGCTGCTCCAAGAGGAGTCCCGCCTCTACCCCCAAGCCAGCCTCCTCGCAATGCTAGAGCCTCTATGGATACACCTCGAGGGCCACCCCCGCCCCCACCAGGCAGAAATCCATCTTACGGTGGAGACGATGAATATGACCCCTTCAATTATGTCGAGCCTCGGCACGGTTTGCCTACACCTCCGGCTCCTCCCAGTGGACGCCCAGAGGCACCCCCTCCTCTCCCCCCGCAACCGCCAGCGAGAGAGAGCTTCGATGATTTGTATGATGTATCTCCCGTACAAAGCCCTACAAATGAGGCGCCGCCTGTACCGATGTCTCAAAAGCGTGCATCTCTAGCCCCATTTCCTCCCCCGTCTCAGGTCCCAGCTATGCCGTCGCCTTCTGCAGCACGTAGCACGCGTGCTTCCATGGACATGGCAAGAGGCCCGTCCAATATCCGGCGTTCCATGGATGTTTCTCGCCCGTCTATTGATCAGAGCTTCATTGCCACTGACATAGATTACGCGGAAAGCACTCTCTGGTGGACTCAGCCCAACACCCCGCCGCCATCTGTCCAAAATCGAAAGGATGTACTCTTTGAGGTTGAGGAGTCGTCGTCCTCCAAGCGCGGTGGTAAGACCACTGTGTCTAAGGACATTTATATCCTCTTCATGGACTACTCCCAGACCGTTATAGCAGCTCAGTTTGATCCCAGAGATCCTGCAGATGTTTCCCTGGAGCAACGCCATGAGCCACCTCCACTTCAGCCCCGCCAGGACCAGTTGGAACAGGCTCACAACCAGATTGGTATCCGGATCTCCGAGTCCATCAACTCCTACCAAAATTCTACTGTAGGAGATGGTACTCCTTTCGGTCTGGTTCAGCATCTTCTGAACCCTCTTGCTGATGCATTACTTCCTGTTGGCACTCGGGCGTACGGTGCCTTGGTTTACTCAAACTTGGCAAATGCGTCGGTTTCACAAAATGATGAGATCCGCGCTGGTGATATTGTGAGCTTCCGCAATGCTCGATTCCAAGGCCATCGTGGCACTATGCACCAGAAGTACAGCTCTGAGGTTGGTAAGCCTGACCACGTCGGCATTGTTGTGGATTGGGATGGTACCAAGAAGAAGATTCGGGCCTGGGAGCAAGGGCGCGAGAGCAAAAAGGTGAAGATGGAGAGCTTCAAGCTCAATGACATGCGCAGTGGTGAGTGCAAGGTCTGGCGAGTTATGCCACGTAGCTGGGTTGGCTGGGAAAACAACAAATAAGCAAGGAATACGCACGCCGTGTCCCAGGCATCCCACGCAACGAAACAAGTGCTTTCTTTTCCTTTCTAGATTGGGTGGGTCGTGTATGAGTTAAGGTTGATACTTTCTCTTCCCCTCTTACTTTGTTTCCATCTTGTTCTTTGACTTTTCTCCGTCATCCCGCTTATGTGTTAATGAGGAAGAGGCGGGATGGTTGTTTTTTTTTGTTTGGAGAATTGAGCGAGCGTGCACTCTTTTTCTCTCGTCCAGGCAGGTGCAATCTGCGCTGTATGCCTATCCCCCCTTTTTTCCCTTTGCCTGTACCTATTTGCAATGTATCCATTTTTCTATTCAAGATACGTATTTCCTGTAGGCGTTACCCTAAAAGCAAATGTATGCAACCTTAAAATTAGGGCACCAATCACATGATAAGTTTCCAGTGGATGCCCTAGGCGACGAACGCGCCTTCCATAACTGTCGGGCAGCATCTCTCGACTTTCAACCTCCATCTTCTCTTTCTCCCAATTTTTCTCCTATCGTCGCAAATATGGGTGGTGATTTGAACCTGAAGAAGTACGTTACTTGTCACTGCATATTCTTTTCTTTTTCCGACAAGAAACACAGCATGTCCCGCAAAATCGAGACGAATCACTAACACATCACTAGGTCATGGCACCCGTCGCTGATGCGCAACCAAGAGCGCGTATGGTCAGAAGAACAGAAAGCGCTCGAGGAGCGCAAACGAATCGACCAACTCCGCCGCGAACGTGAAGAAGAGCGCCAGATCCAAGAGCTGCAGCGCCTCCAAGAAGCATCCGGCAAGCAGAAGACCCAGAACCGCGTTGATTGGATGTATCAAGCACCTTCGAGCGCAACCGGACAATACTCAGAAGAGATGGAAGGATACTTACTTGGAAAGCGACGGGTTGATGACATTCTGCTGAAGAAGGACACCGACAACAAAAAATTGGAGAAGGGCGCAGATCTTGTTGGTGCAAATGCGGCGGCTGCCGGACCATCTATTGGCTCGGCGCGTGACACTATGGCGAAGGTGATGGCCGACCCGCTATTTGAAGTTAGGAAGAGAGAGCAGGCGGCCTACGAGGCCATGGTTAAAGAGACTATGAAGCGGAAGGAGAGAGAGGAGAGGCGAGGTGGAGACCGGGACCGCGGCCATGGGAGGGAGCGGAGACATCGGGATCATGATTCGAATCGCAGACGGGATGAGGCGGAGGATGATTCCAGACGTTCGTCTCATCGTTCTTCACATCGGCGTCGGTCCAGATCGCCTGCCGAGGGCGAAAGATCCTCGCGCAGACATCGCAGCGAGAGGGATCGCGATGACCGGGACCGGAGAGATGATGGAGATCGTGAGCGAACTCGTGGAGAGGATCGGGATCGTCGAGGCCATGAGGGGCGATCTCGCCGTGATGACCGGGACCGGGACCGAGACCGCGACCAAGGCCGCCGCGAGTACCGAGAGAGAAGGGATTCATACTCCAGCCGTCGCAACGACCGAGATGACAGACGGGATCGTGATCGTAAGCCGGATAACGATAACGACCGTGCCCGGTCTCCGCGACGCTCTCCTCCTCGTCGACGCAGCCCTTCACCACGCCCGACTCAAGACCGCAATGGCCGCGCCAATGATCAAGACAGCCGTCGGGACTACCCTCGACGCAACGAGAACTTCAACAACAGGCGGGAAAACTTTGGCCGACAGCCTCGTCCTGCACAGCCTAAACATGATCCCAAAGCACTGGAGGAGGAGCGTGCCCGCAAGCTAGCAGAGATGCAATCCAACGCCACTGAGCTGGTATCAGACCGGCAACAGCGTATCGCTGATATCGACAAGAAGGAAGAGACACAGAAGGAAGCCGATGACCGACAGCGATCTGACCGTGGTGCGTTCATGTCCCAGGTACACAAGCGTGTGCAGGAAGACAGTCTTGATGAGCGAATCCGTCGTAGTCGTGGTGGCTTGTCGAAGATGGATGAAGAGTAAGGATGTTGGCTTCCGTCAGAATGGATTATCAGACTATGCTCTATTCCCTACGTTGTGAATCATTGCAAGCCCTAAATGAAACCTGGGTTTATTCATGCATTTAGTCATTTTTATCTTAGCGGTGATATCCAAATTTGAATACTGGTAATCTTAGGTTTTAGCTTCTACTCCTTTATGCGTGCATTCGTTCAGAAGGAAGCCTGGTCAAGACCAGTATATTGTAAATCGAAGTATCAAACCAATAAACAAGAATAATAAAGATTAAGTAACCGTCCACTCCCTATGCTTATCAACCTAGCAGGCATGACATGAAACGCTATCTACAATTACAACCTAGTTCCAGTCCCAGCACACATCCACACCAGGAGACTATAGCAACAATAACTCACCCGTAGCCGCACCACCAGCCAATTGCGGCTGATAAATCTGCTGCGAGTTCTGCGTCACAACATACTGTGTCTGGACACCACCGCCGCCTACATCGCCATCATCACGACCACCTAGGTTCATAGAGGCCATCTGTTGAGAACCGATATTGTTGAAGTAAGAGTCTGCCGCGTTGATAGCGGCAGAGTTAGGACTCAGGCCGCCCGGGACAGGGTTCGCGCTGACGGGGAACGTAGGAGGGGGAGGAGCGTTGACAGGGCTGATGGGGTTACCCGTTGTAATAATTGTGGCAAGACCGCTGTTGCTCGTTGACGTGGCGGCAAGGCTAGCGGTTGGAGGATTGTAGTCGAGCATGTTGGCTGTGCCATCTTCGAGGCGGGGCCTTTGAAGCGCCGGACTGGGTTGCAGGCGGCGGGGTCGTGCAGCGCGGAAGACCTGATGGATTGGCTTGAGGTAGACGGTTGCTAAAGTGCCGACGTTGAGACAGAGCTCTTCCAGAGTGCGCGGGTCGAGCTTCTCGCTTTCAGCCGTGATGGGTGGCTTTTGGCCCATGACTACTTGCTTGGCTGTTGCTGGGTCGGTGGATAGCAGACGCCAGTACATGTAGCCACGGTCTCGAAGGTCAGGGTCATCGGTCTCCTCGGTACACCATTTCAGGACTTGGGGTACGAGCTGTTGGCCCTTGGTCGGGCGTTGGATGAAGAGCTTCACTGTGGCCGTGAGCAGAGCCAGCTGCACTTCGACCGTTTCATCGTGGAAGGTAGCCAAGTAGTCCTGGAGAAGGCCATCAGAGTTCTCAATTCGGTCTGCATACTGGCCAATGATCCAGATAACGGCTGCCTTGGCTTCGGGCTCGTCAAGGTCGTCAATGTTGCTGATCACGTGGCCGATGATGCCCTCGTACTGGTTGGGATATTTCCGGAAGATGTTGCGGATCACAACGGTGGCTTCCTGGACAATGTATGGGATTTTGGCGTCCACCAGTTCCAATAATGTTTCGATACATTGCCGAGCGGCTGACTCAATTTTGATTGCAAGCTTTCCAATGGCGCGAACTGCCTTACGCACAAAATGCACGTCGATTTCAGTAGCATACCTGGTGGACAATTAGTACAAGAGAAACAGTAGAGCCAAAGACATAACTTACTCTCGAAGCTCTGCCAGAACCACAGAGATGTTATCTTTCGTGGTCAACATGAACATCAACTCCAACTTGGTCACTTTGACGTAGATTGGGTCGTTATAGTTGCAGAAGAAAACGCGAATATCGTTGCGAAGCACTTCTGGCCTCTTCTGAAGAATCAGAATGGCATTGCGCAGGGCCAGGTATTGAACCTCTGGGGGCTTGGCGAGGAGAGTGACGAGGGGCGGTGACATTTTCTTGCTTAATGAGGTGATATGCTTTTCGTCGGAAATATAATTCATTAGATAAAGAAGTACTCGGCAGGACGTAAGAACGACTGCAGAGTTCGAGTGAGACAGCCGTGGGGCAATTCGCTCTGCCAGTAGAAGTGCTTCAGCAGTGTCCTGGGGCACATATGACATCAAGGCTTCAAGGATATAGGTTTGACCCCATCTAGACAACTGTTAGCGCGCACATGGGAGTTGATGGAAGAATAAAATTCATACTCGGAGCAGTCTGCCAGGATCGAAACCAGCTTTGAAGCACTGGTGTAGTCGATAGTCAGAGAGATCGATTCGCTGCGACCCCAAATATCCACCAAAGACGCCAACACACTGGAGACAACGGTTGGGTTCTCGTCCTTGAGCATACGGTTCAAGCGATCAATCAAATCCGAGTTCTCGACCATCTTCTTGTCATGCTCATAAAGCTTGGCAACGCAAAAAGCGGCGGTCTTGCGGACATAAGGGTCGTTGTCCTGCATGAGGCGCTTGAGGGGTTGGAAGGTTGCTTCGACAAATTCGCGGACATGGACGTATGAAATGGTTCGCAGAGCAAGCGCTCGCACAAGAGGATTGTTATCTCCCATGTCCTATGGATCTGATCAGCCTCTCTCTCGAAAGATTCTTTATCACAGGTGGATGCCATACCTCGACCAAAGTGGGCAGCGCCTTCAACGCGGCCTCCGGTTTCATTCTTGAATAGTTTACCAAAAACAAAAAGCACCTAGCGCGCAGGTCAGTAATGAGCTTCCAGAAGGCCACAAGGCCACAAGGTCGCTCGATTCCAACATACATCTTCTTAATCTCCAGACTCGGTAGGTTCATGCACTCGATAACGTCGGGGAACAGCGCAACCATATCGTTATTGCTCATAGTCATGTTGGCGACAATCTTCTTGAGGGCGATCTTCTTGGCGGAGTAGTTCTTGTCCTTCTTGCCTCCGCTTTGAAGCTCGGTTCGCAGCTCGGCGACCTTGCCCTGTGAAGTGCGCAAAAAGCGTGAGCTATATCCTGGAGGATACGGGGCGAACCCGATAAACATGGCAGGCTCGGGGGTGGGGAATATAAATGTAGAAAGGTAGATAGCAAAAGCTAAGCGGCATAAACCGCAAGGGTCATCGCATTTAAGGCGCAAGGTGTATGATGTGCGGGGAAGAGGGGAAAGTCACTCTAGGACTTTTGATGGCGGATCAGACGATAAGAGACGGTACATACCCTAGCGAATAGTTTCGCATCTCCCCCAGAACTCATGGCTGCGGCGTGGACGAATCGCAGGGGATTCTGTGGCGGTTCCTTCTTTGTAGGTTTGGTTCTAGCGTCGATCCAATCAATCACATGCGAATTGAGTTGACAATAGTCGGGGTTTGATCAAGATTAGACCTGGAAGGTAGAATATTGAGGTTGCAACTGGGGCGAAACTGGGAGGAGTAGATCGAGATGAAGGTGTAGTTCGTAGGCGTAGGATGTAAGCGTCAAGAAAAGGGCGCGGCTTTTTTACTGCGCCACGATGGGTTCAGGGGATTCGGAGACGGCGGAAATCATCGATTGGACATGATCAAGTAAAGAAACCCGGACAGAAATTATCTGCAAACCGCAGAATTGAAGTTTGGGGTGGAAAGGTGACAAGGTCAGGAGAGAAAGGAGAATCTGGGATTCAAGGCGGAGTGGAGTGGGAGCTGCGGAGGGAACCCTTCGCACGCCCCCGTCATCCTTTCCCACTTTTCGACCTCCACCACATCCATCTGCGATAACATCACCTCTCATATCGCATCATGTCGTCGTCTCTTCCTCCTCCGCCCCCGCCGCCATGGGTGGTCGCGCTGAACTCCCCCATGCCACGTCCCACCAAAGCTGCCACGAGCATCCAGGATCCACCTGGCTTCTCCAGCACCCGGGGAGGTAAACAGGTGAGAGCCCACGCAACCTGAACTCCAAATTCTGTGGGACCTTTACAGTGAGATTCTAATAATTACCAGCAAAAGCAGCAGCAGAAGCAACCGACCGAGAAGAAACCCGAAGAGACTGACGCCCTGAAGCTTAAGAAGGCGTGGGAGATCGCCATCGCCCCATCCAAGCAGATCCCCATGAACGCGATTATGATGTACATGTCCGGAAACAGCCTTCAGATTTTCAGCATTATGATGGTCTTCATGCTGTTCAAGGGCCCTATCCAGGGTCTGATCAACACCAATGTCATGTTTGCCAAATTCGATACTCCGACAACTCATGGACGCCTGTACGGAGTGAAGGCGGTCTATATTCTTATGCAGTTGGGTCTACTGGCACTGGGAATCTGGAAAGTCAATGCTATGGGACTGTTGCCGTATGTTTTCACCATAGGAATCTCTGAGGCGGTTAGTACTGACAGTTCTCTAGGACAACGAGATCGGATTGGCTTGCATGGGAATCGGAACGGCAACCTTTGGAGCAGGCTTATTTTGCTTTTAGGTGATACTCGCATTAGTATAGAGCGCTTGCAGGATATGGCAAATTGGCATCAGAAGTTTGACTTCATTACGATTCAGACCCTTAAACCTTGGAATAAGCGTGTACATTATGGACTGAAAACTGCAAAAAGGGTATCCATATGATTTCATGCAAATGGTTCGATCGTAGCAGCGCTGAGGTTATGCGATAATACAATAATATGAGCGTCAAGACTCAGCCGGATTTGACATTCTCTGACGTCTCATGCGGCGGACTGTCCAGCTTCTTGGAATGTTCTCTCAAACGACGCTGCTCGCGCCACTTCGGTCCTTGCCAGATCACAATCAGAAGCAACGGTGATGTACATAGCATCACAAGGGCAACAAAAGTAAAGCACCAGCCACGGCCCATGGATGACAACATGAGATCAACAACAGCCGTGGCACCAGCTCCCAGCAAACATCGGACAAAGTTATTGGCGGCGGTCGCCTTTGCAGCCTGTGTCGGATACAGATCCACTAGGAGGGTGCTGACAGTATTGAAAGATCCGGTCAGAGCAAGTCCCATGACGAATAGAATGGTGGTCGGTGCAGCGAGATGGACACCATAATTCAAGCACCATCCAAAGGCCACGATACTCATGCTTCCAATCGCTAGCAGAGGAAATGCAATCTGAAGGCGCGCCTTTTCGATGGGGAAGTTTCGCAGATCTACGGAGCGGTTCCTGACCAATGGAAAGTTCAGTTGCTTTGCCAGTCGGCGATAGTTGAAGTCTAAAAATTTGCCGTTCAGGATAGAGGCAATGGTAGCCCCAAGGCCAAATGGGATATAGCACAGCCCAATCTGGAGATCGTCCAGCCCGTAAAGGTCTTTGTAGATGGAGGGAATAGTGGCACTGACATCATAGAACCCTGCAAAAAGAATCGCATTGGAGAGCAGAATGATGCCGGTGTCCTTCTGAAAGACGATGGCGAGCGTCTTGAAGGGATTTGGGAAGCTCAGCTTCTGCTTTTTCGAACAAGCTGGAGACTCAATCCCTTCTGCCTTGGCTTTGCGGGTCTTGAGGTAGCTGATCAGAGACATATTCCATGTCTGCGGCGGTATAGACCCATCGCCGACAATGCCACGAGCAGTCTCGGGAAAGAAAATCAGAAATGGGACAAGGAAAGCACCTGCGAAAATGGTGAGGAACCAGAAGATTGCTCTCCATCCGAGATACTGAGCTAGTAGACCTCCGATGACCGGACCAACTGAGGGACCTAATAGTGAGCCTGCTGTGACGAAGCCCATGTATGAGCCTCGCTCGGCCACCGTTGCGACATCGGAAACGACGCCAGAGGACAGAGCAATAGTGGTGCTACTTCCTGCACTCTGTAAACACCGGAGGACAAAAAGCGCCGCATAGTTATTCTGCAGGGCCAAGCCAATATTCGCAGCAATGTAGATCGTAAAGCATAGAATGTAAGCTGGTCGTCTACCGGCCTTATCGGCGAAATCTCCGATAAACATCGGCGATAGTCCTTGGAAAATCTATGCTCGGCATGTTAGCTTCATCGCCGAGACTAAGAATTCTTGCAGGACTCTGAAAATTTTTGGGATGAACAAACCATATAACTCGTTAAAGTGAGATTGATCAGTGAATTAGACACATGAAGATCATCCGCGAGCGTATTCAACGCAGGGAAGTAGATCTGTGAAGAAACCGGGGAGAAAAACCCCGCCCAAGAGGCTATAAACACGATAAACCGCTTCTGGTTATGTGTAAAAACGGAGTAGTCGACAGTGCCGATCTCGGTATTATCCCCATGGTCTTGAGGGGTTTCTAGGTCAATCGTAGTAGATTTCTCCATGTCCATGAGACCTTGGGAGGAAGTAGATATCTCAGGGAAATAACGTTGGAATTGACAAACAAAACCCGATTTTTGCTGGCATGACTAACCTGCATGAGAGTAGTAGATCCTGACTCCAAAAAATCCAACCAATTGTGGAGCTCGAAGTGCCGAGTAACCGAAGCTTTTGGAGCGCTTATCTTAGCTTAACTCCGGACCCTTACGTCCATGCTCTCCGAAACCGGACCACTCATACCTATCTTAGTACCTACCTGTCTGTAATGACTGGTTCGCTCATATATTTGGGTCTTTTTGATAGCACTGATATACTCGAGTTACCAATGTTCTCGGTTCCTGGTATTGAAGTTCTTCGACTTTCATTAAATACATACATACCCACAGACTCATACATGTACATCTCGGGCATCATTGCCGTGCTTTGGTAGCCTGTCGGCACGCTTGCAAAAAGATTTGGCAAAACTCCCACACCTCTGCATAGGTATTATACAATGGCGCAGGTGCCACCCGAACCACGTCGGGTTTTCTCTCGTCGACAACGACGCCATTCTCTTCCAGGTGATGGAGAACATGGTCCAGCAGCCCGGGCTGGAGCCGCAAGCTGAGCTGAGCACCCCTTTCGGCTGGATTCGACGGTGTAATGAGCGTAAATGGCTTGTCTTCGGGCGCAGAATCGAGCGGATACTTGAGTAGTAGATGTTCGAGATAACCCGTGAGGTTCAATGACTTTTGTCGAATTTCCTTCATCGTCGTGCGATTGAAGATTTCAAGAGATGCAATGACGGCATTAATATCCAGCACTGAGGGGTTTGACAGTTGGAAGCCTGCGGCCCCGGTTTGAGGAAGGAATTCTAGGGTTATCAGCATTCGCATCTCCAGTCACATCCTTCAAAGGCATAACATACTGTTCACCATCTTGAAGCGGGTCTTGCTATCATGACCCCACCAGCCTGAAAACCGGGGACGGTATGCCTCCTCGCCGTCCTGCTGTTCATCCACGTGGCCGTGGCGTTCATGAACAAAAAGCCCTGCCATTCCGCCGGGTCCACTGTTCATGTATTTGTAAGTGCACCACGCTGCAAAATCCACGTTCCAGTCATGCAAGCGCAAGTCCACATTTCCAGCGGCATGGGCACAGTCCCAGCCAACTAAAATGCCCTTTGATTGGGCATGTGCTGTGATGCGCTCGATATCAAAGTATTGACCGGTGTAGAATTGAACAGCTGAGAGCAGGACCAGCGCCGTACTGGAGGCATTTTCATCAATCACCTGAAGAATCTGCTCTGTTGTCAAGGTGGGGTGATCAAGGTCCTTGGGTTCAATCAGAACCATTGCATCCTTCGGGTCAAGATTGTGGTGCAAAATTTGCGACTCGATCGCGTACTATGGTCCAGGTCAGAATCCATACATAGACAAGCACAGAGAATATTGATACTAGGCAACCCACATGGTCACTAGGAAATGCCTTGCCTTCCAAAATGATCTTATATTTTTCCTGAGTGGGACGGTAGAAGCTTGCCATGAGAAGGTGAAGATTGGCAGTCAGGGTTCCCATGACTGCTACCTCACTCTGCAAAGCTCCCACCACCGGAGCCATCAATTTTGAGGCCGCGGTGTCGACATCAACAAATGGAGGGATTAGTTCGTCCTCGTGCGGGACAAAATGTCCCGTCACACCCTTTGTGGCCCAGGTTCGTAGATAATGTTCGATATATCTCCGGGTGCTCCGAGGTTGAACGCCAAGAGAGTTACCGCAGAAGTAAATACATCTGGGGTCTGCAGCTTCATTGACATCTATATAAAAAGGTCAATATTCATCGCAGGTATGCTGAGTCATTGGCCCACTACCTACCTCCCTCTACTGCTAGAGTGGTTCGCTTCAGGTCTTTCTTTGAGGGAATGATAAATTCTTCACGAAATTTGCGGAGAGAATCCTGGGCATCGAGAGCCTCGGCATATTCTCTCTTATAGGCTCTGATATCATCCTGGTATGGAAGTGGGGGACCTGATGTCATCTCACGAAGATGCTGCCGCGAGCCCATGGTGGAAGGTATGATTGTGTGAGTACTGTAGAGAGTCTCCTTGGCTTAATTTGCTGGTCTGGGCTTGGACAAGAAGCAATAATCCATAAGCTAGAAAAGAAGGCACCCCGCGATTCATTTGGTTGATTAAATATTCTGCCGTCCATTCCCGCTCTTCCACCACCTTTCCGATTCGGCATCATAAGATCTATAGGAGCCCTTTGATTGAACACCACGAAATTATTTGAAGACCCTCACTACCCGCATTTCAAGTAGCACATTCACTTTAATCCAGACAAAATGCCATCCCAACTTTTTTAAAGAACATACACATCACCTCGCTTGATTCAAGTCAACATGCAATATAACGCTTCGTTGGAGCCAAGATAGACACTCACAATTCAATCCAGGGTAAGAAAAGACGCTCAGTATCACTTCATATCACCCTCACATTCTAGAGTACTCTAGTGTGCCCGAGTAGGTAGCTGGGTATGTACTCAATAGCATTATTCAGAATCTAGAATACTGCGCCCTACCTAATATTTTGAATGTGATGTTTAACTAATTGTTTGGGTGGAATTATAGCGCCACGATCTATAAAGCATAGACCTAATAGGAAGGCGACGTATTTTCTGTTACACAACCGACTTTTCATTCTAATTCTGTTGAAACTTATGTCAAAATATCAATATTTAGAAGATATTGTCCCATCGACTAGTCGAAACGCAAGTACTACATCACTCTCGGTGTTGATGACCATGTACAATGTGCACCAAGCAACCAATTCCACTCAATGGAAAGACCATTCAAATGTCTCGGAGTATGGATAAGGTTGTCCAAAAAACCATGCTCTTCGAGACAAGCAATGTTTCGAAGACCCCACGGGCTCACGGCCAGGGTAACTGGAAACAAACAATTATTTTCAAATTTCTAGAAGGGCTGTTACATTTTGATTTGACAAGTATTACTCTTAGCCATCCAAATGTATCACTGGCGATTGAAACGACCATGAAGGGTAGCTGCCGAAGTGGGACACTTTTTCATCCCTTGGTTTCTCCTAGTGTTAGCCTTGTCGTTCTTTTAGGGTTTTCTCTTTTTCAATCCAAATCATATGATTCTAGGTCTGTTATTACTACCACAATTTTGGGTGTTCCCATTTTGCTAGCTGATGTTGAAGTGAGACGCGAGGTAAATGCGTGGGTACTCATAGTGTAAATACATCTACATCCACGTCCATATCTACAGTCGATATATTTTGGGTGCCATGTAACAAGGATCTTAGGTGAATAACCAGTTGACAGTATTCATTACGTGGCACCTATCAAGGCAAGGGCAGGTGTGTATGCTGCAGGTGACTTGCTGTTCAAGTCATCTACAAAGTTAAATCTTAGAATAGATAGTTCCAAGATTTGGTAAAAGGTGGTAGGTAGTTAGTTACTAGGGCCAGGCTAACTAAGCGGGATCGTTTGGTGCAATTCTCCATGTAGGTTAGTCATGCATTGAGATTTCAGCAATTAATAAGTATCTACTAGGTTAGGTACATCGTTTCAAACTTCTCACCGTGGTAACATATGTATCCCATACCACACAGTATAATTGACAGCATAGTGGTTGACGGCAAAAAGCACACGCACCCCGCGATTCCCTCACAAATAGACAATTCTGCCAACTTCCTCCGCCCACGCTGACCAATCGCGCCACTGGCGATCTGACAAACCCGAGATAATCAGATGGAACGATGCGATTAAATCACAACTGATCCTCCACTTGTCTCACACTCCGACCCGGCTGAAGAACGACTCACATTACACCCCTCCAACATGACTCGATCTCTGTGGTCATCCACACCCGCCCGCCGGTTATCCCAGCAACCGTGCTGTCGATTCCTTTCAACCTCTCGGCCCGCTGCACGCCTCTCCGCATTCTCCGTCGGCGAAATCGCTCCTCACCGGAAAACACTTGTCGCCTCTGCGTCCCTATCCAGACCCTCAGTTCCGCAACCCTTGATCTCCTGCTCTCGTTTACGTGCGCCTGTTGCTTCGTTTTCGTCTTCGTCCGTTCGGCCGGCCACCAAGGTTACTCAGAACCCAAGGGCCGGAGATGATGGAGAGACACTGATGATTCATATCTCACCTCGTGCTGTGGAGGTAGGTCTACACCAGTCTCATTCAGTTCTTGTTTTGTTGTTTCGAGGGATAGGAAACGGCTTCATTCCTAGTGGTCGTGAGTACAAAGAAACTCGGAGCTCGGCTTAAGCCAGTTTGATGTTCATCCTTGTACATACGACCATAGGGTGTGGAGAACAGGGCTTCCCGTCCGCTCAGCCGTACTTAAGCCACACGCCGGTTAGTTAGTAGTATGGTGGGTGACCACATGCGAATCCTAACTGTTGTATGTTTTTGTTTTCGCTTTCCTTTTTTATTGTTTATTTTTTATTTTTATTTTTGGCTCATATTGATGTTTACTGGACTTTTTGTTTTCTTGTTTTTTTTTTTACCGTTCCATCAACTGACTTTATATCAGCGCCTTCGCGATATCACCGATCCATCCTCCTCTCCATCAGCCACAAAAGAAGAAAATCCTTACCACCACCTTCGCATCACAGTCACCAGTGGTGGCTGCCATGGCTTCCAGTACATGATGTCGCTCGAGTCAGCGTCAAAGATTGACGTCGAGGAGGATACTGTTTTTGAAGGAGAGGAGGCTGAGGGTGCATCAGCAAATGCCGCCGGACAAGCCAAGGTCGTTATGGACGAGCCCTCATTGGAGCTTCTGTCTGGCAGTACAGTCGACTACACGACCGAGTTGATTGGAAGCCAATTCACGATTGTGGATAACCCACGTGCAACCAGTAACTGTGGCTGTGGAACGAGCTTTGATGTGATGGACTGAATCAACTAATTGATCAAAACATGAGTATTGGGGATTTCCCATATTTGTATTACATTTACACTACTTTTCTTTTTCGCTTTTGCGTGTACAGATATGGCATTGGCGTGGCGGTTAGATAGACTCATTTGCATGTTATACCCCTCTTCCCTCCCTTGAGACTGTCGATTTCCACAATCTAGCTATATACCCCCGTATTAAACCATGAAAAACTCTACGGCTGTACACTACGGCAATTTATTGGAAAACCAAGTAGAATCATTGCATCTATGCATTTCATCAAGTCTTTTTTCTTCTACCTCACACCTGACACTCGCCTCGGGGACTTTATCGCCCGGGACTAAAGAAAAAAGCAGACCGGGGCAAATGTGAGAAATCGTACGCCCTCCCAAGCCATCGCAGAAGCCTGACGTGGTTTTGAATCCATAAGGACTCCGTTAAACCAAAGGACCAGGGAAACACAAAAAGATCCACAAAAATATGAAAATGGAAAAAGGGGAAAAAGCGTATAGGAAGCAGGGCGATGGGAGCAATATGGAAAATTGGGGGGGGGGAGGAAAACAAGGGGGAGCGGGATAATAATATGAAAGAAAAAATCATCTCGAGTCATGTCCGTTCTTTCTTGCATGTAAAAGTCCATTGTTAACTTTTCTTTTTGACAACCTGTCAGAGTACCAGCGGAGTGACACATCGGGAATGGAACATGATGTGTGTACTGGACACGGGCGCTTAGTACACACGGGCAAGGTTGCGCAGGTACCAGTCCACCAGGCGGCGACCGGCCTTGGTCTCGCTGACGTGGATCAGGTCATCCTCGAGAGCATAGTCGAGGTCGTTGGAGATGGCGGAGTCGCCCTCGAGCAGGCTGCCCTCGACCCAGCGGATCTGGCGGCTGCGCTGCTTGTTCACCAGCAACCAAGAGCGGAGCTGCTCGGGCTGCACCTCAAGGAAGCCAGCCAGCTTCTTCAGGTCCATGGTGGTGTAGAGCTTCAAGTATGAGCGGATAGTGGGGTTGAACAGGGTGTTCTTGACCTCATCCATGAAGATGGCGGTGTGGTGGTCGACGGGGTCGACGTTGTAGGCAGGGTTCTCGAAGTCAGGAGGGGTGGGGCTGATGAACTTAGGGCAGGAGGAGCGGAAGAGCTCCTCGAAGACGGGCAGGGCCTCGGGGCCGCCACGCTGCATGCGGTGGAACTGCTCACCGTACTTCTCACGGACGGCGGAGTGGATGGTGTCATCCAGACGGGTGGGGTGCAGAGCCACGCAGATGGCGATCAGAGCGAGCATCTGGTCGTTCTTCTTGGCGATGGCGTCGTAGTTGTTACCACCCTTCTGGAAGTTCTTGGTCCGGGAGACGTAGACCAGGATGTGGCTGAACATGCGGATGGCGTCGGCGTAACGGCGCATCATCATGTAGGAGAAACCGACGTAGTAGTACGTGGTGAAGTGGGCGGCCATCACCCGGGCGAACATGGCCTTCTTGTTCATCTCGATGTCATCGAGAGTCTTCAGGGCGAGGCTGAAGTCACCAAGCAGGCAGTGCACACGCAACAGACCAACGATGGAGAAGTAACCCAGCATCTTGTAGAGAGGGCGGGAGCCGTACTCGCCGGCGACGGCGAGGGGATCCTCACCTCGCTTGATGGCGGCCAGCTGCTCGTTGATCTGGGAGCGCTGAATGAGCGAGTAGAGGACGTTGAGAACCGAGTAGCATCCCCATGTGTTGGGGTTCTCGCGGAGGACCTGAGCCTCCTCCTCGTTGGATCCCGTGCGAGCGATGCGGTTGCGGTAGCGGCAGAACGACTCGAATTGGTAAATGAACTCGTCAATGACATCCCAAGCCCAGTAGTACTATACAAAGGGGAGACGGTTAGCCTGCTGTCCACAATTCTCCTTCGCAATACGACTTGGCCAAGCTTCATTTTCTTTGTTTGAAGATCGGGATAAAGAATCATCCAAAGCACCTACCGAGGGAACCTCCAGATCCACGGGGCCTTCCGAGTTCAGGATGTAGTGAAAGAGACTGCAGTAGTTATCGTAGCTAGCAAACTTGGTCTCCAGAGTCGCCTGGTATTCCAGCGGGGTAGCAGCGGCGGCCAGCTGTGCCTGAATGTCCTGGGTTTGTGAACCACCAAGGGAAGTCGTCCGGTCCAGCTCGCTCATGCTATCATCGAAGTTGACCTGCTCACGGTAGTCGTTGGCCATAGTCTCCTCCTCAACATCAGACTCATCGTTCAAGTTGGGGCGCGCA